>JACGWO010000006.1:1215000-2415000 GCA_034509735.1 Sesamum alatum
AATGTCCTGACCACTAGACCATGGGACCTTCTTGAGGGACTTGATCATATAACTAAATTAACACATATGCGATGAATTAAGTGAAAGTTTGACATCTCAAAAAATGAGTTTAATTGAGATAATTTTTTACTACTTGATTGGTTTAAAATAAAAATATAATGATAACAATTGATGTGGTATTAACGGGTATTACATAAAGAATATTTTATGTTTATATTTAATTGTTTAAATTATATATATATAATAATTCGATAAAATTAATTAATTGTTTAGAAGAACTTCATATTCAAATTATAGTAACTCAAAATTCATGTATTATTAAAAGTCCAGAATGCAAAATTCATTTTTGTAAAACTTAAATTTGGCCTCTATACAAAAGAAATATGTTTAAGTCTTTAAGATAACAAATCAATTTTAAGCCTTTTAGTTGGAATTTGGCATTTAAGAGGTTTTTAAAGACGTCAGTTGCATTGTATCTTGAACTATCGCGTATTTAACTTTAATTATTCTGAAACTTGTTACATTTTGTTACTTAAACACTTTAGCTCTATATGTTCTTATTATTGTATAATTGACTTTAATTATTCCCACAATCTATTATTTCTTGTCAATGAAATATTTTTAACTATATATATTCTTGTTTTTATATTAGTCTCAACATCTTATTTATGTTATAAGTGTGAAAACCATCAAACACCCCAAAACCGTACGCAACTGCACTTTTAATTTTGGTAATTTGAAAATTTATTTTATAAACTATCAATAACAATTTAATTTAAAAAGAACTTTAGAAAAATCAAAATCGCACCGCGAACACCCTACTTTAAGATATGTTGGGGTGTTTTTTTTTTTTTCTTGAAATGAGAAATATTTTCGCAAAAATAAATAGAAGCCTACTTGAATGAAATGAGATGAAAATAATCCGACAAGCAAGTTAGAGACCAGCGTCTACAATAGGAAATTGTTAATGACTCTGTGATAGGCTAAACTAGCAATAGAAATATGCATAATCCGAGACAACAAAATGTGGGCGCTGTACCAAAGTGCTATGGCTGTCTGTAGTTCATCTTTGCTGGAAAAGGAATCATCTCATTCAATTCAAGGAATGTCTCACTCGGACACGCCCCGTGATGCGAAATCTTGCTTGTTAAAGAAACCATAAAGCAGCATTAGCAGAAGCTAGATGTCAAATATATCTATCTTCCAAGTACTGCGCAGATCGATGGCCAAAGAGGTCTCAAGCCCTTAACGTAAAGAAGTTACAAGCGATCGGCTGCTATCGACCCTGCCAACCAGGAATAGATGGAATAATTGAATTTGAATTCTTTTCCAGCCTGCGTAGGATAGATAGATGGCATCAATTAAAATGTGTGATCTTTTCTTTTCTGTTTCGAAAGAGAGAGTGATAGAGATTACTTTGATATGTCTTCAACCGCCATCACGACTTCTGAAGAACTTGTCTCAAGAACTTGGCCGCCCAATATGACCTCATCTAAAATTGTATGCACCTAAAAACAGATAACAAAATATGAGTATGTCTGCTGTTGCCAGCGTGTTTTGTTGTCGAAGAATCATAAAATTTGTTAAAAGTACTCAGAGATTCCACATGCTTGCCTTGGTAACTCAGTAAAACACGAAACGAGTCAATTCAGATAGATATTGAATGATCAGTAGCAAAACCCAACTACAACTCGCCTTTGCTTATAGAAACTAGCTTAAGACAGTTCATTTCCTGGTGACTTCAATAAATTTCTTCCTATTCATGTAACCGTTGATGAGCTAAGTAGAAATATTAGTCTACAGATATGCATGGCACACCATACTCCTCGTGACCGACCCCACCAAATATAGTTGAACCAGAGTAATCAATCAAACAATTGTATGTTGAATCTCAAGTTAACTTGCTCCTAATAGAAAATCATGTAGATAAATACTTTTATAATGATAAGCAGAACAAACTAACCTTGTTGAAATTGAACACGATGTCAAGTTCACATACATTACTGAAACACTTGTCCAATGTCTCCACGAAAACTGTCATAACAGAAGTCAGATATCAAACTAACTAATAAACGAAGTCGTCTTAATGAACAACAGCACTATCTGCAAGTTTCAGAATATAGAAGAAAACACTGGCTAATTTTCCATTTCTTGCCATGGATGTTATCACCTAAAAGCATCCCCAAAATGAACATATAACCAAGATAACACCCAAAGTGATTACGAGTGTGGAATGATAGAAAATTAGATATATTGAGAAAACAGTTGGTCCCTAAAACTGACGTTTCTATGCACAACTGAAAATATTGACAATTCCTTCGGAAAGCTACAAAAAATAGACAGAGTGTGATCTCAAAAACTCGAATTATAGAATTAGCCTCAACTACAAACAATGGGACAAAGCTTCTGACTGACCACACTCTGGGACAAAGCTGTTTACATCTCCTTTCAGTTACGAAAAATGGTTTTGATATGATGAATGCTAAATTATCTTATACTTAATTCACAAGACGATCTAGTGAATCAGCTGACTCATCGGCTGAAGCCCTGTGTGCTAGAATCGCCCACCCTAGTTTCGAGTTCCTTCATTTATGATCCATCAATGACTTTCAGAACAGTCCCAGTTATGCAGAAATTCTACAGAAATTTAAAGCTACAGAGTTGGACGAGTACTTAATTTACAAGGCATACCTTGCATAAGATCTAGCATTGCGAGCTCATTCTCAGAGTTATCAAATATGAAAACGAAGTACAATGTTGCAAAAGTTTTGTACACAAGCCGCACATCCTGCAAGTTGATGATCATAGCTCTTCAACAACACCAAGCACAATAATACACAAAAAAGGAAAAAGAGCAAAAGAAAAGAAACAAACAAGCTAATTTCAAACACTTATTTGGTTGCATAATTTTGCATATATTGAAACAAGCAATTGAAATTTCACCAATTAATTACCGGCCCAAAAAGCGAATCCACTTTAACAAAATTACTGACATTCTCAGCTCTACTGCATAAAACTGCACAGTGCACACAACAGCACAATTAATTGATAGTAGTAACTCAATTATAATTCAAAACAAATACATCTTCGTTTTTTCCCCTATTTAAAACAGAAACAAAAACTGACTTTTGTAAATGCTTCGAACCAGCTCCTGTTGCTTCTCCACAGGCTAATCTTACACCGCGAATTAAGATCGACCAACAACATCGACAAATCAGCTAAAACATATTAAAGAACACAAAATACAAACATCATATCTCAATGACGCAAAACATCCAGAGTAATTTTTTAACACTCGACGAAATCTTGTAACCTGAAATTCATAGAATCTGATGAGGCGAGGCTTTCCTTGATCGTTCATTATTATCACTCCTCGAATCATTGTTTTCGCTGATTCCTCTCTCTCTTAAGGTGCTCCGGAAATATTTTAGGGGAGAAATGATGAAGAAAATGCGATTTGTGAAAAGATACTTAGCAGAAAGATTGCAAAGTTTTATTAATTTATTATATATTTATATTATTATATATTAATGTTTTCATGTATAAACAATATTAAAAGTTTGTAACAATAGATATTTTGAAGTATTTTTCTTTTACTTTTTGTACAATAAAAAGGAAAGGATAAAGATTAGTACGTGATTATAAATTTTCTGATATATTTAAGTTTGTATTAGTATAAGACAAATAAAAGTGTAAATGACAATTACCTCATAAAATCTGATATAATTACACATACTCATCATCTAAAAAATTATAAATTTTAAATTGAAAATAAACTGTGTAATCCCTAAACGGTAAGGAGAAAAATACTATTTTACTTCTAATTTTTTTTTAAAAAAATTAGCCGTTGTGGCACGTCATCTCGACGTGTATATATTAAATAATATTTTATATTTTAAAATATATTATAAATAAGAATAAAATATATGAACTATATTAATTTATTAGTTAAGTTAATATAAAATTTAAAAAATTGAATAAATTAATTCTCTTATTGAAAAGTACTTTTGGAATTATAGAAATTAGTACAACGGTGTCAAACTGACATTTATGTCTCTGGCACATATTTTCTTTATAATAACTAGTTCTTAAAAAAAAAGATGGATAAAACAATTCATATAATGTATTAGGGCATAAAAATATTTTAAAAATTCCAAAAAATATATAAAAAATTATAGACTTAATTCAAAAGAGCATTATGACTGTTTCATCACAAAATTGGATAAAAACCTAAATTATTAGATGGACATTTTAATCAACAAGCAGTAGTAGATGTGGTTGTAATTTACCTTAAATAAGTTTAAAAGTTCTGAAATGTATATTCTATAAAATACTAGTCGTCGTTGCACACGTTCCCCACGAGCATATAAAAGAGAACTGTAGTATGACACAAAGAGTAAAAAGATTATGAAAAAAATCAATCATGGTATGAGGGAATGCAAAACAAAAAAACAAAAAACTCATGAGAGAAAAGAAACCCGAATGAGATGAGAGTGAAAAAATAAATTGGAATTGTATGTTTATCTTTTCTAAGCAAGGGCCACGCAAACGCAGGCTCCTTCTACCACAAATTATGATCGTAAGCTCGATCGCTTTGGCCGATCTTAGGCGAGCGCCCTTCCAAAGGGCAACGAAAGTTGCCAACCTATGCCATGGACCTCATTGATCCCCAATTGACCCCGTCCAGATAAATATATACAATTGTAAGTTTGTAAAAATACGAAAATTTATGAAAAGAAAAACATAAAAAAGTAAGGTTGGAAAAAACATGGAGCAGTGGTTTGGAAAAAAAAAATATTATTGTTATATTATTAAAAACATTGAAATTACTATTCTGATAAAAAAATTAAGGAAGAAATGAATAAGAAAATAAATTTGAGTATTTAAAAATTAATAAAACACAAAATTTTCTTTTTTAATAGTGCATAAATAAATGATCATATAAGATAGTGTTTACTGGCTTTCAGATAGGAAACGCTGAAAATAGCGCAGAGTTTGCTCACGTATATAGCGTTTTCAAACACGATTTTACATTCTAAATTAAACCTTCTACCTCTCAGAAATGTCAATCAGCGTTGGAACCCTTATTTCTTCACGGAATAGAACACATACAAAGATCACAATCCCTTAGTTACTTAAAAAATCTGCGGTGAAAAATCAACGCATACAGACAGTAACATTGTTTTCCTCTGTGGTTCTAAAGCATGCCATCGATAGAACAATTAATAGTTCTTCATGAAAATTTCTTGTTCTCGCCTTCCTCCAATCCCATGTCGCCTATTTAACATATATCGCGCAACAACAAATAAAACACAAAGGAGGTAATGAGATCAACATTCCTTATTATTGAACACATCTTTGAGAATTAACATCCAACTCCATCTCTTGCAGATGCTGCAAATTGAACTCTTGAACTCAACGATATAAGCTTTCAGATCGGAGATTCTCAGAAATTTCAGTTTCCCACCGGTCACCATTTTCTAACAGCTTCTCCTTGTCGTAGAGGAGTTCCTGTTGCATGGAGACGAACATGATCAGTTTTGATTTTGCTACAGTATGTTCAAGCTGATAAGGGATTAAGATCAAACCTCGTGTGTCTCGGTAGCAAATTCGAAGTTGGGCCCTTCAACAATGGCATCGACAGGGCAGGCCTCTTGGCAAAAACCACAGTAAATGCACTTTGTCATGTCGATATCATACCTGTCGCATTTAAAATGTAGTTAGTATGACACATGAGGAGCAGACAGGGAGAAGGAACACAGGCACAAAGCTACAAATGAGCATTTACCTAGTCGTACGTCTGCTCCCATCTTCTCGTTCCTCAGCTTCAATGGTGATTGCTTGGGCGGGGCAGATCTGTGAAGGAACAAATACTTAGTCAAGCTAAACTAATACTGATAGGCAAAGGCTCAGATATCAAGCTGCAAGAGCAACCTACAAGCAATAGCCTAACAAATAAAATAAGATGGTACTATCAACCTGAATTAAAGGTTCAGAGGGTCAAATGGACATGTAAGCCAGACAAAATTTATGATAGGGTTGGCTGTAAGCTGCTTTTATCTAGCTTATTGAACATGAGTAAGCATTCATTTTATTAGGTCTCAAAATTCATGCATCTTTTTCTTGTTCAGGGAAGACAATTTACATTATTGTTGCAACAACACGTCACAAACTGTAGTAGAGAGGGGGGGCTGAAAACTATTGACTTACAGCCTCACATAGTTTGCAAGCAATGCAGCGTTCTTCTCCAGTAGGATAGCGCCGAAGAGCATGTTCTCCACGAAAACGAGGACTCAACGGCCCCTTCTCAAAAGGATAGTTTATCTGTAAAATAATGATATTCTCAGACATGAATGAGGACTCTATTTCTTCTAATTTATAAGAGTAGCTAGACGATGAGCTGGTCCAGTTCCCCATTTAAGTGGCTATGTTCAAATTCAAAGAGCAGTTTGCTTCAAACATCACCCTTGAAACCCCCATCCAATTCCACTCCACCCCACCCTCCCCTCCCTCCCTCCCCCCATCCACAAAAAATAATAATCAGTCTGATAAAGGTAAAGCAAGCTCCATGGCTTAAAAAGAAAATAATAAGAAAAAGGATACATACCGTGACTTTCGGATCAAAGAAGTATTTGAGCGTCAGCATCAGCCCTCGAACCATTTCAGTGAGAAATAATGTATTTATGCTCCGCTCAAAAACTGGAGGAAAGCAGCAAGTGAAAGAGGTTAACGTTGCATACACAAGAACTAAAGCCTAAAGAAAGATCTATAGAGGCCTTTACCAGAATTCCAATCCTTTGATATCTCCTTTGCCAGCTGTTCCCTTTCCTCGTCATCTGAAGTAAATAACCCCAAGAACATAAAACTCTGCTACTGAAAGTTAACATCCCATAGTTGTTCCCAACCCCAATAGACACTCAGTAGAATAGCATCTGCTCTTATGACAGGCAGTGCACGGAATCAACTAATGTATTGCAGATGGAGCTTTCTAAGAATCAAAGCCAAGTTCTGAGAAATACTAATAACTACCTTAGTAAAATCTGTCATAAATTCTACTCAAAAGTCCAACATCGTTGATCAATATTAATTTAGAGGACAATATGACAAGCATGACGCAAAAAGAGTTTCCTTCCAAGTTTTAAGACATGGACAGTCACTAGTAACGCAAGAATGTTGGTCACTGATTGTATTTTATTAAGATCAGGGAAAGTGAAAAGAAGACTTGGAACTAATGTGATGCTCAGAGCCTCTAGCATTTTTACCAAAGTTACACAACCTATAAATCATCTGATGCTCATAACTGATGGCAATATTTCATAATCATATGCATCCACTACAACAAATATTTTAGCTGCTCACGAGACAAAAGGAGACCCAAAGTGAAGGGAACATGATGCAAACCTTTGTCAGTAGAGAACGAGTGCTTGGTGGCAAATGAACGATCACCGCATATTGCCCCAATGTAGCTGGGTCTCTGCAATCCTTGCCCCGCCAATGCCTACAATTTCCAACAAGATTCCAACTTAAGAAAGGGAATGAAAAATAAACAGAGAGATGACATAATCATACGCACAAGAACAACCAAATTAGGCCTTTACTTAATAGATTATTTAAATAAAACATCGTAATTTTAACTATTTCACATAATTACAGATAGTACCCCAACATTACCCTCAAATTAAAGATAGAACTTAACAATTCTTGAGTCTGTTGAAATCACAGTTCTAGACATGATACAGACAGGAAGTAAAATAAAAAGAAAACATATTACGGAAGTGAGAGAATAATTCAGAGTGCAAGTCTGTGTTGAACAGTTTGACACTAGTTCCAGCTTCTCTGGAACAAATTATGGAAAAATTATCCACCAATTAGCACAATGCCCGCTAATTTTTTTTTTTTTTTGTTTTAAACTACGTAGATCATTTTAGAAACCGGAAAAAGAATGAAACTCATTTCAAACTCTCATAACCTCTTATCAATCATCTTAGATCCGAAACACTTCATCCACCTCGTCGAACAAACAAGAAACCCTAACACCGAATCGAAATAAAACCAAAATACCTCAATCCTCACCGCTTTTTTCCTAATTCACTCACCAATGAGAGCGTATAAATAACTGATTAAGTCATAAACAACCAAACCAATACCAGCGGATTCCAAAATCTGAACCAGAAATTAAACCGTACAAAAAGCATAAACGCTGAGGAACTAAAATCAAAAAACAAAAAGAAAACTAGGGAAGTTCGATCTCAAGGCTTACGAGATGGCGAGCACGAAGCACAGCGACGGATTTGCGGGCTAAGATGGAAGCCATTCGCGAGTTTCAGGGGCTGCGATTGTAGCGCTGTTCTAATGAGCAAGGGCCAATTGCACGGCTAAAACTAATAATATTCTGCTGTTGTCGGCTTCGGTCACAGGCGGTGCACTCGAGCCTTACGTCTACCTCTTTCTTCTCATACTAATTAGTACCGTGTCAAAATATAAACAATTCAATATTATAATATAAAAATAATTCAATTTATAAATAACTCAAATTTTAATATGATATTAATAATTAGGGTTAAATAAAGTTACCACTCCTGAAGTATTCATACCACATCAATTACACCCTAAAGTATTAAAACCTTCAAAAAAATCTCTGGTCTTCTAACTCCTTTCATTTTTAAGTTCAAAAAGTCCATTTTATCCTTACTAAAAATTAATTTTTCAAAAAAATTAAAGGTACCAAAATCACTCTTTTTTGAAATTTTGTCTAATTCTAGTTTCACTTGTTCATCGAACTCTTTTTATTTATGTAATCCTAAAGTACTTGGAGCTCATTTTATTTTAGTTTCCCTTGTTTGTCAAACTAAATTAAAAATAAATTTATACATGCATATATATATATATATATTTACTTAAACAAATATACGATTAATAAAATCGAAAGAGCTGATCATGAGCTAATAAGAAAATATATAATTAATATATATTTATATATATGGTAATTATATAAATGTGAAAATTATATTAATGTATAAATTTATTTTTAACTTGGTGAAAAATTATAAAAAGAGCCCGATGAACAAGTGAAATAAAATTGGATAAGACTTAAAAAGAGTGGTTTTGGTATTTTAAAAATCTCTTTAATTTTCTTTTTCATAATTCAATTTTTAGTAAGGGTAAAATGAACTTTTTAAACTTCAAAATTAAAGGTGTTTGAAGGTTTTGGAGGGGGGGTTGGAAGGTTTTAATACTTTAGGGGGTAATTGATGTAGGGTGGATACTTTAGGGGTGGTAATTGTATTTAACTCTAATAATTAAAAAAATGTATTATTATATATGATAATAAATTTATATTATATTACTGTTGACATAAATTTTGAATTTAAAAAATGAATTACAGGATTAGGACAAATTAAATTATGAGCTTAGACAAACACAATTACACCATGAGGTTATAGTCGTAATTACCACTACAACCCTATTCAAAGGCAAAATTTACATAAACATCCTTTGAAAAACAACACAGTAACACCCCTCAAGGGGTGTAACTATAATTTTGCAAAAGACTGAGAGTGTTTGTGTAATTTGGTCTAATTTTAGGCGGTGTCAATCATTTACCCAATAAATAATGATAAAAAAGTTATATGTTAAAGTGATTAGTGACATATATATTAACAATTTAATTATAACAAATTTAGTCATTATTCACTAAATTCTTACTATAATTACGTCACAATACAATATAGACAAAATATATTTTGATAAAAGCCAGATGCGTATTGGTTAATATATATTTAATAATAAGTTTACAAATTGTTAATTAGTATTTTGTCACTTAAGATATTTTTAAATTACAAAAACGATATACCTACAAATTTAAGGGCAAAAGTACACATCTGAAAGTTTTATGTGCTCAAATTTTATAAATTTATTAATATGTACACATTCATAAGCCAGTGGATTAGGGTGGAGAATTAACTAACCTAATACAATGACTTCCTTAAGGTGGGGCATAATTACAATATTTTTTATTTTTTTTTAAATTATAAATATTCTCTTAGATTTGTTATTTTTAATTAAAGGCTTAAAATTATTTGTTTTTGCTCTTGATTTTTTTTAAAATTATAGAAAAAATAACCGAAGCAAATTATATTATTGCTCTTTTGTGTAAAGAACGTAAAAACCCTCTCCCGGCGCATTTTAGTTCAAAAAATTCAGAAAATTTTAAAAATTAATATAAAATAATTCAGTTTGCGTAAAGAAATTTTGTTCAATTCACATGTAAAATAGATGAAAATAAATTATTTATTAAACAATTACAAATTTTAGGAGAATATTTATAATTTAAAAAAAATAAAAAATATTCACAATAATGCTAAATTTCAGATGAGATTATTGTAATTCACCGTAAAAGGAAAGAAAACCCAAAGCCCAATGAAACGTCCAAAAAGAGCGATTATTAGGCCGATTCATGAGTCGTGTGTGCTTGACACGACTCTAGGTACGTATTTGTCCACGTAATAATTCATGGGTATTGGGTGCAGTCAGGACGGGTTCGGATCTATACAACTAATTTCAACTTCAGTTTTGAGTTTAATTTTTTCAGGCCCAATAGGACTTGAAGTGGGCCTCAAGTTCTGTCCAAAACTCACCCAAATAATATTTATAAATAATATTAACTTATTTTAAAAATATCATATTATAGCCATGATAATAGCTTATGAAAATGTATAAAAGTAAACTCTTTTTAATAATTATATCAATTAATTAAAGATAAAAATAATTGAACTCAAAGGTTAGACCCATTGAGTTCGAAAGTTGGGCAGATTTTGAGACGAGAAATGACAAACTTTGAAACTATCTCAAATACTCATACGATGTGCAACCAAGTAACAACACAAGGTAAACGACAGGCACCTCGGCAACGATACAAGGTAGATGACAGGCAACGTAGTCCACTTCATACTATCTTAATCGAGCAATAATAAAACGTTAGTCGCGCAGTTTGGCATCGTTACCGAGCTTCTATTTCATCCCGCATTGCCAATTTTGCTTACAAAAGATTACTTGTTTGAGCTGCTGATTCCTAATAGTAGGGACTTATTTATATTAATGTTATATTTATAAAAAGAAAACTATTTCATTACAGTCAAATCGCCATTCGACTCGAGGGTGAGAGTTCCCCATTAAATCTTCCAATAGTACTTAGTTTTACAAATTTAATGAACTTGTCCGGATTTGATGGTATTTGAGTATATTATTGCCTTTGCTGAGATTTATTGATGGTTGTCGATCTTGTTGACAATAATTCATCCTATTACAGTGATGCAACTGATGATGGTTGTTAATCATTCATAGTGAATGTCAGGGATGAAATGATGAAGTCGATAGTGACTGTCGTATGTCATTTTTTTCTAGTGGGTGTCAGACCAATTTTCAATATATATATATGTATATATATATATATTAAGTCAGAACTACTGCTTACGTAAACATCAACATCTGAAATGATGTTATAGTGAATGTCAGGAATGAAATAATAAAACCGATAATGGTTGTCGTCTATCATTTTTTCCTAGTGGGTAGACCAATTTTAAATACAATATACATATAGTAAGTCTGGAACTACTGCTTATGTAAACATCGACATTTGAAATGCGACAACCTTATTTTTCTTTTTAAAAAAAAATATATAATTAGAGTTGCCGTTAGATACTTTAATGAAATCTTGTTGAGAAAAAATAAAAATGAGAGTAAGCATGAGAGAAAGGAAATAAATGAATGAATTAATGAGACATCGTTTTCGATCTTTGCTGCAATTTTATCTCATCTCTGTTTCCTCTTCTGTCTGTGGGGTAGGATAAGATGTGAGGAATATTGGATACTAACGGCCCTAGCCCTGTAGGTAGGAATGAATCAATATGTTTGTTGTAAAATTTATTTTATTTTTTATTCTATTTAATATATAAACACATTCGAAAAATAAAATATATAATATTATTTTTATGCACATAATATATATATATATATATACAATAGGGTTAAATGCAAATTACTCCTTGTGATATTGGAAATGAGCAAATTACCCTCCTGTGAAAAAAATAAATACCAAATTACCTCATCACGCGATTTCGTGTAATGCACGCGCCTTTTACTTGATTTTTTAATTCTCTTTTAATTTTAATAATTTAAAAACCGTTGGATCTAATTTGAATTAAATGTCCAAATTTAACTAGTAGATCAATGGCTTAGATCTTACTTAATTCATCAACGGTCAATATTTAAAATTGTAAATTACCTATATATTTATACAGAGAGAGAAAAGGGGCAGCGACGGCGAGTTGGGGGAGGGGGTTTGGGCGCGGCGACCGGGAAGGGGTGATGTCGTTTGGGTATGGCGACCGGCGAAAGGGGCGGGGGAAGGGGGGAGCAGCCGCGACGAGGGGCGATTGGGGTTTTGACGGGGGCGCGAGACGACGGGCGACTAGTTTTGAGGGGCCAGCGCGACTGGTTTTGAGGGTTGGGTGGCTGGGGGGAGGGTTTGGGTGGCGGTGGCGCTGAAGGATCTGGAGTTGGGGAAGGGGGCCGGCCACTGGTTTTGAAGGTTGGGCGGCGACGATGGGGTCTGGGGGGGCGGCAACAGGTTTTGGGGGCGGCGCTGAAGGGTCTGAAGTTGGGAAAGGGGGCGACGACGACGGGTGACGAGGCTGGGATGGCGTGGTGGCGCGACGACGGAGAGGCGGTTGGATTGGAGGAGGAAGGTGACTGGGCGGCGGTGGCGGGCAAGGGGTGGGGGTGGGGGATTTGTTTTTTTTTTTGGGGGGGGGGGGGGGGGGTTTAATAATTAAAAATTATTTATTGTTAAAAATATTTTATATTATATAAAATAGTATATTTTTACTTTTTAATTAAGATTTATATATTATAAATATTAAATAAATTTTATATATAATATATTATGTAAAAAATAATATTTTATTCATAAAACCTATGCCCACTTGCAGGAGGGGCGAGTATATTGCACCACTCCCTTTAAGGGGATAAATTGCTTATTTTTTAAAAACATAAGAAGATAATTTGGTATTTATTTTTCTATAGGGAGATATTACATTTATCTTATATCACATGGGGTAGCATATATTTTCCCATATACAATATATATATATATATATTTTTGAATAATTTAAAAAATAAAATACGATTCATAACAGAAAAATTAATGCGTGGAATTTTCACTGTTACGTTTCCTTCAGGTTCCTAAATCCAAGTTTGTTTCGCTATCATTATTACAACAATTAATCCTCCTTTAACTCTGTAACTGACGTTGTTGTCCTCGTCCCATAGCCAAAACAGAAACAAAATCAAGTAAATATTTTCTAAAATTAATATAAAAAATTAAATACCCACATCAAATATATGGAGACAATAAAAATATAACAAATATATGAGAGTTTTTCGGTATTATTACCATTTCGATTTTGTCCCTTCAAGAGAAGGTAACTAATTAAGTATTTATATTACGAATAAGTAAATTAATTTAATTTATGATCATATCTAAAAAGACAAAGTAAATCATTTTAAAACTATTTTTCCTATTTTGATTTTGTTGTAATTATCATAACGAAAATAGTAATAATTGGTTGATTTGTTTGTTTGCGTGTCATTGCATGAGGAGGAGGGAGATGATGGTGTTCTGTTAGCGGAAGGGCGTTGGACTCCGTGTATAATTCTCTCTCACTCTCTTCTTCTTCTTCGCTATTCTCAGATATCTCAGCGCCATTTTCATCCTGCATTAATGCGATTTTACTTCATTCCTTTCATCATCATTTCTAGACCTCTTCTCTCTTCTTAACTGCTGCAGAAGCTGCTGGGTACTAATTCCTGCTGTCAATTCTTGCTTATTCTTCTTCATTTACGTTACTAGTAGGGAATTACTCTTTTGCTTTTTTTGATTTTGTTTTCAGCTATGCTGTTGGCGTTTTCTTTTACACAGAATTATACATATATATTGTGTTTTTCCGGGTTTTCCTCTGCCAAGGTGGTGGCTGCTGTTTGTTTTTTCTTGTGTTTCATCACTTATTTGCATCAAGTGTTCTTGGTATTTTCGCACTGAATTCTTCTATTTTTCTCCATGTTTTCTCTTTTTGGTAAGTTTGTTCTAACAGTTTGTTCAGCTATTTTGTAAAGGGTTTTGAAATTTTGTTTGATTCGTGTTGGATTGATAGCTCGATTTCGACCGGTTTGCAGTTGGTAATCTTGACTGTCTGTCTTCTATCTGTTTGTTGTTTGTTGTTTGTTGCGAGTGAAATTTGTCTCCCTTTGTTCTGTTTTTCTCTGTTTCTTGAAATGTGTGGATCATGTTGCTCTGCTGTCATCTTTTACAGGTTATCCTTCTGACACAAATCTGCCCATTTTTATGGGTTTTCTCAAGGCATTGTCTCGACTAAGCCTTGATGGATTTCAATGAAGATGAAGTACTAATTCCTTTGAGAGAGATGGAGGATTCTGATGCAGAAGAAGAGCTCAATGCAAATGGAGTGGCAGAAAATGGTCACTCCAACTCCATCATTAGGCACCCCTCTTACCAGCCTAGCGTCGTCAAGGCCGCCCCTTTATCGTGGCTCGACTTGAGAGTCTTCTACGTTAGAATTAGCGAATGTGTGATCCGTGATCATTCAATTCCTGAACACCTAACGTTGAACCACGTCCCATTGAACCGGGACACTCTTCTTGAAGTCAATGGTGTAAGAACTAGCATATATTCTGATGGGGCGTCGGTTCTTCTCAAAAGGGATCGTTTAGATAAGCAATCCGAAGAAGCTACATTTGTGAGTACCGATAGCGTCCGGATGACTGGGAGTGTGAAGTTTGAGGTTTTCCACAAAGACTTGCTGGTGATATCTGGAACTTTAGAACTGTGTCAAAGCAATGGTTCTATTGAATCATCGAGGAATCATGTCCAGAGTTGGAGTATGGATTGTGAATTGGAGTATGGATTTTTCAAGGGAAATCAAAATAACTGTAAGAGCCTTGAATCTGCTCCGCCTGCAGTCGAGGTTTTCGTTGCTGGTTGCTTCGTGGGGAGTCCGATTATATTGACTAAAACGTTGCAGCCGAGCCATAAGAAGAAGCAGATTAGGAAAGGGATGCTGGAGTCAATACCGGAATATGAGGCAACCCGAAGCCAAAAAGATGATTCCTCTAGCCTAGCAATTCAGGTACAAGAACAGGGCTGGTGGATGTTGATTTTTTGGTAATATGATCAGGGAATTTAATTACCATTTGGTTGATATGGTAATCCTATTATGATATTATGCGTTTATCAGTTCCTGCTATATCTGTAGTTGTTGCTCTAAGATGGATTTTTCTTGCAGCAGTCTTGTTGGTGAGCACAAAATTTGACAACTACTGGTAGCATATAAAAACTTATCCTGGAGTATCCAGGCTAGTATGAGGCTGAGGCACATGTTCCAAAGCAGAATACTAATATTCAATAGGCAAAACTACATTTTTTTTGTCGTGTAACTATAGATACGTTAGTTCTTTTGGTCTTGTTACTTACTTCATTTACACATTTTATCATTTTTTTTTTCCTTTTTGACGAATTTAGTTATGAACATCTCACAATTGGTCTGTTTTTGTCAAATTGAGTCTTGTGTCGACAATTTTGGTCCTAACGACCTGTAGTTACAGAACGAAAAATGAAATCTACTCCGGTGCGAAGGGGGCCAAAATTGTAACACAAAAGTAAATGTGCCAGAAAATGACCAACTGTGAGATGTCCAAGATTAAATTTGTCAAGAAAATGACTAAACGTGTGAATGGAATAAGTTACAAAACCAAAAGTGCTAATAATCTATAGTTACGGGAATAAAAATGTAATTGTGCCTACTCAATAGTACCTTTCTCTTTTTATATACATGGTTTTCACTTCTCAGCAGGATTTTCATGTGAACAATAGGAACTGCAACAATTACAACTCATTAAATTGTACATTTAGAGTTCTGCTGTGAGATCTTGGACGAAAACTTCTTATTTCACGAATTTACAAATTGCTTTGCAGTCGATGCATCATCCAGATTACAAACCAGAAGAGGAAAATTACTGCATTCCGTATCAAGGAATGGAATACTTGGAAGCCGAAGATGGGGAATTATCCTGGTTCAATGCTGGAGTAAGAGTAGGCGTTGGCATCGGCCTCAGTATCTGTCTTGGAGTCGGAATAGGAGTGGGGCTTCTGGCACGAATGTATCAAGGAACCACAAGAAACTTCAGAAGACGCTTTCTCTAATCTGACCTTTTATCTAACCGTTGTGCAGATCAAGTCGAGACTGTCACATAAGCTCACTGGTTCGTTTCATTTAACCTACTGCAACAATGTATGAAAATAAAACTGTATTTGTATCAGTACATGAGTTTCCCCTAATATCGAAGGTATACTTAATACCTATGTTGCTTATCAATGAGCTTAGACCTTCTGATGTAACCTTGTGCAGTCTGATGAATTGAACCGTTTTGATGCATTGCCTGCTGAATCGTCTTATGCCATTCACTGCAATAATGTAAACAGAAACTCAATAATCTCTCAAAGAGCCAAAAGATCACCAGATAAAGAAAGTAAACTAGAGTTTCGGTTGATCAACATCACGATGCTAATTTGGTACCAATGCATTAGGTAAAACCATTTGCTCGAAAGGATACAGGTCCAGTGAAAACATGAAAGTTTGTCAACAGAGATAAGACCGGATGGCTCGCGCTAGGGATTAACAGATGACGAACCCACATGATAGCTTACGTACAAAGCTGAAAGTGCTCGTTCCAGAAAATTGACAAACTATTTTGCTTCAAGTAAGTTTTGAGCAGCAGAAACGCGACATCTACCTCCTTTCCTGACCCTCGAGTGAGTTGAATGTTCAAACTCATAATCACGAAAACCATATCTTTAGTTTCCATTTAAGTGCTGCCTTTTCAGAAGCATACACTGTGCCATCACTCACGGCGATCTGGTTTTTGGGGTCTGTTGGCACGGCGAAACCAAGTAGTAAAAGCTGCAACCAAGTGAGGGCAGTCATCAATGCTACGAGTCGAAAAGCTAAGGCATTGCTGCAATAACTCTTGTGCATCTGATATAGGGAGAGTAGATATAATTCTCAAAAATGTTTCTTCCAGCTCCAAATAGAGTGACTTGTGATTTGGCCCCATAGGCGAGACGCTATCTTTGCATGTAATCAACACGGGAAGCCAATCCCTCACAAGATCCATCCTAACCTGTGTAAAGAGTATAGGTATAGTTGAGGCCAAATTAACAATTTTCTGGTAAAAGCCACAGAAATAGACACTTTTTACGTGGTTTTTCTTAATCTATATGCACAAGTGGCACAAGTCAAGATTCATCTAATTGCTAAGGCATATTCAGACGTCTCAAGAGAAGTAAATGGGTTCATGTCATTTATTTTCCTACTTAAGATGCAGTGTGTGGGGAGGGGAAGAGTATGCATTTGAGGTGGGAGCGAAACACAGAAGAACATGGAATCAATAGGCAACATATTGTATTAGTGATGCGAAGATGAACAACTGGACTTGCAGATACACTTTCAAGGATTGACCCTCTAAATGAATGCTACATGCATCCGGCAAACATTGATAGGCATCTAACTGATATAAAGCTAACTTTATCAGCCAGAATTCAGCAGCAAAAAGGCAAGGCACGGTATATACAAGCAATGAATATGAATTGAACATTCAAAAGAAACATGGCCAACCTACAGCTCGACAATCACCTAGGGAAGGGCATATCAATAAACGAGCACAAAGGATGATGGTAAACCTGTCTATCAGCCAAAATATTCCCTGCGGCAACCGCATTGGCAAGCCTGCATGTGCAACGAAGCAATACAGAAGGAAGGCTGGGAACAATATTACTCCATGCATCATCACGCAATGCCCTCTGTAAATCCCCCGTAAAGGAAGTCTGCTGACTCCACACCTTCACAGCTGTATCTGCCACTCTTAGCTCGATCATCCTATCCATCAACCACAACAAGTGCTTCCCGTTAATCATCGCTGTATGCAAATTCAGCCTCTGAATCGCCTCTGTCTCATTTTGATCCCCTGTAAAAACCGGACTCGAGTACTCCTCCAACGACTGCTTCACAACACACAAAATCTTGTCAAACGCTGTATCCAAAACCCTCCTTGCGGACTCCCTCGAAGAAAAATCTCTCAGCAGTTTCGCAACAAATGCCTTAGCAAAAGCCATGTTCGAATGATTATGAATTGCAGCTAGTATTAACCCGTGAAGCATTTCCTCGGAAGAGTCATTTTTCGACGGAGAAACCCTGGCTACGAGCTCTTTCGACTCTTCTTCACTCAGAAAAGGAATCAAATTCAATATCTTCTTCTCCTCATCCTCTGACCACGGCACTGCCTCAAGGAACTTAACACAAGCTTTAATGCAGTCCTCAAACAAAAGCTCAAGTGCGATTGGAAGCAAATTAAGCGCGGTGGAGACACTATCGAGTGAAGACAACAAATCATCGGAGTAAAGCAGTTTCAGGACTGTTAAGTGGTGGCTGATAGACTCAGTAGTAGCTGGAACAACAAGGTGAAAACGGTTAATTTTGTGGGAACTTTCAGCGTAATTTGACGATGACGTTTCATTCCGCTGTTGCCATCGGTCCGAAAGTAGGGCAGCGAAATATTTCGAGCGGCGAAGAACTCGCGAATGCAAGTAGATCTGAGTCACCGGCTGTTCCAGAGTAGCAAGAGAGCTCGATTCGGATGGCACCTCCAGGCAATCAAATGGAGACGACTGACGATCAAGGCAAAGGCTCAGGATGACGTCACCGGTGGCAGGGTCGTTGAAACGGCACGCCGTGGAGGAAGAGGCGACGGGAAACATCGATTGAGAAGATGATCGGCGGATGGCAGGCGGTTTATGATGACTTTCTGCCGGGTTTCCTTCTGAAAAAGAATCATTGACAGCGAGAGTGGAGGAGAGGCGGCTGTTGCTACCGACCCGTTGCTTCTTCTTCGGTGCCCCAACGGCGGCAGCACCGCCGTTATCGCCGTCGCCACCGGTCGCCATCTGTCGGGTACGTGTAAATTTGCAACTGATTGAGAGAGAAATTCGCGAGCAGGTATTTATACCTCGTCGTTTCGACGTCTGGCCTCGCAGGGGTTGTTTGGTAATTGTACCATCACTCCATAGAAACACTTATCCTGACATTCAACGTGTCACCACCATATTGGCTTATGAATTACACTTAATTTTCAAAATAATTAAAAAATTGTGGTGATGACTCATAACACAATTAAATATGATTAGAGTGAGGGTTTCATTTATAATTTGATTGCTAATATCTACGCAAAAATTATAAAACTAGTCCCACATTTAAGATTATTTTAAATTTAATCTCACACTTTAAGAAATTTCAAAATTAACCTCATATATAGTGGAAAATTGTGAAAAGTGTCCAGAAAATATTGCAAAAACGAACCATCTCTAACGGATGTTAAGTTTGAACAATTGTCCGGGATTATGGTTTACCTGTATCTTTATTTTTTTGCTCTTGTTTAGGTAGACATAAAATAGACAAAAAAAAAGAAAATAAAGAGACAAATATAGACGGCTCACAGTAACTTTGTTTTTTAAAGTATCTTCTCCTTATTTTTCAGCTTTTTAGTGCACACGACTTTTACGTGAGCATTTTTCTGTTATAATTTATGTATGTCAGCGGGGGTGGGGGTATTTTTACAATATTTTTGGACTATTTTTACAACTGTTAATGCAATATAGAATTATAATTTTAAAATTTTATAAAATATAGGGTCAAATTTAAAAAGATTCTAAACTTGTGGGACTAATTTTATAATTTTATCCTAATATCTATGTGGTATTAATTGAATATATTATTTTAGCTTATCCAAATAGCGCGTGAATATAACATCCAAGTTGAGATTTTTTATTTTTTTATGAGCTTTGTGGATAAGGGTTGTCAGTTGCCACATAAGCTGCTTTTAAAACACCAAATCATATCCTGTCTGTTTAGTTTTGTTTTCTATTCATTTTTGAGATGGGACTAAAACAAAACTAAACATAATATTACTCAAAATATCTTTATTAGGTATTTTTGATAATTTTTATATTTTCCCTCACAATAATATATTATATAATTTAATTTATTTATAAATAAATAAATATTATTATATATATATTTATAAAAATATATAAAAGAGATATGATTTGACAATGAACATTATTTTTTGTCTCCCAATATACAACACAATACATACAATAAACAAATATTACTCTATATATATATAAGTGACATGATTTGACAATGAATACTATTTTTTGTCTCCCAATATACAACACAATACATTTTTAACATTATTTAAAATTAACTCCAAAAATATATCCAAACATACACCTATCTCTAACACACACTTATTTATCTTTATTTTTCTCTCTTTATCTCCACAAAATAAATCAAAACACTCCAAAAATAAAATCAAACACCCTCTTTTGCCCATATTTACATATGTGTATATATATACCCAGTTCCTCTTAATTATTTAGGGTAAATTACAGCCACCTCCTTTAAAATTTAACGTAATTATAAATATTTTTTATTATTTAAAAAATTATAAGTATCCTTCTAAATTTTTTAATTTTTAACTAAATACCTAAAATTGATCATTTTGCCCTTAATTTTTTAAAATTATAAAAAAATTAGTCGAGGAAAATTGCATTTTTGTTCATCTGTGTAAAAAATTTAAGAAACCTCTCCCTGCGCATTGTAGCCTAAAATAATTAAAAATAATTAAGAATTAAATATAAAATCCATTCTGTATAAGGGTATTTTGGTCAGTTCACCCATAATATTGGATGGGAATGGTTTATTTATCAGACGGTTACAAACCTCAATAAGAATTTGTAATTTTTCAATCAACAAAGATGTATTTGTAATTATGTCAAACTCCATAAAAGACAGTTGTAATTTATCCAATTATTTATTCATTTTTAATGCCAACCTGAGATTTTTCTCAAAGGTTCGATACCTTTTTCTTTTCAAACATCAAAGTCTCGATACTGTAAATCCCAATTATGGATCAACGGCGAATTATAATCAAATTTGTTGCCCATTATGTCCCCATTATGCCGTGGAATTATCAATTATACCCTTTTAAGTTGCTCCAAATTTTATGACATCATTTATCAATTAATTGGTCCATGCGCAAGAGATAACAAAATCGGTATCCATTCTTTTTTTTTTTTTCTTTCTTATTTTTTAGCATTTTGATAAAAGGCCTAAAGAGACATTTTTTTTAATTCATTTGAATAAATATGAGATTATTTTATCAGTTTCCAATTATTATATTTATATGAATAATTATTAATTTAATCTCATATTTATCTATTATTTCTCTATGTCCTAGTTATTAGACACCCTTTTAGTTCTACGGGTCACTTTAATTGTTGCAAAGCCAACATTTTATAATTGACATGTTGGATCTCGAAATTTAGTAGAAGTATGTGCGAGTGTGTACATGCGTGAGTCAAAAAGAAAAAATAAATAAAAATAAAATAAAACAAACTTTATTCTCTTCGAGAAAAACAAGAAATTTTTTTAACGACTATATAAAATGTGAATGTACGTTTACTCGCACCAAATATCAACACAAAAATTGGTATAATCGAGACCTTTGGGACCGGCCCAATAAAAAATTGCATAGATGCTACCCAGTCCAGTTTTGATATTTGAGACTTGGGCAGAAAGCCCATTCCTCAGGTTTGGGCTTTTGCTACATTTTCTGTTGGGCGTTAGTGAATTCGGTAAGCATTAAAGATATTTTTTTATTTTATAATTACATTCTTGTTTTAATTTTTTATCTTTTCAGGGGTTCAAAAAAGTCTTGTAACTTTTTAATTGTCACAATTTTGATCATTCTTTCATCAAAATTCTTCAAAGTTGTTGGAAATTTCTGATGTGACATTTCAAATTAGGAGAAGTGATTTTATTGGTCGATTATACTTAACAAGGCTTTTGCAAAGCTTAATTATAAAACAAAAAACAAAAAAAACAAAAAAAGGATGTTGACAATAAGTTTGTCTAAAATATTTTATTATATCTTATAAGATGTTAAATTTTATTTCAACGATAAAATTTTAAAATATTTAAATAAAATAAAATAAATGAGTTTCTAAGATATCAATAATAAGGACAAATTTATAATTAATTTGAAGGAATTTGGTAAGGTCTTAAAAGTTAAGTTAGGATTAAACTTATAATTATAAGAGGGGGTCTGATTAAACTTATTTTAAAATATTATTTTATAATTTTATAAAGTACGTGTTAGAACTTCTAAACCATTAAATTTTCATTTTAAAATTCTAATGAGTTGACTTCAGAAAAAATAAATTCAAAATCATATTATTCATCTCGTAGTTATAAAAAACATTGAAGTTACCATGAAATTAATGTAATTCACCACCCTAAGTTTGAACCGACTTACACTACAGTCAGCAATAAAATAAAAAAAAAGGGTAAATTACATCTATCTCCCCTGGGGTTTGGTATAATTATAAATATCTTTTTGTTGTTTAAAAAATTACAAATATCCCTCTGAGGTTTGTAATCGTCTAACAAATAACTCATTTTAATCATTTTTTATGGATGAACTGATCAAAATGCCCTTTTGCACTGAATTATTTTTATTTAATTTTTAAAAAAATTTGAACTATAATGTGTAGGGAGAGCTTTCTTAAAGTTTTTTACACAGACGAGCAATAATGCAATTTCCTTGGCCGATTTTTCTACAATTTTAATAAAAAAATTAAGGGCAAAATGGTCTATTTCAGGTATTTAGTTAAAAATTATAAACTTCAGGAAGGTATTTGTAATTTTTCAAACAACGAATGAGTATTTGTAATTATATCAAATCTCATGGGAGGTAAATATAATTTACCCAATAAAAAAAGGTGAAATCCAATTCCTCGACACAGACAAGAGTATTAAATACTCCTATACAAAGACCCATGTTTAATGGGGCGGGCAATTTTTTAAAATCCAAGTCAGAGTGTAAAAACGGGTCGGGTCGGGTTGGGCGCGACCCACAACGCGCCTTCATTTATGGAAAATTCGTATTCTCATGACCCCACACGCCCTTTCTCACTTTCCCATTTAAAGTGCATCCATCATCTCTTATTTGACATATTTCGCCCTCATTCATCCCCAAAATTTCCATCCCCAACCCTCTCTCTCCAAATTTCCCATTTCAACTGTATTTGTAATAATTTTTATTTTTACTAATCGTCGTGGCACGCCGTCTATACGTGCATATAAAATAATATTTTAAGTTTTAAAGTTATTTTAAATAATAAAATATATATTAATCAACACATTGTATTTAAAAATAAATAAAAAAAAATAAAGAAAAGAAATAAAAACTAACTTAGGGGTATTATCAGTATAACAAAAAAACTGGTGTTGCAAAATAAGTAACCGTTATTTATTAATAAAAACAGAATTTGCTTTATATAATAGTATAAATAACGCAAGAATAAGTTGCAGAGAAAGTAAGGGTGTGCAATTCTTGATAAATTGATTGAAAACCCAATTTCGATCTTGATAAAAACTAATATCCTATTTGATTTCGATTTTTTACAAAATCGATTCGTACAGAATATCAAACTTAGAAATATATATATATATATATATTATAAATATAATAACAAATATTAATACCAGATTTTAATAATAAAAAAATAATTTTATAGTTAATACTTAAGTGATTTCTTTATTGTTTACTCTTTATTTCGAAAAAAAATTGGACCGAATCGCAATTTGTTCGATTATTACCGAACACCTATCAGGGTGTTAGGTTCCGTACGCTTTTTAGCGTGCTGAAGTTTCGGAACGATTTTACCGAACAAACACCTCTAAGAAAAAATGTAAGTTAAAGACTAGTCAATTTATAACTTTTGATTTAAATCAACTTAATTTAAATAGATCAAAAATAAAATTGTAAAGTCAAAATACTTTTTTCAATTTATTTTCGACAACAAACTGATAAAATATTTATTTTAGGCCATTGGAAACACCCCCTCCACGAATTAAGACCTCTACCTCAATAGTAAGATTGAAAGCTTTTTTAAAATTCTTTGATAGTAAGGTTCGAGTTCCACATGCGTACATATTTAAGTCTACTTAATATGTAGTTTATTCTCTTGTTTGTTATGAAATTATTGACATATTCGATAAAATTAATTGTAAAATTTTAAATTTTACCATTTGAAACAACATAATTTAAAACAAAAATGTAGCTAGAATCTTTTGGATTTTCTCTTAATTTTGGTGAAGGGCCAAGAAATGATGGCTTAGAAAGAAAGGACATTTTGCTGATATTTTCACTAAGTGCTTAGTAAAATGTGCCCTAATGATGATTTGTTATTGCAAATCTGTAATTAGGACAAAAGAGGGCTTAATATAGAGACAGCTCAGCCTAAGCTGTTGCATTTATTACCTGTTACCATTGGAGTCCTGTCAAGTAATAATTGGGCAGTTTGAATTACCAGTAATAGTTATGAGATCACAAGAGTGGTCAGTGTTGACTTAAACAAGATTGCCTCTCCAACCACTTTTACTCCTCTTTACTGTTATATATATAGGGTTAATTACATTTAAACCCAGTATAAAAATATAAAATTATATATATATATATATTTTTTTTAAAATTACACTTATACCTCTTTTAAAAATTTATCGTTTATACTCGACCATCTTCAATTAGAATTTGGCGGAAATTGCTGATGTCACAAAATCTTTTTTGTAAATTTTTACTTTTGTCCCTCATTTAGCATTCTTATGTATATTTTTATACTTATAAAGGCATAATATATATATATATATATGGAATAAGGTTTATCATTGTTGCATTTTACAAGTACAAAATTATTCATGGGAATGTAAATGAGGGTAAAATTAGAAATTTATGTAATTTTTTTGCTATGTCGACATTTTTCATCTAAATCCCAACGAAAAAAGGTCATGTGTAAATGATAAATTTTGGAGGGGGTATATATGTAATTTAAAAAAAAAAAATGGAAAAGTATAATTTCGCACTTTCAAAAGGGATCTAAACGCAATTAACCCTTATATATATTTTACAAACAATTATTATTATCATGTTTTTATTTTTACATAAACTAGGATGGCATCTCATAGTCCCGTCAAAGGGAATTGCATTGCATCTAAATTTGTGCAATAATCTTAATTTTTATCGGCAGTAGAAGTACACTTGATGTTAATGCGTAATTTATTTTTTTTATATTTATTTAACTAAATGAAATAGGAAAAAATAAAATAGATGATTAGTTAAAACCGATAAAATAAATTTACTGTAAAAGTATACGAATAAAAAAAATCATTGATATGTGTAATTAATTAAATAAATGATTATTTGTACATAAAATAAGTTTAATAAAGGACATTTTAGTCCACTAACACTTTATCCACCGAAGGTAGTTAGCCAAAGGACCTTTAGCCTTAATAAATAGTATATATAGTAATCCTATATGGGCAATATGTTGTGACCCTTCCCCATTAGAAGGCAAACATATTTAAATGCTAAATTACATTGAGTTTTTTTAAATTTCGATATAATTACTAATACATTCTTATTGTTAAAAAATTTATTAATACTCCTATAATAATTGATGAAATTATATAATTAATGAATGGGGCTTAAAATTATCATATTTTCATTTATTGTGTTTTTTCTTTTCTTTATAAAAAAACCAAAATATCGAAAACAGGACGATGTGGATGAATTTTTCTGGGAAAAAAATGTAAAGAAATTGTACACTTAGACCATAAAATAAAAGTTTCAAATAATTTTAAAAAATAAATAAAATTATAGCTCATAGTCAGGTCACCACAAAAAACAGACGGGAACTAACGAACTGACTAGTGTTGGACGACCGTTAAAATTATGGAGTATTAATAAATTCCCAAATAACAACAGGTATTTATAATTATGTTAAATCTTGTAATTTAACATAACTTTAAAACATACATATATCCCGACTAAACATCGTAATTCAAGCATACGTTATGGATACGATAATTCAGTTCTAGTATTTCCCATCTTTTTATTACCAAACAATAACATGTTCTAGAAGAAATCATTCCTAACAAGAACATTAACCAATTCTATTAAGATCAAAATGGTTAAGCATTAATTAATCTAAAATCAATACTGCCTATAAGACATTGAACCTTAAGCAACTCTTGGGATTAGTACAGAGTTTATGGTTAAAAACTTGCTTGTAATCGAAGAGTTTAATGAAGTAATAATAGTGTTAAGAGTTGTTGAATTATTGGTGCAATTGTTAAGTGAGCTTTGTCAAGTTGGTAATATTTTAGTATCTCTATGTTGATTTTTGCTCCTTGTCTTGACTTGCCAAGTATTAATTTGGGACTTTTGTGAATTGAAGTTTAACTTTAGAATTTTGTCATTGGGCTTTATTAATGAGCATAGCTTTCAATCATTTTCAAACATGTTCATCCAAACTAGCCTTAAATTGAATAATAAAAGGGTAAATTACATCGGGCTCTTTGGTGTTTGTCACAATCACAAAGAACTCCTTATCATTTGAATATTTACAAATATTTTCCCTTAAAATTAAGAGATGATTACACTCCCTTCTCCTGAGGTTTGGTGTGATTACATGTACCCCTTGTGGTATGAAAAATTACATCTACTACTCATGATGTTTGCTTTTGTCTAACAAATAGATCCCTATATTAGTCAAAATTCATCGAATTTGTTGATATTACAAAAAAAAATTGAATTAAATGTGAGATTTGCCATCAAACCTTGCGTACCCTCCCTTTGTGAAGAATTTCATTTTCCTTTTTCTCCACTCTTATTTCTTCCTTTCTTATTCTCGTGTTGGAAGTGCCTAATTGCTTTTTTAAATCTTTCCTTTCTTATACAAGATTCTAAGGTCCTTCCCCTGTATATGAGTCTGTGCGATTTTTCCCCTTATCTTCTG
Organism: Sesamum alatum; assembly: GCA_034509735.1. NCBI lineage: Eukaryota > Viridiplantae > Streptophyta > Magnoliopsida > Lamiales > Pedaliaceae > Sesamum > Sesamum alatum. The sequence continues at coordinate 1,242,047 of JACGWO010000006.1, forward strand.
GCCGACGCTCCCCTTACTGGTATCAGTGCAAGGGCAATTAGTACGGGTTGTCATAGTTGTCTGGATGGATTGGAACGAAGGGATGAAGGAGGGTCGGCCTGCCCAACAAGCATGACTTATTACTGACTTATTGTAGGTCAAATGAATCTTTTTATGACCAAACCACTCTTATATATCATCACACGTTAATGCATGAGAGGAGGTATATTTTCACTGTTATAAGGGTAATTTAGTCATAAAAGATTTATTTGGCCAGCGTTAAGTTATTAATAAGTCAATCGACGGTAAATATTGATTTTCATTCAATTTTTTTGTTAATATCAACAAATTCGGTGAATTTTAACTAACGAAGGGATCTATTTGTTAGACAAAGCAAACCTCAGGGGTACAAAATGTAATTTTTCAAACCACAAAGAGTTTACGTGTAATTACACCAAACATTATGGGAGAGGAGTGTAATTATCCCTAGAATTATGATCATCTAACAAATATTCTGGTGTGATAGCTTATTGTAAGGGGTATTTGTTAGACGATTGTTAATTTCAATAGATATTTGTAATTTTTCAGAGAATGAAAGAGTATTTGTAATTATGACAAATTTCATGGAAGTCCATTGTAATTTACCTATAATTAAAACTAGCAAAATAAAAGTATATGTCTTAATTGAGGTTTGATTTACATTATCAAAATACATAATTAATCTGCTGACGTGATATCATCCTCATCAATTGGTGTAATTTAGACAAAGTATGACTGGAGCAATATGTGGTTGGGCACATTGTATTTAACCTGAATTTATTCCACACTGGTACTAACGGATTAATTGCAGTTGTCTACCAAGATACAGTATTATTTGGGTAAATTACAGTTAGCTCCCCTGATATTTGACATAATTACAATTTTTTTTTCATTGTTCGAGAAATTATAAATACTCCCTAAGGTTTGTAACCGTCTAACAAATAACACATTTTCATCCATTTTATGGATAAAATAACCAAAATACCCTTATACACTGAATTGTTTTTTATTTATTTCTTAAATGTTTTGGACTACAATGCATAGGGAGATGTCTCTTAAGTTTTTACACAGAGGAGGAATAATGCAATTTGCCTCGAGTGGTTTTTCTATAATTTTAATAAAAAATTTAAGTGCAAAACTGTCAATTTCAGGCATTTGATTAAAAATTACAAACCTCAGGAGTATTTATAATTATTCAAACAATAAGGGGGTATTTGTAATTATATCAAATATTAGGGAATGTAGATGTAATTTTACCATATTATTTTCTTGAAACAACGACGTTGTAAATACCAAGAACCACGAACCAACAAAATATTTTGAACTCTCTTGCAACAAACAGCATGTGAAATTGCGATTGAATTGAACGAGGTCTATTTTAAAAATATTGAAAAATTAGGAATGGGGTGCGGACTGCGGAGTGGTTCTTTCAAATTACAGATATTTTTTGTCAGTTCATCAACAGCTATAATTCTACAAACATCTCCAAGTATGAATCGAATTGAGTATGATCTGATTAAAAATCACGCGGATCCTAGCAAAATCGATATTTTGCAAGGGCATTTATGTCATTTTGGCCACATGTCATGTATCATGAAAATGACGCCTGCAAGGGAAGCAAGAGTTATAACCGTGAATTGGGAAAGCGACAGCACCCCCACAGTTGTTCTTCTTCCCTACATTTTTGTGAGAAAACTTCAACTTGAGGGTTAAAACTTGGTTTTTTTACACACTTGTGCATTTACTTTGTTGTTATAATTTCCTTTTCTCTTGCTCGTTTGGAGGTATGATGAGTGAACCACTTCAAGCAATTTCTCAACCGTAAATCAACAAATGCATTTAAGCGATACGAAGAAATAAAAAAATTACTGTAATAATAAATATATATATTCACGGTCGTGTTATTCAAACACACAAGTTAGGAGTGACACGTTTTTACTCCTTTTAATCACATTATTAGTGATCAAATGCTCGTTGATGTAGCAAAATATTGGTTCGAGATACAACAGTAATTGATTCGTTTGGAGAACTACTATATGTATAGTGGGTTGTCGGGTATTTATACAAAAGAAGTGCATTTGTGACGGTTGATACGAAAATACGATCTTATCCCTGAATTAATTGTCTGTATCTGATTGTGATTAGATATTAAGTATTTTCTTGCTGCGTTCAAATCTAAAATCACTTAAGTTCGCTTATACTTACAAGCTCAGTGAGAACACTACCAGGAAGGCTATAATATAGTCTTTAAACACTTATGTCCGTCAAATAGAATTTATGTAAAATTCAAAAACAATAGAAATTGTACCTGATATATTTACAAGGTTTATGATAAATTATATTGACATTCCCTGATGTTAGGTTAAATTATACAAAGGCCTTATATATCTTTTGCAAAATTACAGCTATACCTCTGAATGGTATTAGTGTAATATTTTTCAAGGGGTATTTATATAAGTTTTGCATTTAAAATAAAGATGTAATTGTAATTCCAATTATAATCTCGAGGGTATAATTGAAATTTCACAAAAAATATAAAGTATTTATGTATTTGGTTATGTTCAGGTGTCAATGTAATTTATCCTAAGGTTTAACATAAAAAAAGCTCCACTTTATAAAATGAAATTATGTTTCAACATTTACAATCTCAATTGAAATAATGACAACAAAATTAACTCCACTAAGATTCTAATAATAATAATAATAATATAAAGATTTATAAAGTATTTACTTTATTTAACTATATATAATATAAAATACAAAGACCAATCATATGAGATTTTCCTTTTTTTTTAATTTTTTTTTTGGGAATTTGGAAGTCGTAAATTGGGATTTAATACAATTTACTCCCTGTGATATTGCAAATATATAAATTATTCTTATAAAAAAAATATAGCAATTTACTTGTGCGTTTTGTAAAATAAAGCAACTTTGAAATTCACAAGGAAATAAATTATTTTATTTTAAAAAATATAAAAAAATAAATTATTATTTATTTTTTTATAGGAAGTAATTTACTCATATGCAATACAATAAATTTGCTTGCATTTCCCCTTCCCCTAAATTGCTAAACGAGGACAACCAAGGGTATAATAGTCAATTGAACAACCAAACGGTCGGAGGCGACAACGCTCCCTTCGATTTTTCGTAACCCTTTCTCTCTCCTCATTCTCTCTCTCTCTTCTCGCACTTGTAGTTGGTGTCCGTTGAGTGCCCACTCCGTAGCTAGCTAACACCTCAACGATGCCTTGCTTTTTCATTTTCCACTCATTTTCCGCAACTACATTTCTTCCTTTCTCGTCTTGAATTCTACTCAACTCGTATGCCTTAGCCGTTTTCCTCACTCACCCACTACACGATCTTGCCGGAAACAATGGTGGATTCGGGAGGGAGTATTTTCACCACAAGAACTCCGATTCTGGGCCAGAAACTCTACGTGCTCATCATCGCCACCGTGGCGGTGGTGCTCGCCGTTTTTCTTTTGATGTTTTGGTTCCTTCGTAGTCGGAGCTCCAGAGGACGCCGCATTGGCGTTAACCACAGTTCAGGACTTGTGCCTCTGGTCTCCGAAGAGATCGGCGACGTTAATGAGTCGGATCAAAAGCAAGCTACCAAAGCTGTGAATGAGAAAAACAAGGTGTTTGTGATAGATGATGTGGTGCGAGGGTTGGATATTGAGTCCGGGAGCAAGAAGGGGAGTTCGGAGAGTAAAGACTCGAGCACGACCAGGAGCGACTTGTCGTCGGCGTTGTCGGCGTCCACCGACGGTTTGGGGAACTTTGGGTGGGGTAGGTGGTATAGCTTGAGAGAGCTTCAAACTGCCACAAATCAGTTCTCGAGCGAGAATGTGATCGGAGAAGGCGGCTACGGTATTGTTTTCCGTGGGGTTCTGCACGATGGTTCTGTAGTTGCCGTCAAAAATCTTCTGAACAACAAGTACGTACTTCAGCTCATTCTCACGCTGTTACAGCGTCTTTGAATTTGCAGTTCATATATTAATTCACCACAATATGTATAACGAGATTTCTATTTACGGATGCGTTGTGTATGTTCGTATATAGATGTATTTCCATTCATCTCTTAGTTCGTGTTTGGGTTTTCGTTTATGATTTCTTCACAGAATTCTGTCTTAAATTCTTGATCTAATTGTAAATGGAGTTTTGTGATTCGGTGGGGATTCCAATTGATCGGATGCAAATGGAATCAAAGCTTCGATCTGGATTGCACTGGGTTTGAGTTTTTTCTTTTTTTGAGGGGAGGGTTTGAGTTTTTGGGTGACTGATATTTTGTCTCTTTTGACTAGGGATTAAAGAAAGACAAACAAAGTAAACGGGGAGCTTTTATTTCTTTAGTCTGTTTATTCTTCCATAGGACAGCTTTAAAACCTATCCTTCTTACCTTTAATTAATTTCAATTTTAGCTGTTGCAGTATGATTATGTTGCTTTGTCTTATCTTAATTATCTTTATCTTTTTCCTTTTTTAGTTTTAGATACCCTTTTTCTTTTTCTTTCGTCCCTTCTCTTTTTTTCTCTTTAGTAAGTGTAGTTCTTGTTTGGGAGTTTTATAATGGGCTTAATGGTGATTAACAAAAATTATGTTTGTAACTTTGAAGTATTTTGAGACTAATAGCTCAAGAAACCGAAAACGTTACCAGCCCTTTTATGCCTTTTGTGCTGCGAGGGACGACAACCTGCAAGTGGATATACTCACTTCTGGTCCCCCTTAAGCATATTGTTTTGCTAACCGAAGGTTTTAAGTCGAATAATATAGTATGCAAATGGAGTTGGAAGATATATATCTGCCCGAGTTACAAAAAGTATTTTGAAAAGTTAATGCCAAATAGAAATGAAACCGTTTTTTCCAATCTGTGGAGGTCAACAATATTGTTATCGCCATTTACATAGGTTCATGCAATGCCATGAGGGATATTGACTGAAGGAACGAAATGTATGCTATTTATGTTCTTTTCATTTGGAGATTAAGAGATGCAGTCCAGAAATTTGTATGAATGAGGCCATGATCCAGTTTATAGCTAGCATATTTGTTTGAGAAAAAATAGCAATTCTGTTATCTCTCCAACAATTGAGTAATCTTAACTTGGGTTGGCAATTTGGTATGGAACATCGGGTCAAATCTTGTCTGTTACTGATGCAACACTTCCATTAGCTTACTTAAAACAGGCAGCAATATGAGCAAGAATTTCTGCCTAATTTTTCTCTAGTTTGGGGAGCATATTGAATGATTTTAATGCTCTGACCTGCTTGTGAACAGGGGTCAGGCAGAGAAGGAGTTCAAGGTAGAGGTCGAAGCCATTGGGAAAGTAAAACACAAGAACCTCGTGAGTTTGATAGGTTATTGTGCAGAAGGTGCTCAAAGGTGCCCATCTCCTTTCCATCTGGTTTCTCTCTGATAATATAGCACTGTTTTTTCTTGAATTATTGCTGGATCCTTTTTACTCCATTCAGGTTGCTTGTCTATGAGTACATTGATAATGGCAATTTAGAGCAGTGGTTACATGGTGATGTGGGGCCAGTTAGCCCTTTGACTTGGGAGGTCCGGATGAAAATTGCCATTGGGACGGCCAGAGGGTGAGACATTAACACAAATTTATATTAGAATTTGCATACTGATGTGCTCATTGTGACATGACTCTAAAACTTGATCCACACTGCACTTTTCTTTTGAACATCTCATATGATAGTAGTGCTCAGATGTTAATGTTTTTATCCATTATCTACTTTCCCTTTATCTTTGATTTCCAAATGTTGTTCCAGACTGGCATACTTACATGAAGGACTGGAACCCAAAGTTGTACATCGTGATGTGAAATCGAGCAACATTCTTTTAGACAGGAAATGGAACGCAAAAGTGTCAGATTTTGGACTTGCTAAACTATTGGGTTCTGAGAAAAGCTTCGTTACTACACGAGTAATGGGGACATTTGGGTTTGTTCTTTTCTAACCTATCTTGTGTGATTACAGTTAAGCAGAGTTAGGACCTAGGAGGAGGAAATCAATTGTTTCATTTATTTATCACAGATATGTCTCCCCTGACTATGCAAGTACTGGCATGCTTAATGAGGGAAACGATGTATACAGCTTTGGAGTTCTACTCATGGAAATAATAACTGGAAGGAGTCCAGTAGACTATTCTAGACCACCTGGAGAGGTGACAAAATTAGAACGACTTCCCATATAATCCCCTATAACTCAACTTTTTCCCGAAAGGATGCAGTTACTTAACTGAAAAATAGTTACAATTTCTAACTCCCTTCCCAAATTTCAGATGAACTTGGTTGATTGGTTCAAAGGGATGGTAGCAAGTCGCCGTGGTGAAGAGCTGGTAGACCCCCTGATCGGTGTTCCTCCTCCCCCAAGAGCCTTAAAGAGAGTATTACTGGTTTGCCTTCGATGTATAGATTTGGATGCCAATAAGCGTCCAAAGATGGGGCAAATCGTCCACATGCTTGAGGCAGATGAATTTCCTTTCCGTACGGTAAGCATTGTCCTCTTAATGGTTTGTCTTACAACGTTTTTCAAGTAGCTTTATGAGATTGTTGGTCTGGCAATTGTACATGTTTGTTCTGCTCTCTTAAATGTTAAAACGGTTTTAAACATTACTCAAGTGTAGTTCATGTATATTGGATGAACATGAATATTTTGGACATGAGCCTGGGGAAGTTTCTTTTGCATTTCAGCTACTTATGAGCAGTGTAACGGTCCCATTATATGGAATAATACCGGCTGATTATAATCCAAAAATAGATATGGTCATTGTAATTCAAGTGATTTCTCCCTTTAATTCCACACGTAAGCATAGAACCCGTCACCCTCCCTTACCTCACCGAGTTCCACAACACTCACCTTAAACTGGAAGTTGGCCATATAGAGTTTCTCCTTTGGCTACATTTTTGGTGATTCGTCCATAATAATTGGCTTTTGTAACACTCTGCAGGAACCTCGTTCTATTCGAGATACAGCTCCTCTGCCCCCCCAAACATCTGGTAACAACAAAATTCAAACAGCAGAGAAGCAAGTGGCGAATGACGATGAAGAAAGACTGAGGTGGAGATGATAATTCTTGATGATTCTTGAAAAGGTATACTACTTCCTATTGTGTATAATTACTGATTTTAAATAGCTGAGGATGATGGCTGAGCTTCCTTACCAAAGAGCATTTCATGTTTCTCTTTACATCAGTACTCGACATATATATATATATATATATATTCTAAATGGAGTTGTAAATATATTTAGGTAAAAATGTATGTTTGTTTGATAACATTTGCCCGGTATACTGCACACTGATCATACTTATCGAACTCTTGGTAGGAAAAATATATGAGTTGGAAGTTTTTGAGCTCTCTGTTCATTCCAGTTCTTCTTTACCAGTCATTTTCTAGTTACATTTTTATTTTTACATTTTTTTTTAGATTATTTTCTTGGTGTTTGATGGTGCAAGAAACATAATATTGTGTCCCAGGACACTGTATAATTTCTGGGGAAATCACAAACACTCTTTCTTTGTTTGAAAAATTATAAATATTCCTCTGAAATTAACGGTCGTCTAACAAAGAACCCCTACAATGGATGGTCATTAATTTCATAGAGATATTTGTAATTTTTCAAACAAAAAGGAGTGACCGTTGTAGTTTGGTTTCTGATAAGTATGTGCAGTGAGCCCCTTTTCATCTTTGTGCTGGTCCAGCGTACCAGCATTTTCCTTAGAAAATCAGAAATTGGCCCCAGGTGGATTTCGAATGATCATTGTCTAGCAATTATATTTCTTGATGAATACTGTCCAGCACTTAAAACCCTCTGGGACAGTGACATATGATAACATGTCCACGAGCATATATATACCCCTGTAGAAATAGGAACTTCCTAAAATTTATTTATAAAATAAGTTAATTATATTCCGACCCTCTCTGAAAATTCGACAAAGAAGTTTTGAAATTATATTTGCACTTCTTTCGAAAATTCATCATTTACACTTGATCTGCTTTCGTTAGGGGTTGGACGGAAAATACTGACATCAACAAAAAAGAATACTAGAATTTTTAATTTTGCCTTTCATTTAACATTCTCATGTATATTTTTGTGCTTATAAGAGGATAAATATAAGACACACACACACACACATATATATATATATGTGGAGTGATGTTAACACTATTATATTTTTCTTTTATAAGTACATAATTTTACATGAGAATAATAAATGAGGGATAAAATTGAAAGTTTATGTAATTTTTTTTGTTAACGTTAATATTTTTTCTGTTCAAATCCTAACAAAATGTGGTCAGATGTAAATAGTGAATTTTTTTAGGGGGTCTAAGTGTACATTCAAAATTTCTTTGGGAGAAAGTGTAATTTTAAATTTTTAGAGGAATTTAAATATAATTAATCCTATAAAATATTTTTGGGTGTTTGACATAAAAGAGACCTATTGAATTTTCTATTGTAATTTCTGTAGTATTTTTTTTTATTCCATTTCATATATACACCATCACATCATCAATTTTATTTTATACATGTGGATGTAAAATAAAATAAAAGATGCAATAAAAAATTCAATCTATTAATGGAGACATTCAATGGGAATTTGTGAGGTGTTTGTAATAATTTCTATTTTTGTAATCATAATAACACGCTGAGAAAGTTGTAAATTTAATTGTAACGAAAATTGAAATTGTTAAAAAAAAAGTGAAATGTTAAAAAAAAAAAAAGGTGTACACCAAATCTTCTTTGATGTTTATAATTTTATCAATAAGATTTAAAAATTAGTATATTTTAATTTAGATCCATTTATTACAAGTACAGAAGGAGAAACTGTAAATTAAAAATAAATTTTTTTAACAGTTGTAACACCGTTTAATTCTATAGCAACTTACAAGCATAACGGGGCTTTTCTTTTATACGTACTAGTCGTCATTGTACGCGGTTTATGTGAGTATATAAAAAATAAATATAATGTGAAATTGAGCGAGAAAAGAAATTTGTAAAACAACAATGATAATGTGAAGAAATAAGAAAAAAAAAAAAAGATGTAGAGTCAATTGAGAAAAATATAGATAATAAGTTAAGAGAAAACTAATTAAATTATAATTATAACATTATTAAAAAATAATGAATTACTATAATGGTCTTTTTTTTTAAAAAAAAAGAAATACAATAAATCAAAGGATAAATCGGGTACGATAAAAGGATTTACTTCTATGATAGTATAGATAGTTGGACCTCACACGTGTACAGTAATCCGGGCTTTTGGACAAGACAAGGCTTAGAATGACCAACTTGAAGGCTTAGAATCATCATACTTTTGCATTTCAACTGCATTTTCATCGGACCATCGATTTTGTTTAAAAAAAAACAAGAGTACATTAAATGGTTTTTTTCTTTTAATAAATAGGGATCAATATTTACATTTTTATTCTTTTTATTTTTAAACATACGTCGATATTTATAAAACAATCAATATACTATTACGAGATTTGGTATGCAATAAACAATATTTCTAAAGCAATCAACAATTCCAAATCAAACAAAGAAATAACATATACTTACTATTATGAAAGTAAACCAAACACTTTAGGTTGTGAAACCTCAACTTCACCACTTTGGATCTATAATAAAATCTCTATAAATTAATAATGTCTGGACCACGTAATTTTATTAATTTAAAGAGGTATTAATTAATCGATAAATTAATAATTTATTAATTTAAAGAGATTTTTTGTTATTCAACAAACCTACATTATTCTTCATAAATAAAACATACACATTATATTGATTAATTGAATGATGTTCATGTACAATGCGACTAATTAAATATAATACATCCTCTTTAAAATAAAAAAAATAAAGTTCATTTTAGTGCCGAGTACGTAGTACTAGTTAAATTCAATAAGTTCATGCATGTTAAGAAAATCAACCAATATATAAATAAAAACAAATATTCTTAATTAGTCAATTCAAATCAAAACTAACCAACCATGAATTACGGAAGAAGACATTCATAAATTTGATATGATAATTAATGGCAATAATTTATTTAAAATGTGATAATTAATGACATTCATAAACCATGAAGTTACCGCAATAAAATGATAAACAAATGGTTCTTTTGTACTTTTCTCTTAACTTGGTAAACAAAGGCAACTCAGGGGCGAGATAGACCAGTACAATAATTTATTTAAAATGTGATTATAGGAACCTTTCTTCGTTATAAATTATTTAATATAGTTACTAAATAATAGTTATTATTTAATTATAAGCAAAATAAATCAAAATCTGTTTAAATTTTTTCTTTTATGTAAATCTTAAATTAACACAAAAAAATAAAAATAAAATAAAAATATGAACTATACAAATTCATTTGGTATTTTTGTTCTGTAATTTAAAAAGTTTCACACATTGAATATAAAAATAATTAAAATTTGTTAAAATGATTGAAAAAGTGCAATTCAATTAAATTGATGACGCCCATTTTTTTCGGCTTTCAGCAAATATTGATCATTTTTTTCTTGTATGTGCGAAAATTTTATAATTACTAGCAATGGTTGCACGCGGTCCCCGCGCATATAACCCAATTGGATGCAATATAAGAATTATTACCGTTTTCTAATTAATAAAAAAATAAAAAAACACAATTTTTTTCATATTTCTCAAATGAGATAGAAAATAAAAAGAAGCAAGAATTGCCGCACATTTAGTAATATACTAAAAGAAGTTTCACCTTCCATGTACCTTATGCAAGTAAAATTCTGATTGTATGATTTATATCTAGGTCAATACATTTATGATGAAGCACAACTAACTAAATGAAGATTGATGCATGTATAGTGAAACTTTTATTTTTCCATTAGATTGCATGTTATCTTTTGTATATATTTCATGATAGGTGTTGATTGCAAGTACTAATTATTCAATTTAATCGTACTACTTTTTTATTTTATGCTACTTCTTGTGTTCATAATATAAATTCTTTATACTTTCAATTAATTCTTATCTTACATACGAAATTGTTAGGCAATAGTAAAGTTTTAATAAAGAAACAAATTGTATACTTTAAAAATTCATTTATAAATTTCATTTCTTCATTTGCCAATTCCAATTAGTATGTAGTCTTATTTCCTAATTAATTTGAAAATATGACCAATTTTTCATCCTTTTATTTTCTTATTAATTGGAAAACGCTATATAGCGTTCTTGCATGATAATTTCACCCAAGTTGAAGTATTGAAGCATATAATTTATTTTTGTATTCTAAAATTTGTCATTCTCAAACAACATTGTATGGAAAGACAACTTGATAAAGAATCAAAACATTAACTAATATCGAAAAGTTGAAAATCATGTCATTACTCATATTAAATTTTTTTATTTTTATTTTTTAAGATCATACTTTTTTTATTTTTAAAAATCATACTTTATTTCATTAATAGAATAATGAAAGAGTACATTTCCTGCTTAAATATCACATTTTGTTAAAAAGTAAACAATCTAATTCTTTTATCAATAATATGCAACTAATATGACTACAATGAAAAAGAAAAATCATACTATATAGCAGGCACCACTATTAAATCGACAAAAAAAAAAAAAAAAAGAGTTTCATATTAAATTTTTGAGCCAAATAGAAGACATAATTTAATTAGTATGATCAACTTATTGTAATTTGTTATGGAACAAAATATGAAATATTCTCCAACTTAGCTAATTCATTTTTGTCATATAAAGCAACAATTCCTTCACCACATTAATTCTATATTTGTGCTCTCTCCTAATCTCTCCTTTCTTAATAAAATTTGAGCAACCAATATTAGTTTCTTTTCTTTATCTTCTTATTTTACCAAAAATCATTTTGAACAAAACAACTCAAATTGAGGCCTAAAATATCAAACCCTAAGGTTATAAGTTTCCTCCCTTACTAACACTCGGAAAACTCCCCAACTCACCCTTCCCTTCTATCTCTCTTTCTTATTCTTATTTTCCTCCTTTTTTTTTTTTTTTTTTTTTTCTTATCAATAGCAACTTTATTAAAGATATAAAGAAAAACTAAAGAAAAAAAAATAGAGGTAGAAAAATTCTTTGCTAATGATGTTTGCTGATGGTTATGCCCCCGTTCACTTCTCTGGACTGTCAGAGATCTCTTTTTTGCTTTATTCACTGCATTGATTTCGATCATGAAATCAAATTTGGCACCCCTGAAATTAATGTACATCAGATTACTCCTTGCAATAAAAATATTGATCCTATCAAAAAGTTTCGCTACTAATTATCATTTCCTGCACAAAATGTAAGTATGTAAGTGAAATACAAAAACAATCATATTCACACCATCAATGAGGATTAAGTAAACCAATCCCATTAATTAACACTTATAATTTCATTGTGTCACCTTGTTGCCTACTTCACGGACTTCTTCTCTTATAATTGGTCAATTCTTTCTCAAATCTTGAAATGACAAAGCCTCGCCGAACTTTACCACCACCAAAGCCTTGATCGATGTTTAACCCCATTTTGAGATCTTTATATTTAAGCATTAAAAGCTTTTTCTTATCAGTAAAAGAAGGGCGAAATAATTGTTGAAGTTGTGGAATTGGTGGTATGAAAAATGTAGTTATTTTATTGAGAAGAATAAGTTGAAGAAATGAGTTTAATTAATCAAGAGTGGAAGGAGGAGTGGGAAGTTGCGGTTACGCAACGGGGGGAGCGGTGGAAGAGTGGAAACTTATAGTTAATTGAAGATAATAGGTAAACAATTGATAGGCCAAAATTCTAGTTAATTTTCAATATTTTACATTTATCAAGATAAGGGTATTATGGATATTTCAAAAAATTGGTGTAACATGGTATCAAAACTACTATATTGTGAGTGTATCACCCCTTTTCTTTATAAATAGTATAGATAAAATGGCAAAATTTATTTAAAATGTGATTATAGGAACCTTTCTTCGTTATAAATTATTTAATATAGTTACTAAATAATAGTTATTATTTAATTATAAGCAAAATAAATCAAAATCTGTTTAAATTTTTTCTTTTATGTAAATCTTAAATTAACAAAAAAATAAAAATAAAAATAAAATAAAAATATGAACTATACAAATTCATTTGGTATTTTTGTTCTGTAATTTAAAAAGTTTCACACATTGAATATAAAAATAATTAAAATTTGTTAAAATGATTGAAAAAGTGCAATTCAATTAAATTGATGACGCCCATTTTTTTCGGATTTCAGCAAATATTGGTCATTTTTTTCTTGTATGTGCGAAAATTTTATAATTATAAAATGGTAAAATTTCACTTTTGGTCCCACTAGATAGGACCGTTATCACTTTTGGTCCCTCGCTTTACGGGGTCAACACTTTTGGTCCCAAAACCCTAAAATTCTGACATTAATGGTCCCAAACCGTTAAATTTAACGGAAATGGCACATGTTGGAGCACGTGTTGTCAGTCAATGGCCATTGACCAGACCAAAAAATGGTCAAATTCTATTTTAGCCCCCTAAATTTTATAAGAAATGCTAAAACACCCCTATATTTTAACAATACGCTAAAAAATCCCATATTTTTTTTTTAAAAAAAAGCTCCTTTCGAAACTCATTTGACTAAAGTACATCTCTTGATATTATAAATCACCATCCTTTATTTATTTTATTTTTAAATTTTTTTTATGAGGTCGTTTGTATTTTTCTTCCTTCTAAAACATAAATATTTTTTTTTCAAAATAAATTTATTTAAATATCAAAATACCATAAAAGTATATCAAATTTTTATTTCTTATAATTTTGAAAAATTAAATTACCATTTAAATTAAATTTACAGTGAATTTCTTATATGTATAATTATTCAAATATTTTAAATTAAAATTTTAATTCAAATTAGTTAATAATATATAATTGTTATAATTTATTAATACTTACATTTATATAGATATTTAAATTTTAAAAATAAACTTTAGTATATTAATTTTTTATGTGATGTTAATTTAATTTTTTATTTAAATTATAAGAAATAAAAAATTTGATATACTTTTATAATATTTTGATATTTAAATAAATATATTTTTGAAAAAATTATATATATTTTTAGAAGGAAGAAAAATACAAATGATCTCACAAAAAAAAATCTAAATATAAAATAAATAAAAGATAGTAATTTATAATATCAAGAGAGGTACGTTAGTTAAATGAGTTCAAAAAGAAGTTTTTTTTTTAAATAAAAAAGGTTTTTAACTTATTTTTAAAATACATGGGTGTTTTAGCATTTTTTAAAAAATATAGGGGGGTAAAATAGAATTTGGGTATTTTTGGGTCAGGTCAACGGCCATTGACTGACGGCACGTACTCCAACATGTGCAATTTGTGTTAAATTTAACGATTTGGGACCATTAATGCTAGAATTTTAGAGTTTTGAGACCAAAAGTGTTGACCTCGTAAAACGAGGGACCAAAAATGATAACGACCCTATCTAGTGGGACCAAAAATAAAATTTTGCTTTATAAAATAAATTATCAAAATAAATTCATGCAAAATTAAAAATTATCACTTTCCAGAGTCCAGACTTATAGGACTAAAATTACAATTTTTCTCCTGATATTTCACAAAATGATGGTATAGAAACAATTGGAGAGATGGAAAAGAAAAACAAATTAAAGAAAAAATATTCTCTACTGTCTCAAATTCGCACAACATAACTTATAATATTCTTCATTAACCTTTTTCCCAACAGAACTCCCCCAAAAATAGAGAAAACTTTACACATGCACACAAACACACACACGCGCAACTGACACAATATCCAGATCCATTACGCATACAGTGAGTTGAGAGGAGCTAATTATGGATGAGAAACTGATAACGAGATTGGAATCCGCGGTGACGCGGTTGGAGGCGCTGTCCGGCGGGAGTTTCCGCCAGGTAGATGTGGGGGATGTCGCTGGAGATGCCGCCGCGGCGATGGATTCGTCGATCGTGGCTTATGGTGATCTCATTTCGCAGCGCGTCAATGGAGTTGTGAGCGTTGCGGAAAAGATTGGTGGACACGTTTTGGATATTTCGAAGATAATCGAGAAAGCGTTTCACGTCCAGAAGGAGCTTCTTGTTAAGATGAAACAAACTCAGGTGAACTGCTTGTTTCTTCAATGAGTTTATCTTTTACCTAGTAATGCAATAAAACACCAAACGAATCGAAACGTCATTATTGAGATTTCGATACATGATTCATGTGTTAGGAATTTGAGTTATTGCTATTAAGGGAGAAATAGTGTAATTTGATCGTTGCCTGCGGCATCAATGTTAAACATTATGGGATTTATAGACTTTGAATCGTTAACGTTTGGTGACTATTGGATAAAATCGTTGTTTGCTGATTTGATCATTTGTAATGCATCAAGTGCGTAGCAAAACTATAAAAAAAGAAAAAAAATACTGCATTCTTGAGTTAGGCTATGATAGTCTACCGTTTCTTTCCGATGATGCATCTTTTAGCATGAAAGAACGTGAAGCGGGGAGATCACGGAGAACATTCTTCTATAACAGGATATGTCGAATTTTCATGTTCTGAATTAAGAGTTCTAATCCTACTTTTGCATAAAATATATGGTTATGGAAAGGGTAGAATAAGAGGCTTCTTATGCGTGATGTCTATACTATCCTGATCATGCTGTGAAACTGGTTCTTAGAGAAACATGTTACATCTGATTCTCTGACATCTTATTGGTGTAATTTCTAATATATCTTTCGAGCCATTTTGCTACTAGATAGGAAATTCTACAAAGCAGTAGCTTAATGGTGTTGCTTTGCACGTGAATGCTCTAATGTCTGTGCATAAATTTTTTTGTTCAGTCTTGACATTCTCGTATTCTATTTCTTCTTTTCTTTCTTCCTATGTGTACTCTGATACTGAATTAGCTTCTGCCAACTGTACAGAAACCAGACATGGCAGGTTTGGTTGAATTCCTTAAGCCATTGAATGAGGTGACTGCAGAAGCTTCTGCATTGACGGAGGGAAAGCGATCTGATTTTTTCCACCACCTGAAGACTGGTGCCGATAGTCTCTCAGCTCTGTTATGGATTGCATATACAGGAAAAGATTGCGGTAAGATAAACTTATATACCTTTGTGCCATTGAGTGTTTATTTAGTTCTTTGTCTTGTCTTTCTTGTTTGATGTCAATCTATTCGTCATTTAGGTATGAGCATGCCTATTGCGCATGTTGAAGAATGTTGGCACACGGCCGAGTTTTACAGTAACAAGGTTAACATTCTTACTCTTTACCTCTCTAACATCAAATCACTCTCCTTTTCAACCAGTGCAAGTAACGAAAAAAGAAGGCAACAAAAAGATATCGGAAGAAATGAAAGGAACTTTGTAATTATTCATTCATATTCTTCATATTTCTGACCCAATTCGTTAACAAATGAAGAGGGATCTGTTTAATAGTAACTTATGAAAGAGGGGATTACTTGGTACCTGAGTGGAGAACCAAGTGAGAGATGCCGTTAGGCGTAACTGAGACATTTGGATTATTGGTAGGCATAGCCCTGGCTTGTAGGGGTGGATAAATATTTTTAGCGTTCTTAGTCTGAAAATATTATCCTGCTAGTCTTTACATACTATCATTCTGCTATGATCATATATGTAGGTGTGTGTGTGTCAACTGGAAATCAAGTGTGGATGTTCTGATATGTTTCTCATTTATTTCCTAGATTCTTGTGGAGTTCAGAAACAAAGATGCAAATCATGTTGAGTGGGTAACGGCTTTGAAGGAGCTTTATATACCAGGCTTGAGGGATTACGTGAAGACTCACTATCCGTTGGGCCCTGCATGGAGTGCCACAGGCAAGATAATAGCACCTGCCCCCACAAAAGCTCCTACCCCTCCATCGGCTCCATCTGCTTCACTTTTCAGTTCTGAAACAGCTTCATCATCCCGTCCAAAACAAGGGATGGCTGCTGTTTTTGATGAAATTAATTCAGGAAAACCAGTTACTTCAGGTAATTATCTCCTTTTCTATTTCCCCCTTTTATGTTTGCTTGATCTGTTGAATTTATCGTCTCTTTACTTTTGCATTTTCTTCAAGGTCTGAGGAAGGTTACTGCTGATATGAAGACCAAGAACCGTGCAGACAGAACTAGTGTCGTTAGTCTTTCTGAGAAAGAAAGTCATGCTAATTCACCTAGAGTCTCCAAGACAGGACCTCCAAAACTGGAGCTTCAAATGGGTCGTAAGTAAGTAACAGTTATGCTTATATTCACATCGGTATGATGCTAGGTTTATTTCCTTTCTCATTAAGTTTCCCTTGTATCAGATGGGTGGTTGAGAATCAAATTGGGCGAAATGATTTATCTATTGCTGATTGTGATGCGAAGCAGTCAATATATATATATGGTTGCAAGAATTCTGTTCTTCAGGTCCAAGGTGTGCTCAGTTACTCGAATGCTTCTTTTTGGCATTAGGCACTTATGTGTGGCATCATCTATAAGCTGTCATTGTAATATGTGTTCTCTCGTCACAAGTCTTGAAAAATCTTAACGTGAGAATAACTCTATGCAGGGAAAGTGAACAATATTACAGTGGACAAGTGCACTAAGATGGGGGTGGTATTCAAGGTTAGTATCGAACTTCTTTTAAACGAGAAACTGACTATCTGGATTTTTCAAATCTATATATCTCTATAGTAAGCTCACTTGATTTTTTCTGATACGTGGGGGCTAGGATGTCGTTGCAGCTTGTGAGGTTGTCAATTGTAGTTCCGTTGAGGTGCAATGCCAGGTAACAATCATGTTCTTCTCTTATTTTTGGGGTCTTCCTTTTTCATATTTGTGCTGGGGTTGCTCCTAGAAACATTCCTCAGCCATCGAGAATAAGATACACCTGAGGCGACATTGATTTTTAACATACCACCTTTTCTTTGCAAAATCTGCCTTGTAGGGCTCTGCTCCTACAATTTCAGTAGACAATACAGCAGGTTGCCAGGTGTACTTGAGCAAAGATTCTTTAGAGGCTTCTATAACCACAGCAAAGTCAAGTGAAGTCAATGTATTAGTACCTGCATCTGAATCTGATGGTGATTGGGTATGTTTCAGTTCTTTTACTTTGCTGCTTGTCACAAAGCAATCATATTCCGAAATATTTCTTACACCTCAGTAAGAATATCAACGTTTTTGCCAAAACAGGATATTAACATCTTGATCCGAGTAAAGTTTCATACCTTTTAGAAAGTAAATTCTTGTCCTATTTTCTTAAATTTGAACCCAAAAACAGCCTCTTAAATCTGATTATGTGCCAATTAAACCACCTCGTAGACCAATAATCTTAAACCACACAATGTTAATCTTTACTTTATGTATGTGAAAGCATTAGATCACAGATTATTATACTATCAGCTCCTTGTGAAAGAAAATAAACGAGTAGGAGGGCGATTATCTGACACCGTTATGCTAATATGTACAGGGAGAGCATTCTCTGCCACAGCAGTACGTTCACGTCTATAAGGATGGCCAATTTGTGACAACTCCAGTTTCACACTCTGGAGGCTAAATGGAGAGATCTAATAAGCATCAGATACCGTTAATAAGCATCTAAATTGTCTCAACTTCTTCATTGGTTTATTATTTATTTATCACATGCAAATTTTGATATATTCCTCCGTTCTACAGCATTGTTGTTTTGGGTTGTTTCTGCTGGTAGTTCGATTCTGAACTACCTCGTAAACTATTCGTTATTACGAGTGAGTCGAGCCGTTTGTTTGGTAACTGAATTTTGATGTGGTGTTTGTTTCCAGTAAAATTTTCCACAGAATTTGGCTGGGAGAATAGTTGAGAAATAGAGATGTACACCACTTGTTATCTTATTCAGATCTACAGAAGCAAGTTTCTTTCTGATCAGATCAATCAAGAGCTTCAGCTTCATCTGTATCTAGCAAAAATTTAGTCACTGGATTTTCTGTATCTCCAATTTGAAGAATGTGAAACTGTTACCAGATAATGCCCAAAAATGCAGATCTGAACGAAGAATGGAAAATTAATCATGCTATACTATAGCTATACCTCTGGGTCTGAGTGAACTTAAATATTTAGGAAGCCGGAGCAGAGGGTGCTCAGTTGAATTTATTTAAAACATTTTATAAGTTCATACATTTTATAAAATATTTTTGAAATTTATAAATGTCGAATTTTATTCTAAAAATAAGTTTTTTTGATGATTGGAGAAAATAAGACGATGGAGTTTATATGATTTTTGGAAATGATAAATTTGTAATTAATTTGAACGAGTTTGTAAAGATTGTACAAAATAAAT
Organism: Sesamum alatum; assembly: GCA_034509735.1. Lineage (NCBI taxonomy): Eukaryota > Viridiplantae > Streptophyta > Magnoliopsida > Lamiales > Pedaliaceae > Sesamum > Sesamum alatum. Next base: position 1,261,377 of record JACGWO010000006.1, read on the forward strand.
TAGAAACTTTTTTTTACTTTATAAAAATAAAGTTTACAAGGTCCAAACATTTTATGTTTAAGCTTATGAGTTTGAATTTTTTTTTTTCTAAAAGAAATATAAAATATTTTGCAATATATTATAAGCTTTCAAGTGAAAAATATTACGACTAGTTAGGTGCTCGGTACTCACGATTGATCCTAAACAATCGATTTTCTTTCGGTACTCAGTTTTAAGCCTTGATAGAAGTCTTCTAGCATGGATCGGGGTAAATAGAAGTCCATCTCAGATTGACAGTTGCGTCCCCTCAAGATAACAATGTCAGCATCCAATGAATTAGGTTGTGATCGTTTGACATTTCATCTATTCTCATCTCATGGGGAAAAGAAAAAGATGAAATGGGTTTTGTTTTTTTTTTTTTTAATATGTCGATTAATCATAAGATAAAAGTGTAATGCTAATAATTAATGTGAATTGTGACATGTAAAAAATATTAGATAAGAAAAAAAATATAATAATTATAATTGATGTGATATATTTTTATTAATAGTAAGGAAATGTATTCGAAACATTGTTTTTTCATAAATTGAAATGGATTTTTGTACAACCAAACACAAGCACCCAATACGAACTTGAATCAGGTATGAAATAAAATTAAGAAAGAGATATAAATAATAATTCCGTTGTCGTCCAGCGGTTAGGATATCTGGCTTTCACCCAGGAGACCCGGGTTCGATTCCCGGCAACGGAAATTATTTTTGTTTTTTTTTCTCTTTTCTTTAATGTTGTTTTCAGTGAATAGGGATACAACGAAAAACATTGTCAGTTTTTTTTTTTCTTTTCTCTTTTTTGTTGAGATCATGTCATGATTGGAGCTTGATAATCATCAGTGCTTTGCATCGCCAAAATTAGGGTTCATTCAAATGAAGCTCAACGGTTAAGTTTTCTTTCTTTCTTACTTTTTGCTCAATTGATTTTGGCGAAAAAAGAAGATGTCAGTTGCAGAACTGAAAGAGCGGCACATGGCTGCAACTCAGACCCTCAATGCTCTCACTCATAAACTGAAGCAGAAGCGTCTTCTTCTTCTCGACACCGATCGTATGATTCCAACTCTTTTCCTCTTCGTTTTATTTTAGTTTGATTCGTTGGTTTCTGATAGTTGAATTTTCAGGTGGTTTTTATTGTGTCCTTAGATCTATCTGTTTGTTTTTGGAGTTGTTTATGATTGTAATACTTTTGGCAGTTTCCGGTTACGCGCGTTCGCAGGGGAAATCTCCGGTGACTTTTGGCCCCACTGATCTCGTTTGTTGTCGGACATTGCAGGGGCACACCGGCAAGGTATCTCTCTCTCTCTCTCTCTCTCTCTCTCTCGGGTTGATTTTCTATTAAAATTGTCAATGCAGCAATTTTTTCTTTTCTATGAATACGCGTATATGTATTATTTTGCAGGTTGTTTGTTTTCAGTTCTTGTTAAGGACAATTGATTGATGATTCTTTTTGGATATGGTATTGCATTAATTAGTATTTCTGTGTTTTGAGTATTATCTACTTTGTAATGGACAGCTTGAATCATAACCTGTTCATTTTGAGTAATGCTGATAGAACTTGAAGCTGGTGATGTTCATATTTCACAAGTCCTTCACTTTCTTAGATCAAATGAATCTTAGGTCTATTCGCTGGACTGGACGTCTGAAAAGAATCGTATCGTCAGTGCATCTCAAGATGGCAGATTGATAGTATGGAATGCTCTCACGAGCCAAAAGACTCATGCAATCAAGCTACCTTGTGCATGGGTCATGACTTGTGCCTTCTCCCCTGGTGGGCAATCCGTTGCCTGTGGCGGCCTAGACAGTGTTTGCTCCATCTTTAGCTTGAATTCTCCGAGTGACAAAGATGGGAATCTGCCAGTGTCAAGAATGCTTAATGGGCATAAGGGTTATGTGTCCTCATGTCAATATGTTCCCGATGAAGACACACATTTGATTACTGCTTCTGGTGACCAGACGTGCGTTTTATGGGATATAACTACTGGGTTGAGGACGTCTGTGTTTGGAGGTGAGTTTCAATCAGGGCATACTGGTGATGTGCTAAGGTATGTCGCGTATTCTTTTTAGTGTCGTTACCAATGTCTTGTCTTAAGATGATCTCCTCAGCTTTCTTAGCTTCATTGTTTTTGTTGGGGTTCAGTGTTTCTATTAATGGATCGAACTCCAGAATGTTTGTGTCTGGCTCTTGTGATTCAACTGTGCGTCTGTGGGATACTCGTGTTGCCAGTCGAGCTGTTCGAACATTTCATGGTCATGAAGGAGATGTTAATACTGTAAGGTTCTTCCCAGATGGACATAGATTTGGAACAGGTTCTGATGATGGAACTTGTAGACTATTTGACATTAGAACCGGGCATCAGCTACAAGAATACAGTCGACCTCACGGTGATAATGAGGTTCCCCACGTTACCTCGATTGCATTTTCAATCTCTGGTCGACTCCTCTTCGCTGGGTATACCAATGGTGATTGCTATGTATGGGACACTCTATTGGCAAAGGTACATGGTATTCTTTTTTGACTGCTGCTTCAATTGCTGACATGACGCCCCTCCACTGCGATGAACGTGTTCGTATATGATGCCCGGCTTATGAATTAACTGAAAATTCCTCATCAACAGGTGGTCTTGGACTTGGGATCTCTTCAAAATTCTCATGATGGTCGGATCAGCTGTCTGGGACTGTCCGGTGATGGAAGCGCCTTATGTACAGGAAGTTGGGACACAAGCCTCAAGGTCAGTTGCAGTTTATGAAACCTTTTGTTGTGTACTAGCTTTTACGGTGAGGGTAAATCGCAATGGGCTCCATGATGTATGTCATAATTATAAATATCCTTCATTGTTCAAAAAATACAAATGACTCCCTAGAATTAACTGCCGTTAATTCCAGAAAATATGTGTAATTTTTTAAATAACGAAAAATATTTGTATATGAGAAATCTTAGAGGAGCCCGTTGTAATATACCTTCAGAAAGTTGAAAATTTGGAATTTGAGACTTACTAAGAATTTTGACCACCTGACAGATTTGGGCATTTGGAGGGCATAGAGCAGTGATATGAGTTGTGGAGACTACTATTGTTTAATTCTGATATCTCTTTTTCAAGAGTGATGATGCTACTACCTCCAAGGAAATATCTAGTAGAGTAGTGTCCCAGTTGTGGATTGTACAACTTTTATAATTGTATTATATTGTTCTTGTAATCTCTGTTATAAGACAGCTTGGTTAGATGAATGATATTTATAAAAGATTTTGACTCAATTCCGCCAAACTACTTGCTACTACCCTTGTCCTTATCTGAAAAATTCCGGACTACTTAACCACATCATTGGTGCCCAGACTCCAATATAAAACCAATACCTATTCTGTCTTATTGATCCAAAAAAAGGAAAGGACTACTCTCTCCCTTTGCGGTAATTAAACCAATACCTATTTCACGTACCACCAGGAAAAAAAAAAAAAAAAAAAAAGGGAGGGGTTCACCAGATGTAATTCATTATTTCAAGGGAAATTAATCCAAAAAATATATGAATATCCCCAGCCAGCCAAATTCCCTGGCCAAGCCAGCGGAAAGCCAAAGCCATCCAAGATCTATTGTCCACCGTACAGCTTGAATCAACTCAATTTACGCAACAAAATCATAGTGCATTGTAACTTGAATTAATCTATCAAAAAGGCAGTTCCCACGCCAAGAAATTAAAATGAAAAAAAAAAAATGGGGGATAAGAAGACTACCCACTAGCAACTATTTCGTGAATCGCTTCACTAACGCTCTCATCCTCGGATCTCACGGCTAACTTCATTGCCACCTCTTTCGATCCATCGATCCCGAACGACAAACGGACAAGCACCTTCACGTTGCCTATGTAAACACCAGATAACAGACATGTATGCGATCTTGAGTTGCTGGGGACCACCTCCGTACCCTGGAAAACAAAAGCAAATCCAAGCAATTCTACTTTCTCAGCTTTCTTCAAAAGCCAAAAGAAAAGAAGAAAAAAATCGTAGTAAAACGACGACTGAGTTACAACAAAAATAGGATTATTCTAAATTAATCATTACAAAACGAACTGTGGGCTACAAGTCAGCAGCACTGTTCAAATCCATCAGTAAAACATGTTGATCGATATGAATCTTTAACAGCTAAAGATGTAAACCTCCATTTGTTCAAGAAACTAGTAGTTCAGAAATTGTTCACTGTTATGGCTATAATCCCCGGTTTCAACAAAGGGAGAATATAATTATGCAGTAAAAAGTACTAGACAGTAAACCACTGACCTCACAAGGGTGCATGCCGAGAAGACTGATGACTGCACTCACTGCTTCTGCAAGGCTTTCTCTAGGCCCAAGACCATATTCATCTACGCGCTCTGAAGCAGGGTCCATGTTTTCCCAGGCATTCTTAAAGTTAGAGACCCCAAGTTTAAGAATATAATCTGCAGCAACGACTTCAAAATCCTCGAGCTGGTATTCATCTTCCACACCATCATCTTCAGCCTCACCGGTAGAGGGATCAACCTAATCAAACAGGGAATGAACAATCAAAGAGCAACAGAGCAGCATATTCTGTAACTCATCGGGGCACACATGCAAAATAATCAGATAAATTACAGTAACACAAGAATATATCTTCTGTCATCATCCAAGTCATTCGTGACTATTTCTTATTCCTGCAAAAATATCTTCACATGGTCCAAGGAGTGGAGCATTTTGTAAATTGCACATCATTCACAAAACAAAAAACCCTAATGATGCAAGCAGAAGCAGCTAAAGGCATTTGAAATAGCATACAACGGCTTGACACTTGGACATTTTTGTTCTGATGCTGTGCCAAATTTTAAGGTACATGGTGTTGCATGTTGATTCATCTAAGAGTATGATGAACTGAAACTGGTTCCCTCAATGATAGAACCAAATAAGGGGACATATACCTCTTTAACTGTAAATCTCAACACGTTTGAGAATTTCCCAACTGCAGAGACGCCTTCAGGTTTCTCAAATGCCACAAATGTTTGGGCTGGTGTGTCATATGGAAGAGATTTTAAAGGTTTGGTTCCTACTTCAGCAAACTCCTCAGCTTCAGAAGCATCCACGATAACGGTGACCTAGGCACAGGAAGAGAACTAAATAAAAAATCCTCAGAATAAGGTAAAAAATGAAACAAAGTACTCAAAAAATATGGTTGTTACATTTTCAAGACACTGTTCTGGTATGGTATTTGTGCAATTGTACTGAAACACCACATGGGAGTCAAATATGTGCTTGACGACATTAACTGCATACTCCGTTTCTGCTTCTGTAAGCTCCACTGGCGCTGATGACTGATCATGAGCAATGAAAATCCACGGAATTCTTCAGTAATCAACAAATAGAAGAATGGATCATGCAGGAATTTACAGTTTTAAAATACATTCACAAACCTTGAAAAGCTTCCCAAAACTTGCAAATTCAGGAATAGAGGAGAGAAGCCTCTCATAAGCATCAGGCGCAGAAGTGGGGGCAGCAGGTTGAGCACTCAAACCGGTTGGCTTTTTGCTTGGAGCTTTCTTCTCAGCAAGTGACTGAGATTTAACCTCTTTGGGTACAGAATATAAATCAAAAGGCTCTTGGGCGGGATACTGTAACTGTTCCAAATGAACCACAGAAACCATGGTTAAAGCTATCTAAAAATATAGGGTTAAATACAATGGCCTCCGCTGAAGTTGGTGTAATTACAAATATATTCCTCCATGTCCAAAATTATAAGAACTTCCTCTCTAAGTTTCCGTCGTCCAAAAACCAATTGACTGATGTAAAAGGACTATTTTTACCATCACTTGAAAAAATAATAATAATAATAATAGAAGATGATCAACTACAAATACCTCCTCTATGAGTTAGTATAATTACGGATTACACCAAGGATAATGTTTTTTATGACAATTTTCCATCCAAAAATCTACCAGAAGGGGGTCTCAGGTAAATGCTGTAAGTTTAAAGTGAAAGCTTTTGTAATTTCAAAAGGGGAAGGGTATAATTTATAATTAAAACTTCCCAAGGTTAGTCTTCGTAATTAACCCTAATATACAAAGACAAATATAATCGAAACCTCAGAAAAGCATTGAAGTAGCACAAGAACTTACATAGTTTTTCAAACTAGTCTCAAGATTTGTCAGTGGTATATCAAGCGACCCAAACAAAAATTCCTTCACAGCTTTGTCAGTTTCAGTGACTGAACCATCTCCAAGAGTGTTCAAATACAGTGTAGCTCTATCCCGAACCTGTAAATAGGATGGCATACTTGTACATAAGTTTCATGAAGCAAAATGATATCATAAATAGCATATATTTGCAAGAAGCCCCAAAGATGTCAAACTGTCTAGAGTATGGGAGGATGACTATTAGGGCGGCCTTTCAACTGAATGTCTCATTATTTCCTAGCTGATAACATGCGCTTACAATCTCCACAAATCAAACAGGCAGTGTTTCCAGCCACATGGCAATTAAAATCATCAGCGGAATGGCCAAAAGAATTTCCAACTTTACATTCAGAAATATAAGAACAGCCATAAAACAATGGAAAAAACAGCAGAGTCAAACTGAACTGAATAGGAATAGTGGAACAAGTTTCAGAGGCACATATCCCGTCTTGTAGACAGCAGCAACTCACATATACAGTATGGACCATCTACTTGATGGAGAATGAAACAAAAAACTATCATAAAACTTGGACACTGCTTCTTTTCACTAGTTGTAGAAAGCATTTTAAATTCACAACCAGTAGACAATCCTAAATCTCATTCAATTTATGAGGGCCAACACTTTATAAGTTGCAGAATACTGAGAAAACACATTGAAGTCAGAAACTACATTGGGGCATAAGACTGACCTCATCATCATTGTCGAAAAGGCAACGTCTCAGCAAAACAAATATACGAGGCTGCAGAAAATATGGCAAATGATTTCTTCTAGTCAGTAACTTAATATTCTTATACTGTAAAGTCAATAAAGACAGCTGAGTCTTACTTTCAGTGAATCAACCAGGGCACCGAATTTTGCTAGTGTGCTGACAGCGCTGGCACGGACTGTAGCATTCTCAAGTATCACTCTGTTGTAGATATACCGGATATATTTACTGGGATCTGATGTCTTAGGACCCTCATTTCCAAGAAAGTGAAGTATCTAAAAGAAACAAAATTATGAATAATGCTCCAACTAGCAAGCACCGAAGAAGATCAGCCTAGAAGAAAAGAATCAGTAAGGTAAAAGTTAACCTGGGTGGAAAGATACGTGAATTCGCAATCCTCAATGAATTCACATAGGTGCAGCAGTCCACTTTCTTTGGCATCAGGAATATCTCTAATTAAGATCACAATTGAATCGACAATTGCCTTTTTGTACTCGAATCCACCCTCTTCTCTCAAGATATTGCTTAAGAAATTCATCCTACCAGAAACTCAGAAGATTAGGCAATTCCAAGAATTTATAAATTAAAAGCAAAGTAACGGAAACAGCAGTGTCAGAATAATGAAACATAGAAGGTCATTTATAGGGAAACTCTAAAATCACTCACAGAGATCTGTACTTCAGGGGAAACTTCAGACACAATGATCTTATAGCTTCCACCACAACAATCTTGAACTCATCAGCAATATCGGACATGAAGTTTGTGATCTGTTTCATCAATCGATCAACACTAGATTCATTTCCTGTTTTCAGCAGTGTGGTAATGGCAAGAGTTGCTATACTTCTATTCTGGTCGGAGATCAGGCTTTCCATGTCTATATTACAATTTGTCACGGCCATGGGATGTGTCATAGCCACCTGCATGCATTTTAAGTTTGAAAGACGTGAAAAGTAAGTGAACCTGTTTGGTGAAGAAGACTGGCAGCAAGGAACCGAAGGAACAGGACTATGGAAGTAAAACCTTGAAACTTTTCTTCAGTTAAGTGGTCAAACATTAACCTTAATATCACTGTAGAGGCAACAAGTACTTTATGTTATACTCATCCAAGAGCAGATTCTTTCTCAAACAAGTAACATTATTGGATGCATATTTTCACGATAAGAATTATATTTATTGTGTGTCAACATGGATGCAGAAACAAACTTAGAAAGGCCAAAGTTAGCAAAGGATACGTGCTTATGTCAGACCCAGCATGAAGAGCAATATCCCAATCAAATAACCAAAGTAGCTACTATGCTGAATCATTATTCATGTCTATGCTACATCATAATACTTGAAATATTTGCTTTCTAAAGTCCTCTTAAGAACAAACTCCAGAATGAAGACTAATTTCATAACATTAAATGCGGGGGAAAATAAAGCATGCCATTGTACAGTAACAAAAAATCAATCATCCATTCAGAAGATAACACATATAATCTGCATAGGAACACCAACCTTATTCAAAGTCCGGACAGCAGCAAACCTCAGTACAGGCTTAGAAGAACTTAAGAAAAGCTGTAAAACAGTAATGGCAGGAGTCAACTCCCGGGTAGTCACATTGGTCAATTCTGTGATTGCCTTAGCTGCTTCGTAGATAACCATTTCAGCTTTGTGACGAAGACAACCCTCAAGATAGTCATAAAATGGGCGATCTCCAGTTTGGGCATTAACACCTGACTCCCTAATAACCTATTAGCTCAATAAAAAAATGTACTATCAGTATGTGAAAGAAATCAAAAGAGAGGGTCACTTTACAACTCCTTCACATCTGTAAAAAACACACCTGACTGGTGTAGCGAATCAAGAGGCATTGAGCCAAAGGAGAACGAATACTGCCCTTAGTCAAGCTGGTAACCAACTTGTTAACAGCTAACCGATCATTTTGTCGTATCTGCAAATTCAGACGCATAACATGTCGTCCAATCAAAACAAGGGCAAGGCCTTCTCCACATGACATACTCCACCACAATAAATGCCAAACATGAACCAAGTTATGTTTTCACGAGCTACATTACACATTGTTCACATTAAAAAATTGACAAATAAACAGAAACGAAATGTCCTGAAAATTTATTTTTAAGGAAATTATAGCAAATAATTAATTTGCAGATTTTGGCATTCTTCTGTAAGGGCTTTATCAGGGAATAGAAATAACAAGCATGGCTTGGGGACACAAAAAGAATTCATACAATAAGCTAGCCAATGCCATCTTGATTTGATGCCAAGATGTAATTAGAAGCTAAATCCATAAAACCATGTAATTGAAAATTACTTGGTCAAAGACCAGTAGACAATTAGTTTAAATTATAATAATGGTTGCAGCTCTCGAACAGTAACACCAAGAAGTATTTCCTTGAATTTTCTTAGCATTAGAAACCGGACTCAGTGTAAGGAATCATTTTGCAGCTTTTGTTCAAATCAAATCAAACAACACCATAAGCATAAAGATAGAATCTAAGTTCGGACTGGAGGGTAATTTGTAATAGTGAAATAACTGTCCTATCACATACTACTAAACACCAAACTTGTCACCTGGTGGAGCAGCGCAAGAGCATGGAACTGTACAAGAGCAGCCCGAGATTGAACGGCTTCTTGTACTTCATTACTCCATCTTTTGACTATATCCGGATTCGTCTGTAAAATAATCATGTGTGTGAAACTCTGAAAGAACTTAAAATACAATAGTTGTGCAACTCTCAAACATCAAATAGTACCTGTAGCAGATGAATACCGCTCACGAGGGCAGCACTCGCGACCACTGGACTTTTGTCCACAATTGCTTGCTTTAGGTATCTCTCAATTTGTGTCAAAAGTGTTCCATCGGTAATCCGACAGAGGACACGGATAGCATTTGCTCGATACATATCAGTGCGGCTATTCATGTCCTTCATTAAAGAGCTTGTGACAATGATAACCTTTGATGCCAAGAAAAAAAAAAGAGAGAGGTCACAAAGAAATGTCAGGAAAGCACCTAATAACAAAAGCAAAGAAACATATGGCGCATTACCTCATCTGCAGAGGGAGAAAGCTCCTTTATCATTAGATAAACCATCCTTCTCAAACCAATGTCTTTAGACTGAAACAGCTTGGTGACAGCAAAAAATACTTCTGTAGCTTCAACCTAGAAATTAGATTAAAAGGAGTTAAGGAGTATCTTAAATAAAATAACTATGTTACATTTAACAGATTGGAGAAGGAAAACCAATAAGATGGTCGCCTTGCCATACGACATCAATTATGGGAATTCAGAAATAATCGAAGTATCATCTGGCCCATAAACAAATAGGCTGACTAGGAAATGCTCAAAAAAGAATAATCACGTGAGCATAGATGAAGTTCGAAAACCGTCATTATAAAGAAGTAGTTGACAAAGCTTCCTAATAGCTTTCTTTATTTTTCACGCTTGACTTCCAAAACTCGACCAGATTTAGTCAATTACATTGCGGGGATAATAAATACAATAAGAAAATAACTGAAAAGCGCAAATAGAGTTCACCTAGTTAAAAGAAGAATGCCTGCATAATAAAACAACTTAACAAAGATAAAACCTCCTAAACAACTTAGCATTCAAGGCAATGGGTTGCATCATGAAGCTTCATCAGTATAATCATGTTAAATCAGTACTCTTTTAAATATGCCTATAAGACTTAGCCAGTCATCTGCACATGCGAGTGTTGTCTGACATATGTGCATCTAAGCTAAACAAGTTATCTTCACATCAATCTGCTGCCATGGGTGACACACATTGTTCTAAAAATGCCAGTATATTCCAATTGGTCATTGTATGTGTGCTCCAGGAAACTCCGTAAGTGTGTAAATCTATGCATGGACGAGACTAGTGTGTGGGCATGACATATGTATCTGCATCTTTCTATCTATGTATCTATATATATATATATATGAAGAGAGAGAGAGAGAGAGAGAGAGAGAGAGAGAGGGGGGGGGGGAGAGATGACTGCAATAGCTTCATAATTTGACCTTTGTGAGTGTTTCACCCTGATTCAGAAGATACAGAAGCTTCGTGATGACCTGCCAAAGAGAAAATTAAACCTGTGTATTATGTCTTGAAAGCCAACAGAAAATATTATAAATAAACATAACCAAATTTAATTGACATAATAACAAGTGGGAGTACCTGCGAACATCTCCTAGCATCCAACTGAGGGTCATTAAAAACCCTAGCTTCTTGTAATACTGCACCCTTCTCAATCCCCAAAAATGGAGAGTAATCCACTGCAAGTTTGACAAGTTCGACGTCAAAATATCAATCACGATACACCTGATAATATATATTTATCTGTTGTTTAAATAACTATAAGCATCACAAAGCAAATGTCACAGCAGATGTAAACCAATCAGAATGATCCAGCATAATTGAACTCCGATCAATCATATATATGGGTATGGCACAACTTTATTCAAATCTAACAGCCATATATCAAAAAACAAGTGAGAACTCCATTATACACTCCATTAAAAGTGGCAAAAATCAACCAAATCAAATACTTCCTGCCTTAAATACAGCAGCGGAAAGAACCTAAGGAAGAATTAAATCCCATTCTCCGATTGATCAACATATCAGGCTCCTCGCTATGTTAATTCATTGTACATCATTAATCTCTGATTCCGAAATACAAAGACTGCAGATCTAAAACAGAATTAAATTTGGTAAAACTATGCAGAAAACCAGAACTGGAATGGAATAAATTCTCACAATAAAACGATTAACATGCAAAATCTGATATGCACCACTCTAAACAGTGGCAAAAATCACATAATCCAGTCATGAGGAAGCTAACTAAGAATCACACAACCGTGATGAATCAACTGTATCAGATTCCCCACCATTCCTTCCCCTAATTCCTAATTCAAACATAACCGCAGATCTGAAGCAAAACTTAAATTAGGTAAAGAAACGAAACGTAAACAGGAACTACGATGAAATCAATCGGACGATTCAACAAAAAATTCCTGAAAAAAAAACACGAAGTACGAAAGAATGAAATTCCAGAAATGCACCTTCGTCATCGCGATCATCGTCTTTCTTCACAAGCGGCTGCGCCATTACGCAGAGATCTGTTGTTTCGTTTCCACTAAAAACACACGGATAAAATTAATTGTTGCGTCTATCTAAATATAAGTTTCAGACGAGGAGAATTAGCAGATCTCCGGAAACAGTATTCTTCAATGTATTTATATATTTACGCGCAAGCACGAGTAGAGTGGGAGTGCGGATCTCTCTCCTTCCCTTCTCCCCAGACACACAGCACTTCGCACAGCTCAAGTTTATTGGGTTAATAATCGGGTGAGTAAACGGTCAAGTGGGGCGGACCGGAGGCGTAAATAAGGTAATTGAACCGTAACTCATCGACAAATAAATTAATTTTTCTTTTTAGGTGAAAGCGATAAATTTTATTAATCGGTAGTAAAGTGATTATATTTAATCCTGTCGGACATTAATATCGAATAGAGACAATTACAAACAATCGTATCAACAATATCACATAAACTAATACTTAACTATTATAGCAGCAAATAATACTCATACTATATAGTATAAACAATATTAACCCATGCAGGGGTTCGAACCCATAATTTTTAGGATCATGGGGCCTCAGCTTCGCCAACTAAGCTAGACTTCATCGACGAATCAATCTTTTCTAACTGAAAATATATCACCTCATATGTATTAATGTGTAAAAATATATAAGAATGATTTTGTCAGAAAAATATTTATTTGACTTATAATAAAATGGAGCAAATATTGATTTTCATTCAATTTTTCTGTTAATATAAATAAAATCGATAAATTTCGATTAATAGACAAATCTATTTGTTAGAAAAAAACAAAATCAAGGATATTGCGTGTAATTTTTTCGACCCACATGGAGTCTGTAAGTAATTACACTAAATCTCATAAAATGACGGTATAATTATCCCTTAAATAAATTCATATGAATTCATTCTAAATTTAACAAAACAAACATTGTCCAAAAATATATGAAGATATATTTGTAAATCAATGAGGAATACAAATTTAAATGAATAATAACACAACTTTTTTTCTAATATGATCTTGTTACATGTTGTGTTTTTGCTTAATTAGTTTAGAATCATAATTATTCCTGTGTCATTTCCATATTTAATTTATGTTATGACGTAATAGTAGTAGCTAGCTAGAGATATTTAATTAACAACATTAATTATGAAATCATCAATTATAAAAGCCCATAGTTATTTATTATTCAATATTCAATATGTACTTACTAAAAATTTATATTTCAAGAAAATTGTAAACTTTTTTTTTAAATATAATTTTTTTCACACAATATGTTCGATAGACATGACAGATAATTTTAACATAAAATATGAGTATTGCGTACGAGTTCAAAGCATTTATAGGTATAACAAGTGTAAAATTTCAAACATTCTCATCCAATTCTCCCTAAAATTTTTGTGTGTGTTGCAATTGTTGCCTTTCATTAAGTAATATTTTCATTTACTCGTCGATGAAAATAACAATTAATTAAAGCACTTATATATATTGTGATTTATTGTTTATTTTTTCTCATTCTATAATATGTTGATATCACCTCATCTGAATTCTCGATATATCATATATTTTTGTGTAGAATCTTGCTGTATTATTTATTTTGTAGAGTTCTTGTAAACATAACAAAATGTTCTACTATTAAGTGATGCATCGAGCCCTCGATCCAAGTGGCGTTGTAGAGAAGTCCGATGTTTTTTTCTTTTTTTTGGAGAAATTTTTCTCAAACACTAATGACGTTCCAAATTTTCACGATGCTAATTATGCAAATTTATATGATGTCAATTTGTAATAGAAGATTTAATTAATTTTAAACAAATATACTTTTGGAAAAAACACTAGTATAAATCGTTTCACTAGTTTCTTTTGGATCTTACAAAAGGATTTTAAATGTAATTTTACAAAGTATAATGGAGAATAAAGCACGAGGGAAAAAAATTCTAATGGTCCTTTAATTTTGTCTCCAATTAATTTTGGTCTTCTAAATATTATCATTATTATATTTTTACTATTAACTTGCAAAAAGGTATAAACGTAGTCCAATTTAGGGTGTATAGACAATTTTCCGGCAATTTTTGCCAAAATTTACCACATGTCAACTGAAAATTCCACCTAAGCAAGAAAATTAATGATGTGGCTTTGATGTAATGATTAAAAATTTTTGTTGTCCAAGGGATTTGAACCTTGGTCAACTAAAACTAAAACCACATTTTTCATTACTTGGACTACAATAAACTTATGCTTTTATCCTGACAATGCTTTATGATATACTAGTTATTGTTGCACGCGGTTCCAGAGAGCATATAAAAGATAAATGTAATGTAAAATAAAAAAAGAAAAGAAGAAAAAAACAATTGTAGTGTGAAAAAATAAGAAAGAAAGAAGTTGGGAAGGAAAAAAATATAAAGTCGGTTGAGAAAAATGTGGGTAGTGGTTAAGAGAAAAATAAATAAATTGTAATTGTGGAGTTATTAAAGATAGTGAAATTACTATTATGGTCTTTTTTCTTAAAAAAAAATAAATAGATTAAAGGGTAAATTGGGACATTCCAAAATTGGTACGACCAAAGAGTTTTCTTTTATAATAGTATAGATATGTCTGGAAGTATTTTAATATAGAATGATATTAATATTATAATGTATTAAATATTTTTAAACAACTAATATATATATATATTGGTTTTATCATAAAAAGTTATATATATAAATATCGATATTTAATTAATACCTTTTTATTCAAGAAAAATATAATTAATATTGATATTTATCTAAAAATAAAATATTGATACACTTAAAATATATTTATTTTAAAATACTTTATTTTAAAGTATATTTATTTTAAAAATATATCTTAAAATACATAAGTATTTTCAAATTAATTTAAAATATATAAAAAAAAATACATAAATGTTTTAATAAATAAATAAATATATGTATAATTTTTAAAATACATATATTTTTAAAATATATATTTATATATTTTAAAAAAATTATTTAGAATTTTAAATATTTAAAATATATATTTTAATTATATTTCCAAACTTATATATTTTAAATATTTTTCAATATATTTCCAAATATATATTTATATATTTTAATAAATATATTTATTTATATACTTAAAAAATATATTTTCTTGTTATATTATATTTTAAGATAAAAATTAATATTGTTTTCTTCAAAAAGATATTAATTAAATATCGATATCTTCATATATAAATTTTTATGAGAAAGCCAATATATATATATATATGTATATGAGTTGTTTAAAAATATTTAATACATTGTAATATTAATATCATTCTATATTAAATATACTTCCAGACATACGTATCATAAAACATTGTTGGGTTATAAAGTTTGTTGTAGTCCAAGTGGTGAAAAAGGTAGTTTTAGTTTTCATTGACCAAAGTTCAAATTCCATAAACAATAAAAAATTTCAATCATTTAATTGTGTGCCACATCAAGGTCACATCATCAATTTTCTTGCTTAGGTGGCAATTCCAACGGACATGTGGCAAATTTCAACAAAAATTACCGAAAAATTATCTAGAAACCTTAAACCGTACTACATTTACACTTTTTGCAAGTTAATAGTAAAACTATGATAATGGTAATACTTAGAGGACCAAAATTAATTGGAAACAAAATTAATGGACCAAAAATTCTTTTCCCTAAAGCATGAATATGCCATATAAAATCTGCTAAGGGTTTGTAGGCATGATAGATTTGAAATAATGGATTTATTTTGATGTGAGCAAAATCTTCTCAGTCAAAAGAATGAACTTAGGCCGGAAATTTGGAGCCGAATACTAGATTGATGCAAGGAACGAGGACCTGCAAAACAAGCGTTAGCACTCCGACACTCAAATCAGTAATTTGCTAGAAAAAAGATAAATTGAAAACACAATATGCGTGTGTAATGAAATCGTGTTAGGTGTAGCATGAAACGATCGTGTAGCGTACAAGAATTAGAAAATCGTTCCCCGTTAAGGAGAAGACTGAATATTTATAGGCGAAAGAGTCTTCTCAGTTTGAGAAGTCTAGTAGAATTAGGACTCTTGAAAGATGCTAGGATGCGGGCTCCTTGATCTCTGAGAGGGAGGATAATGGATAACTTCCCTGAGGCCTGAACTTTGGATGAGCATGGCGGATAAGGGAGTCTGTTCCCGTCTGGAGTCCTTATGGGAATTCGGTTACTTCGCCTCGCTGGCCGCTGACGTGGACCTTCCGCCGTCATGCTGCCAGCCCTTGTGTCTACTGCTCTAGGCCATCGGACCATGCAGGCGGGGTTGGGCAAAATATTCTTGGCCCTACCCCCCTAAGTTTTGTTTTTCTCTTGGACCACGTGGGGGACGCGAGCCCTTCCTTCTTGGGCTTCACAAGGTGGGCTGCTCGGATTCTTGGCCCAAACGTGGTCTTTGTGGTCACTCGGCCTCACCCATTGGCCCTGGATCAGGCCTGTCTAATTCTTCCTCATCATATTTAATCGCTAATAATAATATTTTCTAAATCTGTCCTAATAATTTTAAATTTTAAGTATTTCAAATAATTTAACTCTAGTTTGAATTAAATTTTATTGAATTTTAATGAGTTTTAAATTATTTTGACATGCAATAATGATGCAACTTGCGACTTGATCGGTGCCCCGTTGCGCGAGGTATTGTCGGTTTTGGCTACGTATGAGCCTCACGATTTTGTCCTGAAAATGCGCCTTGCTAAGGAGAGGAGGCATTGGGGCTTATAAGCCACTCAAGCTCCTCGTCTGCAACCGATGTGGGACGCTTGCTACATCATCAGCCCCCCAGACGAGGGGCTTGGGACGAGCACATGACCTCGTTCCCACAGACGACGCCAAATGATGTGGCTTGCGACTTGATCGGTGCCCGTTGCGCGAGGTATTGTCCGTTTTGGCTACGTATGAGCCTTACGGTTTTGTCCTGAAAAGGCGCCTCGCTAGGGAGAAGAGGCATTGGGGCTTATAAGCCACTCAAGTTCCTCGTCTGCAACCGATGTGGGACGCTTGCTACATCAAATAATCTGAAAATCCTTTTTTCTAAATCATTTTCATTCAAATCCAAATGTAATTACACCAGCTTAAATGTATTTTCATCCTCTATCTTTTGCATTTTGATATGTTAGTTATTTATCTTTATAAAGTAACAAATAAGTCCTATAATTTTTAAAAAATTTACAATTTTGGTCCTTCAATCGTCAACGTTTGCAAATATTATCGGAAAAACCATGTGCTCCAGAGGTGCTTTTTTAGATTTGTGGCTTTTGTTTCCACTGGTTAATTTTTCTGTCTAATAGCATGGAAGCAATTTTTCATCCTGTATATTTTACATTTTGGTGTTTTAGTCCTTATTCCAAATTTTCTCGAGTTGACCCATTAAATTGACCAATTAAAACAAAAGCCCCAAATTAAAAAACTACGTGCAAGTCACATGTTTTTCTTCCAATAATATTTGCAACCTCCGACGACTGAAGACCAAAATCTTAAAAAATTAAAAAAAATACAAAACTTATTTGCTACCCTAAAAAAATAACGGACTAAAATACTAAAATGACTAACTTACAAAATAAAAAATACATTTAAGCCCAATTACATTTTACTCCATTACAAAGATATATATATGTACAAAATGTACATAGTGCATGACTTCCATTTGTTCATTAAAATTACATCGAATCAATTACAGTAAAAACATAAATCCTAATAAATCAATCTCCTATATAATTAAAACCAAACAAATTTTCCCAATGCCTCCCCAAAATCTCCAACACATCAAACTAAAACATATTACACGCTATTAGTAAAACAAAATATCATTAAAGAAAACATTAATGTGTTCAAAACTATATTTAAAAAAACCGAAGAAACTACAAATAACTTGCAATCATCATCATCATGTTCACGACCACCCTAAATAAAGCACGTATATATTAATTGTAGTGATGATTTGCATTTTTTTTCTTTTTATTGCGTGATTTTTCTTTTTCTTCTTGGGTTCAAGAAATCAAGGGCGGTTGGCGGGGCGGCCGAGTTCTTGCTAGTTGTTAGCAAATTCACCCGTCTGGCCGTGCTCGCCGCTGCTGAACTCTTGGCTGGACAATCCGGCGGCCTTTCTGATTTTGTTTATGTCGGAAAGGGAGCTGCCGCTCGAGCTCAGCACCACGCTGTGCCCTGGCTTCGTCCCCTCGTTCAGATCGTCTAGCGAGACGTCGCCCTCAAGGGCACGCACAATCTGTACATAAACAACCATCGCCATGATCATGCTATGGATTTTAAATTTAAGTATGAAGGAATCGGTACAAGTTTGAAGCTGGTAGGGGTATAAATAACCCTGAACAAGGGACTAAAATTACCAAAAAGTCCATGAATCCGTGCACTGCCCAGCGTGATCCGACCCGGATCAGTGATCCGGACCATACTCGATAGTAGGCGTTCAAGATCTAGATCCTTGATAAGGAGACAACTCAATCTTGGAGATGGTGCCACGTGGACCAAACAAGTACATACATTTGGTCCTATAAATACTCATATCCCATAATATTTATGGCAAGTTATTCAAGTTACATTCGACCACATTACTATATGATGTATCGGATCGCCAATTCACCATCTCGACCTATATCTGACTTAGGCATTTGAGGGTTTTCGCCGCGGACACTCCCAGCTAGCTTAACGTGCTTGTTTATTCTCAGGGATACTTAGTCTAGGGAACTTATGAGTACTTGGAGAGGTGCTCAGTAAGATACCCGATTAAGATCGCGGGAAACGATCCGAATCAAAGGCGTTAAATGAGCAACGAAAGCAATAAATAAATAATAAACGAGGTCATATCCTGGTAGTATATATGTATACCTTGCTCATCTTAGGGCGTCTCCTTGCAGATTGCCTAATGCAGGCGGCAGCACAAGTCACCATACGGAGCATCTCCTGGGGATCGTAGTTGTTCTCTAGCTTTGGATCCACTAGCTCATCATAGCTTCCTCCATCTACGACTCTCGTCAAAATAGGCCTAGCCTGTATGTGTTAATTAATTAAATAGATTAATGCTCAATTGAAATTTTAACCACTCTAAGGATATGTAATTTGGAAAGAATTAATATATTTAAATTTTTACCCAGTCAACTAAGGTATCGTCGTCATCGTCCCTGCTGACATCGATAGGGCGTCGTCCGGTTATAAGCTCCAAAAGCACGATTCCGAACGAGTACACGTCGGACTTCTCAGTTAGTTTCCCACTTGATGCATACTCTGGAGCCAAGTACCTGCATCGCGATGTTGAATAATCAAATTAATAGTTGTCTTACAAATTGTTATTTTCTTAAATAATTAAATTGAGTCATTATTTGAAAATTAATTAATTCTTGTCGAATTAAATTTAATCGAATTAAATTAATCACATTATTTCCAAGAAAATTGATAGTAATAAAGATATATATATATATATATATATATATTGCATCTTCGTACCCGAATGTTCCCATTATCCGAGTGGAAACATGAGTGTTGGTGTCTGAAGAAAGCTTAGCTAATCCAAAATCAGCCACCTGCAAATATGGTCAACGTACCAAGAGGTTGTGAGTTCAAACCTACAATGTAGGTGTGGAGTCTATTTTTATATTAGTGGTGTATGTGTATATTGTTTCTTTGTTAACTTTGAAGTTGTTGTTGGTAACTATAGCAATATTGTTGTAATGCGCACTGAACTTTGTAATAGTCTGTTGATTGCTTTAATAATATCATTATATTTTCAAATAGCGAGAGAGAGAGAGATGGCACATTGTATTGTATGAATAAACATGTTTTACCTTTGCCTCAAAATTACTATCAAGCAAAATATTAGCAGCTTTAATATCTCTGTGGATAATGCGAGGATGACCTGTATGTTTTCACAGATATTATTTTCAATTTTATGGGAAAATAACTTGGAAAAAATTGAATTGAATTTTTTATTGCAATTCCTGTTGTATCTTCTATTTCATTTTATATATATACGTCACGTGTATATAAATAAAAATTTTATACACATAATATGTATATGTAAAACAAAATAGAAGATGCAATCAGATAAAAAAGATAGAGACTGGGGGATAAGAAAAGAGATTCTCACAGTCTTCATGAAGGTAAGCAAATCCTTTGGCTGATCCCAAAGCAATTTTAAGCCTAGTAGGCCAATCCATAGGTGCGCGACCCTTTGCTACATGAAACATAGTAAGTGCGGTAATATTTATAATATTGTTGATTTGGTTAAATCCTCTATTCGAACAGATATAATTTGAGTAAGAATTTAATTATACTTACCATATAGGTGATATTCAAGGGTTCCGTTATCCACGAACTCATAGACCAACAACCTTTGAGATCCCGCAATGCAATACCCGACCAAGGAAACCAAGTGCCGATGATGAACTCGGCTAATGATATCAACTTCGGCCTGGAACTCACGCTCACCCTGGCCACTATTGGATTTCAAGCTTTTCACGGCGACTTCTTTCCCATTGTGCAACACTCCCTTGTAAACGTATCCGAATCCTCCTTGTCCGAGTAGGTTTGTCTGTGAGAAGTTACCAGTTGCCATGGCCAAATCATTGTAGTTGAAGTTGCTCTGATTGTAGCCGAGGGCCATACCGGGGTGTGGAGGCGGCATCGGAGCCCCATGTTGGCCGGAATATCCAGAGCTCATCATCTCACCACTCATCATCGGTGGAGGCGGAGGTGGTCCTGCCATCCAGCCATGCTCGGAGCTCACTCCGGAATTGCTAGGCGGCCGCGGTAGTTTCATCATGCCGTCAGGGTATCCATTGTTCTGCCAGTTGTTGTAGTAGTTACCTGCATGAAAATGCATCCTTGATTGTTTAGTAAAATTAATCATTGAAAAATTCTTTTTGATACTCGAGTTTTAACGTTAATGTCATTTTGATATCTGGGTAATTAAAAATAAAATAATTGACACTTGAGTTTCATAATTAATATCATTTTGATACTTGATTAATTATTTTTACTTATTTTTCTATTATATTTTTTATGTGATCATTTTATTCTTAGAACTTAAATGCAAATAATTAATTCGTCACAGAAATATTTGCATAAATTTCATTCAATAGCTTTTCTCTTTATTTGAACCATTTGACTTCTAATGGTTAAATGGTCATTACCAAAAAGAATAATAGAAAAAATATTATTGGGTACTAAAATAATAATAATGGTAAAATTCCGGTACCAATTAAGGCATTTATATTTCCTCGGGTACCACAGTGACATTAATAATAAAATTTTGATACCAAAATTATTTTTTCTCATTTTTTAAACTATACTTTTTACAAAATGTTTGAAAACTTAAAAGTGTTTAATAAATTTTCTATTATAGGAGTTTGTAAGATAAAAAAATAAGATATTATAAATATAAACTTTTTTCTAAAAAAGATTTAAATGTTTTTAATCATGTATTTGTATTCTTTTGATGTTTTAATCCTTTATTTTTTCAATATCGAAAAATAATTTTGTACCTTTTTTAACTTATCGAATTAAAGGACAAATTTTACCCAAGAATTTAAAATCAATTGGCAAACTTTTCCCTCCAATTCCATGCTAGCAACTCTAACACGACCACTTATAACACATCACCTGTTTTTTTTTTACATGGCAACCAAAAACAATGAATAAGGTGAGAAGTCTAACTGACATTGACATTGTATGTGTCACTTTTCGATCATTTTTTAAATTTTTTGGTCAAATTTGTCCTTAAATCAAGAAATTATAAAAGAATGTCGGACTATTTTTCAACTTTAACAAAATAAAAGACAAAAGTGCTAAAAGTTATAATGTAATTAATTTTTAAATTTTTTAACAAATTACTTCAATTTTAATTATATTAATTATTTTATAAAAAAATCATGATGTCATTTAAGATTAAAAAAAAAAAAAACACCTGGGGGTTGGCCGCCACCACCCATCCCATTCTGTCCGTCTGTGGAATAAAAAAAAAGAATTATTAATTGAAAAAAGATATTTTAAAAAAAATATATTGGGCAAATTACACAATTGTATCGACACTCTTAAAGTTTGCCAAAATACACAAATATTTCATTTTTTGGCAAAGTTATAAACACACCCATAGAGATTATACCCATATTTACTGACAAAATTTACACAAACCCTTTTTGAAAAAAAAAAAAAATTACACTAACACTTTTGGAGTCATGTAACTGTAATTTTACAAAAGATATAAAATATTTATGTACTTTAAGCCTCAATTAATTTACCCAAATTATTTTAAGGGTAAATTAAATCTACCTCCCTTGATCTTTGACATAATTATAAATATCCTCTGGTTGTTTGAAAAATTATAAATATCCCCCTTAGGTTTGTAATTTTTAACCAAAGGCCTGAAATGAACCATTTTGCTCTTGAATTTTTTTATTAAAATTGTAGAAAAATCGGCCAAGGCAAATTGCATTATTGCCGCTCTGTGTAAAAAATTTAAGAAACCTCTCCCTGCATATTGTAGTCCAAAATTCTTTTAAGAATTAAATAAAAATAATTTAGTGCATAAGGGCATTTTGGTCAGTTCACTTATAAAAATTGATGGAAATGGATTATTCGTTAGACGGTTACAAACCTCAAGAGAGTATTTGTAATTTTTAAAACAACGAAGAGTATTTGTAATTATGCCAAATCTGGGAGGAGGTAGATGTAATTTATCTTTAATTTAATCACATAGAGATAGAGTAATTTCTTTTTCTATGTTTTTTTAAAAGAAGTTGATATTGAGCAACGTACTTGGATTTCCACGAGGATTGTCGCCATAGTAACCATCATTACGTCGCCGGCGCTTCTTGCTTCTAATGCAGCACACCAACGCTACGATGAAAATGATGAGCAGTAATGATACCCCTGCGACTGCTCCTGCTATGATAGCTTTATCGCTGTTAATCACCGGTTCATTGTTGCGCGCACCAGGGAGCGCCTTGGCCGGCGGAGACAGCACCGAGTCCGAACCCCCATGGTGTCCGCCCGACCTTTCCGACGCTGGTGTATGTTGTGAAGATCCATCGTTGTCGGAGGAATGTGAGTGTTTTGAAGGCGGAGGGGGCGAATCTGAATCTGATGATGGTGAATTGGGATCTGATGTTGATGAGCCGTCCGGTGCAGGCGTCGTCGACGATGAACCATCCGCTGATGCGTCAGACGCCGGCGGCGGTGGTGAAGAGTCGGACGAAAGCGGCGGCGGCGGAGATTCCGACGAGGAAGAGGAAGGCGGCGGCGGCGAAGAATCCAACGAGGAAGACGAAGAGGAAGAATCTAAAGATGCATCCGACGACATTTCGACAATACTCTACGTATACGACCCCGATCGATCTACGTCAAATCACTACACGAACACCCCGCCGCTCTCCCAAGAATTCACCCTGTAAGTAACAATAACATTCATCAATCTTTTCCGTCAGTTACATTTCTGTTATTAGTCAAATTACCATGCATTTCATCTAAAAATTTAACATGAACACACAAAATAAATACATCAATTTAAAATATATAATTCTCACTTCATCCAAATACCATCTCAATATGTACGCACATCAGTATTCCATTCCTATAATTAT
This sequence comes from Sesamum alatum, assembly GCA_034509735.1. NCBI lineage: Eukaryota > Viridiplantae > Streptophyta > Magnoliopsida > Lamiales > Pedaliaceae > Sesamum > Sesamum alatum. Next base: position 1,284,991 of record JACGWO010000006.1, read on the forward strand.
TTAAAATAATATAAAAATTTCAAATTGCATCCAAATACGATCCCAATACATACGTATGCCAATATTATGTTTGTATAATTATTTAAAACGATATAAAAGGGAATAAAATATAATAATAACCTTTTTATTTTCTTTTCAAATAGGTAAAATGTACGTAAATATGTGTATTCTCACAACAAAGATGTAAAAATAAAGGAGGTGGAAGTGAGGGAGAAAATACAAGAGAAGAAATGATGATACCTTTAGGAGAAAGGGCAGGGATGATTCTCAAATGAGGAGGAAAAACAGACAGTGCATGATAATAGTTTCGAGGTAAGAAACTATTGCCCTAATCCCATGATTCTCCTATAAAAATGGAAACTAAACTGATTTTTCTATTTTTAGTTGATTTTTCTTCTTTTCTTTTTTTTTTTTTTTTTTTTTTTTTTGTGGGTATGGATCGGATATAAGACAGAATGAAATAATATTTGATTTTATTTTGAGTCTGTAGATATTTTTTTGGGTGTTTATGATGTCCACAAATGGTCAATTATGTTTAAGAATTGAGTAAACGGCTATGCTTAATCAGCCAAACTCGTTGAGGATAATGACCTAACAAATGTCATTATTTTCCCCTTTTTTCCGTGGTTATGCTAAATATTTTCATTAATATTTCAATCCAAAACGCTGCCATTTTTAGTGTGCGGAGTTCTTTTGGTATTATTGAAGCTACGGTGGAGGATTCCTATGTTGTACTTCGGTTTATCCATTAAATGTAGTGAAACATAATAATTGGAGACTGAATTATTTTTTTTAATTTTAAATCATATTACATCTTATTTTATTTAATATATATATACATACAAATCATGTCAATAAATATTATAACGCAATCTATTATAATGTATTTTTAAGAAAAAGTTATACACGTAGTGTATATATTAGATGAAATTAAAATCCGATTAACAAAAGGGGAGTTATATTTCTAAAATTCATTCTAGAATTAGTCTTTTTCTATGATTTATTGCAGAAGAAAAATATTTGACTAAAATGTTTTATTGACATTGACATATATTAAATTCCTCTAGCAAATAAATTTCAACGTTTTTGGACCTGTAAATAAATTTAAAATTTGTTGAAATTTAAAAAAAAAAAAGGAAGGCAAAGATATATTTTTGAATAGTTACACTACAAGACTATATATATGATGACATTATAACAATTCAAAAAATCCAACACCGCGAATTAATTTTTATAATTTTATAACATTAATTCATACAAATTATTCGATTTGTAACTATGGTTGAAAATTATTTTTTTCTTCGATAATATCACTTATTAGAATAATAATTATTTTGTGAAGAATTGTTTTAGTAGAACATCGATATAATTAGTTTTTTTTGTATTATACATTAATTATATAATAAATATAATTTGTTTATTATGGGGATTTAATTGAGCACGATTAATTAAAAAAGAAAAAAAAACAGAAATTACTAAAAAAGAGAATAATCCAGCACGACGAAGTTGTGCAGATGGGAACAGAAAATAGAGCAAGTCGCCAGCTAGAAACATCCGTTGCCAGCATGTCTAGAGAGAGAAACGGCTGAAGAGAAAAGAAAATAGAGAGAGAAAGAGCATCGGAATCGAATCAAAGCCCAGAAACTCAAATTCGATCGCCTCTTTGGAACAGGTAGAGAGAGAGAGAGAGAGAGAGAAAGCGCGGCGTCTTTTGTGCTTTTCACAGTCGAGGAATCTGAGATCGGGTCAACTACCCAACCCGGACCCGAAAAGGATGCCGTCCCGCAGAAGAGCTCTCCTCAAGGTTATCATCCTCGGCGATAGCGGGTCAGTAAAACCGGATTTTATGCGAAATCTTTAGTTTTCGATTTGTTGGGATGTGGATCTTTAGTTTCTAGGTTTAGAGGCACAAGTTTTTGATGTGTTGGTGTTTTACGGATTCAATTTTGGCTGATCTGAACTCTAGCGTACGCGTTGGGATTGTGGATTCTGTAGAACATGGAATTCGTTGCATTTTCTCTCTAATAAAATGAGTATCAAATTCGGAAGTGCTTGGAAAGTAGGACAATCAAGAAGAAGAGAGATGAAATAATGTACGGCTTACCAAAATTGCAATGCAAAACTATGTCTGTACATTGTACAAGCATTTATTTCGTGCTATCCTTTAGGATTAAGTGGTTTAGCGTTTTGAAAACTACAATTCTGGTCCATACATGGCATGTTGTTGCATATGTAAGTTTGTTTACAACTTTTAAATGTGTATTCATCTGATTGACGAGTGTTTGGTAAATGTGTCTTGTGTGTGATTTGCAGGGTGGGGAAGACCTCCTTGATGAATCAGTATCCTCAGTCGCATTCATTTGTTCAAATAATTGCTCAGCGTTGGGTAGTTTACTTTTACTATTATAAAAATTAGTTACTGGTTTGATGTTTCTTTGATCTGTTTGTTAAAGATATGTAAATAAGAAGTTTAGCAACCAATACAAGGCGACAATTGGGGCGGATTTCCTGACAAAAGAAGTGCAGTTTGAGGATCGCCTTTTCACTTTACAGGTCAGTCTGTGAGGTATTTGTTTCATCATCATAAAATTAAATTCTGCTTCTTGTAACTAAAGAAATAGTAACAAATGAATTTTATGGGAATGTTGCTGTCAATAGTTAACAGGAGCCGTGTGGCCTAATATTATTGCCGTTGGACTTGTTCTTCCCTCTGGAGGCTTGTTAAAAAAGATTCTTGATAAAATGAAACCCTTTAATGCATGCTCTTGTGTGTGGATTCTTCAATGAGAGCTCCACAATTTTCTCATACAACACATGGATTTTTTTTCGTCCTCTAATGCACCAGTGACTCAGTTCGATTACTTAGTTTCTAGTTATATTTTTCATGAACTTGGATGATATTTGGGCTTCTTATGCCCTAAGATGAGTCTTCGGTTGATTAGATATGGGATACTGCTGGCCAAGAAAGATTTCAAAGTCTTGGGGTTGCTTTTTACCGTGGTGCTGATTGCTGTGTTCTTGTCTATGATGTCAATGTGATGAAATCATTTGACAATCTCAACAATTGGAGAGAAGAGTTCTTAATCCAGGTATGTGTTTTACTTTTTCGTCTTAAAATGCCTCATTCAATTTGCTTTTTTATTTTTTTCCCCTCAAATTGAAATAAGTATGATTTCTTTGATGCCATTTTTTCTTTCCCTATGTATTTCAGACAGAAATTAGATATTATCCGACTTTATTATTTTATGATTTAAAAATATTTACAAAGCCCTCCTTATCCCGTGTGAATAAAAATATGATGCATATTACCCAGAATAACGGCAAAATATTGGTTTCTTAAGCTGCAACTTCTTTTCTGTTCTGTTCTTCTGTGAGGGACAGGAGCATAATTTTGGTCAAAGGACCAGGGTTTTCCATGTGTTAGCATAACTTGAAATTTTGGGGACTTCTTGTCAAGTGTTTCGGTTGAAAGCTAGAATTCTGTGGCCTGTTGTTGAATAGAAACGGTACCAAGGGTGACATTTTGAGTGAACAAAAGATCTTGCCATCCTTATGTGTTCTCTATTCCCTATCACATAATTGGAAAAATGCAAAATAACTAATGAAAGAGATATTTTGCTGCAGGCTAGCCCATCGGATCCTGAAAATTTTCCATTTGTTGTAATTGGCAACAAGGTTGATGTGGATGGTGGAAATAGTAGAGTGGTAATCTAATCTCCTCTCTCTCTCTCTCTCTCCCTCTCTCTTTGTGTACTTCCATGGTTGTGTTTTTCTATCTTGTTCTTCCACCCCCCACACCTGAAAAAGCAAAAAGGAAAACACACACACACACCAACCAAAACAAAACACCCAAAAAAAGCTTATTTTCCATATGATTCAGGGGCACTCCTATAAAGGGGTCTGTATGGTGTTGGACAGTGGTATCACCCATCTCTACTGGTGTCCAAGTAATTAAAGGAATGCGAAATCAATATCAGTATTGTGTTTTTATTTTTGGTCTGGTAAGATAGCATGTAACCAGTATAAGTCTACATATATTTCTTCTTCATTTGTCTTTGTTTTGATTTCCTTATTGCTTCCTTTACTTTGAATATTCAGAATCTTCAACAGCTTGTTTTACAAATAAAAATTTATAATTTGTTTAAATTCATATTTTCTGTAACTCTAATTTTTCATTCATAATCTCAAATAAGGTTGGGGCCTAGCTTGTGGACTGTCCATTTGGATTTCATATTTACTCAATGTTTGTATAGAATATTTTCAGCTGTGTTTGTATCATATACATGTATTTGTCAGTTCCACACATGAATTAACACATAATAGTTGTGTCAGTCTTCTAGAAATTCGGCCTTTGTCTGTTGGCCTAGCTCCTTCTTCCTATCAGTGAGATGGGATGTTGTAATTGTAATTGGGGTAATATGGCGTCAGAGGGTTATATTTTGATGGGTGGCCATGGCCCATGGCGTATATATTAGTTATACTTCACGTTGCTCATCACAATTTTTGATTCTTGAAGGTGTAAACTTATCTTTGAGATTGACAAATGTTGTTTCACTTTGTTTGTGTTGCCATAGGTATCTGAGAAAAAGGCTCGGGCTTGGTGTGCCTCAAAAGGGAATATTCCTTACTTTGAGACCTCTGCCAAGGAAGGTACCAATGTTGAGGAAGCTTTTCAGGTTATTGCAAAGAATGCCCTGAAGAGTGGAGAAGAAGAAGAAATGTGAGTAAAAACCCCTTTATGATCTTTGTCATAGTTATGTGTATATATCGGTACCGTAATCATACTCTTTAGTTGCGTACTACTGTGTCATTTTGCATGTTTATCATATAATTCTTCATTTGTGTTGTTTTAAAGTTGATTTTGATAGTTAAAACAGGCAAGTTAAAACGTTCCACTCAAAGTTCGAGATGCATATTAACACCATAGATAGTGTGGTAGTTCATATGACACTAATCTCTAATTCTTGATTATTACATTATTGATGTTGGTGAAGATACCTGCCCGACACAATCGACGTGGGTAGCAGCAGTCAGCAAAGGTCAACTGGATGCGAATGTTGAACAGAGTCGTATGATTCAAAAGCTGCTGGGATGCACCAAGAAACAATTGATTATTCTTGTGTTCTCCATGTTGTTCTAAGTTCACATTTGTATACTAGTAGTGTTTGTGTATTATGGACCGTATTCATCTCCTTGTTGGTTGAACTTTGCTTGCTTGGTCACTTTCAATGTATACTCTACTGTTTTCATTTGGGTATTTCACAAAATTGCAAGTATTCTTACTCTTATATTACTTTATCTTTAGCCTTTTAAGTTTCAATTACCTCAGCTTCTAATTACTTTTTTTTATTAAAATTAAAATATTTAATTAAATAATATTTTATGTTGAATTAAAGATGAAAATTTTAGAAAATAATGTGCTTCATATATATATATATATATATATATAGGCTAAGTGCTACATTTGGTTCATTAAATTTTCGTTTAGAATCATTTTAATCCCTTAAGTTCATTTCTTGACTTCAATGCCTCTAAATTTTAGTTTTTGTTTTAGTTTGGTCTCTCTGATAATTTTTTGGCAAAAATATAGTTGAATTTTGACTTTTTAAAGGGTAAAATGGTTAATTTAAATTTGATTTTCTCACTTTAGTCCCTTAAATTTATAAACCTGTCAAATAGTCCTTTTATTAAGTGGAAAAATAATTTTTTTTATATTTCGCATGCTGCATATGATGTAATTATCTTATGTGAATAATGAAAATTTTAAACATTTGTGAACATAATAATAGTATTGCTTAACTTAAAATAACCAATCACTTATTTTTTCATTCCCCATTTTTAGTAGTTAGAAGAAATCAAATTTTTTAATAAATTTAATGAAACTTATATAATCTGAAAATATAATAACAAAAATTAAGTCAGTAATTTTTATCTTAAACCTCAACAATATTTTTATTAAATGTTTGGGATTTCAAACAGAAAATTGGTGGAATATACTATGTAACTAAATTCTTTGATGGATTATATATATATATATAATTCATTTTAAAAGAATTTCTTAAATACGTAGTTCCATTTTATTGAAAAAGTTCCATAAAAACCTCTTAAAATAAATTATATATATATATATAATCCACAAAATAATCTAGTTAAAAGTATATCCCATCAACTTTTTGTTCAAAACTCTAACTGTTAACATTTAAAAAATATTGTTAAGATTTAATGTTTTTTGACTTTTAACTCCAAAGATTAAAAATTACTGAGTTAGAATTTTTTTTATTATATTTTCATATTAGATAAATTTTATAAAACTTATTTATGATTTTTTTTTTTGTAATTTCTTAAAATGAAAAAAAAAGAGACTTTTATTTTAAGTTAAACAACATTTATATTCACCAAAGTTCAAAGTTTTCATTATTCACAAAAGATAATTACTTCATATTCATCGTACAGAAATATAAAAACAATTGATTTTCTGCCTACAAAGGGACTAATTTGACAATTTTACAAACCTAAAGGATTAAAATGAGAAAATCAAACTTAAATTGATTATTTTACCTTTTATTTTCGCCGAAAAATGGTCAGATGGACCAAACTAATATAAAAAAAAATAAAATTTAAGGATGCTAAAGTCAAGAAATGAACTTGAGAGACCAAAATGATTCTAGATGAAAACTTAAAGAACCAAATGTTGTATACATTCTCTCTCTATATATATATATTTACAAGGATAATTTTGACCAAATATTTAGTCCAAAAAGATTAATTGTTATAATTGTTAGTTTAACATGATAAATGAGACATATAATATAGTTGAAGGAAGTAAAATATTTGACCCTTTTATTAATTTTAGTTGGGTTGGATACATATTTCAGGCCATACATTAGAGGAATGTGTAAACTTTGACATTACACTTTCATGCAACTCACAATTGGACACGTTCAAGTATACATAGACCACATGCCCAACTTTATTCATCAAATGCAGCTAATGCATTTCTTACTACTAATTTTCTACTGCTCATAAACAGAAACATTTGGCTGAGGCTCGAAATCTTTCTCCACACCAACAACATCATCGATGTAGGTTGAGATGTTAGGTCTTGGCTCAAAGTCTTTCGCGTAAGACTTTCCGTCTTGAGGTTTGAGATCATTGTTGTAAGCGGTTAATTAGGTCTCGGTTCAAATGCTCTCATAAAAGATTTCTCGTCTGTCTGCTTGACAACATCGACATAGACTGTGATGTTTGACCTCGACTCAAAGTTTTTAACAAAAGATTTCTCGTCTGTCTGCTTGACAGCATCGACATAGGCTGTGATACTTGGCCTCGGCTCAAAGTCTTTAACGAAAGATTTCTTTTCTTTAGGTTTGACATCATCGACATAGGCTGTGATGCTTGGTCTCGGCTCAAAGTCTTTAACGAAAGATTTCTCGTCTGTCTGCTTGACAGCATAGACATAGGCTGTGATGCTTGGCCTCGGCTCAAAGTCTTTAATGAAAGATTTCTTGTCTTTAGGTTTGACATCATCGACATAGGTTGTGATGCTTGGCCTCGGCTCAAAGTCTTTAACAAAAGATTTCTCGCCTGTCTGCTTGACAACATCGACATAGACTGTGATGCTTGGCCTCGGCTCAAAGTCTTTAACGAAAGATTTCTTGTCTTTAGGTTTGACATCATCGACATAGGCTGTGATGCTTGGCCTCGGCTCAAAGTCTTTAACAAAAGCTTTCTTGTTTTCTGGTTTGACACCATCCTTGCAGGCTGATGATACATTAGGCCTCGGCTCAAAATTCTTAACGAGAGTCTTCTCGTGTTCTGGATTGACATCATCGTTGTAAGCTGTTGTACTAGACCTCGGCTCAAATGCTCTCACAAAAGACTTTTTGTCTGTCCGCTTGACAGCATCGACATAGTCTGTGATGGTTGGCCTCGGCTCAAAGTCTTTTACGAAAGATTGCTTGTACTTAGGTTTGGCATGAAAGCCTGAACAGTCACTCTTCTTGTTGTGGACATGAGAAGTAACTTTACTCACATCGAGGAGTCCTTCAAATAATACAGGCATTGGCTCATCTTTCACTACAGCTTGCCAGTACTCCCCTTGATCTTTTCTTGCATTCATCAAGCTTACACACTGCATACAACAACTCATAATTACTACACACAGTACACAAACTCAAATATATATATATAAATATATATATATATAGATCATCAGGAAAAAATGTAAGCAATACCTCTTTAATATTGCAAAAGAGCAAATTACCCCCATATGAAAAATAAAATAGTAATTTACCTCCCCTCTTATTTTTTAAAATGAATCAATCTACATCCACGTGTTTTTTAAAATGGAGCAATTTATCCATCTATATAGGGAGGTAAATTGCTACATTTTAAATAACACAGGGAGGTAAATTGCTATTTTTTTCATATGAGGGTAATTTGCTCATTTATAATATCATAGGAAGGTAAATTGCATTAAACTCTATATCATCATAAAAAGATATCAATAAAAGGCGGATTTAATTTTCTGTTGCAAATCGTATTCCATCTCCTACTCCATTCAACACACACCCCACGTGTATAAAGATGACATTATGTTTTTAATTTGAAAATTTTTTATACACATAACATGTATATATTAAATGAAATAAGAGATGGATTACGATTTACAACAGAAAATTCAATCCAAAAAGAGCGAGAATGAACGTTGCATACCGTGGCAAGAGAGAAGAGCCCCACTAGAATATATAGAGATCTCATGATGGTTTTTCAAAGAGTTAATTGGAATATATCTTTATGAATTTGAATTATTGCAAAATGCAGATATGTAGTTGCTATTTATAGAGAAAAAGTTCATGTTTTTCATGAGAATTCAGTACAATCGTTAGTCACTAATCATAGTACGAAGGATGGGGACTTAGATATAATATAAAGATTTGGCATACACTTGGTTTTCATTTAGATATTTCAAAAATTTAGGGAGATTTTTGAGGTATTTCTATTGTTAATTAGAATGTCATCACGTGAATAGTCTATGAGATATTGACAATAATACGAGGTCATGAATTCAAAAACCACACAAGATATGGTTATTTTTTTCAATTATACGAGTTTATTATAACTTATTCTTTTGGATTTGATTGTTATTGAAGATTATATTAATGTGCTGATAGATCGATTTTTTGAGAGATATATTTATTATTTTTATAAAAAAAAAAGAAATCACCATTTGAACTTGCAACCTTAAGAATGTTAAAATGAATTGGATATGTTGCACCGTGGATCGGGTTGTTAGAGACCCATGACCCAATTAACATTTATATTTGAGATAGAGTTTGAAATTTTTCCAACCTGATATTGAAATAATGAATTCTTTAGGATAGATCCTCTATGTACTTCTCCAATACATGTAATTGGGATAAGAACTCTTCTTAGGGATAGGTTAAGTTTACCTATAAGTATAAATAGGGTACATAACGGTAATGAAGCACAAATAATGCAAGTACGAGTGAGTTAAAGTCAAGGGTACTTTTGTTTATTTACGTCTACTTTAAAGGATTATCTCAAAGATAAGGGGGATAAAGAAAAAATTTTTTAGTTTAAGGGGTAATTGATAAGGGTGGTATATTTTAGGTGTGTAAATTATATATTTAACTCCTATTAAGAGAGTGACTATTTGGTGGAGCGCAAGTCAAGCGATTGGATAACAACAAGACTTAGGTTCATATGATTTTAAGAGCAATGACGTACCCAAGTTGAGTGGGAACTCCAACATAACATGTATTCATACTACATGTACTTTGAAATCACCTACTATGGAGGATAACTCAATGGGTCTCTATTTCGTCATTGTGTGAACCCATATTGTTTCTTGTACCCCTTGAGACTCTGGACCATATCATGAAGCGTAAGTTTGATGACGCTACTTTAGCATAATATTCAATGGCCATGCGACATCCGGTCTTTCGGGGCATGTCTAGAAAAGTTGTCAAGACCAAACTGATTGATATCAGAGGCCAAGGAAGAACTAAGTTGGTAACGTACTTATGTTTTATTGTTCATAGGCTGACGACTATGTCAGAAACTGTCTGATTAGTTATGAACATCGAAACATATTTGAGTGGATTGAGCATGCTCTATTTATTGAGGAATCTAGAGATGTTTAATTAAGTGCCACCACATAATTTGGGTTACATATAATGACTTGTTGAGTTGTAGGGTTATATTAGTTTTGGTGATGGCTTAATATAATTCTCCTCACCGTTCCTTTCTCGTTTGGTCGCACGCCTCATTTCATGTATAAAGGGAAGAACATGAGATTGAGAAATTGAGTTGATGAGTATCGTGGAGATCGACTCAAATATGCATGAGTGGAGATGTTGGACATCGGGTCGGGTTTGTGGACCATGACCTAATCAACAATATCCATATCTTCCAACTTGATGTTGGGATAATGACTTCTTTTGGATAAATTTTATGTGATAAAAATTGAAGTCTCCCAAATGCATGTTTGGATTAGGACTTCTTTAGGATAAATTCTATTTGAGATACAGTATGTAGTTCCCCAAATACATGTTGTGATAGAACTCTTATTAGGGATATGGTTGAGTACACCTGTAGACAGTGTACATGCATGTGGTCAAATACAATAACCGCAAGTACGAGTGAGTTGATTACAACACAAACACTCTTTCCAAATATTTTCTCTCTATACTTCTCTCGCTGTTTTTTCTTGGAGCATCACCAAAGACTCATTGGATTTGAAATGTACAAAAAAGTGGTATTCCTGGTAGTAATCCACCAAGTCAAGCAAGGTGTGTTCGTTGGTTTGTACAACAATTACAACAAGGTCCGGTACGGGTGATCATGACCATGTTCGTACAGGTGATTTTCAAGATGATGAGAAAGACATATTTGTGATCCAATCAAGACAAGGGCTTCTAAACGGACTTAATCCGAGAATATGGATCGACATAATTTCACTGCATCAGGTTCAATCGATCCACATTTATAAACTAATGTGTTAATTGTTCAGTTTGTACGTAAATAATTATTTATTTATGTGAGATTGATTATTTTCCAAAAGGGTAGGTTGAGGGTTATGATTATCTTCTTCATAAGCAATAATCTTGTGTAAATCTGGTTGACAGTTCAATTTTTACCTAGGAGAGCGACGCATGTCATAACAAGAGAAATTGAAAATGGGATTGATGTGAGTGATGCTCAATTGCTCATCAAGATGGGGTAAAATGCTTCGTCTCATTTCATGTGTTTATTGGTCCATATTTTTGTAAATTGAGGAACATAAATAAAATATGATTATTTATTTGTTTAAGTAATAAAATTTAGTAGAATTAAATATTGTACATTAATATTGTAGATTATGAATTATGTAGAACATGGGATTCGTTGATTTTTCTCTCTAATAAAATGAGTATCAAATTTGAAAGTAGGACCATAGAAGACGGGAGATGTGCCAATAGCCAAGAAATTAGAAAGGAAAGTAAATTTATTGGTCATTAACAATTAATTTAGTGAGGGATAAAAATTTTAAATTTTTGTAAATCAAAATTAATATTAGAATCAAAATATTTCCTTGCTATAATTAGAAATAAATTTCGATGTTGCAAAACCTCCTAGTTGGTCTCGGCAAAAAACTTGAAAAGTTCACCTCAAAATTTCGACCAAATGATTTTGTTAGTAAACTTTCTAGTAAAATCATCAACAAAAGAATTTGATCCTAAAATTAAAGACGAGCTGATTACTAAGTAAATATTTATCTTGCTACATTCGTTACTAAATGTAAATCCGTAATGAATTATGTTATTTTGTTGTGTTGTCGTTAATGATATTATTTTTCATGGCTTAAAGGCATTTTTGCTACTGTAACTATACCCTATTCTCATTTAAGTCTTTATTTTTTTAGAATTTTATAATGGTCCTGTACTTTTTTAATTGTCACAATTTTGGTCCACATTTCGTCGGAACTTTTTCAAAAAGTCGCCGGAAATTTCTGATGTGGCATTTTAAATTGGGGGAAATAATTTTATTGGTTGGTTATGCATGACATGGCGATTGCATGGCTTTAATTATAAAATTAATCATTGACGTGACATTAATTATAAAAAAGAATTGTTTTATCTTCATTTATTGTTTATAGATTTTTAAAAAAATAAAATATATTTAAGAAAATAAAAATAATATATATACATAATTATATATACATATAATTAATAATATATATATATATATGTTTAAAAAAAAAGAAGCCGGCAGCGGCAGCCAACCGCCGCTGCCAAATCTCTGGGTGACGGTCGCCCAGAGAAGGGAGGGGGGCGACGCCGTCGCCCAAGTTGGGAGACGACTACTTGCCCAAGATCGGGGCGACAGTCGCCGTCGCCCAGAGGTTTGGCGGCGGCGGTTGGCCACCGCTGCCGACTTCTCTTTTTTTTTTTTTTTAATATATATATTGATTATGTATATATTATTATTATTATTATTTTCTTAAGTATATTTTATTTTTTTAAAAAATTATAAATAATAAATGAAGATAAAATAATTCTTTTTCTATAATTAATGCCATATCAACATTTAATTTATAATTAAAGCCATGCAATCGCCATATCATACATAACCAACTAATAAAATTATTTCCCCCAATTTAAAATGCCACGTCAAAAATTTTCGGCGACTTTGAAAAAAATCGGGCAAAATGTGGACCAAAATTGTGACAATTAAAAAGCTACAGAACCATTATGAAACCCTAAAAAAATAAAGAACTAAAACGAGAATGGAGTATAGTTACAGGGCCAAAAATGCCTTTAAACCTATTTTTCATAGTAACTTTATACATGTGTATTCATTTGATTGATTGAGTGTTTGGTAAATGTGTCTTGTGTGTGATTTGCAGGGTGGGGAGAATAATATGTTATTACAATTATATTTCTTTGACTTTATATATATATATATATATATATATATATTACATTTATTCCCTTAGGAATATAAAAGTATTACTAGGAAGATTTTTTCAGACGTCAACATTTTGCAACCGAACCCTAACAGAAAGGGGTCAGTTGTAAACGAAAAATTCTTGGAGGGGTAAACATGTAATTTTAATTTTTTTTGAGACTGTATAATTTTACATTTTCAGAGGGGATCCTAAGTATAATTAAAAAATTAGAAAAATTATTATTATTCAAATAAATTGATACTTACATGTATTTTTTTAACTTCATACCACTAATATTTTTAAAAAAAAATCTAGATCATGTCTGGTCGGGATTTTCCAACTCGAGAAGGTGGACGTGGACGCGGTCGTGGTCGTGGCCGCGGTCGCGGCGAACCGGCTATACCGCCGGCCGGTGTTGCTTCCCAGGATGGGAAGCAGTGTTTCGACCATCACCACCACCACCACCACCGGTAGAGCAGGCACCCGCACCACCTGCGCCGGATCAGCAGCCCGGTGCGTCTATCGCTATGTCGGATCAGCAGCCCGGACCATCCACTACTACACCGGCGGTCGATCCGGCCCGTCCATGGGTTGCCCCACCACCACCACCCCACCGGCCCCACCACTACCACCACCATCCGCGCGCCTGTACATCACACTCGCCGATACGAGGTTTATTTACATTTTTAAATTTTTTTTTTGTAATTTAAATTGATATTTTTATGTCATACTAATTATTTTATAATTTCAGTTCTGATCGAAAGATCCACGAGCGCATGTACGCGGTCGTGTGAGGACACTATCCCTATCTTTGGGGCTGTTTGCGCAAGGTGCCGCCAGAGCACCAACATTTCTGGTCTGAGAGTTTGAAGGTAACGACAATTAATTTTGTTTTTAAATATTTTAACGATCTAAGTTATGATATATATATATATATATATATTTAATACATATGACGTACTGGTGGGATGCCGACGATGAGTCGATGTTCAAGATCTTCCACGTTTAGGTGGGGAAGTTCCTCAGGAAGAAGTTCGTCCTCGCCAGACAGTCCCTGCAGAAGCCTCTATGGCTGGCGAACGAGGTCTGGTAGCAGCTCCTCCTGTACTGGGAGTCCCCGGAGTTCAAGCAGGAGTGCGAGAAGAACAAGGCGAACCAGAACGCCAACCCAGCCGCATCCGCTACTGTGTACCGCGAGGGATCTGTCTCCGTCGGTATGCACAAGCGAAAATTGGTAAGACATTTAATGTTATTTCAATTATTTATTACTATTAAATTAAAATGGTAATAACTGTTTCCCATTTCTTTTTATAGGAGGAGCAGCTCGGCCGGCCAGTGAAGCAGATGGAGTTATTCTCCAGATGCTACAAGAAGAAGGCCGACGGCGGCTGGAGCGGGCCGAGGGCAGCGGAGGTGGCGGTAAGTTGTACTTAATACATTCTAGTTTATTTTTTTAAATGTTTGAAAATTTTCTAATTTATTCTAATTATTTTTGCAGGAGATGTTCCAGAAGATGATGGAGGATCATCAGTCTCAGGCCTCGTGCAATCCTGGGGATCCTACTACCGAATCAGAGGGCTCGGTGGCGCAGACCGAGTAGCAGATGTGGCTGACTTGCGTCGGGGGCAAGAACAAGGGCCGAGTATTTGGTCTTGGTTCTAAGGCCCTGGGTCTCAGCCAGACCATTACCTCGCCATCACCACTGCCAGCGCCAGCGCCAGAGCCAGCGCCTTCGTCAAATATAGAGGGTCGGATGGTCCGCCTCGAGGAGATGATGATGGACCTGATGGGCATGATGAAGGCCATGCAGACCAGTCACTTCGGCGCCGGCCCGTCACAGCCTCCTAGAGACCCCATCCTTCCAGACATTGACGAGATGGACGATGGGGACGAGGAGTAGATTATGTATTTTTTTTTATTTTTTTACAATTAAATCGGATAATATTCGTATTTAATATAATTTTTATTTATAAATTATGCATTTTTTTCATATTTAAATATTAATTATAAAATCAAAAAAATATTAATAATTTAATTTATATTTCAATGATAGTAATTATTACTATAAAAAAAATTAATAATTGTTAGGAACGGTACTTTAGACGGCGGTTCAACGCCACCTACCGTTCCTAAATTTGACTCTTTTAAAAAACGTACCGTTCCCAATACCGAAGAAACAACCATTCCAAAAATAGACGACAACCGTTCCTAAAAACGAGACGTACCGTGCCTACATGTATTTCAAAATTAATTTTTTCGTTGTCAAGCTTTCGTTCTAAAGAAAATACCAAAAATCGGTCCAAAGAGGTATTCCAAAGTTAGAGTGCTACAACCGTTCCTAACAAACGTGACAAAAGGTATTCCAGTTACCGATCCTAATCTATACAACTTACCATTCCTACATATATTCCGGATACCATGCTAAATTGTATCCACAATATAAGGTGACAATTCCAAAATATGTTCTAACTACCGTTCCTAATTACGCGATTTAATTTTGATGCTACCGTTCCAAAAGTTTATAATGTGTTCCAAATGAAAAAATTATAAATCTATACGTACAAAGGTAATTAGGAACGGTAGCCCGAAAATATGCCAAAAATCGTTCCCAAATAGGAACGGTGGCTTCGTTACCGTTCCTAATTGTTAGGATCGCCTCTTATTGCCACGGATTACCTCCCGTTCCTCGACTGTTCCTAATTGCAGTCTAAAAGGTTCAAGTGAACTATGTACCGTTCCAAAATTAGAAAAACCGTTCCTGTTACCGTTTCAATTCCCGCATTTTTTTGTAGTGTCAAGTTATGTATGGTAATAAAATCAACCACTATATAAACAACATCAAACATTCCTAATTAGTCAGTCGAAATCAAAACCAACCAACCATGGCTTCACATCTAAAATGTGTTCCAACACCATGACAGATCAAATACGTAAGGTACTATGTGAGTAAAAAAGAGATTACCCCTACATGCACTCAAAAAGATTTTTAAGTTCATTTGAAAGTTAGTCAAGGTACAATATCAAACACATTTAAGCGATCATCTGAGTACCTTTAGGCTAACTTAGAAAATTGAGGGGATTTCAAGCGACACAAACTTGCAAAGTATCCAGAGATGGAGAATATTTTTTATGAGTGGTTTCTCCAATACCAAGAACGTATAAACATGTCCGAAGAGCTAATTTTGGAGAAGGCAAGAGACACGGTGAAACTTCTATACCCTCAACAACCTCCTGAGTGACACAAATTTCTCAAGGTTGGCTTGAGAAGTTTAAGCTAAGACATAGTATCAAGTCATTCCGTCACTTTGGAGAGAGTGGCTCTGTTGACATAGAGGACATGGAGAATAAATTGGTGGCTAAGAGAAAAAATAAACCAGTATCCTATGAAGGATGTTTTTAATATGGATGAAACTGATTAGTTTTACAGGTTACATGTTGATCATTCTCTTGCAACGAAACAACTTGAAGGAAGAAAATAAAGCAAAGAAAGGCTTATAATTATTATTTATTGCAATGAGGGTGGCTCTTGAAAAAATTCCTTTTTAGGTTATTGGAAAGTACGCAAAGCCAAGTTGTTTCAAAAATATCAACATAAACAGCTTGAATCGTCATTATCGTTTCAACACAAGAGTATGGATGACGAGTGTGTTTTTTGATGAATATGTTCGTTGGTTGGACCAAAAAATGCATGGTAGAAGAATTTTGTTGGTGGTAGATAATTGTCCAACACATCCAAAAAATATTAAAGGGTTATAAAACGTTGAGTTGTATTTTTTGCCACCCAACATGACATAAAAAATCTAACCATGTGATGCAGTGATAATAAGAACTTTCAAGATGCACTACCGTGTTTACCGTAGGGTATTAGAGGGCTATGAGTTGGGAGAATCTGATCCAAAAAAGGTTAATGTATTAGGTGTCATCAATCTTGTTGTCGCAACTTGGATGATAAATATTCAACAAAAGACAATAGCAAATTATTCTCGACAATGCAATATTCATCGCAGGATGAAGTAGCCTCAAGGAATTTAAATAAAGGAACTATTGAAGAAGGCATTCATGAACTTGATACAATGATTAATGGCATTGGTTACCGCAACAAAATGGAGGTCAATCACCTATTGGATTACCTGAGTGAAAATGATATATGTTCAGAGGTCCAAAGTTTAGAAGAATGTGTAATTAGTGTTGTTGAAATCCTATTGAAGATGAAACTAAAGATGATATAATGTCTTTGCAACCAATTACGCGAACAGAGTAACTCATAGCGGCAACAATTTTTTTGCAATTTTTTTGTTGCTGTATGAGAACGCAACACCGAAACTTTTGGACGTAGTAAGAAAAGTTAAAGATGAAATACAAGTAGATTTAAATTTTAGAAGAAACAAATAACAACAGAACATATTTTACTAAGTTGTCCTATTTATATTTGTAATTTTATAGAATTATTGATTGTTAATATTGAAGGGATCATAAATTTATATAAGGATCTTCTGAAAAATTATAATCTTATTTATTGATCGAAATTGTTAATTGACACCTTTGGCCCAAGTGGGGACTGAGAAAAATTATTATTTTAGAGAAATTATTAATTTACCGAGTATCAATTTATAGATCTTCCAATGCAAATATCTAACATAAATGACATTTCATCGGCTTTACCCAAAATGGGATAAGAATCGAATAACGAGAAGTGAGATACGTTATTGAACCTAATAATACTTAGTAAATGGCTTCACATTCGGTTAAATGCAAACACCCTCCAACATATGGGGTCATTTGCACTTTTTCCCCATACCATTTTTTTTACAGTTAGACCCCCAATCTTTCATTTTATTGCACTTTGCACTTTTTCAGGAAATAATAATAGAATATTTCGGGGAATAATTTTGGATTCGGTAAAATTATAAGGGTTAAATACAGACACCCTCCCGACGTATGGGGTCAATTGCACTTTGCGTCCCCCCCCCCCCCCCCCCCAAACCTTTTCTTAAAATAGACAAATAAATTTATAAAAAATGGAAAAAATGAGAGATATTTCAGAAAATTCAAAGCATGATCTAGAGATAAACAACTTCACATTATGCACCAAAATGTAATGTTGGCATTGGCATAAATACACACATCTGCCTGATGGTGGCGCCAGCAAAAATACACACAATTTTTCTTTTCTTTTTCTTCCTTTTTTGGATTAGATTTTGCCTCTTTTTATGCATGTAATGTATGTATTTTTCACACATCTTTAATGTGAAGTTGTTTATTTGGGATTATAAATTAATGCATCTAACCCCATACGTTGGGAGGTATCTGCATTTAACCATATAATTTTACCCAACCCAAAATTATTCTCCAAAATATTCCATTATTGTTCTCCGGAAAGTGCAAAGTGCAACAAAATGAAAAGTTGGAAAGTAAAGTGTAAAAAAGAAAAAAAAAAACAATGGGGGGCCAAAGTGCGAATGACCCTATACGTTGGGAGAGGGAATGTCTGCATTTAACCACTTCAAATTTTAATGTAAACGTTTAATTAGACTGGATACAATAAACCAGCCTTACTTTACTACTTCAAAGAAGACCTTTTTGTTCTTACATCTAGAAATTTTAGACACTCCACAAGAATCTTAAAAGCAAAAGTGGAGCACATCTTTAGTGGCTTCCCATTTTTTTGTTCATTTTTTATTTTATATTTAATTTTTTTTATCTAACTTTTCACTCCTTCATTATATTTTGATAGTTATTTTTTTCCTTAAATTTTCATTCTCTTTTTTATCACATTTTTTTATAAATTTAATATTAATTTATTATTTGTATATACTTTATCAAATAATCAAATTTTATAAATATTTTACTTTAAAAATATTTATAGAAGTTGCACACACATAGAGTGTGCCAAAATTACTTGTAAACAAATAAATAAATAAATAAATAAATAGGGTAAATTACAGCCACCTCCCTAAAGATTTAACATAATTACAAATACTTTCTTGTTGTTTGAAAAAATTACAAATTCCCCCTAACTTTAACATTCGTCTAACAACAAACTCATTCTGTTCCATCCAATTTTTGTAGTGAACTGTCCAAAAAGCCTTATGAATTTTAAGTTATAATTTTTTTAGAATTTTTTAAAAATAATTTTATGGACTAATATTTTCTATGAACTATTTATGTTACCCACTCTCAGATTTTTTTACATCTTTTTAAATATTTGAAAAAATAAAAAATTCAATAAGGGTAAAGTAGTACTTGTCACATCTCCGTTTAGGGGCTACATAATTATTTTCCACTATTATTTGTAATTTTTCAAACACGAGGGGTATTTGTAATTATGCCAAATTTTAAGAAAGATAGCTGAAAGTTTCTCAAAATAAATATTATATATATGTATATATACAACCAAATCACAAAGAAAAAATTAAAAAGAAAAAACTCCATAGTTGATATCTCAAGACTCACGATTTCTTTAAATACTGCAATATCATCATCCAAAGGGGAGCCCTTGTTTGTCAGTTGGTACTTAGACACATATGCGTCAGTGGTAATTTTATAGATAATAATCCGACCCCCTTAATTTCACAGATAATGTTAAATAAGATGCAAAAAGATCAGATCACATATCTATCCGGCACATAAAGAATGCTATATTTCGCCTTGAAAATTATAAAATTCAAGAAAATCAAGATTGAAGATACTCTGCCTACGTAATTTTATCGTGAGCTTGACCCCATCAATATGGTCAGATGGTCCAATCGTAAATGAAGTGGATTTTAAGACGAATTCTTATAAACGAGCAAAGGTTTGAAAAACATGATTAGATGGAAATTTGTCGATATATTTATCCTAATGTTCATTTTTTTTAGTGTTTATCCTAATATTAGTGTATCATAATCTTTTACTCAACTTTGAAACTTTATTATTGCACCGTCTATGATTATTAGTTCGATTGGACACACATTTCAGGCCATACATTACTGATGATCTCTGGCTCGGGTGGTGAGGTTGAAGTCCCATAATAAGAGGTCATGGGTTCGAGTACTACGAATGTAGGGTGTTGTTTAGTTAATAGGATGTTTGTATTATTCCTTTGGTTGTTTTAATATTAGTGTTGGTAGATCTAGAGATGTTGCTATATTGTGGACTGAATATTGTAATAGCAGTTCGTTACTATAAAAATATTGATATATTTCAAATTAATAGTTCATCGCTCGTTATTAAAAATAAAAAAATTAAGGCCGTACATTAGTTGTATTGAGCGGAATTCATAAACTTTGACATTACAATTTTAAGTAACTCACAATTGGACATGTTCAAGTATACATAGACAACAATCACAACATACCGAACTTTATTCATAAAATGCAGGTAATGCATTTGTTGTTAGTTTTCTATTGCACATAAACGGAAACATTTGGCTTAGACTCGAAATCTTTCTCAAAGGCCTTCTCTGCCTCCACACCAACGGCATTGTCATTGTAGGCTGAGACGTTAGGCCTTGGCTCAAAGTCTTATAGTTTGGCATCATCGTTGTAGGCTGAAATGTTAGGCCTCGGTTCAAATTTTTTAATGAAAGACTTCTCACCTTCTGGTTTGACATCATCGTTGTAGGCTGAAATATTAGGTCTCGACTCAAAATCCTTAATGATAGACTTCTCACCTTCTGGTTGGACATCGTCGTTGTAGGCTGAAATATTAGGCCTCGGCTCAAAGTCCTCAATGAAAGACTTTTCACCTTCTGGTTTGACATCGTCATTGTAAGCTGAAATATTAGGCCTCGGCTCAAAGCCCTTAACGAAAGACTTCTCACCTTCTGGTTTGACATCGTCGTTGTAGGCTGAAATATTAGGCCTCGACTCAAAATCTTTAACGAAAGACTTCTCGTCTTCTGGTTTGACATCATCATTGTAGGCTGAAATATTAGGTCTCGGCTCAAAGTTTTTCGTATAAGATTTTTCGTCTTTAGGCTTGAGATCATCGACGTAAGCAGTTGTACTAGGCCTTGGCTCAAATGATCTCATGAAAGACTTCTCGTGTGTCGGCTCGACAGCATCGACATAAGCTGTGGCACTTGGCCTCGGCTCAAAATCTTTTACGAAAAATTTCTTGTACTTAGGTTCAGCATGAAAGCCTGAACAATCATTCTTCTTGTCGTGGACATGAGAAGTAACTTTACTCACATCCAAGAGGCCTTCAACTAATACAGGCATTGCCTCATCCTTTACTACACCTTGCCAGTACTCCCCTTGATCCTTTCTTGCATTCATCAAGCTTACACACTGCATACAACAACAACAACAACAATTCATAATTACTATAGGCAGTACACATAATTACATTATATATATATATATATATATATCATAAAAAAGAAATCAAGCGCAGGCTGTAAAAACAAACATAGAAAAAATAAGGAATAAATGCAATTTACCCATTTGATATGGAAAATTAGCAAAACCCCCATCAAACTATCTCCAGTGTTCTCTAGAAAATAAAGCAAATTGTCCCTGTCAATGGAAATACAGGGGGTAATTTGCTTCATTTTCCAGAACACGGGGGTAATTTGCTCTTTTTTTTCATGATTTTTTTTTACTCATTTCTCATATCATAAAGAAGTCAAACGCATTTAATCCGAAAAAATAATACTAAATAGGCTAATACCCATATATTGATGGAATTCAAATTAATGATATTTTTTTTATCATGAAGCCTCAGTTCTTCGACAATTAAACGATGCCTCATTGACGGGAAAAAAGAATAATCAACAGGACAAGCTTTAGAAGTAAAACAAGGTTGGAGAGTGAGGGATGAGTGTTGCATACATACCAGGGCAAGAGAGAAGAGCCCCACTAAAATGTATAGAGATCTCATGATAGCTATTCACAAATTTAATTGGAATATATCTTTATGAATTTGAATTCTTACAAAATGCAGATTTGTAGTTGCTATTTATAGAGAAAAAGTTCATGCTTTTCATGACAATTCAGTACAATCATTAGTCATTAATTATAGTACCAAGGATGGAGACTTAAATATAATATAAAGATTTAGGTACACTTCATTTTCATTTAGATACTTTTTTAGGTATTTCTGTTGCCAGAATTATCATGTGCTTTAAGGTTATTTAGAGCAAGGTTCAGTATGGGTGATCTTGAAGATATTCATGCAGGTGATCTTCAAAACGATGAGAAAGATACGTTTGTGATCCAATCAATAAAAAAATTTAATATTAAAATAAGTGATGAGTTAATTATCAAGTGAATATTTATCTTGCTAAATGTAATTAGCAATGAATTCCATTATTTTGTGGAAAGTTTGTGTTGTTGCTAATTACATTCCCTGTGTTTGGTTTTGTTTTTGGGTCATCTCCAAGATGGCCTAAAAACAAAACATGTTTGTTTTAGCCCCAAAACATCAGATCTTGGTGTTTTGAGGTTTTTGGCCCACTCCCAAAAAATAAAACCAAACATATATATAATAATATATTAAATAATTCAATTCACCTACAAATGAATAAATATTAATATATACATACATATATATATATATCTAAAAAACAAATGAGAAAGATATGATTTGACAATGAATAGTATTTTTTTGTCTCCCAAATATACAATACCATACATACAACACCTTGTTTACACTATTTTAAACTATCTTCAAAACCAAATCCAAGCTTACACCCATTTCTAACAAACACTTATTTATCTCTATTTTTCTCTCTATTTCCACCAATCAAAACAAAATAACCTAAAAACAAAACCAAACATAAGGATTATTTCTTGTAGTGAAATTTGTACACGTGTATTCATTTGATTGACTAAGTGTTTGGTAAATGTGTCTTGTGTGTGGTCGGCAGGGTGGGGAAGAATAATATTGTATCCAATGGCTATAATTCAATAATGATATTTTATTAAAATTAAACTTTTTTTATTTTATATTTATTATATTTACACCCTTACAAGTTTAAAATATTAACAGAGGAATGTTGAATGAAGGGTAAAATTAAAAATTTATGTAATTTTTTTTTTTTTACTCTGAAGTCAGCATTTTCCATTCAAACTCTGACAGAAAAGGGTCAATTGTAATTCAGACTTCTCAGAGGGCGTGTAAATATAATTCTATAATTTTTGGGGAAAAAGTATAATTTTTTCTTTTCAGATGGATTTAAGTGTAATTAATCCTACTTTTTACCGTGAAATTAATATGTTTTGTTTTTCTATCATGGTAAACTAAGGAAGCCTAAATCACTTACACCAAGTTCTCAGCGTATACGGTTCCAATGAAGACTTGCTCTCTCCATATCCAAATATTTATTGTAATAAGGTTGTAAAAATTTAGGGTGCCTTTTGCGGGAAAATTATTTAATAAATGTAAAAAGAAAAATGAGAAAAAGGGGTGGTTTTTGAATGTTTGAAAAAATGGGCAAATTTTTTCAATGCGTCAAATCACCAGTTTTTTTATTTTTTTAATTAAAAATGGGGTGACAGACCTCATTTTTGCCCATTTTTTCAAACATTGAAAAATCACCCATTTTCTCAATTTCTTTTTTGCATTTATTAAATAATTTCCCCAGCTTTTACATTCTGATGCAAGCAAAAAATTGGTGTTCAGGTTCTGTTCGAGTACAAAGTAACAAAGTAAATGATATAATTTAATAAAGTATAAATTAGTGAAGTTGAGAGTGAAATCCTCAATTTTTCGTGTGCAAGTGGGAAATTAAGGTTTTATTGAGACTTGCATTCTTTGAATTCTCGCAATCTCTCTCTTCTTTTTGGAACCACTTGGGCTTCCAAATGAACTTTGTTATGATAACAAGAAATTATTACAGAAATAACATATATCTATATTCATAGTATTCAAACACATAATTTTTTAATTATGATTACCTTA
The DNA here is from genome assembly GCA_034509735.1 of Sesamum alatum. Lineage (NCBI taxonomy): Eukaryota > Viridiplantae > Streptophyta > Magnoliopsida > Lamiales > Pedaliaceae > Sesamum > Sesamum alatum. The sequence continues at coordinate 1,308,827 of JACGWO010000006.1, forward strand.
TCAGTTGTGCAATGCCTTGCGGTTTTCAACTTGCAACGTTTAGAATTTTTTAAATGAATTGGGCAGATTGATGAGGGTTATGATTATCTTCTTCATAAGCAATAATCGTGCATGACTAAATCTGGTTGACAGTTGAAGTTTTACCTAGAAGCGCCACGTCAGCATGTCTTAATAATATATTATTGTAATAATTCAAACTACAGTCACCTCCCGGAGATTTGATATAATTAACAATACTCTCTCATTATTTAAAAAATTACAAATACCTCTCTAAAATTTATAAGTTTTAACTAAAGACCTGAAATTGGTCATTTTGCCCTTGATTTTTTTTTAAATTGTAGAAAAAATAGTCGAGACAAATTTCATTAGTGCTCCTCTGTGTGAAAAACATAAAAAAATCTCTCTATGCGAATTGTAATCTAAAATAATTTTAAAAAATTTAAAAATTAAATAAAAAAAATCAATTTGCATAAGGGCATTTTGGTCATTTTACCATGAAATTGGATGAAAATGAGTTATTTTTTAGACAGTTATAAATTCTAGGGAAACATTTATAATTTTTCAAACAAATAAGGGATATTTATAATTATATATCAAATTTCAAGAAAATGTAGATGTAATTTACCAATAATTCAAATGATAGTTTTGCAATGGAGACTGACTGCTTTCTCTCATTTCACGTGCTTTCACTTTAATCCTTCGTCATTTGATTGGTCCATATTCATGTACATTGAGGAACATAAATAAAATATGATAATTTATATTGTATAATTAATCAAATTTATTATAATTAACTTAATTTTAATTATATTTAATTTATTTACAATATGACAAGTGTAGGTAGACCGACAAGAGATACTTCAATTTTTTAGATAGGAAAAATAAATGAAAAAAGAGTAATATAAATTCTTGGTGGCTTCATGCCCCACACATCAATCAAGGTCTCAAACTTTAGAAAATTGTAAATATCGGGTAAATATTCACATCACTCGGGCTAAGGTCGAAATGAATAAATATTTTATATCTTTTGTAAATAATAATTAAACCTTTAAAATTATATCGTAATTTCAAGTACACTTATTATTTAGTGGTAAAAATCTATACAAATACTCTTTAAGGCGCATTACCTAACTAACACCCTTAGGGATATACTTGTAATTTTATAAAAAATATTGAGTATTTGTGCATTTAAACCTAACCTCAAGAGATATTAATGTCATTTATCCTAAAATATTTGAAGACAAAGTGTACGCATATCACTTATCATTAGAAGTGGCAACTGGACCTGTACCCGGCAAAACCCGTCCTTAACCCACCCCATTCAAAACCCGTCCCTAAAGGGGTGGATTTGGGCCCGAGGCGGGTCCCGAATCTTTAAGGTCGTCCGATAATAATTTAATATCTTTTTCTTACTTTATCTTAGTAGAATAAATGCTAATAAAATATTATATCATCTTATGTATTTATTGTTACGTATTTGTTCAATAATTAATGGATTGAGAAATTATCCCATAATACTTGATGAAGAGGAAGATGAAGAAGTTGTTAATAATGTATAATTGCTATGAATTGTTTGGACTATTTTGTTATGAACAATTTCATCTGTACTAGAGAATTTGTTGTTTGAACTTGAATATTTGAGTTAAGCCATGAACAATTTTATTTGTAATTGATATATTGAATTTATATATATATATATATATTTGTAGAAAAAAATTTAAAAAAAAAATAATCGAGTCTTCCGGGTTAAACCCATCCCAACAGGTTGTGGTGGGTTCCATGTTCTTCCCAAAGTTAACGGGATAGGTCCCGAGTCCACCCAAACTCGCCTCATTGCCACCCCATACTTATTAGCCCAAACACACATTGGACTCATATACTGGGCGAACGAGTCTGGGCCTACCTGGGTTTATTAGCCCAAAAACACATTGGGCTCATATACTGGGCCTGTTATAAAGATTCTCTAGGTTAAGATGTGGGCTAATTACTAACTAGCCTCTGACAAAACTACTCCTCAGTGTTCTTTTTTTTTCCCCCGAAATATGTTTAATTTACATTTTTATCTCAATTTTTTCATGAATTATTATTTTTTGCATCGTTAATTATAAGTTTCTTTTTCTCTCATTTAAATTATATATATTATATCTCCAAGACTTATATCGATAAATTCATTTCTCATACTTCAAATAATATTTTTATTTAAAGAAATTAGACACAATTATCAACTTTACTACTCACAATCAGATTATTTACTTTGAATTATGAGAATCCGTTTATAATCAAAGAGCCCGAAACTCATAACTATTTGGGTGTTACAACTCACTTAAATAGGTGCATTGAGTTATTCAACCCAAACAATCTAAATAAAATCGTATAATTAATACAGAGTTTGTTTTTTTTTTTTATTCTATCACTCAAATAACTCATATCACAAAGTAAACGGTCTTAGTGTCCAAATTCAAAATTGAAACTCCTTACATCTAACTCACCCTCATTAACTTTCACTAGAAAACAGACTCCAGCACCACTTGGATTTGGCCTCGGAGAATATCAAATAGTATGAATCACGTCACATTAATAGTCATATTTGCATTGTGATGTTGATATAATATAATTGTTAAACAACTAGCTCGTCTGATATTAATATCTTAACATGCACTCTTCACGTGTAAACCTGACACGTCAAATTTAATTTTATATGCAAATATTTCACAAATAATATGTGAGTTTCTATTGTTCCTTACGATCGGCTTGTTTCTGTAGGATCTGGCCGTAAAATATCAAAACGTATGAATCATGTTACATTATTAGTCATATTTGCATTTTGATGTTGATATATAGTTACGATTTTTAAACGGCCGTCTCATGTAATATTGATATTTTAATACGCACTACTCACGTGCAAATCCTGCATTTGAAACCTTCTCTTTGTTCTTCTTTTTTAATAAATGAGTAACAATGAGATTCGAACCCAAAACTTCTTATTTGTCTGACTTTAGTACCATATTAAACAATCACCTCATCTAAAGACGCAAGCTGTTAGAGAAGAGAAACATCTAATATTAATACTTTAACAAACTATCCATATTATTTTGATATTTAGCAACAATTTAATCAACAATAATTAATATTCCCATAGTTTAAAAACTATACAATATTAATTCAAAATAATAAATGTCATTAAGTAAGGAGTAAATATAATTTTCATCATGTATCTTTTGTATTTTGGCATTTTAATACTTTATCTTTCTAGGTAGCAAAAATATGTCATGTAATTTTTAAATTTTTCGCAATTTTAGTCCTTCAGTCGCCGGAGTTTGCAAATATTATCGAAATTTCTTTTTAATTTGGGGCTTTTGTTCCCATTGGTCAATTTAATGGATCAAAATTGCGAAAAACTACAAGTTGCAGGACCTATTTACTACACTAAAAAGATAAAAGATTAAAATACCAAAATATAAAAGATATAGGACGAAATTTTGGTTCTATGCTAGCAGTAATTTGACCAATGGAAACAAAATTCCCACATTAAAAAAAAAAATCCGATAATATTTGCAAACTCCAATGATTGAAAGGACCCGAAATCGCAAAAAATTAAAAAGTTATAAAACCTATAATATTTGATAATCTAAAAAGATAAAGAAATAAACTCTAAAAGACAAAAGATACAGGAATGAAAAAATTCATTTAAGCCCATTAAATAATAACCAAAAGGCAGTAAAATAGAGCTACATATACATATATATCTAAACATATAACCCTCAACAAATATAAACGCAACGAAAAAACTGCTAAACTATTGCATTAATTATGAAGCTCAAGCTCAAGTTCAAACCTCGGACACATAATGTAAACATTGTACACAACTTCTGTTCTTACATCTTATTTACTTCTGACCGTCCACATCGGACGCCTCTGATCTTTCATCAGATCGAACATGAACATGATCATGATCATGGCTGTGATATATTATAACATTAGCCTTGGTGTTGAAATTCTTGATGAAACGATCCGTTTCCATGTTCATCAAATCCGTGGCAGAACTGCTCTGAACATGGAGAATATCCGCGATCGCTTTAGGCATCGGATCACCGTTCATCACGATCTTCCAGTACTCTCCCGGATCTTTTCGTGCATCCGTAGCAACACAGGCAAACTGATACATCAAAGCGAAAAACAGAGAACTAATTAGTAAAAAAAGACGGTTAGGAGAAGGACGACCAGCGTAACGCATAACATAGGATGTGTTTGGAAGTTGTTGAACGGTACGATGAAGAAATTTCATTACAGATAGACGTTACAAGAAAACAGGGTATCAGAGACAGGAAATTCTGATGTCGATCCAAACAATTGTCGTAGATAATTAAGTGTAAAGATTACCAGTAGAAGAGAGAGGAGGAGGAAGAGGGCTGATCTCATGATGATTTCTTGTACCTGCAATAAGCCCACAAACACTTTGTAATAATGTTAACTGTACAACCTCTGACCTGCTATTTATAAGCATAGCTTATGTAGAAATAAAATTAAGATTTGTTGCTGACAAGAAGAGGAGATTATGATTCAATAGTCAACACCCCACGTTAGGAGGCTGTGAACCTTGCTTGACCATTGACAATTTTTGAAGCCTGTTGCATATGCATTACTAGCTAGTACTCATTGCTTGATAATATTATTGTATTACGAGTAAATTACATTGGCACCACCTGAAATTAGGTCCAATTACACAAACACCTCATGTTTTTTATAAAATTACAGCTACACCCTCTAAGAGGTGTTGGTATAAGCTTTGTCTTTGAATAGGATGTGTAGTTGTAATACAACTATAACCTCATAGGGGTGTAGTCGTAATTTTACACAAAATAGGGGGTGTTTGTGTATTTTGATCAAGGGGTGTCACTGTAATCTACCCTTGTATTAATAATCCAACGGTTCATATGCATTCAGAAGACGACAACATACTGCACACATAGTATACACAATGATACTCTGAAGGGCAAAATGGTAATATTAATTCCAACACGACAAAGTATAGATCGTCAATCACATATGATCATATCATCGTATCACTTAGTGGGTTCAGCCAGACGTAAACGTACAACACACCGAGCATAATAGTCAATGATACTCTAAAGGGTAAAATAGTAATATCAAAACCAAGTACATCACATACATTGAAGCCACTTCCATTTCTCCAAGTGGTTTTTTGATGCTTTGACCTCTGAACTAAATTATTTTATTTTATTTTAATAAATTTAGCTTCCTAATCTATGGAAAGATATATATATTTAAATAATGAAATGAGTTGGCCAATGAGAGCTCTCCTTTTTAATATGCTCTATTATTTATTTTTAAATTAAAACCACTAGTTGTTGTCTATATATATCTGGAGGCGCCTGACAAACTCTTCATAGTCAACTAGATCAGTACAAACCATTGCTAAAAAGTCCTTAATTTTATTGAGATACAACGTATACAGATGTAATGTCGGACCCCATATGCATAAAAGAAAGAAATCCACAATCATCCCTTTGTAAGAAATTAAGACCTAATTTTGCAATTATAACTACCCCATTAACAGCCAAAGTAGGGAAAAAGGAAAAAAAAAAAAAAAAAAAAAAAAAAAAGAAAGAAAAAAGAAGGGGCTTAGGGTTTGTGTTATGATTATTTTAGAAAATAAGTCAAAGGGTTTTGGAAGTATTCTTTTTAATTTTAAAAGATAAGATAATAATATCGTACATCGAATGTAACATTTGCATGTTGTTGGTCGTGTTTTGTGCACTATGTGTATGGATGATTGGCGCATACTTCTTAATTTTCAAAGATTGCACTGCTAGAAAATAGCTTATTAGCTAGGAATATGTTTAATACTATATAAAATTAGCATCGAGCTAATTAACAAGTAAAATTTTTATTATTAATTTACATTATCTTGCAATTATAACTACCCCATTTGCAGCCAAAGTAGAAAAACCAAAAAAAGAAAAGGGGTTAGTGTTTGAGATCATGATTATTTTAGAAAATAAGTCAAAGGGTTTTGGAAGTATTCAAACATGTATAATATAGAGCATCACCTTTTTATGACATGCTTGTTGCATTTATATGTGTGGACGATTGATGCATACCTCTTAATTTTAAAAGATAAGATATGTAATAATCATACATCAAATGTAATGTTTGGGTAAATTTGTATCTTTCGTACCATATGTTAGGATCTTTTATAATTTAATCTTATTTGTTATGATTTTCTCATAATGCATCTTACAAGTTAAAAAAGTTTCTCATTTTTAGTCCGTACGTGATTTTTTTGTCCAATAATTAACGTAACAAAGAAGTCACACGGGGTTGTTAGTTCAAACACGTGCTGGACTAACGACCCCATGACTTCTCCGTTAATCATTGGATGAAAAAATCACGTGAGGATTGAAAATGAAAAATATTCTAACTTATGGGATGCAATGTGAGAAAATCGTAACAAATAGAACTTAATCGAAAACGAGCCGAATTTATGGACTAAAAATGCGATTCTCCCAGAACGTCTGCATGATATTAATGGTATTTTGTGCATTATGCGTATGGACGATTAACACAAATCTCTTAATTTTAAAAGATGTGATATGTAATAATCATACATCAAATATAACATCTGCGTGCTATTGATGGTGTTTTGTACATTATCTGTATGAATGATTGATGCATAGCCTCTTAACTTTAAGACATGATATATGTAATAATCATACATCGAATGTAACATATGCAGCAGTTGTGTAGAAACGAATCTTGGGTCCGAAAGTCAAATTAATCCTCCTGCAACTGGAAGAATATAGATGAAGCTTTTGTCTTGGCCCCAATGAGATGAAGAGACGAGAACAAAGCATCTATGACTGATTTTATTCTCTCTCTCTCTCCCCCCTTTTAACACTCGATTTATCTTGGTAATAATTTTATATACTAGGTGTATCACGAAAAATAAATTAATTAATAAATGAAAATACTTTTCTACTCTACAATTAAGAGGAAAAGAAAAAGGGAATTAATCTTATTATTATTATTATTATTATAGTTCTTCACACTTGAAGATGTATTTTGTATTGCGCTTCGCATGTATAGACTATGATATAAAATTCCACCATCTATATAATATTTAAAAAAAATAAAGCAAAAAGAAAGGACCTAGTGTGCAATTTTTTTCCGAATCATAATGTTGTGTGCTCTACAAGGGCATATTTACTTTAAAGATGTGATTAATGAAAAATCTTATTGACGTATAATTATATGTGTCATATAATTATTTAATAAACTTACTTTTTGTTTACGTCAATGTGCAAGAGGGTGATTGGCCAAACCACCTCTTAGGTGGTGAATAGTAGCGTGTTATAATTATGACTTTCAATTTAATGAAATAAACATTATAAGCGTACTAGTCAAGTACCCACACTTCAAGTTAATGCTTTTAATTAACTTTTCAAAGTTGTGGTGGTGATTAACCATGATTAAATCAGTATAAGCGTACTAGTCAAGTACTATTAAAAATTGAAATCACTTCCATTAAACATGTGAAATATAAGGAGAGATACGTAATTCACATATTATTTTTTCTTTAAAAAAAGGATAAATTATATTTACTTTCCCTGAGGTTTGACATAATTACAAATACCCTTTCATTGTTTCAAAAATTACAAATATCCACCTAAGGTTTGTAATTTTTAACAAAATGCCTGAAATGGATCATTTTGCCCTTAAATTTCTTTATTAAAATTATAGAAAAATCAGCCGAGTCAAATTTTATTATTCCTCCTTTGTATAAAAAACTTAAGAAACATCTCTCTACGCATTGTAGTCCAAAAAGTTTTTAGAATTAAATAAAAAATAATTCAGTGCATGAAGGCATTTTGGTCAGTTTACCCATAAAATGGATTAAAATTGATTATTTGTCAGATGGTTACAAATCTCAGTGGAGTATTTATAATTTTTTAAATAACGAAAGGATATTTGTAGTTATGACAAATATCAGGGGAATTAACTGTAATTTACCCTTAAAAAAAAAAAAAAAAAACCCAGCTTTCACTTTGATGTTGTAGCCCTAAAGTTGACCTGCTGCCAATGTGACATCCAGCAGGTTTTTTCTTTAAAATAATTGGACATTCCTAACCTTTTTCAGACACGAATGGATAGTGGCAGCAGCACACACACACACACATTGTCAAAGTGAATAGAAAAAAGACAAAATCTGTGCAAGATTTTGTCAAAGCCAATGAGTGTTGGTGGTACGTGCCAGCCAGCCTCTGGTTCTTTCTTTGTTGCTAGTTAGCCCCACCAGCCACTGGAAAAACGGGGGAAAGTGAAACAAAGGAGAGATGGATAGAGTTTTGATGGTGGTGGGATGTAAGATCACAAGTCAAAAAGAGGTGCTGCAAATATTCGTGTTTGTATTTGCATTGGTATAAAGCTATTTTTGGTGGGGTGTTTCAGACTAAAGCTATGATTGTTCATTCACTACGATGAGGTAGTAGTCACATTCTTTTTATATGAAAATTTTAGCGGTTCATAGAAATTCACATCCTGCACGATACAATGTTTGATTGTGATGTGGGATACTTGAAGCCCGCATCACGTATAGTGTTGATCAAACAGATTCTAGAGGCCATTTAATGTCATAGTCGGTGCGAAGAGATCCACTGCAAACCTCACACCATGTATGGTGTGGATTTTTCGATATTAACATCGTATATGACATAAATCTCTTATTATGATGTGGGATCTGCAAATCCCACATCATGTACTATGTCGATTTCTTGAATCCCACGGGGAAAAATGGTTTATCCCACTTTGGTGTACTGTATCATACTCGCACGTACATAGTGCGCAGGCACACTTTTAGAATTATATATTCATTTAGTCAATCATATACGAAAATGCGATAGAAAATACTCGCACCAGTCCCAAAAGTCAATGACAGGAACATATATTATTATAGATTTTACATAATTGGATTCAAGAAAGATGGCTATTGTGGTTATCTCAAAATTTAGAGTCTGAAAAGCCCTAAGAAATTACACATTAGGAAAGACATAATAAATCTTGGTGGAACATAGAGTCAATTGATGTCCCTATAGTTTCTTGGATTTCATGGAATAAAAGTTGTCTTCAGAGTTCATCTTCTGACTATGTGGCCATGTGCACTGTTACATGATCTTCATCTTTTGACTACTATAAGTTAAAATAATTAATTAAAGTGTTTGACTTTCCAAAAATGGATTAGTTTAAATTGACATAAGCAAAAAAATTGTCATTTTCCAGAAACTCTCTCTGGCACTTGAAATTTAAATAAGGAGAAAAGAGGAGAGTCTCTTCTGTTTATGAATAACTAGTTGAGTTCTCCAACTCAGCAACAGGGACACCAACTATTAGTTATTATCATGTAGCAGCAGAAAATGTCCACTTAACTAATCTATATCTTTTAGTATTCAATTTCTGGAAAAATCAATGTAGAGGTAATCAGATTCCATGTCTTTGGCCTAGAATGTTTACCTGAAGCAAGTAGCCATGTGCCCTCTTTCAATTTGCTCAATTATTTAAGATAAGTTGATGAAAAATTAACATAGAAAAAGGGCTTATTTCAGAAGCAAAGAGAGTAATAGTGGGCAGAGTTTCAACTGTTCAAGAGGTTGAAGAAAACAAGATATGGGTTCTGGAATTAGTCCTCTAATCTTCCTTCTGTGTTCAGTGTTTGTGCTTCAGGTAATATGTCATAAACTCTATTGCTACTGGAATTCAGGCTATCAAATTTTTACTACAAATTTCAGGTGAATTCTTACATTTGATACTACCATTTGCAGTGTCCCCAAACAACCGAAGGGCATCAGAAGAATTTCGAAGAATATGTACCTGGCATGAAACATGATGGTGATTGGAACAACCATCTTCGACTACGGCCCAGTGATGATGGAAATTCTGGCAACGGATTGCATGATCGTTCATCGTTATCCCACATGGATCCTGAGCTCAATGTGTTCTTTCATCACAACGACCTCAAAGTTGGGAACAAGATGCAGATTTACTTCCCCACAAAAGACCCTTCAGCCACTCCCCATCTACTGTCAAGACAGGAATCAGATGCCATTCCTTTCTCCTCGTCCCAACTTCCTTACATACTTGAACTTTTCTCCTTCCCTGAGGGCTCCAAACAGGCCAAAGCCATGAAAATCACACTTGAACACTGTGAATTCCCACCCATCAAAGGCGAAAACAAGTTCTGCGCCACGTCTCTGGAATCCATGCTCGATTCTGTTCGTCAGATCTTCGGTTCGAATTCCAAACTCAGAGTGCTGACCACGAATTACCTTTCTGAATCAATATCCGTTCTGCAGAACTACACAATATCTGAACCTCCAACTGAAATTTTTGCTAAGAAGATAGTGGCTTGCCACACACTGCCTTATCCTTATGCGGTTTTCTACTGTCATGGCCAAGTCAGTGACAATAAGCTTTACAAGGTTTTGCTGGCTGGAGAGGACGGTGGCAGAGTGGAAGCTGCCGCCATTTGCCACATGGACACCTCACAGTGGGATCCGCATCATGTTTCATTTCACGTTCTGAAGACTGTCCCTGGTGCTTCTCCTGTTTGCCATTTCTTCCCAACAGATAACCTTGTTTGGATTCCAATATCCTGAATGCAGTTCAGATAGTGAAGTTCCTAGGTTGTTGTTAGCTTTACAAGAACAGTTGAAACATGATGTGTGTGACTATGTACAAATGAATTGCTAGTGATGCATAGAACATCGGCAGGTGCATGTGTAATAACAGTAGATGCTATGCTGGGAACTTCTAAATTTCAATTGTTTTGTCTTTGCTGTCTGTACTCCATAATCATGCAATTTGTTAGTCTCTGTTCATAGTAGGTGTATAAAGCAAACCATTTGGGTGATTATGAATTGGCTAATTATACCATTAATCATAGTTTATCAAGCTTATAATGGAAGAAGCAAGAAAATTTGCAGGGTTGACAAAAGCTTTACAAAGTAACTGCCAAATAGTTGAAGCTCATCTCAATAATCCGGATCATAGAGAACATGACCAATATTTCAATCATATCACTTGATATCATCTAAGATCTAACATCATATACATATGCTAAAATCACTCCAATTTTTTAAGAGTTAACCACATTGCAGCTAATGCCACTCTAATATACAAGGAAGATATGTAGCTTTCACTTGAAATTGGGGCAAAAAATCTTTTTCACCAGCTTCAAAAACCAACAAGGCCAGGGTCAGTTTACAGCAACCATTTAAATACCCAGTGAGCATCAAAAAGGAAATACCTATAGAGTAGCATATTCAATAAGTCTGGAAATCAAACAGAGAGGTTGAGGTGGGGCAAGCAACCTCCTGATCCGTGTTGCAGTTCAATAACCACCAAACGAAAGGCACCAATGGGTGAAAGACTGGCTGAGATAGCCTGTCAAGTGTCTTGCAACACCTGTGGCCTCATTGTCCAAGAGACTCCATTTTGAATCTAGTTTCACAGATTCCACAAATTCTTCTGCTTGATCACAAGCCACTCAGAAACAATTCCCCCAACTGCTGTGTTTTCCAGCGCAGCATCAGAGGCTGGAATTTTCTTGCTGCCAGAAATTTCTTAGCTCCAAATGCACCAGCTGCTGCCGTAACAAAGTCCTATACACATTATTCAAAAGAATCCAAAAATTCTTTTCATGTTAGACCTAAAAAAAAATAAGATAAACAACTTCTGGTCCTCTACGAGGATGCTGATACAAAGATAAACAGCAGAGCAAACTACCCACAGAAACATGTATTTGATCAGTAAATAAAAGATTCATATACGGACATACGAAGAATGATAAAGTATTGACAAACGTGAATAACATTCAGAAACACATCAGTTAACAAAAAAATCATACACGGGGCATACTCAAATCATACACCAAGTTTAAATTTTATTGGTAAAATCTTCTATTATCCCTTTATGTGCACAGATATTCTCCTCCAAACAAGCTGAGAAAATCAACCAAGTCTACACAGCATTTTATGCCAAACGAAAAAAGGAGTAAATCATTTTCATACCCTCGTGTTCTACTGATTCAACGATATTATAAACTCCAAAACACAAAGGAAACAGAAAAAGCAAAAATGTATTCGACAATTCAACCGCGATCATCTGCATTGTGAATTCCAACTTACATTCTTACACTTCGAGGACGAGGAGCTTGAAATCTGCACATTGATTCATCTAGATTTATATATCGAAACACAAGAAATTTGAGGAACTCGAACTCTGACTCAACTTGAAAGGTACAGAAATTAAGAAACAATCATGTATCTTCTAGGACTTGCCATGAGTAGCTGAAAATCACCGGAGTTTTGCAGCTGGTTCTGCGAAGTGCGATCTTCTCCCGCGCGGCCTCGGTACTGCGCTTTGCAATCGGGCTTTGAATAGGCCTGTTGGGCCTCTTCCAATCAAACTTCTCTACAACCCAAAGCCCAAATTTCTTTTGTCTAGAAACTTAATCAAGGCCAAGCCCGGCCCAGTGAGTAGTTTATTAACAAAAATGGTAAATTACAACGGGCTGCGAAGATGTTCATAAATACTCTTTTGTTGTTTGATAAAATACATATACACCCCAGAAATTAATGGTCGTCCAACAAACACCCCCTTGTGACAACCCATTATATGGGGTATTTGTTATACGGTCGTTAATTCCTGAGGGTATTTAGATTTTTCAAATAATAATAAAATATTTATAATTATGAAAAATTACAGGGAAACTCATTATAATTTACCCTAATAAAAACGTTAATATTTCATTTTCTACTTTAAAAGTCAAAAGAAAATGTGAGTTTATTACATTTGTATAGCAATATATCGGGTCAACCAATACATTGTCATATCAAAAAATAATAAAATAAATTATAATAAATTTAAATAAAATGAGATAAATCTCCACACATTCGTTGAACTTGGAGTCATAAATTTAATTTATTCGTGGGATGCAATCTTAACTATTAGGCTAAGACATTGTTAGTTATTCTTGTCTCAATTTTATTTGGGGATGAGAAGTCATTTTTCCCTTCTTCTTTTTTTTTTTTTTTTTTTTGAAGTGAAAGCGATGAATATTATTAATTGAAATAAATCGAATACGATCCGTCATGTCGGCTATTACAACAATTATAACAATCATAACTTGATCAAGAATATCACATAAGTTCAATCTAAACAACCACTTACTATTACAGTATACACAATCCTACTATACAGTAGACTATCCTCCCACGCATTGGTGGAGTTTGAACCCATGACCTCTAAAGTCATGGAACCTCAACCTTAATCACTAGGCCAAGAGATCATGGGTCATTTTTCCCCTTTTTTGTGCATAATTTGATGGTGGAATAAGATGATTTGCAACACAAACTGAATCGTCAATTAATCAATAAAATTGCATTTGATTGATGGAATTTCAAATTCCTTATCATAAATTCTTTAAAGTTGTATGGATAATTATAAACTCAAAATATTTCAAATCATTATGTTCTAAATATGAACTATGTTTTGTTGAAAATTGATTTTAAATAATTCACCTCTAAATCTGAATAATGATTTTAAATCCTTCACCTCCAAATCCTTCTATCTAATCTAATTTGATAAATCCAAATGTAGACTCAGAGACACCTCAATTAAAACTTCTAACTATCAAAATATTTAAACTGAAATAATATTTAGGATAATTACAACACCCTCCCATGATGGGATTTGGGGTTATTATACATAGATCCGCTGTAATTTGATGAAAATTACACTTAGTACACGTGATGTTTATTTATATTTCAACAAAATAGATCCATATGTTAGTAAAAAATCACGTAATATGATGAAATTAGCAAAAATAATAAATAAAAATTCATATTTACCCCTGAGATTTACATACTTGTTGTAGGAAAAATATATATTTTCTAACCAAACTACCCTATTGTAACTGGTAAAAATGTACCTCCTCACATACATTAGCGTGTAAAACTATATAAAGGTATTTTGGTCAAAAAAAAAATTATTTGACCTATAATAAGTCATTAATGAGTCAATCGGGGTAAAAGTCAATCGGGGTAGATATGACTTTTCATTCAATTAATTTGCTGATAGCAATAAATTTTTATTAATAAATGATTCCATTTATTGGATAAAAATAAATATCAATGACAATATATATAATTTTTCAAATCATGTGAAATTTATATGTACCAAACCTGGGGGCCAATGTAACTTATTAAGGTAAGAAGATAAATAATAAATTGTTGGAGATATGTATAGAGTGGACATTTTAGGCTGAATAATGACAATCAATAATCAACTAGTTGAACAATCAATTAGGTCTAACTTAGTTGGCAAAACTAAGGCCCCATGATCCTAGAGGTCATGGGTTTGAATTCCCTATGTGGGATGATTTGTTTCTACTGTATAGTAGATTTATTTGTTATTGTAATAGCAAAATATTAGTTTGTGATATTATCGATATGATTGTTGTATTTGTCTCTGTCCAATATTGATACTGACAGGACTTATTGTTAATCGATAGAAATAGATTAAACACGCAGAATTTTGCACTTATAATTGCGCATAGTTCGAGAAAATATGGCTGCCCATATCTCCAATTTTTCTTAACTATGCCAACAATCACAACTCAATTCATCCAAATCCCACTATTTAATTTGCGAAATATTGACTGTTTCTTAATTTCCTTTAAAATGGACGTGCAATAAATATCTATATCACTAACTCTTAGAACCACCACAAAATAAACAACTTTTAGTTTTTCTCACCAGCTAAAATAACAATTAGGGTAAATTACAGTCATTTCCTCAAATATTTTGACATAATTATAAATATTCCTCGTTGTTTAAAAAATTATAAATACTCTCTTGAGGTTTGTAATTTTTAACCAAATGCCTGAAATTGATCATTTTGCCCTTGAATTTTTTATTAATATTATAGAAAAATCAGCCGAGGCAAATTGCATTATTGCTCATCTGTAGAAAACTTAACAAACATCTCCATGCGCATTGCAGTCCAAATTCTTTTTAAGAATTAAATAAAAAAAATCAGTGCATAAGAGCATTTTGTTCATTTTGCCCATAAAAATGGATGGAAATGAGTTATTTTTTACACAGTTACAAACCTCAGGGGGGTATTTGTAATTTTTCAAACAACGAGAAGGTATTTGTAATTATATCAAACTTTAGGGGTTGTAGCTGTAATTTACCCTACCAATTAGGAATAATCATATTTACACTCCATAATCTATGATTTGTTCACACAAATCACTCCCATTTTTTGTATAATTACAGAAACCATCACTCATATCCCAAAACTAGACAGTTTGTGTAATGATATTGACGTTTTTTGTGTGTGTATGTGTTTTTTTCAAAATATAGGGGTAATTTATGTAAATGAGGTCGACGTTTCTAGCGAATGTATGTGTAATTATCCAAAAGACAAAGAAGATTGTAAACAGACTATAGGTCAAGCAGTTAAATGTAATTATCCCTATTGTTCATTTATTTACTTATTTCTCATACCTTCTTCTAGTTAAGGGTAAAATCGGAACCAATTATTTGAATCCTTCTATTAATCCAATTATCACATGCAAACGCAAATGATTAAAATGCACATTAACAATCTCAAATATTATTTCTTGTTCCCATATATGAATTAATTAAGGTTTTTTTATTAGTACTGAACACTGTAATAGACCCTTGATTACAGTACTAATCAATCAAAAAAAAGGCAGCAACGGTCCTGATCATTACAAACTGAGGTCGTACCAATAGTCCACTACCACTATACCACTGCGTCAGGTCGTATATTGTACCTCACGTCTCTGATATCAGAATGTTTGTTTTTTGTTTTTCCTAATTTATAGAGGAAAAAAACAAGACAGAGAAAAGAAAAGAACAAGAAAAAAAAAACTATAGTAATATTTGAATTTAAGTTTAAAAACTAATTAATTTATTTTATGTAACATATTTATTTATAGGTTTAAAATGCATTTTTGGTCCCATAATTTAAATTATCTAGCGTTTTCGTCCTTTAATTTTCTAGGGTAGCATTTTGGTCCTTTGTCTTTTAAATTTTCATGATTTTAGTCCTTTTTTCGCCAGAGTTCACAATTATCGTTGGAAAAATACATGTGCCTCTCACATTATATTTTAAAATTGGGGATTTTGTTCCTATTGGCCAATTTCTGCCAGTATTATGGTCCTTTAACTTTTTACGGTAACATTTTGGTCATGTATCTTTTTAATCTTCGCAATTTTAGTCTTTTTTTTCGCTGGAGTTCACTCTTATCGCCAGTGGAGACGAACTCCGGTTGAAAAAAATGACTGAAATTGTAAAATTAAAAAGATGTTGGACCAAAATGCTATCCTATAAAGTTAAAGAACGAAAACGTTAAATGACCCAAGTTGCAGGACTAAAAATGCATTTAACTCTTTATTTACACAACACTGTCTAGTATTTACATTAATATAAAAAAGAAAGTCATTTTTCACTTAATGGTTTATGACACGATAACATTAAATATTTGTATCAATATAATTATTTATTTATTTACATATAATTTTTTAACCGTTAATATACTATCATATTTATCCTCATCATCACTCGTATTAATCATTTTATCCTCCAATTTCACTCGTGTTTTGCTAATACTATGCATTTGATTATGATAAGCCGAAAACATTGCAAGATATATAGGGCTGAGAAAAGTCAAACTATTCGATCATCGGCTCATGAAATTTAATTCATAAATATTTTTTGAATTCGATTTGTTAAATTTATCAAATCAAACTTAAATAAATTTTTTTCAGTAAACTTTCGAGCTCAGTTCAATCAGTGCAAAAATAATTAAAAGTATCAAATCACTCAAATTTGACTTATATTGTTTGATCCAATTAAAGTTCGTTTGAGCACAATCAGATAAATAATCAAAATAAATTCAAAAGAAATATATTAAAACTCAATAATAATTTAAACAAATTAATAATATATATATATATATATATATTCGATTCGACTCGAATAATTTACCACAGTTAAGTATATATACATTATAACCTATTTCATAATATCTGCGTTGTCTTTACAATTCCTCTCCCCTAAAACCATTTTTGAATTATTATTTTCTGTTATTTTCTTATGCGTTTCTCACTCCACTCCAATTTTTCCGGCCGGATTCTTCTGTCTCAAGAAAATTAGAAAAAATCCCAATCCATTACGGCTCTTTCTTTTTTTAATTATTATTAAAGTGGTATAGACAATGAATTTTGTTTAAGACTACAACTAAAATAATTAATAAAGTAGGAAAAGACAAAATATAAAACAATCCTGAATTACACAAAAACTATTACTTCAAAAATCAATTACATTAGAAATGTTATTAAATTTTAGTATAATTAGTGAATTTTTTTACAGGATAAATGTAATTTAATGGAAATCAATAATTTGAATTAGAATTTCACATTTTTGTTAGTAAAAATATATATTTAATTAATTAATAGTCTCAGTGAAATCGGAATTGAGAAAATAAGAAAATAGAAATTAGATTAGAATTTGAATAGACCAGTTCTCTCTCAACCCAAACAAGATTTAAATTAATTTTCCACATTTTCTGTTTCTTCATATCTATCTGCAGAAGACCGTTCCCACCAAAATTCTCTAACAAACCTCTCTCCTGTCTCCTTCTTCTTCTCTCTCTCTCTCTCTCTCTTGTTTTCTTTCCTTTAGCCCTACTCTGCTTCTTCTCTCTGTGCTCTGCATACAGAGATGGACAATTACAACCGTGAGATGGACAAACGGAGAAAGATCAGCGGCCAAGATTCCTCGATCCCAAGAAACTACCCTCCTCCGGATGAAGAAGAAAACGACAATGATTTCTTGACCCTTTCATTGTTCCCCACTACTACTACTCTACCCCGTAATACCTACCCAGTACTCCACCACCCTCCTCCGCCACCGCCGCCGCCGCCACCGCCAGTGCCAATATTACCATCTCCGCCGCGGCCGAGATTTGATATAAACTCTCCGCTTAACAATATTCCTGTTCCTGTTCCTGCAGGAGACAACGCCACCAACACCCCCGCCGCCGCATCGCCTTCCACCGTCGTTGCTGTGGCCTCACGTCCGCCGCGCACGCGGCGGACCCCTTCCAGAGCCCCACGCGAAGGGAAAAGCACCACAATCACGCCGCCGTTCGCCTGGGCCACGAACCGCCGCGCCACCGTTCACCGGATGAGTTACTTGATCTCGAAGCAAATCATGACGATCCGCGGCGAGGTCCAGTGCAAGAAATGCGAGCAACAGTACGCGATGGAGTTCGATCTGCCGCAGAGGTTCTTGAAAGTGGCGTCGTTCGTGGCCGACAACCGGTTCAGCATGTGCCAGCGGGCCCCCAGATCGTG
The DNA here is from genome assembly GCA_034509735.1 of Sesamum alatum. Lineage (NCBI taxonomy): Eukaryota > Viridiplantae > Streptophyta > Magnoliopsida > Lamiales > Pedaliaceae > Sesamum > Sesamum alatum. The sequence goes on from JACGWO010000006.1 coordinate 1,327,294, forward strand.
GATGAACCCGGCCCTTCCCCGATGCAGATACTGCGAGGAAGACAACAGCTGCAAGCCCGTGATCTCCGACAAGAAACGATCAATCAACTGGCTGTTTATGTTCCTGGGTGAAATGCTGGGGTGCTGCACACTGGATCAGCTCAAGTACTTCTGCAAACATACCAAGAACCACCGCACCGGAGCCAAAGATCGCGTGCTCTTCCTCACCTATATCGCTATCTGCAAACAGCTCGAACCAAACGGGCCTTTCGAGATATGATCGACGGAAACGTGCTTTCAGCTTGTTCAGATTACGTACGTTTTATTTGCAATTGCTTGTGTGCGTGTGTGTGTGTGTTTTTCTGGTGAATAGCGCTTTTAGTTGGCCATGCATGGTGAGTAATTGCGTGATTAGTGTGTGATTAATGAAGGTTTGAACAGTAGCATGCAGGTTTAATTAGTATAATCTCTCTAGGGTTTCTTGATATGTAAGATACTAGTAGTAGTAGACGGACGTATGTGTGAGAGTCTGCGAAGTACGTACTCTTGGTTAATTTCTTGATCATCATTGTTTTGGACTATTATAATATACAATGCATCTATTAATTAATGTCTTTTTCCGATTAAGTACATTTGATTAGTTTAATCACCATTATTATGGTGTTTATTATGAGGGTTTCATCTCTCTCTCTGTGCATCTTGAGAAAGGTTCTGATGCATGAGAAAATTAAGTTTATGGATAGACTTGTGGGATTTAATTGAAGATTCTTTGCTATCTGTTATATTTGAGAATATTGTTCCGTGATTTTTTTTATTTTTAACATAATTGTCTCCGAAACATTAAATATATTGTGACGGCAAAAATCCATCTCGAAACTTGTGTATATTTTGTTACTTAAAGACTTTAAATACGTATGTTCTTAAATTATTTTGATTAATTTAAAATAATTAATTATTTTGATTAATTATTTTGATAGTTTATATTTTTTTCAATGAAAGAGTTTTATTGGTCCTGTAATTATACATCATTTTTGTTTTAGTCCTTTATGTTTTTAGAGTTTTAAAAAGCATCTGTAACTTTTAAATTGTCATGATTTTGGTCATTCTTTCGCCGGAATTTCTTCAAAGTTGTCGGAAGTGTCTGATTTGACGGCCCAAATTTTAGATATTTTCGGGGACGTTGAAGAAATTTCGGTGAATGGAGAGCTAAAATCGTGACAATTAAAAAGTTATAGGACTTTTTTGGAACCCTAAAAAGATCAAGGACTAAAATGAGAATGAAGTATAGTTATAGGACCAAAAATGACTTTAATCCAACTATATATGTTCTTGTATTTTGTTAGTCTGAACATCCTATTTTTGTTATAAGTGAATCGCACTACCATATATCGTAAAAAAAAATTGCACATTTGATTTTGGTCTGAAAGTGACAATATTAAAAAATTATGTTATAAAATCGACGATGACAATTCAATTTGAAAATAGATTTAGAAAAATTGAAGTCGTGCCGTAATCGTTGTTACTTGAGTGAGAAAGAACTTAATTTTTGCTCGATGGTAATAAAATATTACAACGTGTCTGCACACTTAAATGAGTGTGCACAATTAAAATAAAAATTTTAAAATCAATTTTTATTTGTAAACATATATTTTAATGGAAGAAATCAAAAATATTAAAAAGAAACAATACAAGAAGTTAAAGTTACATGGAAGTTGAGAAGAGTGAACAATTTGATAGTTAAAAATTAAAAGGAAAGAAAATTTAGAAATTGGTGAATTAATATTGAAATTTTTAAAAAAATACATATAAAATAAAATAACATGTCATAATTTGAGGACACCAAAAGACCCTTTTTAATAATAATAAAGTATGTATTATTATTATTATTATAATTATTATAACCTTATATATAATTATGACTTGTAAGAAGACTCATATTCATTATATTAAATTTATAAACATTCATCAATTTCTCTAAACAAATTTGCTTGGATAAAATGATTTAGTTTTATGCATTTTACGTCCTATAACTTTAGGGGTATTTTTCGTCCATCTTGATTTCAATTTTGCATTAGAGAAAATAAGAAAATAGCATATTTGTTCCATTTTCTACGGAAAAAATGCTAATTTTGCCTGACAAATTTAGTTATCACGTGCCAAATATGTTCTTTTCTTTTTACAGAAATTGGATAAAATTCTTTTTTTTAAAAAAAAGTTATTATCTTCAATTATAAAATTAAAATCGTAATAAACAAAAAATGCCACCCTAAGTACTTTTAATATACACTCACACAATGGCAAAACGATGGGAGTTGGATTTGAAATTACACATGAATTTTGTGATAAAAATCACATTTTAATCTTCTAGATCCAGACTCAAACCCAACTAAATACTTTTAATATACACTCACATGTAAACAAATTATAAGTATGATACTTTTATAAACTAATATAATAATATAAATCATATACACTTTAAATACATCAACGAAATAAATGTCTTGAAAACTTTTAATATTTTAAATATGAAAACATTTGAAATTTATAAATAATGAGTTATCTGGTAAGAGCATTATTATTTTCTCATATTAAAAAATATTATTTTTTAAAAAAATATATAATTTGTTAAGATTTCTAAAATCATGAATCAAGTCTAATGGGTCGAACCCGTCGAGTCTCAAGTTGGGTTGGATTCAGTAAAAAATTGGTGGTTCAAGCCTTGAATTTTTGCGCGATCCTGCTTGTTGTCCGAATTGGAATTTTTATTGTAAATCACATTGTATCTTCTACTCCATTCAACACACACGATATGTTAAAATCTTTTTCTAAATAAAATACATGATGTCATCTCTATACACGTGACCTGTGTGTTAAATGAAGTAGAATATGAAATATAACTTGCAAATGGAAAATCCGGTTCGTTGCCCGAAACTGAACTTTTTATTGCAAACCCTGTAATATCTTCTACTCCATTCAACATACACATCATATATATAAATATTATCTTAAATAAAATACACGATATCATCTTTACATACACAATATATGTATATTAAATTAAATAAAGTAAAAAATGAAATAAAATTTGCAACGAAAAATTCGATCCGCTAATTGCCATCACTAGTAAACGAAGCTTCAGTTTTGCTACTCGTGTGTCATGATATTGAATGGAAAAAGAAATATTATGTTAGGGGAAAAGAGTAATTTGAGATGAGGTTTGGGGCTGAAGAAGGATATTCGGGAAATGCAGGGGCAAATATGAAAAAAATCCTTTTCAACCGCCTGCTCCCTTATTCGGAGAAATAATACCATGAATTGAATAACTCCAAAAAGCTAACCGTTAATTCCCTGGTGAGATAATCTCAATAATTAACGCAAAAGTTCCATTTTTTTCTGCATTTAAAAAAAGAAACTAACACACAAAAAACAAAAGATCTGAAAAGGCGGAGGCGGGTAAGTGTGTGTGTGTGTGTCCTCAAGAACAACACCACTCAGGGCGAGGACGAAGAGCAGCAAGAGCATAAGCAGAAGCAGAAGCAGAAGAAGAAGAAGAAGAATCTACGTCGCCGATTCATCAAAGTTAAGAAGCATTTTACGCGTTACATGCATTCTCCGATCAATAAGAAGTTTGTTGGAATTCGGAGAAGTTTGACAAGTAGGGATTGGATATTGGGGTGATGGATTCGTTGGTGGAGCTCTGCGATTTGGTGGCGGAGAATCCGACGCAGTTCGCGGGGAAAATCGCTTGGCTTTGCAGCCGTTGTCCGCCGGCGGAGCTTCTGTTTGTCGGGTCGCCGAGAGTTTCGAGGTCTCAGCTCAATGCGGTACTCGCAGTCGCGCGATTCCTCTCCAAAAGCGCCAATACCGAGCTGGAAACCGCCAGATCAGCGGTCCTTGCTTTTTACCGCTCAATTCCGTCCTCCTTTAATCTTCATTTCTGGCCGAACTCATTTTCTGGCGACGCAATTTCTTCGTTTTACAAAGATCTCATGAGATACATTTGTGAAGCAGCCCAAGCGTCTCCCCCTTTTGCTAGCGATGTGGCTGGGTTCACCGGAGACGTTGTCATGCAGACGATACGTAATGGTGATTCGAGTGTCTCTAAGATTTTCTTAAGCGCTATGTGTTTGAATTTTCCTCCGATTATACCGGCTGATGCCAATAAATTGATTTCTCTTCTTCTTGACGGATTGGACGTTACCGTTCCAATTCCAATCACTCCTACTGGGGGTTCGGTTCTGAACTCTCCATTAGGTGCGAACCATGGCAGCACTGATTTGGGAGAGTCTCGCAGCCCCGCAGCTTTGGGGCTTGACACGCCATTTTCAGGGGACGCTAAGGGCGCTGGGGATTCGTTTGGTGGGAGCAATGATGGTAGCGGGGCCCCCGTGGGTGTTAAAAAAGCTGTGTTGTCGTTTGAGGGGGAGTCGGTGGAGAGTCTTCAAAAACTAGAGACTGTTCTTCAGTTGATTAGACTTGTATTAGAAAAGGCAGACACTGTCGATCCCAAGCTTCTGGAGCAAGTGAGAGGGATTGCAAAGGATCAACTCCAATCAATGCTTGCTTTTTTAAAGGTACAAAAAACTTTAATGAGCTCAAGCGTTTTGTTGTTTGGGTTGCACATAAATTGAAAATGTTACTCAAAAAAGGGCAGAAAGGAACAGCTACATACTTTTTCTTATGTGATTGTGCACAGATAAGGAAGCGTGACTTTACGGAGCAAGGGCCGTCACTGAAAGTTAGGGTCAATAGAAAGCTGTCTGCATACCAAGCGGCAGCAAAGTTGCATATTAAGACTTTGGCATCTCTTGACACCGAAGGAAAGTCGTCAAAGAGGTTATTGCATGGAGCTCTTGCCTTGTTGATAGAATCTTCAGAGGCATGCTTGTTCTCAGTTTGGCGGAAACTGAGAGCCACTGAAGATCTTTTTCGCTGTTTGCTTGCTGGGATTTCTCAAGCAGCTGTTGCTCGTAACGGCCAGCTCCTCCGCATTCTGCTCATTCGTTATAAACCTCTTGTGCTGGCTACTTGTGCTCAGGTATGTTCACTATTTTGTTCTATTAATGTCTCATGATGATTGGCGTTTCATAGATGTGTTTTCACTGTGCTTTACTATGAAAAGGCTGAGAGTGGGCCGAGCAATCAGGGAGCCATGTTCGAAACTGTTTTGAAAACATGCAGTGAGATTATTGAATTTGGATGGACCAAGGACCGTGCTCCTCTGGACACTTTTATAATGGGACTGACTACTAGCATCCGTGAACGAAATTATTATGAGGAAGAGGTTAGTGTCACTTAGTAGCTAATTTCCTAGTAATTCTCGCTGTTTTAATTATTATACACTTTGTTATCATCATCTTGATTTTCAATAACTAAAGCTGGTTAATTGTTGTTGATGTTCTATCATCATCAATCTCTACCATCATTACAACATCATGAAATGGTCACAAGTGCTACTTATAAAACATAATCGACTGTAATTATAATTCATCATGTAATCTAGTAAGGCTTGTATCGTGTTTCACCTTTCAACTTGATTGTACAGCTGGTTGCTGCTAGATTGTTTACATTTTGATGTTAGTTGAAATTTAATTCACTCATCTTAGCTAGAGATTTAGCCTGTAGCAAGATAGCCCCTCCTTCCACCAAAATGGAAAATATGGTAAAAACAAAAATAATTGCTATGTGCTGTCTTGTATGCCTTTCATAAGGTTTATGTTTATATGCAACGTGAACTTAGGTATTATGCAGTCTGCGTCAGCTGCAATTGGTTATTGGTCAGGATCACACGCAACAAATGCACAGACACACACACACACATATCATAATTTGGAGCATAGCTGAAATGTAAATTTGGTATATTATTTGTATTTATCTCAAACAGGATTCTTCCATGAAGCATTTGATGTGTTTCCATGGTGATGATGAGAGATGGGTGGTATTACTCAGCATTGAAATGTCCGTTGCTTAGGTTGAAGAGAAAGTTGTTATACTCTCCGGATTATAAATTTTGTTCTAGAAACACAAGGGCAGGACTACTTGTTACTGGCCATTAATGCATGTTATGTAGAATACTCTTCCTAAATTCTGGTTGATATTCTGGGTGGTAGTTATAACTATAAGCTGTTACACTATTTACTTATCCGATCAAGAACTCCAAAGAGCTGAAATAAATGGAATCTCATGTACTATGGATTACTGGAGGTGCTTTTAGGGACTATATGGCAATTTAACGTATCATTACTACAAACTAATTCAAACTATTTACTATTCTGTTCATTGGGATTGTCACCATATAGTTTGGGTTTGAGAGCCAGATATACACGGGTGATGTGTTATTTATTTGCTCTTTTAGAAATTTTATTGTTTAATCTATGTGATCTTTTGATATTCTTCTGCTGTCAGGATGGAAAAGAGAAGCAGGAAACTCCACCTCTGCAGCTAAATGTCATATATTTGTTAGCTGAGTTGAATGTTTCTGTCAATAAGCCTGAAATGGTTGACATGATATTGCCTCTATTTATTGAGAGTCTAGAAGAGGGTGATGGTTCAAATGCAGGCTCATTAAGACTTCGAGTATGAATCTTTTTTCTGTAATGTGTAATATTTTTGTTTTTTTCTACCATTTTAGTGTTCCTTACTATGTTATTTTAAAGAGACCCAATAAAAGGAGAGAAATATCCTTACTGCATCTCTGGAATATTGTCTTTCTAATTTACTTCTGCTTCTCATTGAACAATTTGCACTTTTTTCTCAACCTGCTTTTGTTGAGTTACTGCAGCTTCTTGATGCTGTTTCTCGCATGGCGAGTTTAGGTTTTGAGAAGTCTTACCGTGAAGCCGTGGTTTTGATGACAAGGAGTTACTTAGCTAAACTTTCTAATGTGGGCAATGCTGACGGTAAAACTGAGGCATCTGAAGCCACGGCCGAACGTGTTGAGGTACTTTTAAACTTCTCATCGCATTATTTGATTGCATAACATTCAGAAAAGTCATAACGAATGAACACTCACTGTTCCAATTACACGCTAGATTTTACCTGCAGGATTTGTGTTGATCGCTAAAGGCATTACAAGTAGTAAATTGCGGTCAGATTATCGTCATCGCTTGATGTCACTGTGCTCTGATGTGGGCTTGGCAGCTAGTGGAAGGTAATGTCTGCAATAATGACTTGTTCTAGTGTTATAGTTGAGCTGGAAGCACCGAGTAATTTTCTTACCAGTGAAACCAACACTTCAGGAGTGGAGCAGAATTTCTTGGGCCCCTTCTACCTGCTGTCGCTGAAATATGTTCAGACTTTGACCCTACTCTCGATGTGGAACCTTCACTCTTGAAGCTATTTAGGAACTTGTGGTTCTATATTGCACTCTTTGGGTTAGCACCTCCTATACAGAAAACTCAGGCTACGGCTAAGCCAGCTTCCACTGCAACTAATGGTGCAGGCAGCACGAGTACCATTGCTCTTCAAGCAGTGGCCGGACCTTACATGTGGGACTCATCATGGTCATCTGCTGTTCGGCGCATTTCTCTAGGGACCCCACCTCTTGTAAGTTGACCTAGGATTCTATATTATGTAGTAATTAATCTTGTGAACCAATTGGTTACTGCGAATTCTGAACAGGAGATGATGTCCTTGCATCTGTGGGCTATCTAATTCTATAATTGTTGCTTATGTGGAATGGTGCTTGTATTTTCATTTCTAGATGCTTGTGTGTATAACTGACCATCACAGGGAACTTTCTGCTTTAATCCAATATTTGAACTTTGTACTGCTGAATTTCTTTTTTAAGAATCAGTATCATGTTTAGCTACTCTTTGTCCAAGCTTCATAGCCAGAGTAGCTATGTGGACCTGGCTTTTGTTTAACAGCATGCTAGTATTCCTTCAATTCAAGGATTTGATTAAAAACAGAGTCTTTTATGATGAGAAATTATGTTCCAATGTGTTTTGCGCAACATTTTGAGATATTGTATGATTCAGCAAAAAGCAGCTTAGACCCTTGTATCGTCATTATGCTTTTAAATTTTGTAACATAATTCGCAGTAATCATTTTAATTCATCATTCTTTTAAGGTTTTGTTTAACATAATCAATATATAAACTCCTAATCCGAAAATTTTAAAATATATCCAGGATATATAAGTTACTGGTTCTGCTTCTTCATAAAAGGACTTAAGCTTTTAGATCATATGGTCATTCAACAATTTTACTACCATGAGGAATAATGAAGGAAAAAGAAGCTGCTGTCTCACTTTATTTTCCTCAATTGACAACACAAGAAATCTTTTCAAGGGGGAAGATGAGTTGTTCATCCTAAAAGTACCCAATTGTTCTTGACATGCATCTGACACTGGGTTCAAGAATGCGTAGGGAGATTCTTATTATTTTGGATACACCGTGCTTGCTTGATATATGCAATTCTTGATGATTGTCAATGTGCATGATTTTCTATTTAACTCAATAAGTATGTTTTGAGTTCTGAAAGAAAAGATGTATTCGCAGGTGGTGAGTTCTGTAAAATGGCTTGAGGATGAGTTGGAGCTTAATGCTCTTCACAACCCAGGAAGTCGACAAGGGAATGAGAAAGCCGGTGCGAGCCAAAGAACTGCTCTTTCCGCTGCTCTAGTAGGGAAAATGGAAGTTTCAGCAATGAATACAATTTCAGGTCAAGTTACCATTTTAGTAGGCTACTAGGGGTTGTGCAGTTGGCTGTAACTTAGAAATTCACTTCTCATTTCTATATTGCAAGACTTGAAGAGTGGTTTCAACCGTAAAAGGATACTATATTTGAATTCTGCAGGTGTCAAAGCAACTTATCTTTTGGCTGTAGCATTTTTGGAAATAATACGATTTAGCAGTGATGGTGGCATTCTAAATGGAGACCCAAGTTCAACTGCCTCTCGCAGTGCCTTCAACTGTGTCTTTGAATACCTAAGAAGTCCGAATCTTATGCCAGCAGTCTCCCAGTGTTTGACAGCTATTGTCCATCGGGCATTTGAAACAGCAATTGATTGGCTGGTATTCACTCCTTCACCTGCTCTCTTTGTTCTCCAGTTTTATGAATGCAGACATGCATGTCTGTGTTTGAAAAATCTTGCCCAACGATTTCACATCTAAATTATCTTTGGTATGGAGCTTCAATAATTTAGTTGCCTTATGGATCTTACCATGACTTCCATGTTTATATGTCGTGATTAGAAAGAGAGTTGTATAGTATTCTGTCAATCCTTTTTAAGTGAAGCCTATCAATTGCGGGAGAGGGGTGTGGGTTTGATTGTTCAACTTATTAAACATTGTTGCTTATCAATCAATTGGAGCCATACCAATTTTGTTCTGTTCTTTAATGCTAAAAATTGTTGCCGACTGCACTTCAATTATTCTCACAGCACAGAATTCTTTTCTTTTGTCTTTGCCGTTCTCTTGCTTTTTGCTTATGGCTCTTTTCTTTTCCTGCCCCAGTCGACTTCAACCAAAATATTTCCTTACAAAAGTAGTATGCTACAATATTGTAGGTTAATACTACAGATACTGTTGTACACATTTTCTGTGTTTATCCTTGTTAGTTTCTACTTAAACTATAATCCAGAAGTTTTAACTTTAATTACTTGATCTGTTTCTTTTTCTTCCTTCCTCGAAAAGAGTCTTTTTTTATTTTTTATTCTGATATTTTCTTTGGAGATTGTTTAACAAATCATGATCCTCGCGACTTGGGATAGGAGGATCGAGCATCTCAAACTGGGGCAGAAGCTGAGGTTAGAGAGTCTACTCTATCTACCCATGCCTGTTTCCTCATAAAGAATTTGTCTCAAAGGGACGAGCATGTAAGAGATATCTCAGTTAGTTTGTTAACTCAACTAAGAGATAGGTTTCCTCAGGTAAAAAGTGAACTTTGTCTGTCACTTTCACTTCATCTTCGTGCTTCACATTAAAAGAATGCCTGTAAAGATTTGTTGCATGACTTGCAGATCTTATGGAACTCATCTTGTTTGGACTCGCTGCTACTCTCTATACATAATGATCCGCCTTCTGCTGTTGTCAGTGATCCTGCATATGTTGCCAGTGTTCGCTCGTTGTACCAAAAGATTGCTCGGGAATGGATCATCGTTTCACTTTCACATGCACCATGCACTAGTCAGGGTCTTCTTCAGGTTTATTCTTTACTTGACCCAGCATATATTGCTAAGCATTTTAAATTCTCTGATATACTCATGCAACTAGATGAATAAATATTACTCTAATGCGGCTCAACTTTAACTGGACATACAAATCTTGTTTCAACTCATCAGGTGCATCTGACTTCTTGCTGATCTTTATCATTGGTTTTGTACTTGTATGAACACAAATTGTGTGGATTCTTATTGTGAAATTATCAATTTATAAAATGTTATGAAATGCTAATCCATTATCTACCAGCAACAATTTACTCAAGCTTCTTGTTAAGCACACAAGCGATTTTGAAGTCAAATAATTATCAAAAGTTTATCCGGGAAGGCTTTATTGGGTACTTCCACTAATCCATTCAAGGGTATCAGGTGGACTGACCCTTTACGTCCTTTTTGTTCTGTCAACTGCAGACCAGTCACCTTTTATCAATATCAAAATGCCCGCTTGCTTGCCACAAAATTTTATCCAATTAGGAATCTTGATGATGTAAAATCAAATTCTTAAATTTGGTATGTTCAACAAAATTTGAGGGATTGAAAGTAATTCCTTGAGACTAGGAATGTTACATAAAAATTCTGAAGAAAATCAAAGTATCAATCATTATATCCCTTCCGGTATGACATTCCTTGCAAACCAATATTTATTATGTATTCATCTCCCCTTGTCAAAAGTGATCTTTAGATCTTTGGTAACGATCTACATGAAAGATGCCAATTCCAGTGCATATAACAACAACTCCCAAGTATACACAAATACTACCTCTATCCCAAGTTTAACAGTCCTATATCCTTCTTGGAACAACCTGAAATATGGCTCCATTTCCTAAAAGGGACTTCTTTTTAAAGAAAAAGATCTCACGTAAGGCAGCAATGTGCTAACACAACTTTCATCCGGTACTTCTCCGTTGCAATAATGTACACAGAATTCTTGAAGTCTCATACAAGACTTCTTGGAGCAAATTGGGGATACAGATACGGGGTAGAGGAAGCATAAATTAGATGAGATCATGGTAATTGGTTCCGTACTTGAAACTGTTTGCATATGCACCTTAATTCTTTGGTTTATGACTTAGTATTTTACGATATGATGATTAGATGCTTTTTAACTTACTGAATGACATTTCATAAACAAAACGCTTCCTTGTACCTTTTCTTTCACGCTGTGAGCCACACTTGCTTCCTACCATTATCCCCTGAAGCCCAAGGGTGAAAAGGAAAAAAGAAAAAATCTAGCAAATAAATGAAAAATGACTGAATTTGTCTACTTCTCGTGTCCAAGAGATGCAAAGAAGGCAGATTACAGCATTCTTTTCTGAAGATGCATTATAAGCCTCAACCCTTTTCAACACATTTTCTCATACATTTAAAACTTCGGTATTCAGGAAAACCTTTGCAGAGCTAATACATTGCAGCAAACACAGCCTGCAGCTGATGTTGTTTCTCTTTTGTCTGAGATAAGGATTGGTTCGGGCAAAAATGATTGTTGGATTGGCACAAAAACTGCAAATATACCTGCAGTTATGGCTGCTGCTGCTGCAGCTTCGGGGGGAAACTTGAAGTTGACTGATGCGTTTAGCTTGGAGGTTCTTGGTACTGGTGTGGTTAGCGCAACAGCGAAGTGTAACCATGCTGGAGAAATCGCTGGCATGAGAAGGTTATATGAAAGCATTGGTGGTCTTGACAAGTCCCTGCCAAACGGTCTTGATGCCGACCTAGAGTCTTCTGCACAAGCGAAAAATGAATCCTTTAACGGGATGGTGCTTGCCAAGTTTGTAAGACTGCTGCAGAAGTTTGTAAATATTGCAGAAAAAGGTGGTCAAGTAGACAAATCATCATTTCGTGAAACTTGTTCCCAAGCAACTGCCTTGCTTCTCTCAAATTTGGTAAAACTACTCCTCATTTCTTCCTACTGTAGTACTGTTCATTGACTAGTATAAGTTTTATTCTCATTGAGCATACCTAACATATTTTTCCTCAGGATTCAGATTCAAAGTCAGACTTTCATAATTTTTCGCAACTTCTACGTCTTCTTTGCTGGTGTCCTGCTTACATAACCACACCTGATGCTGTGGAGACTGGTGTATATATCTGGACATGGTTAGTTTCTGCTGCTCCTCACTTGGGAACCCTTGTCCTCGCTGAGCTTGTAGATGCATGGCTATGGACCATAGATACCAAGAGAGGCCTTTTTGCATCTGATATAAAGTGCTCTGGACCTTCCGCAAAGTTGAGGCCTCACCTTGCTCATGGAGAGCCTGTGACCAAGCCTGAGAAGGACCCTGTTGAACAGATAATGGCTCATAGGCTCTGGCTTGGATTCTTTATTGATCGGTTTGAGGTAAGACATCACATTACTTGCTCTTGTATGCTTTATTCAACACGGTGCCTTCTGCATCAAGTTTATATCTGCCCAAAATGTTACTGTATGTATTTCTACTACATATGCTGTTATATATCTTGAAGTTAAAAATTGCAGATAAATGCTGCCCTAAGCTGATGAACACTAATACTTTTCTTGTGGGCTCTTTCTATAAATCAACATGAGAATATAAGCTTATACATTCACTTGTGGGATTATCATTTCAGGTCGTTCGGCACAACAGTGTTCAGCAGCTTTTGCTGCTTGGTCGGATGTTACAAGAAACAACTAAGCTGCCGGGGAATTTTTCACGGCATCCAGCAGCTACAGGAACTTTTTTCACCACTATGCTTTTTGGCCTAAAATTTTGCTCTTGCCAAACTCAGGGGATTCTTCAGAACTTTAGATCAGGGCTTCAGTTCCTAGAAGATAGGATATATAGGTACGGCCTATAAGAAGAAAGATTTAGCTATCATCTGCATTTGGACGCCTATACATCACTGCTAATGTTTATCAATAAACACTTGTTTTACAGCATATATGTGTTTCAATGCTCTGTTTATATTAATTCTGGACATGAAGATGCCTGAGTGCATGTTCAGGCGCAAAAGCAAATTAGATACAAGTATTTCAAATAACAATTTAAGATCCTAATTTAATTTCTGCGATTGATATAAAGGATGGCACGGATTATCATATAAAAATCTCTTTTATGTACATATGGTTGGTGTGTCACCTTTTGCGTCAGAGACCCTGACTTGTGTGTATATTTTGTTCAATACATTGCAAGATCATGATCTTTTATTCAGTTTGTTCGGTAAAAGCTCCTTTGGAAAAAATTCCTCATATCATGTACATTTTTTACAACCAGAATTGGCTGATTTACCTAATATTTGGTCTATATCCAACCAGTATGCATATAAGCCCATCATAGTAGTCTAAGATATAGTCAATTTAGATTCTGACAACTTGATGTCTCACTTTGTTTGTGATACTGATCATTGTGTTTGACTGCTAAGATCCATATTATCCAGCACTTCATAGGTGTCAGCAGTAATCTTGATTTTCTTAATTTATTAGTCAGACTTTACTGTATTATGAAGAGTAGTGTTGTCTGAAACTCAAGCACAGTTTCTTTCTGTCGAGATCAGGGCCTCTTTAGGGTGGTTTGCTCATGAACCTGAATGGTTTGATTTAAGTAACAACAACTTTGCTCAGAGTGAAGCTCAATCCATTTCAATATTTGTCCAGCATCTTTTAAGTGAGAGGGTGGACACTTCCCAGCTTGATCAGAAAACAAAGGGGCTTGAAAAGGATAGCTCTTTGACTGATGTGGTGAGATATTCTGAGCTCTTGAAGTGATCAGCTCCCTAAATTTCCTTAATGTTCTTATGAAAGGAGAGCAACATTTTTATTTTTTGGTTGTTTACGAATCTATTTAGAAACAATCTTGATGCTTTGCAGAAGGATCAATATCACCCGGTTTGGGGTCAGGTGGATAACTATGCTACTGGACAAGAGAAACGAAAGCAGTTACTGCTGACGTTGTGCCAGCATGAGGCAGACAGACTTGAAGTTTGGGCTCAACCAGTGGGATCAAAGTAACAATTATTGAATTTTGAATGATCTCATTAACTTTAAGGATTTATTCTCCTTTTATTTGAGTGTGTCAGTCCTGTCTGAGTTTTGTATCTGTTTGTTTGATATCGATATATACAGGGAACAGTCTTCTCGGCTTAAAATTACCTCTGACAAATGGGTAGAATTTGCAAGGACTGCTTTCTCTGTTGATCCTCGAATTGCTTTATCAATGGTTTCAAGGTTTCCAGCAAGTGCTGCACTGAAGACTCAAATCGCCCAACTTGTTCAAGTACGTTACTGGAATTTGCTAAAGTTAAAATAGGACGTACATGTAAGCTAAGTACAAGTAGTGTGGTAATTGCCCTTGTGATAGTTAATGTTAACATTGGAGAAGTGCGGAGCAATATTAATGCTTTAACATTCAGCATATGATTACCAGTCGTGTTGGTCATATGGACTCTTCAAAATATTGTTGTGTAGCTTTCAGTGATTTAGTACAAGTGAAGGTCTGGTTGGATATACAGTAGTAATTCCCCAAACTTAGACCTAGATGTCTCTTTCCATTCGAATATTATCTAAATCTTGGATGCTTTCTTTATTTTAATTTGATATTCATTTTGAACTAATTTTGGCTTATGCTCCAAAATTTCCTCTGGCAGTCGCATATATTGGAGATCCACAGCATTGCTGAAGCTTTGCCTTATTTTGTGACCCCCAAAGCAGTGGATGAGAATTCGACACTTCTGCAACAATTGCCACATTGGGTACCTTGTTCAGTTACCCAGGCTCTGGAGTTCCTTACTCCAGCATATAAAGGTCATCCACGAGTCATGGCTTATGTTCTCAGGGTGTTGGAATCTTATCCACCAGGGAGAGTAACATTTTTCATGCCTCAGCTGGTGCAGGCACTGAGATATGATTCAGAGGTGGGTTCTTAATTGGCATTGTTACGTTTAACAAATTTTAAAACTGAGCAATCTGGCAACGTGGGAAGTGAATCCAAGTATAATTGAAATTTTAGATTGACCTAAAGACTTTTCCTTGTACTGTTGATATATATTTGCAGCAGCAAATAAAATCTTGCTTGACAAATAATTAATTGGAAGTAATATCTGATTCCATATCTTTTGGTATTTGGCTTCTCCATCTGACCACTTTTACAGCTAATGAATCTGTCATCTTATGCATCTAATATCAGTATCAATTCTTTACACATTGATCTGCTCCAATTTGCAGAAGTTGGTCGAAGGCTACTTGCTTAGAGCTGCACAAAGGAGTGATATCTTTGCCCATATATTGATATGGCATTTACAGGTCAGAAAATGTTAATCTGATGAGTAATGTATTGTTCAAGAAATAATAATATTGTCTGTTATGAATTCTGAGGATTCCTTAGCTTATGTATTAACGAACATTATGTTTTTGCAGGGTGAGAGTTGTGTTCCTGAAGGGGAGGATGCAACATCTGCCAAGGTATACTTTTTCAGCAACTGAATATTTCAACACCACAGGAAGACGGATGTGTATCTTCATAACTGCGAAATCTTATTATCCTGAAGAATAGAATTTTTGTTCACATTTCTCTAATGTTCTTTTGCTTTCTCTTTTTCTTTACTCTTTCAGCATAAAAAGGTTTCTTTATGATAAAAATTCCATGTTAAGCTACTTCTTGAACAAGCACTGGGAAGCACTTTTTGTAGGTGGCATAGGTTTATGATGGCATAATAATTTTTTGCCCCTTGTTGGCTATTGATTAATGTTAGACTCTGATTTGCCCTATGCTTCTGAATACGTATCTGAATATTGCAGATGCTTGTTGACATTGTTAAATGCATCTGCAACGTACTTTCTATTGTTGGATCATTTTTTTTTTTTTTTTTAATTATTAACTGTTCTTTCTGGATGTCAGATATTCTTTCCTGAAATGAACTGCTCAACCTCTGTCCTCATACCCCTAGTTATGGATCATCCTAATTCTCCCAAGTTGTGCCTGTAAACTTCCACCACCCCCAACCCCTGGGCATGGTCATCCACCCATACCCCGAAGAAGCCTCTTCTTAGAGGAGTCATTTTTTTCTACGCACATCTGATCTTGAGCACACCTACACATATGAATCATATATTTACATTTTATAGTTCTGAAGCTGCAAGGTGCCTCTTTATGAATTATTTCATCCAAAGCATCTTTGTTTTGTCATTAGATGTTTATTGTAGCTATTTTATACTAAGCTTATGATCTGAAAACCACCTTTTCCAGTGTAACTTTATGTTGGGTTAAGATTCATGCATTCCTATTGTTTTTTCTTAAGGCCTGAAGCTATTTGCGCCCATTTTCTCTGTAGGGATATGTGTATGTTATCTTTTAGAATCAGGCTATAAATATTTTCAGCTGATTTAATCAATGTTGAATTATGTTTTCTGAAGAGTGAACTTTTCCATGCATCAGTGTAGTATATACCTTTTAGTTCATAGTTTCTATTCAATATTACTTGGAAAGTGTTACTGCCACAAAGTTTTTTGTTATTCCTATAGGTTCATGTTTATTGTTTGGTTCACTTTTTCATTGGCTGCAGAATGCCTCATTCCAAGAACTACTTCCGCAAGTTAGAGAACGAATTATTGATGGTTTCAATGATTCAGCACGTGACATATTTCAACGAGAATTTGATTTCTTTGACAAAGTCACATCTATATCTGGTGTCCTCTATCCACTTCCGAAGGACGAAAGACGAGCTGGCATAAGAAGGTATTGTTTTTTTGGTAATTCTCATGAAAATGCGGTTAATGTGCATAAAAAACTAGATTTCAGTTACTGATTGTCTATCTAAACTGTAATTACGACATACCACCTCTTTTTTTTTATTGAAACAGGGAGTTGGAGAAGATTCAACTGGATGGAGATGATCTATATTTGCCTACTGATCCCGAGAGACTTGTACGCGGTATTCAAGTAGACAGTGGAATTCCTTTACAGTCAGCAGCAAAAGTTCCTATAATGATCACATTCAATGTGGTGGATAGAGATGGGGATCACAATAATGTGAAGCCCCAAGCTTGCATTTTCAAGGTATATCATTATCACTTTTTTCTTATCTTCTGTTATATAATCTGACATTATCGCTCTCTGAAAATGGAAGTATACAAAGCAGCTGCACAATTATATGGATTAAGTAGCTCCATGAGATCCAATATATGTTAAGTAGCACAACCTGTTTATGGGATTGTCAGGGAGCTAGAGTAAATTTGAAGATCATTCTTAGTTGATTAATATAAGTTTAGTATGAATGTCAACTAAAACAGGTTCGGTTGTTTTAGATTTATTAAATATTAAAGGATTCTCCTCTCTAACACCTCAAACTTTTACATGAGGTGGTCATTCAACATGGTGTTAGAGCCAAACGTAGGCCAAATAAGAGGTCTTGGGTTCGAATCTCACTGCCAGAATACTGCCAGCACGTGAGGAGGCATGTTAGAGATATTAATTGAAAAAATAATTCTCCTCTCTTAGCTTAAGCGTTTTGTTTAGGTGGTCGTTCAACAAGTAGTTTGCTTGAATTAGATATGGGCTGGTTGACTAAATTACTATTATAAATTTATTAACGTATCAAGGATTAACCTTTGTTTGTGTAACATGGAGGTTGTGCTGTTTTCAATATGGAAAATGTGATAGTTTCCTTTGTTGTGTGTTGATTGTCGCAAAGAACACGGCATTGTAAGTGTGTTGAGAAAAGTTGATGACTGTTGCTTGGAGATATTTCTTGGATTGATTTCTCTCGCAAATACATACAGTACTTAGCCTGATGGAGCTTGTTCTGAACATAGGTTGGAGATGACTGCAGACAAGATGTTCTTGCTTTGCAAGTGATTTCACTTCTGAAGGACATCTTTGAAGCTGTTGGGCTTAATCTCTATTTGTATCCTTATGGAGTACTTCCAACTGGCCCAGAGAGAGGAATTATTGAGGTATTTTCATGTTTACTATTATGTATTATCTTCTAAATTACCAATCAGCTCCTTGCATGTGTTCAGAAGTGTCAAGCATGCAAATTTCATTAATCTTAATTTTGTTCTTGTGTTCAGAACGTGTATGGTGGTCTTAATACTAAATGCAAAGAACATTGTTCAGGGGTTTGTCTTGTAAATGAATGTCTCTTGTTTTCTGGTTTCTGCTCATTCAAGTTCAAATACAGCTCACCCAGCTTGGATGTAACTGCTCATAGTTATAATTTTGTTTTATTTCACCTCTGATTTTGTCCTTATATGATGCATCAACCTCACCCCTGCATTAGCTGCCATTATATTTCCTTTTAGTTTCCATACCATATCACCATTTTGAATAAATCCAGTGGCCTAATAAGTTCAGAGATCCTGTAGTCTATGCTGTATTTTGAACCTTGCTGTACAAAGTTGTATGTGCAAACGACCAAAATAAACTACTACTTTTTGTTTTTGGTTGCCCTGCAATGTTGGCTAACAATGTAAAGCGCCTCGAAATGAGTATCATGACACAAGTAACTTTTATGGTTATATCTGTTATGAATGAATATTTGGCGATAATTTGTACAAACACATGAACAGTGTAGTGAAGCTATTTCTTGAAAAAGATCGGAGCAGTCACCTGGAATAGACCAGCAGTGCTGTAGCTGATAAAGGTTGACTGTAAAATCTATATGACAACATGCAATTCTTTAGCACAAGTGTGTACGTACAATGTCTGGAACGAATAAGAAGGCATGTGATGTTTGGAAGATCTTGATGCTTTGTGCTGTAATACATACTCTCCGTGGAATAGCTATATGCACAGAGCTTTGATAATGGTTGTTACAATTGCATGAGATCTTGAAATGGTGACATTCAGTCTATTGTTTGTGAGGGACTTTCCACTTGAATCATTTCTCCTTTTTGCTTGGCAGGTTGTGCCCAATTCACGGAGCAGGAGTCAGATGGGTGAGACCACTGACGGTGGTCTGTATGAGATATTCCAACAGGACTTTGGGCCTGTTGGTTCGCCAAGTTTCGAAGCTGCTCGTGAGAACTTCCTCGTCAGTAGTGCTGGATATGCAGTTGCTAGTCTCTTGCTTCAACCAAAGGATAGACATAATGGGAATCTTCTGTTTGACAGGTAAGCAGTTAATACACACTGCGTTCCGTGGCATATCAAACTATCAGGGTGTATTAACCAAGCATATACTTGGATGACCCTATAAGTTCCTGATCGTGTACGATACTTTTAGAGCCTATAAGATGCTAAATTTGAAGTATAACCTTTTTCTATTGTCCAAGCAACATTACATTGTTTGAAATTTGAAACAGACCATGTCCCGTCAGAGCCTAACCTTTACTATCATCTTGAACGCAGTGCGGGCCGGCTTGTTCATATCGATTTTGGTTTTATTTTGGAAACTTCACCTGGTGGAAATATGCGATTTGAAAGCGCCCACTTCAAACTGAGTCATGAGATGACTCAATTACTAGATCCATCCGGAGTGATGAAAAGTGAGACGTGGTACCAATTTCTAAGGTAAGATTCTATGTTTCCCAACTGAAGTACGTGTGTATTTCATTTGGTCTAAATCCACCTCACCTTGATGAGCTGCTATATTATTTTCTGGTGCAGTTTGTGCGTGAAGGGTTACCTTGCCGCGAGGCGCAATATGAACGGAATCTTAAGTACAGTGTTAATGATGCTGGACAGTGGATTACCTTGCTTCAGCAGGGGAGATCCTATCGGAAATCTACGCAAGAGATTTCGACCTGAAATGAGCGAACGTGAAGCGGCCAATTACATGATCCGTATATGCACCGATGCCTATAACAAGTGGACAACTGCTGGTTACGATTTGATTCAATATTTGCAACAGGGCATTGAAAAATGAGGGCACCATCCAATCTCAATCTCAATCTCAATCTCAACTCCCTCCTATAGTTGTATATATTGTTCCCTTCTCATCTCATCTTTTCTTCCCTTTCCTTATAAAAATTTTCTATCTTGTAGTTTGCAGGAAATAGATGCATGGGGGAAACAAGTAGATGCCTTTAATTATTTATATTATATTATTTATTTCCATTCCATCCCATCCCATCCCATCCCATCCCCCCTTGATTTATAAGAATGTAAACTGTAGATATGATGAATAATTGAAACTCTTCCGAGGAAATTTGGTATATAAAAGAAATAGTTTTTTTGTTGGGACGAGGAGTTGCTGCTATTGGAATTCAGCTCATATTATGATTTTGTGCCGTCCCACATTTTTATTTTGGGTAGTGTATTTTGGTACTTGACACAAATTCGATAAGTCGGGCACCCAACTATTCGGTATTCATTAAAATCAGGTACCTGGAGTTTCTCTTATTTATATTGTTGTAATTTAAATGTGATGAAAAGCAGGAACAATACTTCTGAATTGTAATTTGTATGCATGACTTTATTTTTTAGAATATTATACAAAAGTTTAATATTTACTTATTAATGTTAAAAAATAGTAAGTTAATTCAAATTATTAGATAAAATAATCCAATTCATAATTTCAATAACTTGATAAGTAGATTAATCAATTTATATATCATTTCTCTTTACTACTTTATCAATAACAACAAATAATTACCTTTTCTTTCCTTTTTTTCAAATTTTTTACTTAATTTTTAAGTAAATATCCAATGTTTGAATAACCCAATTGGGTTTTTTTTTTCTCTATCCAATAACCTACCCCGATTTATTTGAAATCGAGTTTGGATAACCTAAAAGCTCAAAAATATTATTCGTTCTGATCTCCACGAACCCGTTCAAATTAGGGATTGTTGTTATTGCATGAGTGTTCTTCTACACATTATACCTTGAGATGCAAGGAAAAACGCTCGAAAAAATTAAGACTTTTTTTGGGAGACATTCTTTACGATGAGGGCATTGGAGGAAGAGAAGGGTGAGAGTAATGGACAGTTTCAGCCGACGACAACAACAACTACTACTAATTAGAGTTCGAGTTTGGTATAATCAGAGTAAAACGTTTTCGTGAGAAGGGCTTATATGTCATTTCGAATATATAGAAATAGTAGTATTATGATAACAAGGAAAAAGATAAAACATGTGGAGGAAAATTGTTTTAATTAGGAAAGTGAAAAGTGACGCAAAAATTCTCCACCGGTTATGTAATGTAATGGCCAATGGGGGACCAAAGAAAAAAGTAGTACAAGTTTGTTGTTATTATGTGTATGTTGCATTCAAGAAAGTGAAAAAGTGAGACACCAAATCTCCAGTGGTGGATCTTCATCTAATAATAATAGGACAGGGAAATCTCAGTCGCATGTTTCACATGCTTAGATTGTGGATTCAGAGCTTGTCCTAGTCTTCTTTATCCAATAACTACTTGTGGATTGGAATATGCAATAATGGTTTTCTGTTTGTTTGTAAAGGTATTGAAGGGAAAGCATGTGGTTTATGATGCACGGACACGGACTCGGCGGCATAAAATATTTTAAAAAATTAAGATACGATCCGAAATTAACAAGATTATGTATAATATATTTTTTATATATATGTATTCTAAATTTTTTGATAAAATTTATACAATATAAAAAATATCAAGATAAAATATAAAATAAACATGTCTTATAAATAAAATTTTTAATCAAAATACATAACTTAAAAAATATACAAAATCAGTTTAATTTAAAAAGTACGCAAGGACAAAATATATAATCATCCAAATTAGTTAAATTATCATGACCACCACTCGACTTTTTAGTAATTTCATCTCAAAATTTTTAGTTTGAGAGAAGTAAATTAATATTTTCTTTTTTATTTAGGCAAAAACTCTTTTTCTTAAAAAAAATAGTTCAAAACTTTTTAAAATTATAACAAAAATTCTAAACGTGTCCAGAACGTGTCGGACACGCCAACAAGTGTGTCCAACACCGTGTCCTTTTTTTTTTTTATTTTATATCTTCGGACACGCCTATGCCGTATCCGTTTCCAACACGTGCCCGACACTGCATCGAGTAATTTTTTGGAGTGTTCGTGTATTATAGGATGTTCCAAACAATACATTTAGTTGTTTGTTTGTGTTTTCATTTTTAATTTTCAGTTTTAAGTGAAAAATATATATTTTTAATTGTGTTTATATTTTTGTGTGAAATGAGAATATATTAATATAAGTTAATGAAATCGTATTTTATATTGAACTGTGACGTCAAATCAATATATTTCCAAACAAACAATTGGAAAGAATAAAGATGTCCTTTGAATTAAAAAGAATAAACAACCCTTTGTGGTAAAATAAAAAATAAAAAAAATCCTTTCGCACCAATCATGTATTACGTGTATGAGTTTTAGTATCTGTTTAATATTAACTTTTTTACTCTTATTTACAACCGTTGAATCTATGTATTACACGAACTGTTGATTATTTTGATAAAATTCCAACCATCGATTCGTATTATGCCAAAATTCCCATGATATCGAGCCTTGTTCAATGTTTTCTTGCTCTAGGGCCGAGCCCATTTTAATCAAGTCTGTCCATCATAACCAAGGATAATTAAGGGTGTAAATAATTTAAGTCGAGTCAAACACATTATTGTTCAAGCTTGTTTGAATTATTATTGAATTTTAAATTTGTGTTTGAATTTAGCTTGATTATTGTTCTAATCGAGCTCAAATGATCTTTAATTTGATCAAACACGAGTCGAGCTCGAGTATTTGATATTTTTAAGTATATTTTATTATTTTTTCACTAATGGAATCAAGCTCGGGCCAAGCTCAAAAGTTTACCGAACAAATTTTTTTATTCAAATTTAATTTTTAAGTTTAACAAATCGAGTTCAAACGAATTTTTATCAATCGATTTTAATCGAATATAGAATAATTTGATTAGTTTTTCATCCCTTAGGATAATAGCGGGATTGTTATCCCATGGGAGGATATTTAATCCCAGCGGGCCTATAACCTTGGGATTAAATGACAAATTTACCCTTGTGCCTCAAAGTACTGAAAAAAGTAGACCTATGTGCCCGGGATATGAAATTCTTTCTTTCCTTGTTATTATATAAAATAGTACTACTTCTATATACTTTATCATACATGAATTTCAAAATGACATATAAATTTTTCTTCGAAAAACGACTTTACTTCAATTACACCTAACTCCAACTCTGATTAGCAGTAGTAGTAGTAGTCGTCGTCAATTGGAGTTGTCCGTTACTCTCACCCTTCTTTTCCTCCAACGCCCTCATCGTCGACCTCCACTTAAAGAACGTTCCGAAGAAAGTCTCCATTTCTTCGAGCGTTTTTCCCTGCGTTTCGGGGTATAATGTGTAGAAAAACACCCATGCTATAACGGCAATCCCTGCATACAAAAAGAATGCCCCTCCAATACTTATAGCATTGTACAGGGATATAAATGTCATTGAGATCACCCCACTGGTGACCCGATTAGCTGCTACTCCCATACTGCACCCTTGGGCTCTTAATCTCAGCGGGAAGATCTCGGAGCTGTAGACCCAAGTAATGGGGCCCATTCCAATTGAAAAAAACGCCACGTAGGATAATACTGTTGCTATACACAAGGCGACGGCCCAGATCAATTTGTGGTCCGCGTGTTCGATGATCGTAAGCCCGATTCCCAGGCCCACTAAGGACAGTATCATCCCCGCTACACTGGAGAGAAGCAACGGCCGCCGTCCGATCTTATCTAGCAGAAACGTGGCCACCAAAATGAAGATCGTCTTCGTGAATCCGACGGCCATAGTCGCGAGTAGTTTGTCTGTGTCGTTCGTTATACCCGCCTTTTCGAAGATCTCAGGACTGTACAGAACCACGGAGTCGATGCCGCTTGCCTGCTGGAAGAAATGTATCCCCACGGCGCACATTAGTATGTGGCGCACGGCGGGGCTGGGGCGGAAGAGGAGATCTCGCCAGACTCCTCGGCCGTGGTGCTGTTTGGAGACCGAAACGATGTCGTCGTCGCAGTTTTCGGGTATGCCGGCGGCTTCTTTGATGTCGGATAATCGTAGTTTGGATTCCTCGAGAGAGTCGGAGGTCCTATCGAGGACTCGTTTGGCTTCGCCGAGCCGGCCTTGCATGACGAGCCAACGCGGCGACTCCGGCATGGCGAGGACGCCTAAGGCGAGGAATATGGAAGGGACGGCGCCGATCCCGAGCATAAATCGCCAGCCTATGTTGGTCGGAAGCTTGGAGAAGGCGAAGTTTGAAACATAGCCTAGTAATATGCCTGCAAATTAACATACATATTTTTAGACAATTTAACGGTTAATGACTGGGTAATTTAATTTTTATTATATTAATTATTATTTAAATAGAAAAAAACAAGAAAATAATTTACTAAAATTGTTAAAATATTTTAACTTCAATATGCCGTAAAAATATTAAATTAAGGTTAAAAAATATTATTTTTATAGAAAAAATAAGTATATTAAGAGTATTATTTGAGTTAATGTATAATTTATCAATCAAAAATATTATTTGAACATCTACTTCATAAAAATATAGAAAAAAAATTCCACAAATCAATTTAAGTTTAACCAATTGTACATGTTTCAATAAATAATTTAGTGTATTTAATGCTTAAAAGAAATAAGTTCTAGTGTACTTAGTATCTTTTTATGACTGCAACTCAACTAGCGGTGGACAGGATTTTACTAATAAAGCGTGAATAGCAACAAAAAACGTACAACTCGTGAGGCACGCGTCTGTGTACGTAGGAACTAGAACCATGCATTTCTCTTTTCAACTCAATTTTAATTTGCATAAAATAAATATTTTTTTCTATTATTTATTTTGAACATTATAAAATTACTTTTCTTTCTTATAAAGCTATTCTCAATTTCCGAAGAAAACTATTGACCACTTAAATAAATTGAATCAGATTAAAATATTTAATTTCGTAATTCATTGTAATGTGCAGAAACATATGGTACGTTGTAATAAAAGATAATATTAATTAGTAATAAAATATTAAGTAATCATTTTAAACTTATCATTTAATAATTTTGACTTTGTTACAATGTAAATTTTTTAAATTTATTAGTGACAAGAATTATGAGTGATTGATTGTCTTCATCAGTATTGTTTATTGTGACACTTTTATACACAATTTTTTTTATTGTTAATTATAATTAGTAACAACTTTTATATGATGATTATAATTATTAAAACTATGAAAATTATTGTTTCTAATTAAAATACATATAACATATAGTATCATTACTAAATTTGTTATCTCTTCTTTTTTTAAAATTGAATTTGATTATGCAAAAACGATCACATAATTATAAATAGTAAATATCACATGTCATATAATTATTGAATTTCTTACATTATAACTGGATAATTAATTAATTATTGACGAATCAAATCAAATTTGTTTTAATATAAGTATATATTAAAAATCAGTATTATCGAAGAAAATTCCCAGCACCAACCTACCATATCGTGTTTCCCTGCTGGAGATATCATGTGCATGAAAAAGACATACACTACTTTAAAAAACCAAAGCCCACATAAAATCGGATCGAATTTTTAATTATAAAAGTTTTAATTTTTTATATAAAATGTATAATATCATATTTACACAAAATATGTATGTCGAATAAAGTAAAAATAAATATATATATATATATAATTTTATAACAGAAAATCCCATCAGTGTACGAATTAAAATTAACTACGTACCAAAATTGATGAATACTTCTGCAAAGGAAGTGAGGAAGCCGCGGGAGGAGGCCGGCGCCACCTCCGCCGTGTACACAGGGGCAATCATTAGGGCGTAGCCGACGCCGATGCCCGCCACAAAGCGGCCGACCATGAGGAAGGCGTAGTTGGTGGCGAAGCCCATGAGCAAGGCGCCGGCGAAGAATATGGCCCCGGCGAACACTATGGTGTAGCGACGGCCAATCCAGTCGGAAGTACGGCCGGCGGCGGCGGAGCCGAGGAGGGAGTAGACGTTGAGAATGCCCATGATGACCTCCTTTTGGACGTCGGTGATTTGAAGGTCTTTCTGTATGTAGATTATTGCTCCACTCATCACTCCTATATCTGCATGTACCCAACCAAATTTCCTATTTTATAATTTCCCATATTATGTATTCTTATAATTAATGTTTTGCTATTTATCCCCTTTTTTTAATTAAAAAAATCGGGTTTATTAAGTAAAATATAGAATATTTGAATAATTAAGAGGGAAATAAAGTAAACAGGAAAAAAAATAAATTTAGTCCTGTAACTTAAGGAGGTTGGTACTTTTGGTCCTACACGAATTAATTTTTACAATTTAGTTCCTAATTTTAAAATTTTAGCAAATTTAATCTTTTTTTGTCAAAATTGCATGTGACTTGGACATGACCCAATTAAATTCCAGTGTTAGTCCTGTAAATTAATTCATAGAGGACTAAAAATGCTATCTTATTCTAAGTTATAGAACTAAAAGGATCAAAATTGCCAAAATTTAAAAATTACAGAATTAAATTACGAAACTAATTCGTGCAAGACAAAAAACGTCACTTCTCCTAAATTACATGACTAAAATTATATTTTTCGTCAATAAAATATAAATAAATATATATATATAAAGTTAGAAAGAAAGAAGGATATATACCATATCCAAGCAAGATGGAAGTCATGGAAGCTAGGAAAGAGCAAGCCAAAGCATACTTGTTTCTTTTAGGTTTTCGGGGCGGGTCAAAAGCGGGTATGGACAAATGGGCCGGGGCGGAGGAGACTGCAGGTTCCCTTTCGGCCATCTTAAAGAAGAAGAAGAAGAGAGAGTTGGGAGTGAGAATGAAATAAATGTACGTGTGTATATATAGAGGAGTTATGACATAAAATAAGGATTAAAAATTAAATAATAATAATAATAATAATATTTTGAAATTGGCAGAACATCAATCATACGCATGGCCACGAGCTTCCATTTTATAGCTTCTAATACGGTTAGGTTTTGGTCAAATTCGAATCAATTGTACAGTAAGTGTAATATACTTGTTGTGAAACTAGTGTACAATTCAAGAAAATTGAACGATCATATATATAATAAGTGTGATACACTTGCAATGTGATTGGTTTGATTTGACAAGACCAAAATTTTCATAATATAGATGCATTTACTAAATACTAGTGGTACATGGTAAACTCGTGTGTGCAACAATATTTAAAAATTATAAATAATTGATTTTTTTGTTAATGGGTTAGTTATCAGTCATGAAATAGTGGCCGTAGAACATTAAAGAATATTAAAATTACTATTATAGAAATTGATAATTTTGTATAGTCAACGTGGAGTGAGACCAAAGGAAACAACAACCGCAAAAACTCTCCGACAGCCTATTCATAACGTTTTGTCGATCACTCCTATTATCGAACTCATTGTTCCATAAGTTTTAATTGTCAATTTAGTCAACTGGAGGGTGACATTTGATATTAAATAGGCAATAAAGTTGGAATTTTTATGAGGAAAAATGATTATTAAAATTAGAACCAAGAAAAGTTTAATTATAGTATATATGGTCCGTGATCGGGAATTGGAGGGTCAACAACGAGGGGCAGCCATCATTATTCACGATGTTTTAGCATAATAGTTAAAGTTAAAATCTCATAAATATGTTTGAGATTATCGGTTCAAATTCCATCAGACTTGGGTTATTTTGTCTTATTTTAATATGAGTCTATTGTAATTTCATTTTAATGTAATGGGAATTTATTGATCAAATTGATGTGTTGCTCAGTTTATTAATATTAATGTAATTATGCAATTATCGTTTATATAAAAAGAAAACAAGGAGGGGGCAGCCTGATATACATGTTACACATTTCATTTCTTTGAAATAAAACAAAATTTTACTGAATAAATAAAGGGTGTGCGATATACCTATAAAAAATATCAAACACAATAATATTCCTATTGTTTTGTGCATGTTAATTTCCTGAGTTTTTTTTTTTTAATTTGTTTGACTGAAACTATAATTACATGATTATATTAATATTTTAAAAAATTGGGGAATTGAATAATATATTGGTTCAGTCTATGACTAAGAATTATGAAATAAGTTATGATAAACTCACATAAATCAAGATAAATATTCACATAAAGTAAGATAAACACTTACATACTCAGTAGAGATCGAACCCATGATTTCGAACTTATTCATGAGATCTCAATATTGCAGGAGATTATGATTATAATAGTGTTCATCTGCAAGCGATAATCCACTATATATGATGTATGTTAGTCTGCAGGTCATTAATTAATCTATCATATATTAATGGTATTTACTTATATTTCTCATTTTTCTCTAAAAAAAATTGTTTATTTTCTGTATATTATATTTCGTGTAAATTGTGTTGCGTACTTCAAAATTGATTACCATTTCAATTAAGGGATACATATACAATCCTCTTCCCATGAGATTGGGTATAACTGCACGTAAATTCTATGTAATTTGAAAAATTACATCTAATACCTTTGATATTTATTTCCGCCTAACAAAGATTCCATTGTTAGTGAAACTCACAGAATTTGTTGGGTTAAACTTGGAAATGTTTGACATAATTCCCCACTTTATAGTGAGATAATTCGAACTTTTTTATTGTGTGATTGACGTGCAATTTTATAAGAGTCATCAAATATATATTAAGAGGGCAATCAGGTGAGTTTATAAACCTTTTAAAACATCTCATAAGATGTTTGAAAACTTATAAATGTCGGAAAGTGTTCGTTATTTTTTTTCTTTAATTGAACTTATAAAATTCAAAAATAAGATGTCAGAATACTTTATAAATCCTTTGTAGAAAATAAGTTCTTAAAATCTCAACAATTTTTTTCGATTTTGATCGTATTAGTTACAAAATTAGCATTACTAACATCTTATAAGTTTCACCAGCTTATTCTATCCAAACACTTTAATAATTAATTTTTAAAATAAGATTTAACATCTTATAAGTTTCAAAAATATTTTTAAATAATTTTGGTTGGATACCTTCTAAATACTGCAAATAAGCATATTTTGTAATATAATTAAGAGTAAATACATTCCACAAATTACACAAACATTCTCATCATTTACAAAATTAAAAGTACACCCCTTATAGGGTGTCAATATAATTTATAATTTTGAACTTATAATTCTACTAAAGACACAAGATATTAGACCTAATTTCAGAAAATATTAATGCAATTTACTTTATAGTTAATTTAATATGACGAATTAAAATATTGTTTTTTTACTTCTTTAATTATGTGTGTGCATAAAATCGATCGAAATTGAGAGGGTGGGATAAAATTAAAGAAAGATGACGAAGAAAAATTCATGTTTTAATTTTGTCTGACATAACCAGAATATGGACATAAGATCTGAATAATTAATAAAAATTGTAAAAGTGTGTTGCAGGAAGATAATAATGTCTGCGATATGATGAGAAAGAGACAACCTCATATTAAATTCTTTTACATTTTTTAATAATTGTTATTCAGCATCATATAATTGATTCCAAAGTGTGATTATTGTCAAGGGTTTACTTATAATATTAAGGTGTTCAACCACAATTTTTTTTATAAAATTTTTTAGAGAGGATTTTTTAGAATTTCTTATATTATTCGATACATTTACGTTCGAGAACTAGTTAGACGCGTCATAAATCCAAATCAAACAACAAATTTAAATAAAGCATAGAAACGAGATGAGAAATAAAAAACTACTAAAAAATAGACATATATCCATACTCGTGAAACTCAAACCAACAACATTCTTGTTGTGAGACCCCAGTCTCACTACTTGAATCATTGATACTTAAAATAAATTAATATATTGATCATCAATATCAAATATTTGTAACACGTTGGTGGTTTGAATGCTCGTGATTTTTAAATGTCAAGGCTCCAATTTCGCTAATTAAATTAAGCCCTGCTGACGCATAATAATATCGACACTAAACATACCAATGATGTCTAAGCCTAGTGGTTAAAGTCGAGGTCCCACAAACAAGTTTGAGGTCATGGATTCGAGGTCCACCAAACGTGTGGGTATATGTCTATTCTTATGTTAGCGTTTTGTCTCACTTTATATGAATTATTGTAATTTATTTATTGTTCTTAGTTGATGTAGTGGTTTAATTAATGTATACTCTTTCAAGGATGGCTGCTTCTCGGCAAACCTTGTGGTTGTCTCTGCACCCGTACCTCCTTTATCGCCGAGCGATCATTTAGGGACTTTAGCTGATGATTTGGATTGTTTCGCGCTCGATGATGAAGCTTATCCTTCGTCATCTCACTGGCCGACCTTGACCCCTATTCTTTTGAGGTCGTATCTAGTATTCAGAGTTTGCCTTGGTTATTGATACCGCTCTCACAGCCCGCACAGAAACAAAAACACTCAATTTATTGAGATATAGTTTCTTTGCGTACAAAGATTTAATGCCATGGATAGTAACTTTTTATATAGTTCCAATCATCAAAAACAAATATTTCACCATCCATTTATGTCTATATTTAGTCACTTTCAATTTTATTTTAAACAATTATAATTTGTCCCTCAATACTAATGTTATTCAAGCACGACTCTAACGGTTTTAATTCAAATGTATTTGATTAAGTTTAATATCTGAATAATTTAAATAATCTATTAATTTATACTCTGATACAAAATTATATATACTTATTTGTTTTTTTAATATATTTTTCATTGTTTTTTATATGCATAAATGTTTTATTATGTAAGTACATGTCATCTGAACAACAATAGGGATGTTAGGTTCACCAGTTTTGCCTTACCTAAATAGATTCGCATGATATATATTTTTAAAATGGTAACTGTATAATAATTACATCAACATTTCGATTAATTGATTAATACATTAATTCAATCGATACATTAACATAACTAAAATAATAAATAAATTACAATAATCAAAATGAAGTGAGACAAATAACCACACTGATGTGTATAATAGTAATTACAATTTACTCACAAGGGCATAAGAGTAATTTTCGGGGTCTACCACATGGTAAAAAATATGTACTCTGTCACATCATAAAATAACCAAATCACTATAAATACAAGATATATTATTTTTTAATGCTAAGTTACTATTCACTGATTTGACAACTCATAGAATATTTCTCTCTCTAAAGACTTGGGGTGCAATCGTGCCGAGTCAATTTTCCCGATTAATCCTTCACTAAACACCACTACCACATCACACACGTACAATAGGAATTAAATCCATGACCTCAAATTTATTCATGCCCTCAGTCCTAACTATAGGCTAAGATGTCATTGATAGATTCGTATAATATCAGTTAAATGAAAAATAAGGTGTATTTGTTAGGATAACAATTGGCATGGAATTTTTATTGGACCACTATGATCACAAGACAACATCAAAATATTTTTATTTTTGTATGACTTGTGACGAAAAAACAAAAATACCCTTAAAAAAATTCGCAAATATTCAAATAAGATAAGAATATGTTGTTTTCTTATGAAGATTATTGTGATCGAAACCCCAATCGAACCAGGACCAACAATTCAGCCCCTCGATCAAAGACTTCTTATGGTATGGTTCATGCCACGCGCATCTATAAGAGCCCCCGAGTCCTTCAAATAAGAGGTACGGATTAAATATTTTGAAATATACATCATTGGTATTATTATCCATTCGAACTCAAGCGGACTTGATCTAAAACATTTTAGTTGGAAACTAGGTACCTTTCACAATATTAACATATTAATATTAGATGATTTTGTCCCCCAAACAATTTAAATTTTTTGATGAGGTGATCGTTTAGCGCACAAGCGAATTTTCTCAAATCATTTTTTGATGGAAGAAGATCCAAGGCTAATGATCCCATTAATTAAGATAGTATCTGGACTCGAATCAATTATAATTAAGAATTAAAAAACAAAGGGACCTTTTAGCATTAGATATTTAGTTATGATGCCAATTATTATTGTTATTATAATAATAGAAAAGATAATTAATTAATTAATTAATCATACTTAGTGAGTAATGATTAAGAAATCCAGGGTAGGTAGCTCAAAGGGTTTGTGGTCTCTGGACATTAGGTCACATGGAGTGCTTTTCCTTACCTTTCCCCCAAATTCAGTTACCGACAAAACGGTGTCGTTATCTTCTATATTGTGGATTCCAGGTGTGATTCTTACAACACTGACATCTAGCTTCAATAATTGAACAAACGTGCCCACAATTTTGGGGTCTTCGTTTGGATGTTTGGACCAAACTCATTGACAATTCCAACGCAAAATTGTAAAATTAGACCCACATTTTAGGGTTATTTCAAATTTGACCCCATATTTTTTGAGATTTAAAATTAATCGCACATTTTGTTAAAATTGTAAAATTAAGGGTGAATTACTTATAAGGTTTGGCATAATTGTGAATATTTCATATTTTTTAAAAAATTATAAATATCCCTCTGAAGTTTGTAATTTTTAACCAAATGCCTGAAATGGTCCATTTTGCCAGTATTTTTTTTTAAATTAGAGAAAAATCGGTCGAAGCAAATTACATTATTGCTCCTCTGTATAAAAAACGTCAGAAGCCTCTCCCTATGCATTTTGTCCAAAAAAAATTTAAAAATTTTAAAAAATATTTCAATTTGCATAAGGGCATATTGATCAGTTCACCCATAAAAATGGATGAAAATGGGTTATTTGTTAAATGGCTATAAATCTCATAAGGGTACTTATAATTTTTAAAACAACAAAGGAGTGTCCGTAATTATTTCAAACTTTAGAAAAAGTCATTATAATTCACCTCAGAATTAGTCTCAAAATATTGCAAAACACCCCCACCAACAGATGTTAACCGTACATGCACTCTCCGCCTTTAAGTATTTAATGTCCGTTGGTGTTTGAGGGGGTATTTTTTGCAATATTTCAGAACTAATTTTAAAATCTGAAAAAGTGTGGGGTTAAGTTAAGATGAGCCTAAATTATGGGACTAGTTCTACAATTTTACCACAGTTCCAAAGAGACCCAAAAAGGGAAAAAAAAAAAAAAAGAAATTCAGAAAAGATTTGGGCACATGATTATACCGTAAATATATATTTGATTTTATAAGAGTGGTTTTAAATAAAGCGATATAGGGCAATAAAAATAGTCACATACTTCTTACAATGTACAAAAATGGATCCAATTTGGTGGTTGGTTGGATAATTTGTAAGTCATTATTAGGCAGAAGCTTGCAAAATTGTCCATGATCACCATATGTGGTAGATTGGTAGTTATAGTTGACGTTGTCACATCAACAATATGAATTCAGATATCTTATCAAGACGTTTGGTAAAATTAAACGTATTGTGCTTGTCTTTAAAATGATCATAGTCTTGATTTTAGGCAAGTTCATGACATAGTACTTGTATAGGCCTGTTGTGGGAACAAATGTCACTGCAAAAGAACACGTACAATCATGGCCAGTCGTGTTTATCTGCAAAATGGTTAGACCCTTGATTCTTGACGAATTTACCGTCTAGTACCTCCATGGATTTATTACAAGAACAAAGGTCTTGGACAAGAACATGTACAATTTTTCTTGACGGGTTTGTGGGCTTCTTTTTTTTCTTAACCATGACACCTCTTGTTTTTCATTTTTTTTTTTCGTAACCACAAGAAACAACATGAAGGGTTGGATTAATGTCAATCATAGATCTAAACTAATACCACATAGCCCATGTAACCAAAGCCCACAAAAGTTTAAACCCAAAACTATATCTCTCAAAGCCCAACCACTTTTTGTTCAATCATTTATTAATCTCCTTTCCTCATACATCACCAACCTCTTGCTCCTTATTCTTCTTCTTTTAAAAAAATAAATCAATCAAATTCTTTCACCAAAATTCATTGAAACATTACCCAATTTGATCATTGCAATCCCGCTAACACATTAGTTATTGAATTCAATCAATATTAAATTAAGCATCTCAAATCGTTTATATTCCTATATAAAATGAGGAGCTCTGTATTTCTTTTATAAAGCTCAAACTTATACTTGAATTTTCTGTGATTTAAAAAAATACATTCAATATCCCTTGATTGATATGCCCAAAATTATACATTTAATTTCCTGTGGTTTGAAAAAATACGATCGGCCCATACACATGACCCAAAAAATCAAAAGGACCCATCTCCAAGGTGCGAGCCCAAGGAAAAAGACCCAACTAGCCCGCTTGCAGAATGCAACACCAAGCCCACTCAGAGAAGCAGACCAGGCCCTCCTCAAAGGAGGGAGCAAGACTCATGGAGAGGGAAGAGGCCTAGGAGGAAAGGACTCACGAAGGAAGCCCACCAACAGCTCGGAAGTAGAAGCCCGTACAAGAAGCCCATCTAGGCCTAGGAAAGGAAGCATGGGAGAAAGGACTTTCGGAGAAAAAGATAAGACTAGGTCAAGAAAATCGGATAAAGATCATCCAAATATCCCCCCAATCTAGGGCGGATCCCACAACCACCTCCTTCTTTCTAGGAGACTAGTCCGGGTAGGACTCCAGGGCGGCTCCAGCCAATTTCCGGGAGTCACCCCCTCTAGAATTCCTCTACTCTAAGGGACTCTCCCTATAAATACCAGCCCCCTTGGCTGGAGGAGTAACGTCTCTCTACACTCGAAATACTCGAATTTCTCTTTAAATTGCATTTGGCATACTTTTATGCTCTCTATCCTCGTTAAACTCTTCGGCATTCAAACTTATTTATTCCAAAATTATTTACAGACTTGAGCTTCGAAATGCTAATATTTTTTGCAGGTTCCCTGTCTAAATTGGCAAAATCTAGGCTCACTCCATTCAAGTCCAAGAAGACAACTTTGATTGAGCTCCTTTTCTCTCATCATCCCTAATGTTTGTTTTCGTCAATCAAACAGATTATTAATTAGTCAAAATTTCACGAAAATTGTTAATATTCACAAAAAACTTGAATAAAAATCAATACTTTTTTTAACCAAACTATCTTTATAGGCGTAATGATATATCTATTCACACATATTAATCGAGGAATCTATTTGAGTAATAGAAACAAATGTCATAGACATTAGATATAATTTCTCAAATCACAAAAAATTTACATGAAATTATATCAAATTAGGAGAGGATGGTATAATTATATCAAAATAATAATTTAAACATTAGATCATAGTATTAATGGTTCTTGTTCTCATGATTCACACTTTCTAAAATGGAAAACTTAAAAGAAAAAGAAGAAGAAGAAGAAAGGGCCAGGCTGTAGTATCTGAATTTCTTATTTCCTCTCTCTCAGCAGACAACTATTTTCTCACAAAGCAAAAAGCCCAAGAAACATCAGAATCAATTTGATTTGACTACAGCTGCCACCAATCCTCCAGAGCACAAAATTCCTCCATTTTCAGTAGTCTCAGAGCACTGAAACTCCAACTTCGTACAGCTCAGAATTGTCATGAACCATAAATTCCATCTCACCACAATCAATCCACTGGTCTAGCAACCACTTCTCGAATTTCAAACTTCCCCCCTTCTCTTCTTGTGATTGGAATCTCATTCAAGTCAAGAATATCCAAATTGCGGAGGAAAGTTCAAATCTTGGGCTCTTCAGAGGTTTGCTTCATCCTTTTTTGTAAAATATTTTGAATCTTGGTGCAGTTGACTTCAGGGATTCTTGATTTTTGGCTGAATTTATATGGGTAAAGGAGGAGGATGTGTGCCGAGTAAGAACAAGGCACCTCGGGGTGTATCTGATCGTGATGCGCCCATTCCTCTGTCTGAGAGATCAATCTCTACTGAGGGTCTAAGCCCAGAAAGGAGTAGTAATCCGACAATCCCTGTTCAAATTGGGGGGGATTCGCAGAGGAAATTGAGGATATTTATTGTGTTTTATTCAATGTACAGACATGTAGAAACCCTAGCGAGAAGGATCAAGAAAGGGGTTGATGGGGTTGAGGGCGTTGAGGGGGTTTTGTATAGGGTTCCTGAGATATTGGCGCCTGAGGTTTTGGAGCAGATGAAGGTTCCGGTTAAGGATGATGGGATTCCGGTGATATCGGTGGAGGAGATGGTGGAGGCTGATGGGTTCTTGTTTGGTTTTCCGACGAGGTTCGGGAGCATGGCCGCGCAGATGAAGGCGTTTTTCGACTCGACGGGTGGGTTGTGGAGGGAGCAGAAGCTTGCTGGCGTTCCGGCAGGATTCTTTGTCAGCACCGGCACGCAAGGCGGCGGCCAGGAAACCACTGCGTAAGTCTGGTGATGCTGATGGTATTGGTGTTTGTTTGATTGAATGATCATTCATTGTATTGGTATTTGTTGTCACAATAACCATTTCTTGATTGTGTCCGGCTATAAATGATTCGAGTCGAGTGGTACACGTTATTGTTCAAATTTATTTGAATTATTTTCAAGTTTCAAAAATAACATTTGAATTTAGTTTGATTATTGATTTAATCGAGCTCAATTGGATCAAATACAAGTCGAGCTTCAGTAATTTGATATTTTTAAGTATATCGAGTCCAAACGAATTTTTATCGATCGATTTCAATCTAGTATTGAATAGTTTGATTATTTTTTCAGTTAAGTATATCGAGTCCAAATGAATTTTTATCGATCGATTTCAATCTAGTATTGAATAGTTTGATTATTTTTTCAGTCCTATGTCCACAGATGCATAGTTTCGGAAAACGACTACATAAGTTTAGTTACGAGATCTTCATTTTGGACAATCATAGATGGTTGATAATGTTGATTTCTTGGTATTTCGTTAAATGATCGTCGTGTAGGGTTGGGAATCTTGTAATCTGTATTGATCTCGACGATGTACTCATTGCAGATGGACGGCAATCACGCAACTAGCCCACCACGGTATGCTCTACGTTCCAATCGGATACACGTTTGGGGCGGGCATGTTTGGGATTGATTCGATCAAAGGCGGTTCCCCTTATGGAGCCGGAGTATTCTCAGGAGACGGGACGAGGGAACCGACCGATACTGAACTTGCACTTGCAGAGCACCAAGGCAAATACATGGCATTGGTGGTGAAGAGATTTGCTGGGCCATCATCATCTTCTTTTGCTCCAAACAAAGTAGTATCCAAGACTTAGGACAGGCAGGTTAAGTCCCATGATTCCATTTCTGGGTTTTTAGTACTGTGTCTCCTCTCCAGTGTGCATCTCATGACTTGATACCATTACAATTTATTTGTGAACAAAATTAGACAAAAACATTAGATTGGTTTTTTGGTCTTACATTGTATTTGCCTTTTGAAGTCATCATAACATTTGAATGTGACTGGTTTTGCTTTAGGATTGATCTTTCTTAGTTGAAAATTTCTAAATAGATGAAATTTGACCGAATCTGAATCAATTTTGTGACAAATATAATATAATTGATATTATATTTGTGACATTTATCGTATAATTGATATACAGTTCA
Organism: Sesamum alatum; assembly: GCA_034509735.1. NCBI lineage: Eukaryota > Viridiplantae > Streptophyta > Magnoliopsida > Lamiales > Pedaliaceae > Sesamum > Sesamum alatum. The sequence goes on from JACGWO010000006.1 coordinate 1,364,779, forward strand.
GAAAAAAAAAAAGAACAATTAATAAGTGCTTTGGCGAACATACAAATAGTCTGTTGCTATAAAAAAACATGACTTTATGACCGTTTTTTTTCTTTTAATACACATACTCCACCCACTCAAGCACACATTAAGTTCGAACACAAGACTTTTTATAGAAAATCTTGAACCGAAATCGTCTTTTTAAAGAAAATCTTGAACCAAAATCGTCAATAGGGTGTTTGTGTTATGGGGTGGTCTTTCCTCTATCAGATTTTGTCAAGTTTGATGCAAAGAAATGGTAATAAAACTGGGATGCCCATTTAGTTTTCACTCCATTCATCACTTTGCTGGCAATGCATTCAACATATAAAAACGAACCAAGATATTATTTTAACCGATTTAAATTAGAAATCAGAAATTCTAAATTAACCGATTTAAAAATATAAATTATAAAACAAAATTACTATTCTTGATCTACTTTTAGCAACAAAAGTTTATGAGAACAATTAAATTATCAATAAACTGTAAAAATTGATCAAAACTTTAAATCAACCAATTTAAAAATATACGTTGTAAATTAAATTCACTCTTTCTGACTTATTTTTAATAAAAATATATATATCTTAGGCGAATAAATCCGCAAAAAAGGGCAACCCAAAAAAAAAAACAAAGAATAAAGAAAGAAACCCCAAAAAACAAAAATCGATATTTAGAAAAAAGAAACAAAATTTGTGATTTTGGAAGTCCAATTTTGTTAGAGAAAACAAAAGATACAAAATAGTGTAATATTCACTCGAAATAACAATTTCTTTAAGTGATTTCATTACCAAAACCATAGAACCAAACACGGCCTTAGTAAAGGAAGAAAAATGTATGGCAAAGCTACTAGTAAACACCGTCTCGCAAGAGAGAAAAAAAACGGCGTTATCAGCGAAACTTCCACATCTTGTTCTGCGCCTCCCATGAATCAGATAAGAACCAAAATTATCAGCTTATCTGGGATTATGAAGGCACATACTCCGCTACCAAACAGAGTATTAATCCACGGAGTTATAAAAGGCTGAAGCCCCAAATTAAAGAGAAAAAAACGAAAGAGAACCGGCAGGAATCACGAAGAGAAGAAGAGCCACGGCGGCGGTAATGGTGATACGGCGTGTTCCGGCGAGATGATTCGCTTCCTACTGTAACATCAGTATTGTAGTATTTATAAGGGGGAGAGGAGCTGCTTCCACGGAAACCCTAATCGTGGGAATTTTTTTATTTTTGTTTGTTATTATTATTATTTATAATTTTGTTTCCTTTTTTTTTTTCTGGTTTATTTGTAATGTCTGTATATGACCTTAAAAAATAATTATATATGAAGACTTTTTAAAGGTTTGTGCAAGAATTGTTCTCGGTGGGCTTCAATAAGAATATCTTTTGGGGCCCATATAACTGGGCTAGCCCAATAATTTCTTGGCCCATGTTTCATAGCTTGGACCACAAGGGGCGAAACAATCAAAACGATCACGCTTGAAATCATGTTCAAAGCCGTTGTTTCATGTGCACACAGAAAAAATAGATATAAAATTAAAAGGGCAAAATGTTTTTTTTGTCCTATAAGACTAAGGTGGTATTTATTTTGGTACCACAACTTAGGTAGGTGGGCTGTTTTAATCCCATAAAATATATTTTTCAGTTCTTTTGGTCCCAACACATGACAATTTGATACCATAAAAACTGAAAAACGTGTTCTGTGGACTAAAACAGCCACCTACCTAAGTTGCACATGATTTGTAGGGATCAAAAAAAGCTAAAAAACGTGTTTTATGGAACTAAAACAGCCACCTACCTAAATTGTGATACCAAAATAAATAATATCCTAATCTTACGGGACCAAAAAAATATTTTACCTAAAATTAAAATATTGGACCAAAATGATATTGTTTAAACTTGCCTCTAACATTTATAGTAAGTAGTAATAGATATATTCTGAGGACCACTTAACGTATTAGAAGTCCCATTGCTTAGATGTAATTGGTACCTAATAAATTATTTGATTTCATCATAGGACCTAATTTGCTAAAGACTTACGTAATTTATATCTAATTTTTCTATAATTATGAAATATTAGGATTAAGTCTATCATATATGATTTCAAATCTCATTATTTCTTATAATTAATTGATTATTAATTATTGTATCGAATTACTTACTGGTATTTTGATGTAGAACATTTTTAAAATAATTTTTTTCTGAAAAAAAATAAATAAATGGATACATACACTACATGAAAATTACATAAAGTCACCGGCGTTATAAAGAAAAGGTTCATTGTAGTCAAAGTAGATTGTTCAAATTTTTTGTATTATATATTTTAAGGCCATGTTTACTAGGTCATATTAGCCTGGATATCTAGGCTAATATGGCCTAGTCAGCTGTTTACTGTCCACATTTACAGTCCGGTACTATTTCCTCGGCCCTATACTAACCTCTGCAATTTTCCCTACTATAATATTGGCTGGGGGGTACATATTAACAATATGTGGACTCCACAGCAATTTGGATTAAAATATTTAGACTCGTTTGCCCCTCATATGTGCACGGGAATTCTCATTACTGACCTCAATGGGATGTAAAATTACACCCTGACATAAATGAGACATTTATTGTGTCAGGTTAGGTTAGGTGGGCATTTATTTCCAAAATATACATGCAAGTGAGATATTCTCATGCATTTTTATGGAAGAAGTAGTGTCCAAAATAAAAGCAACCTACTCTTATTAATATCGGGAAGGTGGTGAGCGCGGTAACCAAGCTGTCTCGTGCCTTTACCATGGAAGATTGCACAATCTTGCAATGTAAATGCAAGATTGTGTTGCAGATTTGGCTTAAGGGCAAACCCGGTAATAAATTCGCATTTATTACCTGATTTAACATGTAATAATTACTAGGGGCAAAGACGGAACTGCACCATTCCTCAGCATATCAGTGGAAGATAGTAAACGGTGAATTATTTATCCAAACGGATTAAACCCAAGATAAAAATGCCAAGTAAACGTAAGATAATATAAACTAATATGCTCAAGTAATATAAATAGTATGGACCTACTATAACATGGCCTAATACAATATGAGCCAGTAAACATGGCCTAAGTATACATACTATGTATATAAAATTCATATAATCTATACACTTTATCTCATATGCAGTGTATTTATATATATATATATATATATATATGTACTTTAAGGTGCACAGTGAGTTGGGGTAGTTTAGGACCGATCAAATTTATTTATAGTTGGTCCTCAGGGGGTCTTGGGCCTTTAAATGCTCCAATTGTGTTCATTTTTAAACGATGTCCAGTCTATGAACCCGCCCGATTGAGACCAAAATCTGGCCCAGACCAGGCCGAAATCCGAATTGAATGTGCCTGATATTCTTTTTGCTTATAAATTTGAGGTGTTTTGTTGAACTATTATTTAAATTTATGGTTGTCTTATAAAATAAACAAATAAAAAAATTATGACTAGAAAAAATTAATTAAGATTATATAATAAATTTAAATAATAATTTGACCAACAAACTTACAATAATAAACTTAAATAATAGCAATCCAAAAAGAAATTAAAATAAAGAGTATTAATGAATTAATATAATAAAATATTTAAAAATAATAAAAAAAAAATAGATTTTCAAAAGTATAAAAAATCCTACAAAGATAGTCAACTTAAAAGAATAAAATAAAAATTATATGACATGCATTAGTAAAAAAAAAGACCCAACAAACCCGACCCAGGCCCACTCAAGACCAGGTGTCTTGGGCCACTGAGTTGGGTTGGTCCTAATTATTGATACCTAGGATCTACCCAGGATTAGTCCGATCCCAAGTGGACTTAGGCTGGACTAACCTATTTTTTTATCGGATTAATTTGGTCCTGAGGCCCAACCCGACTTACTGTACATCTTGATCTGTACAATTGTATCAATTCTAAGCCCCTTAAAGCTAATTTGATTTGCTAGATATGAAATTTCTAAAAAATCCACTTTTTATTGCATCTCCCAATCATCGTCCGCTCACGATCAATGAATTTTGGCCTTTACTTCACACATGGATCGATTGTGTCTGATCCGCTAGTATATAAAAGACTTAAATGCATTTTTCGTTCTGTATTTTTTGCATTTTGACGTTTTAGTTATTTATCTTTCTAGGTTAGTAAATAGGTCCTGTAACTTTTAAATTTTCGCGATTTTGGTTTTTCAATCACTGGAGTTTACAAATATTATCAGAATTTCTTTTTTTAATTTGGGGCTTTTGTTCACATTGGTAAAATTACTGCCAGCATGGAACCAAATTTCCGTCTTATATCTTTTATATTTGGATAAATTACATCTACCTTCCCTGAGGTTTGACATAATTACAAATATCCCTCGTTGTTTGAAAAATTACAAATAACTCCCTGAGGGTTGTAATTTTTAACCAAAGGCCAAAAATTGACCATTTTGCCCTTAAATTTTTATTAAAATTGTAGAAAAATCACTCAAGGAAAATTGCATTATTCCTCCTCTGTGTAAAAAACTTAAGAAATCTCTCTCTACGAATTGTAGTCCAAAAATTTTTAAGAATTAAATAAAAAATAATTCAGTGCACAAGGGCATTTTCATCAATTTACCCATAAAAATGGATGATAATGGGTCATTTGTTAGACGGTTACAAACCTCAGGGTGGTATTTGTAATTTTTCAAACAATGAGGGGGTATTTGTAATTATGCCAAACCTCGGGGGAGGTAGATGTAATTTACCCTTTATATTTTGGTGTTTTAGTCATTTATCTTTCTAATGTAGCAAATAGTTTCTATGACTTATAATTTTTTGCGAGTTTGGTCCATTAAATTGATCAATGGGTATAGAAGCCTCAAATTACAAAAAAAAAAATCCGGCAATATTTGCAAACTCCGATGATTGAAGGACCAAAATCGCGAAAAATTAAAAAAATACAGAACATATTTGTTACCGTATAAAAATAAATGATTAAAATGCCAAAATACAAAAGATACGAAACGAAAATTATATTTAATCCTGTATATAAAACACAAGACGAAACACAATACTATTAAGTCACAATAGAAAAACCGAACTGAAAAGAATATAAACAAATAAAAAACACCATAACTCGAAAGAAAACACACAAAGTCGACATGCACAATCCACAGTACATAATTTTCAGCAATGCGCAGTTTGATTGGGGTCGCATTTGGACGGCAGCTCCATGGCCCGAGTTGAATTGATTCCGAACAGCGGCAAGTACTTGTTGTTCTTGAAACCGCAAAAGCACGTCAGGTTCGCGTGTCCCAGGGCGGCGCAGCAGGCGCTCGAAGGCGGAGGCGGGGTGGCGCTGCCTGTCGCCACTGCCGGCCTGCACTCGACCAACTCGTCTTGGCTCATGCCGCAGAGGCCGTCGTTTGCCTTTGCCGTCGCAGACACGGCTGCTGATACAATTACCACTAATGCCACAATCAGTGCCCTAGTAGCAATGCGTGACTGTGTGGCTGAGGCCTCCATCTCTTTACTTCAAATTTAGTGGTCTTTCCATTTTTTTCCCCAAAGGGTTTGGGATTTAAATAGAGAGATGTCTCGTCTCGTCTCGCATGTGGGGTAGACATTGCTGTCAATTGGTCAAATTCTGGTTTTTTTTAGAGGTATTAGCCATGTGACATGTTGTTATTATGTGTATATAAAATAATATTCACACTTTAAAATCATTGTAAATCTAAGTAAGAAATGTATATATATATATATATAAAATGACATATTGCATTTAAAAAAAATTAATTTTAGGGGTATTATCGGCATAATCAAAAAATTGGTGTCACAGTATCGTAAACCAACATTTATAAGTAAGAAGTATCTTTTCTTTATATATTAATATAGATGATGTAATTATACGAAAACTTCATCTGATTTTGAAAAATTACGCTTAGTGTTCTTGATGTTTGTTTTTGTCCGATAAATAGATTTATTAATTGGTTAAAATCTATTAAATTTGTTGATACCAGCAACAAAAAAAATCCCATATTCAACTCTAATTATGGATTATTGCATGTAAAAATAAATCTTTTCTTACTAAACTATCCATATACATCTTCATACGCTAATGCATGTGAGGAGGTAAATTTTTACTTCTATAAGGATAGTTTGATTAAAAAATTTTGGTTGACGTGCAATTAGAGGTAAATATGAATTTTTATTTTTTTATAAATTTTGACTAACTAATATATCTATTTATTGAATGGATAAACATCAGGGGTACTATACACCAACTCTCCAGGAGAACAATATAATTATTCCTAATTATTAACATACAAAATTTAAATTTGGGGAAAAGTTTAACGTTAGGTGAAATTGAGATTTCAGTATTATGAAATTATGATTTCAAATTTTATTAATAATTTGTAGGTGTTGTCGATGAGGTCTAACTCAGTTGACGAAGTTGAGGCCCCATGATCTCAAAGGTCATGGGTTCGAATCCCCTGCATTGGATGATGTTGTTACTACTGTATAGTAGGTATTATTTGTAACTTAATAATTAGGTGTTATTTATATGATATTATTGATTTGATTGTTGTAATTATGCCTATCCGATATTAATAGTCGACAGAATTGCTTGTAATCTCTTTAATTCAATTTGAAATAATTAAGATTTGGAGATGAAAGATTGGATAGGCCATATGGACCACAGATGGAATTGGTATAATATATGGATCCCGTGAGAGGTGATGACAAAAAGAGGTTGGCAGACTTGGCTGTATACGTCACGGGCTTGCTATTCACCTATGTTTTTAATTACAAGTGTCTAATTAACACAACGAATTGGTGTTGTAAACTAAAATTTGGTTAGAATTAATTATTAGGGTTAAATACAGTTATCATCCTTTAAGTATTTATCCGATATCAATTACCTCCCTAAAGTATTAAAATCTTCAAAAAGCCCCCTAGCCTTCTAACAACTTTAATTTTGAAGTTCAAAAAGTCCATTTTACCCTTACTAAAAATTGATTTATGAAAAAAAATTAAAAGGAATTTTTAAAATACCAAAACCACTCTTTTTTGAAGTTTTATCTAATTTTATTTTCACTTTTTCATCGAGCCCTTTTTATTTTTATAATTCTAAAGTATTTTGAGCTCATTTTATTTTAGTTTCACTTATTTGTCAAACTAAGTTAAAAATAAATTTATACATTCATATCATTACCATATTTATATAATTATCATGTTTATATAAATATATATTAATTATATATTTTCTTACTAGCTCATGATCAACTCTTTTGATTTTATTAATTGTATGTTTGTTTAAGTAAATATATATATATATATGTATGAATTTATTTTTAATTTGGTTTGACAAATAAAAGAAACTAAAATAAAATAAATCCCATATATTTTAGGATTACGAAAATTAAAAAAAAAAAACTCGATGAATATGTGAAACTAGAATTAGACAAAAGATTCACAAAAGAGCGATTTTGGTATTTTAAAAATTCCTTTAATTTTTTTTGAAAAAGCAATTTTCAATAAGGGTAAAATGGACCTTTTGAACTTAAAAATAAGAGGAGTTAGAAGGTCAGGGGGTTTTTGCAGGTTTTAATACTTTAAGAAGTAATTGATGTGGGATGAATACTTCAAGGTGATAAGTGTATTTAACCCTAATTATTATGATGATAATGATATGAGTTCTTAATTAGCATTCATTATTAAACATGTGAACCTTTTTAAAGCGATAACCCAGAGGACGGGACGGATCCAAGAGTGAAAGTTTGAAGAGATCGAAAAATTATATTTATATATTATATTCATGTTGTGATATTATTATAAGGCAATTAAATAAGGGGAAATTATTTTTTTAGTCCGCTAAGTAAGCCCAATATTACTTTTAGTTCGGTAATTACTCATTTTTTTTTTAAGTCCAGTAACTTGCAAAATTGATAAGATTTAGTCCGAATTAGGGTTTTTTACTCAATTTTTTGGCGATATTTTAAAAATTAATCGGAAAATGCAACGTGGCAACTATTTGGTTAATTTACAGCAACTTATACGTGTGTACAACACATGTATTAGTTGCCACTTGAACAACCACATGTATTAGGTGACATTCAAATTAAAATTCACCTCATTTCAATTGCCACGTAGGCTTAAAAATTCTCAAAATATGTCCAATTGGCATGCCATGTAATATTTTCGACCACCAGAGGGCTAAATCTCATCAATTTTGCAAGTTATTGGACTTAGAAAAAAATGAGTATAATTATCGTACTAAAATTAATATTGGGCATACTTAACAGACTAAAAAAATAATTTTCTCATTAAATAATTAGACGTCCAATATGTATAATTTAAAAAATTACAAATTTTTGGTAGGGCAACATATAAAAAAAATGAAAAATATGTATAATTAAAAAAAATTATGAAAATTTGAGGGGGCGGGGGGTAGGCTCGCCGGCCCCCCTTTGATCCATTACTGCCAGGGGGATAAATTATATTACCGAGTAAGGTTGATTAGGGGGGGATGCATGTTACCCCATGTGATATAGAAAATGTGCAATATATTCTCTTGTGAAAAATAAAAAATATCAAATTATCTTCTTGTGTCTTTAAAAAATGAGCAATTTACCCTTTTGAAGTGTGTAGTGTAATATACTAGCTCTTCCTGTAAGTGGGCATGATTTTTTAAATAAAATATTATTTTTTATATAATATATTAATATTTATATATATATATATCAAAATTTATTAAAAAGTAAAAAAAAAATACTATTTTATATAATATAACATATTTTTAATAATATATTATTTTTTATTATTGAAAAAAAAAAAACCAACCACTCACCCCAATGCCGCCGCGCAGTCCCCTTCACCCTCCAGTCCCACCACCGCCGCCACCCAGTCCCACCGCCAGACTTGCAGCCGCGTCCCCATAACCCGTCGGCTCCGCCCTCACACGCCTCCCCCCCTCCCTCTCCCCTTTGTCTCCCCTTGCTCCCGTCCACCTCCCCGTTCCTTTGCTCATTTTCAATATCACAGGGGGTAATTTGCATTAAACTTGTTAGTCATGTGTCGAATCGATTTAAGCATGAATTAGATTGCGGCAATAGATCTATAACTTGATTTTGAGGAGTTTTTTCTATTTTATATACAGTTGGATAGTGTGGTGATAAATACACCCTTTAAGTAGTAATTATATCTCAAATCGGACATTTTATATCATTAGCTACTTGGGAAATTCTAGTGGGGATCTGGTTTGATCAAATCTGAACCAATCATATGGCAAGTGCAATATATTTGTCATGTGATTATTGTACAGGACAGGAAAAGTGACCAATCACAAAACAAGTGTCTATAATTAGTTTGATTTGATCAAACCTGACTCGAATAAAAAAATTTCTAGCTATTCTTGTGATCAAATTTAATGACAATTATTACACTAATCTGCATTTTAATAAAAGAATAACTTCTATGAAGTAGCTTGTTAAGTTCATTAAATGTAATAACATAAATTCTCGTTCAATAAGTATTTTAGCATTGCTCGATTTCAATTTAATTAATAAAGTAATAATATATAATTTATAAAATCAAGTACTCATGTTTGATACGATAAAAATCTTGTTATCACAATTTGGTTAATCAAAATTAAATTTAAATATAACTTTTCAAACTCAATAAAAAATAAAATAAAAATTGAGCAATAATGTTTCAGTTTGCGAGGCTTGGCAAGAACACAATTGAGAGCGTCGCGAAGCACGTGATAATAAGAATCCAGTGACGTAGCGTGGAATCATTTTCCAGACATTCTTAAGCACAAACGAATAAAAAGTTGACACGTAACCAACCGTGTGACGTGTCATTTGGAGGCCGGTGAAGGAACAGCTGAAACGGAATGGGGGCGATGCACGCTGTGATTCTAATCCCCTTCGATTTTGTTTCCGCATTTTAAGGTTTTACTTTAGTCCCTTGCAAACTAACAGCCTTCTTTACATGAAAAATAACGAAAATGCCACTGCAATTGTTCTTGACAACTCTTACCCCCATGAAAAGGAAAAAAGACACCACGGTAAATTATAAATTTTCACCAAAAAAGAAAAAGTAGAGAAAATCAGAACCTAATTAATATTGAAAAAAATAAAATAAAATAACATGAAAAAGCAATAATAAATATTATAAATCATAAATCGACATTGTCTCACGTTGATTACATAAGAAAGTCGGCCATTATTACTCCGGATAAGAACTTCGCCACATTAACGCTACATGTTAATAATATACGTGTACGGATAGACGCAACAGGATTGTATCAGAAAAATAAATAGCTTATCCTACACGTAATATATAAAACCAACGTTATTTCTTTTGACTTGTTAGGTCGCCTTTCCGAAAGAACTTGATATTTTATCTAAAACTCATTTTCATTATTAAAATTGCATTTTTAGATCATATATTTAACCAAATTACTAAAATAAATTATTATTTTTTTTGGAACTAGATTAGAAATTATGGTGTTCTTATTAAAAAGTCTTGAAAAATGGATAAATTAGGATTTTAGAGAAAGAAGAAGTTTGACTTATGTTGTCTTCTTTAACATCATGATTATAACCTACCTCTTTTTTATGTCTTAAATGATTTCAATGCTTATCCCAATTTGGAGTCATTTTTCATGGCTTAAAAAACAGTATAAATATGACATTTCAGTGTATTCAACAAATCTAAGTACATCATCTTGCTGTCTGCCCACATCAACTACTACTAGCCAGGTGTTCTAAGGTTTGTTTGCACTTCATTTTATTATTTATTTTATTATTATTATTATTATTATTATTATTCACCATACATGAATAGAGAGTTCGTTTATGTTTTCAGTGAAAAATATGTGTTTTCAATTTATTACAATTTTTTTTTGTGAAAATGAGAATATATTTGATTTAATTAATGAGATTGTGTTATATTGGGACGTGATTTCAAATCAGTGTATATTTTCAATGATTATATGTATAAATAAGCATGATTGTATTTTAATTACTGTTTTAAAAACTGAAAATAAATACGTAAACAAATAGATTGAAAATATTTGAATCATGATTAAAATTATTTAGGTATTTATAAATCTGGTCGATCTGAACAATCACATCAGCCTTGATGACCATCTGAGGTTGGCCAATTTCATGTTTTACAAATATTGTGGCAACATTCGATATTAAAATTTGGTGTAGATCACGTCAACATCTCCTAAGATTAGGTCTAATTACATAAGCATGCCTTGCTCTTATCAAAATTATAATACACCTCCCGAGGGGGGTGTTGATAAAACGGGTGTTGATAAAACTTTCTCCAATGGGTATTTGTGTATATTTTTGCTCTTGAGGACATTTTAACGTAAATGGCAATTACAATATCAGTGGTGTAGTAGTAATTATTCAAAAAGCAATGGATATTTGTGTAATTAGAAATAATTTTAGGGAGTATCGACATAATTTATTCTTAAGTATTTTATAGTTATTTTGTTCATTGTGCAGGTCTAATAATTTTGTGAAATTGGACAATTAATAATTGAAAATTAAATTTTCATTATTGAGGTACTTTTTTATACTTCATATCCGATTGTGAGGGTAAATCGTCTTTTATATTTTAAAAGTAAAGCAAATTAATTCCTATTTAAAAATGAAGCAAATTAATTCTTATTTAAATCGTTGATAGAGGATAATTTGCTTTATTCCTCAAATTAAAGGGGTAAATTATTTCCTTTTTCTTATTTCTCATATAATGGGGTAAATTGCATTTAAGAATTTAACCCTTTATTTTTTGAATGGTGAAGAATAGTTTCTTGGAACTGAAGTTTTGGAAACCGTGCAACTGTAAAACCCATGCAAAAGTCGTGTTTTACGCGTTACTAACTGTAAAAATGCACCGACATTGATTGGTGTAGTGCGAGAGAAGTGAATAAAGAGTTGTTCTTGATAAGAATTATAACAACTCTTGTAGATAAAGCCTGGTACATGTATGCAATCGCACAGTAGAGAGAGGAAGACATTGCTTCCCGCGTTTTCCATCTGCAATTTCTCTTGAATCAAGTCATGCGTGCAAGCTATTTCTTTCTCATACCTCTCTCTCTCTCTCTCGTCCCACCACCACAAGTTCTTCTCTTTCGCCACCTCCTTAACGGTTTTTGATCCTCTGCAAGCTTCCTCTCTCCTCATTCATCTCTCTCTCTCTCTCTCTCTATATATATATATATATATATATACACAGACACAACATCACTTTTCTTTCTCTTTCATGTAAAGTTACATTGATACAAAACCCATCACATCATTCAGACATATACATCTGTTTCCTGATCCATTTCAAGAACTGTGTGAAGTATGTGGGCTTCTTTGTCTAAGAATTGACTGTTCTTGTTCCTGACGGGTATGTTTTGTTCTTCATAAGTTTCCTGAATCGAAATTGTTCACATCTTCAAATTATTTGCGGAGTTCGGATTGGGATTTTAGTGGGATTCAAGCAAGAATTATGATATTCTTGTTTCTGTTTGATTAACGTTTTCAAGCTCAGAAATCTGAAGTTGGTTTGATTTCCTTTGTCTGTTTTTGGTTCTGTGGGCAGAATTCAATCGAGAGAAGATCATGGGAAGCCACATGAGCAAGAAGCCTGTTGAAACAACATCAGCTGCTGCTACTTCAATCAACAACCTTCATTACACGACCGAGCTGAACTATTACGAGGCTGCCTGCAAACTCGACGTCGATTTGCAGTCGTTCGACACAACCCTCCAAGCCCGGACCAACGACGTGATCAACTCCCTCGCCGCAGGGGTTGAGGTTAAGGCCTTGTCCTTCGATTCCCTGAGGGAAGTCACTGAATGTCTGCTAGAAATGAATCAAGAAGTCGTTAAGGTTATCCTGGATTGCAAGAAGGACATATGGAAGAATCAAGAACTGTTCGATCTTGTTGAGGATTACTTTGAGAACAGCCTCAAGACGTTGGATTTCTGCGCCGCGTTAGAGAAGTGCTTGAAACGCGCCCGCGACAGCCAACTGCTCATACACGTCGCGTTGCAGCAGTTCGAGGAGGAAGATAATGGTAATGAGAAGTATTCTAAGACATTGGAGGAATTGAAGAGTTTTAAGGATGCAGGGGATCCCTTCACAGAGGAATTCTTTCAGATTTTTCAATCTGTTTACATGCAACAAATGATGATGTTGGAGAAATTGCAGTTAAAGAAGAACAAATTGGACAAGAAATTGAGGTACATTCATGCCTGGAGGAAGGTTTCTAGCATCATATTCGCCGCCACCTTTGCTGCTGTCCTGATTTGCTCGGTGGTGGCTGCCGCCATGGCTGCACCTCCCGTGGCAGCGGCCCTGGCGGCCGCCACCTCGATCCCGTTGGGGTCGATGGGGAAGTGGATAGACTCACTCCTCAAGAACTATGAGAATGCAGTGAAGGGACAGAAGGAGATCGTCAACTGTATGAATGTGGGGACTTATGTTACAATCAAAGATTTGGACAGCATTCGTGTCTTGATCGACAGGTTGGAGATCGAGATCGAATCGCTGTTGGAAAACGCAGAATTCGCGATGATCAACGGTGAGGAGGCGGTGAGGGTCGGCGTGGAGGAAATCAAGAAGAAACTGGATGTGTTCATGAAGAACATTGAGGAGTTAGGGGCTCAGGCTGATAACTGCAGTAGGGATATACGCAGGGCAAGAACTGTTATCCTGCAGAGGATCATCAAACATCCCAACCATTGATTTTTCTTTGATGCCTGCTAAGAATTTATGTATATGACAGATCAAATAATTGGAATCTTGATTTTATTGTTCCTTGATCTTTTTTTTCATTTGTTGATAATAGATTATTTATATATGGTTAATTAGTATTAAATCAATGACTCTTTCTTTATATATTTTTTTTTTTGGGTGAATCGTCGTAGTCATCATTTGTTGAGATAGTATATTAGTGGGGTTCAATCGATAATAATACATGAATGTGTCTATTCATACATAACTGACACATGCACGTACCGTTAATACATCTATGTATATTGGCATATAAGTTAGAACACTTGAAAAGTTCAAGTCAATTTGAGCTAATAAGTGTTAGGTTATAATTACCAAGATTTCTGGTTTTATGATAGAATTTTCATAGTCCAAACTTTTTATTATAAAATAGTGCGACGTCACGTTAGCTTGGCTATTTATACAACTGATGGGCTAGCGGAATACATGTGTTCTTGTCGTTTACTTTTTTGCGAAAACTTAGATATAAAACTAAATGTGTTGAGTTTTCTCAATTTAGGACCATTTTAAAAATCCTATAAAGTAAGTGACTAAAAGTATTGAACTTTCTAAATTTTGAGATCATTTGAAAATTTCATATAACTGAAAACTAAAAATGCTGAACCCTATCTTATAAGACTAAAAATGTAATTTTCACTTAATTTATCCACATTATTCAAAAAATGGTGATCTTATCTTAGATAATATTGGAGCGGATAGGGGTGAAAGATCAGTTATGAAACAGAAAAGTGTATGGATGAATTGTCTTAAATTGTCCCTTTGGGAGGATTTATGGGCATGTCCTAAAATGTCATACCCGTAACTTATAAGCATCCATCCTATGATGTCTTAAAGTTAAAAGCTCCAGCTCAGATTTTGTTCTCCTATCCTACAATACTTCATTTTTTATTTTGTTTTTGTTTTTTTTTTTGGGCTCATTGAATATTAAAAGAATTCACAATATAAATATTTGGGTTATTTACATTTAGATCCCCTTTACCCCAAAAAAGTTTTAAAATTACACTTACACCCCCTTTAAAAATTCTCCATTTACACCCGACCACATTTCGTTAGAATTTGGACAAAATATGCTGATGTGAGCAAAAGAATTACATAAATTTTCAATTTTACTCCTTATTTAATATTCTCATGTAATAATCTTGTACTTATAAGGGGAAAATTATAAGAATGTTAACCTCACTCCATATGTACATATCACATTTATTCCCTAATAAATACAAAAATATACATGAAAAATGTTAAATGAGGGGTAAAATTGAAATTTTATATAATTCTTTTTGCTTATGCTAACTTTTTTCGTCCAAACCCTAACGGGAGCGGGTCATGTGTAAATGAATAAATTTTAAAGGGATGTAAGTGTGATTTTAATTTTTTTTTTTGAGAAAATTATAATTTTATATTTTTAGAGAGGGTCTAAGTGTAATTAATCCTAAATAATTTCTACAATTTACTACTAATTGTCTACCTCTATAGAAACCAAGAATGTAATATTTGCGCTAAGGGAGAATCTTTATCGTGCCAGTGGTAGAAAGTCTGACGTTGTTACACTGATAATGTGGGTATGAATCTTTTCTAAGGCATTTAGTAGGTTTAAACATACAATCACTGTTCATCTCCCAATTAGTTACAACCTTGATCTTCTCGTATTGGATCACGACTTTCGTTTCTTGATAAACTCATAGCGTAAACCCTTTATCGATCTATTATAGGAACCAAGATCATTGCAATGACTTATGTGCGATTCTGTCTGGTGTTTGTGTCCCGATGGGTTAACAACCTTGATGGACTACCACTCATGTTTTTCCCGTTTCTTTTTATAAAAACTAATCGTCATGGCAAGCTATCTCTATGTGCATATAATAATTAATTTTTTACATTTTAATATATATTATAAATAAAAACAAAATATTAAAATATACTAATTGTGCAGTTATATTAATATAAAATTTGAAAAGTTTGAATAAATTAATTATTTTATCAAATGAGGGCATTTGAGATCGCAAAAAACTAGTGCAACAGTGTCAAAATCGCCACCTTGGACTAGAACGCCTCTTTTTTTTTTTTTTTTATAATAATATAGATAAAGAACGGAATTTCAAGCAGGTAAATGAGTTCACGGTTTCTGGACAACATTAGAAGCTCCAAAGACAAAGAAAACGGGTTTTTTGTCTGTAAATACTACTACATACATTATATTAGAATTCACCAAATATGAATGGGAGAGGGTCGAATATGGAAGTATGTAGCTGAGGCCATGTAAGAGCAGACCAAAGAGACATAGATCTTGAACCAGATTGAGGAGAATAAGGTGAGAAATGTACATGTTCCAGTAAAGATCATTACAAACACAAGGTTTCCTACACATTTCACCATGTCGAGGTCCGCTTCCGTTCCTTCGTCAGGGAAATGCCCTCCGGCATAGAATTCAGACAGCAGCTCGTCTTTCAGTTGGAACGTGTCCATGAGCCAGGAAGATACCTCGTTTTCAGACGTTGGAATGTCACTGAGGGCAACACGTCGAACGTGGATGTGAACTTCTGAGGGATCAACTCCAAAGGCATTGTCCAAGAAAGACGGGCAACGGTGCCGGTACCCTATTGTTATGTCATAAACTGCATATACCAAATGCCCAGATGGAGTGAGTGCCAACATAACACAGGATGAGAACATAAAATCCCAGGTAAGGTATTTGCTAAGATCAGTGATGTTCTTTTCATCTGCCCAAATTATTATACTACCCTTCACCTTAAAGCTCGTGAACTCGCGCCAACGACTGCCTTATATGTGACGCTCATCATTGAAATTGCAATTAGGAATAAAAAGATTACGAGGTTATATTGATGTTTCTCACAACAAGATGTAGTACATTATAAGGTTACGGAAAATTCTAAACCAGACCGAGTTTGGCCGGACCTGAACCCATTATACGGCAAGTGCAATACACTTGTTGTGTGATCGGAGTACAGTTCAACACTTGCTCTGTAATTGGTTGGGTTCGGCGAAACCTGATTCAGCTAAGCATTTGCCGTTACCGTTAACCCCCCCCCCCCCCCCCCCCGGGACAACATCTCAGGTCTAAACAGTCAAAGGTACAGCCGTTTATTACATAGTGGATTAGTTCTTTAAGACATGGTCCGAAACATGTGATAGTCTCAAAATACAGAACAACAGTGAACAAAGCAGAATTGCAAGAGCAACGACAGGAAGAGAAAGAACGAACCTGCATCCAAGGAGCCCCTTAAGTGTTCCAAACAAGCATAGAAACCCTTTGTCTTCGGCAGCAGCACGTTCTTCAAATGAGGCAGCCTATTTTCAGACGCATACTTTTGACTACGCAAGCACTTCTGTTCGCTGCACATCATTAACACAAACAAGGAATAAGCAAAAGTTCTATTACATCGGACAATGATTGCTTGCAAGATAACAATAAACTTTCTCCTTTTAGGGAAACTCTAACCCTCGAGTTTAACCTGAGCTAAAATGGCAAGCGCAATACACTTGCAGTGTGATTGGTGTACAGTTCAAGAAAACTGACCAATCACATGACAAGTGTATTACGCTTGTGGTTTGATTACTTTGGTTCGGCTAAACCTGGTTCGAGTAAGAATTTCCCCTCCTTTTACAGTTCCTATTCTCTTTGTTTGAAGCCTAATGAGGATAAACAAACATACGTGAAGTCCGTGCCCTCCGGGAAAACAGCAAGCCACAGATGATCCCTGGGGTCTCTGAAGGCGGACAACATCTGCCGGACAGTTAATTCATCAGCCTCCCATTTCCTCTCAACCGGAATAAACTCCGTCACATGAAAAACCCAACCGAAAACAGGCAACCTCATCAAACTGCTTTTAAGGATGTACTTAATGTAGCCCTCGCATCCCTTCCTCAATGCAAGATCCCACAAGTACATCCAGTCTACCTCGGTTCTATGGTTTGCAATAAGAAGGACACGTTCCTTGGCCGGAACCGTTTCCCCCGAGAAGACGACTTTCGTCTTGTTTATCTTCTCAAACAGGAATGGCCAAAGAGCTATCCAACTCCCAAAGAAGAAAGCTGTCGTTTTCCTACTGTGATGCACGCTGAAAAATCTCAATACAACGCCCGTCCAGAATCCACCATATACCAACAACACGAATGCCGTTAACACTAATACAACTATACACAGAACACCTCTTATTACTCTAAATGGAGTCAGAGGGCGACGGTCTCGTCCCTGTTTTAAATTGACAGCGGACTCAGATTCCATTGTAATCGTAGAAAACTATAGCCCCGCGAGTCGGACTAAACAACTCTCAGACAAGATTTAACCTCTAAAATCAGTAATAAGCTGCAGAAAATAACATGCGGTTAGAATTTGGGGATCATAAGCATATCACCAAATAAGAAGCAGTGTAAGAACTCAAGCAGATGAAGAGCTGTCTGATAATCATTGATGTTGTAATACATTTGAATTTTGGTCCGAAGTATGATTTGAAGTTGCATACATAGTAGAAAGAATCTGTTTATCTATTCAAATTCATTAAAAACTGCAAAATCTAGGAAGCCATGAACTAAAAACTAAGGAATCTGAAAAACCCATGAGCTGAATTTGCAGATTTCTTTAACTTTTGTTCTGGTTTCTTACATTCACTTATCCTTAAACACATAAAATAGCAAGAAATAAAAACCAAAAAAAAAGTAAAATTGAAGGGAGAATGTGAGCAAAGGAAAGAGCTTTTACAAGACAAGATTCCAACATATAAAACTGCCTGAGAAATAGGAAAACAAGAGATGAAAAAAGCCCAGAAATTCCCTCATCAGATCTTTAATTTCAAACAGGAAACATTTGACGCATCGAAACATGTTTAACTGGAAACATTAAAATATTCTCATAATTTCAAGAAAAATAATTCAAAAAAAAAAAAAAAAAAACAAACTTACCTTGGGAGATTTTCATATAAACCATTCTTCTTCCTTTCGGGAAGGTAACAATGGTGAAAGATTTAGAGGTTTGTTTGGTGGAACTTTAACGGTTAGAAAGGTAGAGCAGCGGAGCGGAGTTTGTTAGTACAAACTGTGTCTGAAGCTGGAAAACATGAAAAAAGTCTTTTTTTTACACTTTACTATACCTAACTTTCTGGTAGTAATTTATTGCTGTGCACACCATTTTTATTTTAAATAAAAATGAGTAGTTACGTGTTAAGATTCTATTAATTATATTAATAATTTCATAAAATAATAAATTACAAATTATTACACTACTTATGTTAAATAAAGAGTTATGAAATCCTCATCGTTACCGTTGAAGCAGAGGCAAAATTGTAAAATTAATCTCACAGTTTAGGACTATTTCAAAATTGATTTCATATTTATAGGATTTTAAATTTAATCCCATGTTTCGTTAAAAATTGTAAAAGAGACTAAAACGTTGCAAAAAGAAACCCAACACTAACAAACGTTAATAATAACAGCGGGAAACCCACGTGAAATCATGTGCACGTGGGTCAGAAAAAATGGTCAACCATTAGTTTTAATGTATGCTAGGGGGAGTTTTTTTTTTTTTTTTTTTTTTTTTTTGCAATATTTGGCCTATTTTGGCAGCTTTTAATGGAGCATGGGTTTAAACTTAAAATCTCGTAAAACGTGAGGTCAAATTGAAATGAACTTAAATTTTAAAATTTTGTCTTGAAATTGCAAGTTTGAAATGAACTTAAATTGTGGGACTAATTTTGCAATTTTACCTTAAAGTCGAGGTCTAAAAGCCATCCAACTATTGTAAATAAATCTATAATCTTCATATGAATTTGTGTAATTGGCATTTTGCACTCTGGATTTATAGCGATGTTGCACAATACAACTTTAAATTGTAGAAGATAGCATTTTACACTCGTCAATTGTATAGTTATTGGCAACATGCACCACACGATGGAATACTGGACAACAGAAGGACTTAGTGTGGTGACAAGCGGAGTGGGGCAACCGTTGTACCCGGATGCTATCACGCGTCGATGTGCGAGGGTAGATTACGCCCGAGTATGTGTGCTAGCGGACGTTAGTTCTGTGCTCCTGAAGCAGGTGGTCATCATTTCGCCTGATGCGAGTGAGGGGAGAGCAGCGTAGTCCATACCAGTCGAATTTGAGTGGATGCCGCCGAAATGTAATGGGTGCCATGCAATTGGGCACAACAAGGAGAGGTGTCCTGATAAGCAGCAACCGACTAAACCTACGGAGCCACCAGTGCTAGTTTATGTTCCTAGGCACACAACCAGACCAACAGAAATGGAGAAGGCCGCCAGCAACCTTCTCCTAGCTCCAAAGGCAAAGAGCTGGTAGTCTACAACAAATTTGCGGTACTAGCCGGGATAGACAATGATAGCTCTCAGGGTCCTATTAGCAGCCCTTCTGCACGGTCTTATGATTAATGTTGCGACACGGAATATTCGTGCTCTCAATAAACGAGACCACCAGAGCGTTGTGCGGGTGCTCATTGCCTCTGTTCTCTGTCGTTTATGCAGCTAATCATCAGACTACGCGTCGAAGCTTGTGGACGTTTATTATTGAGATGGCTGATATGGTTGAAGACGCACCCTAGCTTCTGATGGGCGACTTTAATTGTATTATTGATGAAAGTGAAGCCCTCAGCCAGGTGGGTGATAATCATGAGGTGCCGGTTGAGTTCGCTGATTGTATAAGGGATGCGGGAGTCATTATGCTGCTGGCGATGGGTGCGAGGTTTACGTGGTGCAACTATGGCATTGGACCTCGACGGCTATGGAAACGCTTGGACAGGGCACTCGGAAAGGAAACATGGTTTGGGACGTGGCCACATAGTTCGTATTTTGTGCTACGCAACGCACCTCGGACCATTCTCCACTAATACTCATGGCGAATCAGGGGGTTTCGCGAGGGGGAGCCTGCTTCCATTTCGCCAATTTTGTGGCCTAGGATCTGGACTTCCTACCTGAGGTCCAGCGGGTCTGGAGCCATGCTATCCATGGGACACCAATCTACTCCCTTACCCGAAAGCTCAAGGTACTCAAGCCAACATTCTTGAGGCTGAGATGAAGAAGGAAATCTAGCGCAGAATATAGTTGAGGCTGCCGAATTTCTTAAGAGCATTCAAGGGCTACAAGGAAAATATCCTCATGTGGTGGTGCGGCAAGCGGTGGAGAAATATGGGAAAATGATCTATTCGAAAGCGGCTGTAACGGAGCAACGTATGTTGCAGTAAAAGATCAAACTCAAGTGGCTTAAAGAGGGGGATCAATGCATGAAATTATTTTTTCAGAAGGTGGCGGTGCAACGAGCCACGAGATGCATTTGCAGGCTGCAAACAAGCACCGACGTCCTCTTGGAGGATCACGACCAGATTGCACAGGAGCTGGTTGATTGGTATACGCGGCTACTGGGGGGGTACTTCTACACTGAGGCCGCTCTACCTCCAAGAGTTACGACCTTTCCTCATAGGCATGATTGGCGAAGATGAGGCCACCGCACTGGTGGCCGAGGTAGCGGGGAATGAAATACGGACAACAATATTCTCTATGGATGACAACAAAGCACCAGGGTCGGACGGGTTCTCAGCATGTTTTTCTCAAAAAAGCTTGGTCGGTGATAGGTACAGAAGTTATCCACGATGTTCAACTCTTCTTCTCGAATGGTCGCCTCTTAAAACAAATCAATGCCACCTTTATTTCCTTGATTATGAAGGTGGCCAATCCGGCTACGGCAGCGGATTTCAAGTTGATTGCGTGCTGCAGCGTCCTCTACAAGATCATTTCTAACGTGATGGTGAATCGGATCAAATCTGTGATCCATAAGCTAGTAGATAGGAGCTAAAATGTGTTCATCCCCGGATGTCAAATTAGTGATAATGTACTGCTCGCCCAAGAGTTGTTGGCTGGCTACAACCAGAATCAGCTGCCTCCTCGGTGCACCATAATAATGAGGAGTTTTGCTGCAGCACAGTCCGTCAGGACCGCGCAATTTAGGCTTCCCACGAGATTTCCTCCTATCCACGAGTATTCTTGGCCGAACAGCTGGGTGGTGGATATAAATACGCGTCCTGGAGGACCTGCCACCTATTGGCGGTGGTGCTAATACCATCAAGTGGTGGTACAACAACGGCATGGGTCGTCCTGCTGCACGGCCCCTTTAAGATACAACGAAACGTCTTTATCTTGTGGCTTGCAATCCTTGATAAGTTGAGCACATTGGATAAGCCGTGGTTCACGCATTTGGAGTGCTTCTGTTGCTTATGTGAATTGCTGATCGTGGAGAGCCATGGGCATCTAATCTGCCAACGTTAGTTTTCTTCTTGGTGCCTTGAGCTGCTACGGAAAGAGGTCCACTTTCAGTGGTCGTGTAGACAGTGGCAACATGGTGTGGAATGGACGAGGCGACGGTGACGTGGAAAACATATTGTGAAGGCGGCATATCGAGCCACCTTGGCTTCACTGATGTACCATGTTTGGCAAGAGCGTAATTGACCGATCTTCTTGAACCAGATCAACCTCAAATAATGTTGTACGTTTAATTTATTGAACAAGTAAAATATCGTATTCTTTGTGATGAGTTGCAGGGAACCCTACAGTCCGTCGCTCTTTATCGGCTTTGAAAAATTGCTTGGCGATAGTATCACTTGTATATCTTTGTACAAATTTTCCTTTTCCATTAATGAAATTTACTCCCCCCAAAAAATTACATTTAAATTGATTGAATTTCAAATTTCTAATGAATTTACTCGAATAATTCTAAATTTATATGATTTAGTTTTACTCTGATTTTAACTATATTTTATTAAAGATAAATGGGTTCCAATTATATTTATATAAAATCATTTGTATTAAGTTTTTCAATTTTTTTTTCTTCAAATTCAATTATCCAATTTCAACTATGCATCTCCATTATAGCAAAAGGACAAATACAAGAGAAATCGTGGCCATCCAAGAAAAATAATAGCAATTTTAATTTAAAATAAAAATTTAGAAGCACGACTATGTCCCTACATCAAACATGTGCTTCACACAATAAATAAATGGAGCCCATGGATCACGAGCGCAGCCGGGAGGATAAATTACGCACCAGACATTTGCTGGAGGAAACAAACACTCATCTCTCATTAACGTGCGCCGGTGGGTAGGTACCTAACCTCTATCGTTCCATATGGCGATTTCTCTGCACTTCTCTCGTATCTCTACTCGCACCGACCTTCTCCTGCCGGAGACCAGAATTTTCCGCCAGAGGAAACCGGCGTCCCTCCGATGTTCTGCCGCCGGAGAAGCTGCCACGTCTTCGTCCGTGGAGTCGCAGGAGTTTGATGCCAAGGTTTTTCGCCACAACTTGACGAGGAGCAAGAATTACAATCGGAAGGGGTTTGGACATAAGGAGGAAACACTCGAGCAAATGAGCCAAGAGTATACAAGTATGTTTCGCTTAAGTTTTCGCGATTTGCTGTGTTAATGTTATTGTTAATTTGTTGCGTTTGCTGGTTTTCGATGGAAAAGAGAATCAGTTGGGATTAATTGTGAAATTGGTTACTTTTCATTTAGTCGAAGTCTAGGAAGTAATACCTCATTCGCTCCAGCTTTGCTTTTCAAGTGTTTGGCCATAGTCTCGTAATTCTCGTTCTTAAAGTTGACTTCTTTACTGTTTTAGTCTTTAGCATTGACTTAATCGAAAAATCCTAATATTCGCCCAATTATGTATTTGTTTTGATCCTAGCTTTGATGGAAAAGTTTTTGCAGGTTTCTGCTCTTATTTTTACTTTCTCTGGTGGAAAGACCATCTGTTGGAACTTGGAATTTGATTAGAAATCCTGAAGTCATCACTTTATCCTGATTTAATCATGCAGCCTCCGGACGGACTTTTCTTTTCACTTAGTGTAATTTTTTTGAATTTTTGCCTTCTATCTAGTTTGGCTCTCACATAACTGTTGCAACAAAGTTTGTTCGAGCTTCAGATTCCTTAATTTATAGATATTTCCCCGCCTTCTTTTAATCATTGCTTTGCTGTATAGGTGTTATAGTAATAAATCCTGGTTTTCACATCATATGTATATTCACTGCAGGGAAGTTTTTGATAATATATTTGCCATGTTATCACTCTTAAGTGTCCTATCTCCGATCTGCTTAATTATCTGTTCCATGTTATCTCTCTGGGTTTTGGTTATACTTCAAAAGTGCATTTCTTTATGTTTGTACCTGATTCTGGAGTATGACAGGTGACATAATAAAGACACTGAAGGAGAATGGGTATGAGTACACATGGGGAAATGTCACTGTGAAGCTTGCCGAAGCTTATGGCTTTTGCTGGGGGGTTGAGCGGGCTGTCCAGATTGCGTATGAAGCTCGCAAGCAGTTCCCAACTGAGAAGATCTGGATCACCAATGAAATAATTCACAACCCAACTGTTAATGAGGTTTTTCTTTCCTGCAACCTTATTAGTAGATGTCTTTAGTCCTGATTGTCACTGTAGTAGGTTGTCAATAATGGGAGGAAAAACTCCAACTGGTTCTTTACTTCAACCTCTTTTTGTGTTTGTTTGGTTCTGCTATTATTACCAGCATGATTGTACTTGTCTTTCATAGCTTTATTCATGGTTTATCCTTAAGTACTCGAATAATACTTAGTATAATTTTTGGTCCCTGTGACCGCCCCACAGGGTTGATTCTGACTTGTTATCAGTCAGCAGTTTTTACTACCTGAATCACATATACATAACCCATTATCAATATGATGGTTGTATGTAAATGTTCCTTTAATTCATTCTGCACACATTTATGTGCTATAACCATGTGCAATTGACATTTGTATATAAGTACTGTCACTTTGAGGGCTTGGAAATGGTCTTGGATGCTTGACTGGTAGAGTTATGCTTTTCTTTGATTTGATGGGTAATCATTGACCCCCGAAAAAAAAAAAAATCAATAAATCTGATTAGACCATCTGACTTTTTGTGCCAGAGGCTCGAAGAGATGGAAGTAAAAAATATTCCTCTTGATGATGGGAAGAAACAATTTGACGTTGTTGACAAGGGTGATGTTGTAGTACTGCCTGCTTTTGGAGCTGCTGTAGATGAGATGTTGGTTTTGAGTGAAAAGAATGTCCAAATAGTTGATACAACTTGTCCATGGGTGTCTAAGGTACTTTTCTGCTTTAAATGCTTTGAGAAGTAGTTCTCCTTCTGCGTTAACAACCAACCTTTTGTTATGAAGGTGTGGAATGTCGTCGAGAAGCACAAGAAAGGGGAGTATACTTCAATAATCCACGGTAAATATTCTCATGAAGAAACTGTGGCAACTGCTTCTTTTGCAGGGACGTATATCATTGTAAAGAATATGACAGAGGTATGTTTAATTTTCTGATTCGTTCTAACTCTTATGTTTGTCTATCAAGCTTGTTCTTAGTTTAACAAAAACATAACATCTTGTCACAGGCAAACTATGTATGCGATTACATTTTGGGTGGTGGACTTGACGGATCCAGCTCAACCAAGGAGGAATTTATGGAGGTAGGTTGTTATCTAACTCTTCTTAACTTCAATTTTCACTTCATGCAAGTATCTCATGTGATTTGTTCGTCTGCAGAAATTCAAATTTGCTGTATCTAAGGGATTCGATCCCGATGTAGATCTTGTGAAAGTTGGTATTGCTAATCAGACGACTATGTTGAAGGGAGAAACCGAGGAGATTGGTTAGTTACTATTCTGCATCATCTTTCCTCCACATGTTGCAAAATGCAACTTCTCATACTGATGTTCTTTATTCTGCAGGACGGTTAGTTGAGAGAACCATGATGCAAAAGTATGGTGTGGAAAATGTTAACAACCACTTCATAAGTTTCAACACTATCTGTGACGCAACTCAAGTAATACCTTCTTCTCCATGTTTAATTTCTCAAATTTTACTGGCTTCTTTGTTTAGTTGATATGATTGTGTAAAACTATGAGTATTATATATAACTTGATTATGATGACTTGAAATGACCAAATTATACATTGGTCCTGGTTAAGGGACTCCTGAACATCTATGTACTCTCTATCTCCCTCTGCATGTGTATGTGTGTTCAGTCGTCATGCTTTGAAAGATTAGCTTTCATCTGTTTCATATTTATTTATTCTTTCCTAAGGTTTAGAATTGGCAGTGCTGCTTCATTGGTTATGGACTATCGTATTTATGAACTCGCAACTGTTGGATTATTGTATTTTACGTCACTTAGCTCAGTACATCTTCTAGCCTAACAT
Source organism: Sesamum alatum (assembly GCA_034509735.1). Lineage (NCBI taxonomy): Eukaryota > Viridiplantae > Streptophyta > Magnoliopsida > Lamiales > Pedaliaceae > Sesamum > Sesamum alatum. The sequence continues at coordinate 1,390,805 of JACGWO010000006.1, forward strand.
TTGACCATTCCTCATATATTTAGGAGCGGCAAGATGCCATGTATAAACTGGTCGAGCAGCCAGTGGATCTCATGCTAGTTGTTGGTGGGTGGAACTCGAGCAACACTTCACACTTACAAGAGATAGCAGAGGAACGCGGGATTCCATCGTATTGGATTGACAGTGAGAAAAGAATAGGTCCAGGGAACAAAATAAGTTACAAGTTATTGGTATGTGGCTTCTATTAGTAACAGTTATTTCTTATGATTGAACGAGTTACGCAAACGTGATCGACTAAGTGTTGCATTTTACAGCACGGTGAGTTGGTAGAGAAAGAGAATTGGCTACCTGAGGGTCCCATAACAGTCGGCATAACATCTGGTGCATCTACTCCCGATAAGGTGATTCTGGTTAATTCTTTTTTCCCCTCATTAAGTATCAACTCTGCCCAGCACAAATAAGAATTCACCCCCATTATCCAGCTTTTTTGCAAATGCAAGGTCAAGTGTTTGATCATCGGCATCTGGTGGCATGTTTGATTCTTTATAACAAACTCATACACGACAATTATCATCAGCTATTTAGACTTGAGAGCTATTCCAAATTGCAGCATTTCATTTTGTTTACTTATTCATCATCTACTAGTTGAGGATTCAGATCTCAGAGCACATATGTAGTAGTTATGTTTTTCGCTTTTCTAAAATCGTTCAAATGGTCTTTTATTCAGGTTGTGGAAGATGTCCTTCTGAAGGTTTTCGACATTAAGCGGCAGGAAGTATTGCAACTGGCATAGATGAATCTGAAGCTCTCAAATTATGTAAACAAACTTAGTGTAATCACATATGTATGAAATATTGCACCCCTATTACTCCTAGTATGGATATTTTACGTAGGATTTCATGCATATTTGGTAACAGTCCTCTTTAACTAGAGTGTAATAACATTATGTATGTATCAAATTGCATGCAAATGAGGAAAACAAATGTTTGGTGTGGCTTTTGGATGAAAAATGGTAGGCAATCGCTAGAGGAAGGGGTTGAACCTTCGACCTTGTGGTTAACAGCCACACGCTCTAACCAACTGAGCTACTCCAGCTCCATGCACAACAAATTTCAAAGTAGTAAATTTTGGAAAACAGGAGTACGTAATATATTCTAACTTGGTCCGAGGTGGCCTGAGCCTTCTTTTTGTGTTAAAAGTCGTTCCCCTCAGCAGCATATAGTGAGCATCAGCATTTGATCAATAATTAGCACACAACATTATCTCACTCTGTGTTGTGTAGGTTCATTGAGCATTGTTAAAAACTTCTTCGTAATGTGACGTGCCAGAAAGTCATTTCGGTGCCAGTTAAGATTGCGAATGCCAAAAAAAATCAGACTGTATTGAATAGTTTGGATATTATGTACCAAAATAGTATTTATAAGTTTAAAAACATTAAAAATGAAAAGAACTACACATCAAATATTATATTTAATGTGACAAATGCATAGGTTTTTGAAGGCAAAACAAAAATATACTTTTTTCATCTTGCATTTTGCAGCTGATCAACAAGTTCAACTATACTATGCACTATGCTAAAAATCACAGAAAATCATTTGGAAGTTTTCATTACAAATTGATATTATATCTTATATTATAATTCAGCGTAAAATGATATGTGTATAATGTTTTTGTTAAATATATAAATCTTTGTGTACATAAATTATCAAATTATAAAACAAAAAATCAAACTCATAGAAGATGTATCGGGTCATTGAATCTTTCTGCTAGCCAAAGCTTCAAAATCAAAGGTTCAGAAGAATGGAAATAATAAGGAACAGCGCTGAGTAACATAAGCACATGATTTACGTAAAATGATGATAGGATGCAGATCAAGAAATGTACCCCTCAAGTCAAATGTTATTCTACATTAACCGCCAAAGTGAGAGTGGAGAGAGTACAAGCAGTGAAGCACTGGAAGCATCATCATTCAGTAAAGTTTGTCATCCTACAACATTCACAAAGTAAACTAACGGCGATGATCAACATCCACCCTCGCTTGGGAGCCAGCTGGTACTTCAGCTTCAACCTCACATATTCCACGATTCAGATCCATGTGATCGCAATTGGAACGTTTCATCTCATGGTCAAAGCTGCTCTCCTCATCATTATACGGCTGATGATGATGCATATGTGGAAACGGCGAAGACACTCCATGGATCACAATCCTGCTGTTGTGGAGCAGATCAATGGTCGTGATCTTCACATAGTTAATCTTCATCGGCGCCAAAGGTCCTCCGCCACCTCCGGTAGTCACCACCAGGTTATTTCCGGGGTCCATCGTAGGCAAAGACGCCATCGGCGGTAAGCTCACGAGCTCCGCGGCCGTCAGCCGCTTGTTCGGCACCACATGGTATCTAAAATTCGCCAAGTAAGCATTTCCTCCGCCTGAGAAGATTGCGGTATCATCGAGTGCGAAAATCGTCATCGATTTCAACTCAGAGAACTCGACGTACTTCACACGCAGCGCGAGTGAGACGACGCTGTATCCGGTGGCGCGGAGTCGAATAATAGCATCCTTCAACATCAGGTGAACAATAGATGGTGATGAAGGCAGTGCTGACCTGGGGGTGCGAGAAGGCGCAGGGAATGATAATGACGTCATACGCTCGACGTTACATGAGAGCGGAGAGAGATGCGAAACGAAGCCTTGGAGACCGTGGACCACCACGAGGCCATTGTTGAAGAGGTCAGGGCTCGTGATCTCGACTCCGTCGACGAACACCTTATCCTTACTGTCGGTGGTGATGGTGAGGCAGCGGTTGGGGGCGAGTGTCTCGATTTTGGTTCCGAAAATCAGCGTTTTCAGGAAGTGGAGGGGGTAAAGGCCTGGGAGAGAGAGCTCCTGGAGGAGGAGAGGGAGGGAGCAGGAGGGGCACGTGAGGAGGGAGGAGTCCGAGGGGGCGAAAACTGTGAGGGGAGTGATGGCGGAGAGATTGGCGGAGGCGGCGGCGGTGGAGAGCTCCTGAAATCCGAGCGTGGAGAGAATGGTGGCGAAGAGAGCCGGGGAGTATGTGTGAGTTGGCGACTGGAATGAGTGAGGCGAAGGAGCGAAGGACGGAGCGGAGGAGGCGGCGTCGACTGTGCTGGCGGCGGAGATGAATAGTGAAATGAGTAGGAGGAGGAGAAGGAGGACGAGGAGCTGGAATCGCAGAGGGATCGCCATTGAAATTCTTCTGAAGAGAGGAGAGAAACACAAAAATGTTGTGGAAGTTGGGGTCAGTGTATGTATATATATACATGCATACATACATATGTATCTATATATATATATATAACAGCAGTAGTGTAACTGTAAGTAACAAACTAATGGCGGGAAACGGAATTCAGAGTGATGGTTTGTTACGGGGGAAGATTCTTCTTGTTCGGTTCACGTGATTGGTTGAAACCTTACTCCCCAAAACGGCGCCGTCATGGTAAACCAACGAGTTAGCAGTCCCTCAACGACAAACTTTTAAAAAATAATATTTGTAGGTGTTGGACTTTTTTATACAATATATATTAATTAAAATAATAGAATCTATCTATATATATATTTAGTATTTAATTAGAAAAATTTCTTGATTAAGTATTAAATCAAAATTATAATATTATAACAATTGTGCTTATCAAATAAAATATGGATTTGTAATTTTTATTGATGGCGTAATGGTAAACACATGTCTTTTTTCACATGAAAATTAAGAAGGGTATTTTAATAACTTTAAAGAAACTAGTTGATGTTTTATTAATAGTATAGAATTATATACAAATTAGGATTAAGAAATAGGTGGATTAAGGGTTAAGGGCTGGGCTTCTAATAAGTTATCGGTCCAATAATATTGATTTTGGTCCAACCGGACTTAAATACTGGGCTAGTACAATTTATCGACTGGACCAGAAATGGTTTAGTTTATAGGCCCAACTGTCGTTGTGATATCTATACTAATATATAAAGGAAAGGCATTTCTTACTCACAAATGGCGATTTATGGTACCGCATCACTAATTTTTTGGTTTTTCCAATAATACTCCTAAAGTTAGTTTTGTTTTTCCTTTTTCTTTCTTTCTTTTTTCTAAATGTAATATGTTGGTTTATATATATATATATATATATTATATTCAATAACTTTAAAATGTGTAATATTATTTTATATGCACGCAGGGATGGCGTGCCACGACGGCTAGTATATATATATACATATATATATACTAGTTCCGGTTGGACTATAAAAAATAAATGTGATGTGAAACGAAGAAAGAAAATAAATTTATGTAAAAAACAATCGTAGAGAGAAAAAATAAAAAAGAAAAAAGTTGATGAGGAAAAAAAAATAGAGTCCGTTGAAAAAAATGTGGGTAGTGAATTATTGTGGAGTTATTAAAAGATAGTGAAATTACTATTATGATCGTTTTAAAAAAAAAGAATAGAATGAATTAAAATGGTAAATTGGGACATTCAAAAATTGGTACGGCGAAAGGGTTTTCGTTTATAATACTAGTTGTCGTTGTACGCGATCCCCACGAGCATATAAAAAAGAACTGTGGTGTGAGATGAAAAGAAAAAAAGAAATTATGAAGGAATGAGAAAAAAAAAAGGTTAGTAAGATAAAAAAAGAAAAACATGGAGTGGGTGAGAGAAATATGGAGTAGTGGATTGAGAGAAAAATAATAAAATTACTTTTCGGACCAATAATTTTTTTAAAGAAAGAATTGATATGAAGGAAAAAATTGGGCATTCAAAAGTTGATACGCCAAAAGATTTTTGTTTATAATAATACTAGTCGTCGTTGCACGCGGTCCCCGCGAGCATATAAAAAAGAATTGTGGTGTGAGATAAAAAGAAAAAAAAGATTGTGAAGGAATGAGAAAAAAAAGTTAGTAAGATAAAAAAAACATGGAGTGAGGTGAGAGAAACGTGGAGTAGTGGGTTGAGAGGAAAATAATAAAATTACTTTTCAGATCAATAATTTTTTTAAAGAAAGAAATAATATGAAAAGTAAATTTGGGCATTCAAAAGTTGATACGCCAAAATATTTTTTTTTATAATAATATAACTATAACTATAGATATAGATATACACACACTATATTAAGGGAGCAATTTTTTGGTGTCTCTTAATTTTTTATCTGCTTTGTTTTTTCTTTTCTTTTTCCCACTCTCCACTATTTGGTAAAAACTATTTTTTAAATAATTATTTATTTTTTATTAATAATTTTTTTTTCTCTCCCTCCTGTTCCAAATATTATTTCAAAATTATTTTATTTTTTATTATAATTATTTTCATATTATACCCTTTAGGCCTCGTTTACTTTGAGGGGATAGGATTAAGTTGTGATAAATTAATATAAATAAAATATCAAATGAGATTCAATTGTATCACTAATATTTTTATTTATATCATTTATTTATCATGATTGATCATCCATTTACCTAAATATAAGTTAACAAGGGATTGCGTTGGATATTCCCTCACAAGTAAATAAAGTCCAGCAACAAAAAACTTGAGTAAATTATATTTAATTACTGATATTGTTTAGTTTTTTTTGTGTACATGCATGGGATGATTGACACGTATAATAAATAGTAATTCAATCTTGAAGGCCTTTCTGCAACTGAAAGTAACTGCAAGAAAAGAGTTAGAATGGGTGAAGATAGAACTGTGGGCTTGTTTGGCAAAAACCCACAGAGTTGAAAATGAGGAAGAAGCGGAGAGTCTTCTCAGTATCAAACATGCCCTCTTCTTTGCAGGTCCTTTTATTTGGATTTTCTTTTCAAATCTTGGACTTTTTATTGTTTGCTTAGTCGTAGGATTTCTTGCACAAAAGTTCATGTTCTTAAGGAAATGCGATACGCCTGACAATTCTAGGGTTTAATCAATAGCTAGGTTGTTGAAGGTGGGTTAAAATAGGATTCAGCTGACTATTTCTGGACTTATGTTCTGTGTTGTTTTTCTGGTTCAATTTCTTGATTAATAGTTAAAGAACTTGGTTATGCAAAGGAGAAGTAATCATGGTGCAAGTTTAAGGCAAAATGTAAAATTTCTCTCTTTTTTTATGTTTTTGGTGCAAGTTCAAGAATTAGTATAGGATCACACTTAGTGGAGCTAAGATGTCTGAGCTGGGCTGCTCCGAAAGCTTTAATGCCGGTGCTTCCTGTTTGAATCATGAAGGGCTAATAGGGATGAAGTTGTCTTGGTGATGATTGCTTAATGAGGTAATAAAGAACGAGAGCTAGATTATAATGATTCAGCAGCAGAAATTCAGAATGAAATGCTTCTCTGGGGTGTATGAAGCAAATACTGCTCTGCTTCACATGAGAATCGAACTTGATTTAAGCCCGTTATACTGATAAAAACTGTATCATTCTCTGTGGTGGAATTTGTATCTTGAAATTTTGCATAATATAACTCAAGTTGGAATTGCATCTAGTTTCTGAAATGCCGTTTGAGGTAATTTCTATGAGCGAACACGCTGGTTTGGTTCTGTTTTATAGGGTGGTTAATGCATCACGTTGAACTCTTCAAGCAACTCAGAGGGCAAGAGTCAGGCCCCGGGTTCACATTAAACAGTTAACACAGATGTTCCCTCAGAAGATCCATTCTCCTTGATGTACGACTTGAAATTTGCGAGTTATGTGTATGAGTTTGCATTTTAGAGCCGGATTTTTCTGCTCCTAATGCGAGTTATGAGTGTGGATGAAATGGAATTTGTTTCCACTGACCGTAAAAGAAAAGGAAGGTATAGGAGCATTTATTTGTATCCATTTGCATATCCCCTGATCTTTCGACATAATTTCTGTGATCAGAATGACATTGTGCAGCAACAAATGCAAGTTTTTGTGAGAGCTGAGAAGAAACAACTTTTGTGCTGCATTATTAGCATTATATTTTATTTCGGCCTCCACTTGTTCGTCGAGGAGTTGGTGGACCGGATAGACTATAATACAGAATCCCCACTTGAAGAAAGTGGTCAAAGTAGGCATTTCATCTAACCTCAGTTTAAGCCTTCCCCAGTATTATATATAATACTGGAGCATGCCCCCTAGACAAGAAAATGATTAGAGTTTAGACCAGTTGGCTTTACTTAAACCTGAAAGACTACTTCAACTTCATCAATTTACTAGTGCTCCCAAACACACACACACACACACATAGTTGCTTTAATCATTGACTATGAACATCTTGAGAATCAACAGTATCGGATCTATTACTACCAAGCTAAACTGCAGTGGTAGGTGCTCCTCTGTTGTTAAATTCTTGATCACCCTCATTTTCTTACTCATGAAATCTTGCTCAAAAAGCTTTCCAATTTGTTTCAGGAAACTCACCAGGCCCTTATCATCCCCATTGCTCGACTCTGGGATTTCAATATCATCGATCTGTCGGCTTATCATGGCTCAGAAGGGATGCTTCAGAGAGCTGTCTTGTGTTGAAAGCTCCCAAGATCCCAAGATGTAAGTTCAAGATCTGTTCGTAAATGCTTTTCATCTTTCTTGCTTTATTTTCTTGATGTGTATTTCCTTCTATTTTATTGGAGTTAAGGCATGAATAAGAGTGGGAGACTAGAAGTGAAAGCTTTTACTGAAGAGCAAGAAGTTTTGGTGACAAAATCATGGAATGTAATGAAGAAGAATGCTGCAGAGTTGGGACTTAAGTTCTTCTTGAGGTGATCAAATTCTTCCTACCCTTTTTGTCTTTTCTGTGTTTGGTCATAACTTTCCGATGAAACGATATAAATGTATGCAAAAACGGAAAATAAAGGCTCTAAGATGAACTCGTTGTGTCGGATCACAATTTGCAGGATCTTTGAGATTGCACCGTCGGCTAAGAAGCTCTTTACGTTCTTGAAGGACTCAGATGGTCCTCTGGAGCAGAATCCAAAGCTCAAACCCCATGCCATGACTGTTTTTGTCTTGGTAAGCACTTTCATTTTTCTCAAGAATCTAACTTTTTTTTTTCTTTTGCATTTTTCAATCAGTATTTACCCATTAGATTAACTATTTTATGGGCATGAATGCTCGCAGACTTGTGAATCAGCTGTGCAACTTCGGAGAGCTGGGAAAGTTACTGTGAAGGACTCGACTCTAAAGGATTTGGGCGCGACGCACTTTAAGTATGGCGTGGTTGATGAACACTTTGAGGTACACAAAAATGATGTCAAACTATATTGATTTAGTTGATTGCTCGTAATCGTTTTGAGTAAATTCATGTGATAGGTTACTAAGTATGCGTTGCTGGAAACCATAAAGGAAGCCGTGCCTGAAATGTGGTCACCGGAGATGAAGACAGCGTGGGCCGAAGCCTACGATCAGTTGGCTGCTGCAATCAAGACGGAAATGAAGCTTCCTTCTTGAGAGAGAAAGAGAGATGAATCTGCATTTGTTCCAGTTTACTTAAATAAGTTGTGCAAGATGTTATGATTTTATTACCTAGATGAGTGATACACTTTTGTTAGGGAAATTCTAACCCAAATCGGGTTTGATCGAACCTAAACCAACGATATGGTAAATGTAATACACTTGTCGTGTAATTGATGTACAGTTGAGAGAAAGTGACCGATCTATGACAAGTGTATCACATTATTCTGTAATTAATTTGGTTCATCTGCAAATTTAGTCCGGTAATAATAAATTAGTACATTCTGCAAATTTGGTGTGATCTTGCATTTATTGCTTTGTAAATGACTGCCACTGGCCTTGGGAATAAGCTGATAAAGAAGTTTTAATAGAGGCTGATCAGTATATTAAATTATTTTATTGGGTGAATACAAGGAGCTGAAAAATTAGTACATTCTGCACTTAGTCCATAAAAAATTTCAGAAAATCTTGTTAAATAAGTAAAATTATAATTCATAGTTATACCACAAAAAATTGATGGAAACTAACTATTCGGCTAGTTGTTGGATGATTATTAAAATTAGGGTGTATTGATAATTTAAAAAAGATAATAATGAGGTATTTATAATTATGTTAAATCATAAAAGCTCGTCATAATTTACCTTATTTTATTTGAAAGCATACTATTACAAAAATAAATATAAACATATACACATTGGTGTGATCTACATTTTACACTGAATTTTCACCTGGTCGTTGGATTGTATGAAAAAAAAAAAAAAAGTTCATGGCCTAATGATTCTTGTTTCTACTTAAATTAAAATTAAATTTTTGTGAGGCTGCTTTTACCTAAAAACCTATATAGAAAGACAAAAAAAAATTATACATGAAGAAAAAATTGAGACCATTATATCATCAATAAGAACAATTAATTTAAAATTTACTGTTGCGTTTTTACACTTCATGCATGTAAATTCTTTTATCCGATTGAACTCATCTGCATTTTACAGTTTTTTTTTTTTAAAAAAAAAAGAACTAAAAAAACATTGATTTATCTTGTACAAAATTCTTCAAAAAAAAAAAAAAATCATTACCACGATAAGTATCTCTTCGCTTACTCTTTTGCACAAGAAGTGTTTGATATGATGTCTGAGAGACTGAGAGTGATTTGTTCAGTAACTTTTACCTTCTTTTCACTCTTCAACTATCGCACTTAACTTCGCGACATACTTCCGTCTCTTACAGCCACCCCTCTCCGCCCACCCTCCGCCACCCTCCGCCGCCAGGAGCGGCCTCTCCTTCTCGCAGAACAACATCACAGGTCTCACCTTTCCCCACCCACAACAACTGCAGCTATTGATCATCCCATCATCATCATCTCTACTACTACAGCTAGCAAGAGCTACGCTCGCTTTCAAGACCAGCTCCGCCATGTCCTCCACCTGCAGCCGCCGGTTCCGCCGCTCCATCGGCAGCTCAAAGTAGAGCTCCCCCGGCTGCAACACCTCGTCGCCGCCCATCGCCGCCGCGAACTCGTCCAGCTCCATCTCCTCGGAGCTGCATATGAAGCAGCCAGAATTCGGCTGCAATAAACTCGAAACCTTAACGGGCCATGAAAATTCTCGAAGCTGGCCGTCCAGGAGGATTAACTTCGCCGTGAGAACGGACGTAGACTCGTGCGACCAGCAACTTCCCATTGTTTAGGAGGAAGAAACAAGAAATTTTTATGGAGAAAATCGTGATACCTAACACACGACATATATATATACAGAGAGAGAATTGATGTCGCCTATTAGTTATGCATGCAATATTCAAACATTTCATTGCTGTCACGTCGTTTTGCCCGTCGTTTGTTGGAATTATTTCCCGTGAGGACCGCGTTTGATTGTTATTTCAAGTATTTATGGTCAACATTTTGTTAAAATATCAACGTCATGGATAATTAATTAACCCATAAATTTAATGGATAATTATATTAGTCTCTCATGAGATTTGGCATAATTACACTATTCTCTCATATGATTTTTGAAAATTTGGGGCAATTACACTGCTCTATCATAAGATTTAGTATAATTATACATAAATCTAGTACATCTAATGTTTATTTTTGTCTAACAATAGATCCCTCATTAGTTCAAATTCAACGCATTTATTGATCATATTAACAAAAATATTGAATGAAAATTTATATTTAATCTTGATTGAGTTATTGCTAACTCTTGCAGGTGAAACAAACTTTTTTCTGACCAAACTACTCTATACGGGTGAAGATATACCTCATGATATGCAGTAGTGTGTGAAGATGTATAAGCGTAGTTTGGTCAGAAAAATATTTTCTTAATCTGCAATAAATGAGTAATAAGTCAAACATGGGTAAATCTGGATTTTCATTCAATACTTTTGCTAGTATCACCAACTCCAGTGAATTTTAACTAACGAATGGATTTATTTGTTGTACTGAAGTAAACATCAGTGGTACGTACTAGTTGCGACTTTCCAAACTATAAGTGGTTTATGTGTAATTACACCAAACGTTAAAGTAGGACGGCGTAATTATCCCTAAATTTAATTAAGGGATAAATGCATTTTTCATCCTGTATCTTTTGCGTTTTGACGTTTTAGTCTTTTATCTTTTTAGGTTAGCAAATAGGTCCTATAACTTTTTAATTTTTCGCGATGTTGGTCCTTCAATCATCGGAGTTTGCAATGTTGCCAGAATTTTTTTTTAATTTGGAGTTTTCGTTCCTATTGGTCAAATTACTGCCAGCATGGAACCAAATTTTCGTTCTATATCTTTTATATTTTGGTGTTTTAGTCTTTTATCTTCTAGTGTAGCAAATAGATCCTGTAATTTATAATTTTTTACAATTTTGATCCATTAAATTGATCAATGGGAACAAAAGGCCCAAATTAAAAAAAATCCCCGACAAGCTTAAACAACAAGGAATATTTGAAGTTCCATATAGTAAAACATTATATAATTTGAATAATCTACCCCAAGCTTATCTACAATTTGGGGTTTTTATTTATTAGAATCAAACTTAAAATCATACTAAATTAATACATGTGATTTGAGTCGATGTCGAGGTGCAATGACGTAGGATGGCGCCCTCTGAGTTTAGTTTTAGGTCGTCAAGCTAATCCTCGTAAACCTTTTGCTCACATATCTCAATCAGAAAAACACTGAGTAGGCTATAGTAAGTCAGCATAGATATGTAATAGGATAACTCGAGAATGAACATGATGTTTGAAAGAATGTATCTAACATTTGGTGACTACATATTTATAGAAACGACCAAATTATGCGACCAACTAAGATCCGTCAATCCATAATGATTAGAAGGTCACTAAAATTGATGTTGTCAACAAGTCGGGTTCGACATGAATCCTTAAAATATTTGGTCATTTCTATGATGTCGGGAAATTTTGATCATTCGATATACTCTATATATGATTCCCATCGAGAAATGTTTATGTACTTGTTATATCATTGGTCACTTTTTTAAATGGGATATTTCTTACTTAATTAAAATCAATTTTAATTGGAATTTTGTTACAATTAGCAGTTAACTCATTAAATACCATGTACGTGTATGAAACACCCCATCAACAGTCATTAACATACCAAACCATACACTTAGACTGTAATTAACTCTAATTTGACTGAATTCCCACAAGCTGATGGTTGAAGCTTCTATTAATTCTCATTAAACGCCATCTACGTGTCAGAAAAGAACCGCAATGTTTCATTAATAACTAATAATATTGATGCAGCCTACGCAGGGTAATTTGGATGGGTCTAATTTGGTAGACTTGACTACGCCTTCGGATTAGTCGATATTTTTCATAAATTTTACGAATGGAAGCTCTTATTTTCATATTTGTCATTCCTTATCTTAATTCCGAATCTACTTCTTGGTAGAAAATAAGTTTTTTAAATTTTTTTATCTTGAATCGTATTGAATAAAAACCATCTAATCTTTCGAATCCTTCTTTCGGAGTCGATAAGTTATACGTCCTTTGATTAAATCATAACGACTTACTTCAATTTTGACTTTATTTCCTGACAGTATTCGTATAAAACTACGTCGGATCTTTCTTGAAACATAACCTAGAATCAGATCTTCATTATCTAACCGAACCCGGAACATGCCATTGGGCAGCGATTCAGTAATTAAACCTTCATGAATCCATTTTTCTTCTTTCATTTCAGGTAAAGCCCTCTTGAAGTGTCAATTAATGGAGGAAAAAAGATATTAGACAACTCACCCCCTTTTTTTTTTTTTTTTAACAAATAAGAATAGATTTCGGATCCCATTTGGATATTAAAAGGATTACCATATATAACACAAAATTTCTCTGATGACTCCTTCTAGTCGCTTTTTTTTGTTTCTTTTTTTTTTTTGTGAAAAATTCAATTATTCTACAAATATAAAAAAATATCAACATATTAATTACAAAATATAATTGTTCCATCGTTTGTATTTATGTAATACTTTATTTCGGGATCAAGGAAATAATAGTAGATTAAAAAAGTATGCTCATATATATATATATATATATTTATGAAATTACTTAATTAATGTACATTAATTCTTATTATTATAACTTATATAATAGCAATCAATTTTATTGGCACACACACATGTACATAAACAACATCACATGCGTACTTTTTTTTTTAATTTATTTGAATTCATTTTTATTTCTATTTAGACATTAATGTGCCGACCACCCCAGCAATGAGGGTGGTGGGATCCCCTAGGAGCGCGGACACCACAAACTGCAACGCCAGTCCAGCCACCTCACAGCATTTCTGCGCTTTCCCTTTGCTCTTCCTGTGCCTACTGTGAGTCTCCAGCGTGGCTTTCAAGCTGGGCACGGATTTCCTGCCGCCGGTGTAGTTGTTCCCCCCTGCACCCCCGCCACTCCCGTTGTAGAGCTCATGCCAGCTGTCCACCAGCATCTCCTTCACGCACGCCACGTGTAGGTTGTACTTCTTGCAGGAGGATCTGTAGCTCCAGCTCCTCCCCTTTCTCCCGCACCTGATTACAGGGTATTATGGAGCTTTAGATGACTTCCTAATTCAAAATTATGTTGCACAAATATAAATATAGTATAATATATCTATATTATTATATAAAAAAAATTCTTTTTTTACTCACAAATAGCGATTAAATACATCGTCGTATCATTTTTTTTGTAATGTCAAAAATAATTCTCAACTGATATGATAACTACTTTATTCACTTTTCAAATTTTATATTAATTGATAAATTAGTTTTTTCTTTCTTTCTTTTTTTTAATATGATGTGTCAGTTTATATATTTTATTCTTATTTATAATATATTTTAAAGTGTAAAAAATTTATTTATTATATACATGCAGGAACGACGTGCCACGATGATTAATATATATATATAAATACCATAATATGATAAATATAAAAAGATATTGATACGATATGATTTTAGATATATTAAATAAATAAAAAGATAATTACGCACAACCTCCTCTGAATTTTGGTAGAATTACATATAAACCTCTTGTAAATTATAAAATTACACTTAATACTCCTGACGATATTTTTCGTTAAACAGATATATTGATTTGTTAGTAAAATTTATAGAATTTGTTGAAATCATAAAAAAATTTGTAACATCTATATTTATTTTTAATTAACTTATTAAAATTATTGTAAATCAAATAATTTTTTCTGATCAAACTATCTATATACATCTTTACATGTTAATATTTCGAATGTCTTCAATGTAAATAAGCAATATAAATGGATATGTAATAAGATTTGAATTAAATAGTATAATGATAATAATAAAATTATTTTTTTAATTTTTTGATGATTCAGTAGGCTTTTATGAAATTGGATATAATTACGAATACCCTGTTATTGTTTGAAAAATTATAAATACACCTTTAAAAATTAACTTTCTTTTAACAGATACAATCTTACAATAGACTGTTACGGAAGAATACTTTTTAGATAATTATTAATTTTAGGGGTATTTATAATTATAACTATTTTTTTTTTTTTTTTTGGAGTCCACCATAAGTTACCATTTTTTTTTATTCAAATTTATAAATTCTCCTATAATAAACATTGTTAGTGATTTAAAATAATTAAAAAAAAGAATAGGGGGATGAGATTGGTTACTATGCCTGTGACATGGCGAGCTAACTTTGGTGTACAAGTGCAATTTGATATCGCCGTCGTCGAGCACCATCGGCAGCTTCGCGCAGCAAGGGTGGAGATCAAACCCGCACAACTTGCAGTGGTAAACGAACCCCGTCACTCTCTTCTCGCACGCGTTGCAGTAACGCCCCTCCTGCCCCGGCGGCCGGCTGAGGAACTGGAACGAGCACTTGGTGTAGAAAGGGTGGGTGATGGAGGCGGAAGGGATGGCGCAGTGGGTGTGGAGGTCGAAGTTGCAGGCGGCGCCGCCGCACTTGTAGGAGGAGCCGATGCCGACTTCCTTGCAGCCGTCGCATTTGAACGGTGCCTCGGTGTACTCGAATTTGAGGTTGTGGTGGGGGTGGCTGAAGTGGGAGATCTCGCTGTATTTCATGCTTGGTGATTGTAGATCGAAGGGCCGTGTAATAAACTCGGCTGGTTAATATATAAAGATGGATCAAAAATACAATTTTGATCCCAAAATATAAGTTATTTTAATTATTTATTGCAAAATTAGTTTCACCGTTAAAAAAATAGACGGAACCAATTAATTTTTCACATCTGTTGCAGTTGAAAAACTAATGGGTTCTGGTTATTTTTTAATTATGGGACTAACTTTACAACGAAAAGTTAAAGATAGAATTAATATTGCCGACCACCCTATATTTTAGAACCAAAATAATTTTTCTCTGAAGATGGTGGTCTAAATTTTTTTCCTTCTTTGTTGTTTATCTTTATTACAAATTGCATAATAAGTGTAATTATGTGTAATAGTCACTCTTTTTGAAAATACTTATCGTGTAATTATTTTAAATATATTCGGACCTAATTGAAATTAATATTTTTCCTATATACATGTTTGTAGTTAGGGTAAATTACAACTACTTCCCTTGAGGTTTGACATAATTACAAATACCCTCTCGTTTGAAAAATTACAAATACCTCCTGAGGTTTGTAACCGTCTAACAAATAACTCATTTCCATCCATTTTTATGATTGAACTAATCAAAATGCCCTTATGCATTAAATTATTTTTTTTAATCTTTAAAAAAAATTGGACTACAATGCGCAGGGAGATATTTTTTAAATTTTTTACACAGATGAGCAATAATGCAATTTGCTTAGTTGATTTTTTTATAATTTTAATAAAAAATTCAAGGGCAAAATTATCAATTTTAGGGCTTTAGTTAAAAATTATAAATTTCAAAAAGAATATTTATAATTTTTCAATTATGTCAAACTTCAATATAGGTGGCTGTAATTTACCCTTGTAGTTAACTAGTCTGAGGTTGTTAATGGCTTGAAGTTGAAGCAATTGTGGAAATATAGGGGGGGGGGGGGGGGGGGGTGTTAAATTTGCAAAGGCATAAAGCATATAAGAATGGAATTTTCACTTTAAATGATTTCTCCATTTGCTCCTACTTGTACACACTACACATACACAAAAGTTGAGAAAATATTTTCTTATTTATATTTATGGAACTTGCATATATTTTTGTGTTAAAAAAAGATATTCTGGGATTTTATTTGGCTCTTTAATCGTCACATTTACCTTTAACCAAAAATTGTCAAGTGTCAGATTGAACTTTTTATTACAATTTCTATTGCATCTTATATTTCATTTTATATATGCGCATCACGTGTACAAAAATTACACCAAGAATTTGATCTGAGGAAAGATTTATACATATATTGTGTGTATGTGAAATTGAATAAGCGATGAAATAGGAATTGCAATAAAAATGGTGTGGGTGGAGTCTAAGGTGGCAAGAAGGAATAAATTCCATGGTCCAAATCTGAAATCTTTACACTTGTTTCACTCTTCATTATATGCTTAAAAAACATAAAGAAAATGCCAATTTAGCTTAACTAGAACCAACTTTAATATATAGAATCTCTACTTTCACTCTTTCAAGGAAAAAAATTCAATATCAAAAGTATTACAAGTTTGTTGAAATGGAACATTATCGAATAATTTATGTCACAAACAAGAATAAGATATGATAAGTTTTAATTATTAGTGTAACTTAATTTTTTATTATTATTATTGTTGGTCTTTATCTCAACAATTGTTCTCATGACGGTGCTAGAATCGAAATATATATTATTATACAATTTAAATATTCATTATATACAAATAATTATAACTTTTGACACAACAACAGACGTTGTATTCAACAGGAATAGAAATAATTTGTTCTTGACTTTGAAACTTATGAGTCTAATAAAAGTAGAAAAAGATGCTAAAATAGAGTAGAAAAAAAGAATAACCAGTTATTGAAGCAATCCCTCCACGATATTCAATCAAAAGATGAGTGAAGAGAATCAAATAATTAAGGCCCATTTACTTTGTATTATAGAATAAATAGGTGAAAAAATAAATTAAAATTAAATATATGATAAAAAAAAAAAAACCCTCAAAATTAATTTTAGTCAATTAATTAGACCGACTATGTTGGTTGTACAAAAAAATAATCATGTGTTTACTTCGTGATATAACAATAGTGTAGATGTAAATTGACTTTATTACAAATTTGATTTTAGTTCATTAATGCACGTGGGAGAGCAACTAAGGGTAGGCGAGTAATTTTCCATGCTAAAAATCGGACAAAATCGACATTTCAAGTCCTTCTGATAAGGCTCCTATGGCTGATAACTCAAGACACGTCACTTGGTGGGTTGAGTTATTCAACCTAAACAGTAATTAGATTCAATTTTTCTTCTAGGATTGACTCCCATCATATCCAATAAACACCCATGTTTCTTACATTGGAATTACTCAGATATATATGTATGGTTGTGTGAATTATTCGGATATATTATAAGAATAATTCAATTTATACCTCTTAACCTATGGTCTGTTTACATACTTTTGTATAATTACAGAAATCGTCCCCAATAATCAAAAAGTAGAGATAATTGATGTAATAATATTGACTTTTTTTGTGTGTGAATATGTAATTATCCAAAAGATACGAATACTTTGTTTAAACAAATCATAGATCGGGGTAAAATGTAATTATCCCAATATTATATTACTGGTATACTTAATTGCTTTATTTAAAAAAGGAAATTAAAAGAAAAATAATTTTGGATATTGAATGTTAAATCTGGATTCTGGGCATTTTTTGTGGGTACGAGTGAGGGGCTCTATGGGAGGCCCGGCCCAGTCCAGCCCAAGTTCTAGTTTGTACTGACCGGAACTCGTGCATACAATGTGTTCGATGAAATTTCTGACAGGCATCAATGGCGTTTCTTCGATCATTCTCCAAAATTCCCTGCCATTCTTTCTACGATTTCCCAAAACCGAGGTCATTCTCTTCATTGCCACCACCACCACTTTCCGGCGACGCTTTAGTGTCGGCTGCAGTCTCAATCCTTAAACACCAACGTTCGAAATCCCGGTGGTCCAACCTCCGTTCTCTCCTCACGGCTACCAAAGACAAACGCCTGACTGCATCACAATTTTCTGAAATTGCAGTTCAACTCCGCAACAATGGCCACCTGGCTATGCGGTTCTTTAACTTCACCGTCGACCACTCTCTTTCTTCTCACTCTCTCTGCTCCTATGCTACTGTCATTCACATTCTTGCTCGCTCAAGACTTAAGTTGCACGCGTTAACCCTAATGAAATCAGCTATGTGTCGGTTCCCTGAAGCCCAGCAGCAAGTTACTGCAACCCCGGTTGCGATTCTTGAGGCACTGATCATAACTTATAGAGCCTGTGCGTCTGCGCCTTTTGTGTTTGATTTGTTAGTCCGAGCGTGTTTAGAGTCAAAAAAGATTGATACTGCCGTTGAAATTTATGAGATTCTGAAGTCAAAGAATGTGTATCTGAGAACTCGTACTTGTAACTCTTTGATTGAATCGGTGGCAAAGAGTCGAGGTTGTTTTGCTGGGTACAATTTATATAGGGAAATTTTTTATCTTGATGTTGATAATGTAGTGAGAAATCGGAGCTCTGGCAAGGGCGTTTGTCTGACTGCAAGTACCCTGAACGTGGTTATGATTGGCTTTTATAGAGAAGGGTTGGTGGATAAGGTTGAGGAGGTGTGGCAAGAATTTGCAAGTGTTGGTTGTGTGCCGAATATCTATAGTTATAATGTGTTAATGGCAGCATATTGTGACGAGGGGAGAACGAAGGATGCCATGAGGGTCTGGGAGGAAATGGAGAATAGAGGCTTGAACCATGATGCAGTGGCATACAATACAGTTATTGGTGGGTTTTGCGGAATTGGAGAGGTTGGGAAGGCCGAGGAGATTTATAGGGAAATGGCAATGAAAGGTGTGGAGAGTACTTGTATTACTTTTGAGCATCTCATTAACGGGTATTGTAAAATTGGAGACTTTGATACTGTGATGATGTTGTGTAAGGATATGTGCAGGAAAAACTTTAGTCCGGGGAGTTCCACGGTTAATGTAATTATTAAGTCACTTTGTGATAAGAATAAAATCTCTGCAGCATCAGAGTTTTGCAGGATGGCAGTAAAGAAGCATGATGTTGTTCTGGAGAAGGAGAATTACGAAAACTTGATAAGGGGTTTGTGCCAGGAGGGAAAGACAGAAGAGGCTTTAAAGCTTCAGGAGGAGATGGTCAGGAAAGGGTTCAGACCAAATTCAGTAGTAATGTAACCAATTTGACGGAAGAGTTGCTTTGTAAAAGAATGTCTTAGGAACAGAAGTGGATTGTATTATAATCCATTTCTTGCACAGTGAACACATAAAAAATGCTGCAGCTTTAAGCTGAATGGCTTCTTGATAATACACAAATTTATCCACTTCAGCAACAGCAAGGTTGATCTTTTTCAATTTACCTCATGCTGTGAAAACTACCAAATTTTCTGTCTAGCAATCTTTTTGCATGTTCAAGTAAGAAGTGAAGATGTTGCCTTGATCTGTATGATATGGATCTCCTGAATGTAATGTCACTTGGCGATTCTTGATTTTAAAAGGTCGCACAGATACTCAATGCACGGGGTGGCTCCTCTTTTCTTTGGAAGTCAAAGGTAGCTCACACTATTACTGCTGAAGGCTATATTCTTGACATGTTCTGTTGTATCTCCTGTATAGAACTTACCTGATTATTTTGAGTGAGATATACTGGGCTTCTTTCCCATCAGCAATTATTATTATTATTATTATTGTGATAGTGTCTGATTGTATATTTTAATTGCACAAATTTAGACCTGCTATTGTACTATGGATCGCTTTATTTCTAAAATATATCAACATTACAAGACATTACAAGATTTCATGGAGCCTAAACTCTGACTTGTTGCTCATACTCCTTGCTCAGTTCTTGCCCATTTTTGTTAAAAAAACAAGAGTAAGCTATGTAATTAGGTTGTTAAGATGATTCTTCTCAACATCAACGTACTGTGTGTTGTATACAATTGAATTGCCATGTACAGAGTGTTGTTCTTATATCCCCAATAATTCTACAGACTTTTGTCTGCACATAAGCACAACTTGTCTGTAACTTTTAAATTTACCTTGTACAGATATTGATTGCATTAGTGTCTGTAAGACTTGCTGTCTGCAAACTTTGTATTATATCCAGCTGCAGTAGCATCATCACCTTTACTAGCGGTGTTGCAATTAATTGTTTGAGAACTCAATCAGCATCCAATGAAGGAAGTAACCAAAGATTGGTAAGAGATGAGGTCAGGGAAAGAAACCATGACAAGAAGGCCATGGCTGCTGAAATCTGATATCTGCTACAGATTCTTGGAGGACAGAAGGAGACATCCGCCTTGAGCAGAAGATCAACAATACTCGCAGTCGAGCTCGCTGCAGCCAGTGTGAGAATCGATAAGACCTATGAACATCAGACTTTGTTACACCATGAATAATCATATCTTTATATGTGGATCCAAGAGTAGGAATTACCAAGTCCCCTAGAATGATAACTTGCAACATTCCTGATTGGTGTATTGGGAACTTAGCCAGGATAGAATATCCGTCAAGTAGCGCTAAGGTGAAACTCCATGGAATAACTAATCCCATTATTGTTACCAAAAAGCTGTGAGATCAACATATAGAAACAGAAAACGTCACCACATTATCTAGTCACTTCAAACATTTGAGTCTGCCAATGCATGCTAACTGTAGTGCCTGAAATGAATATGATTAATGGTGAGATTTATTCCTTGTGATTTTTAGACTGGCCAGAGTCATGAGCTGATTTTGGCATAGCTGTGTTTGTGTTATACCATTGTTTTGCTTATCCATGTGATGACTAACTATCATGTGCAAATATACGATGAACTTTGACCATAATGCAGGCATTGAGAGGTAACAAATTGGAGAATCTCCAGTTCTGCTGTCATAGTATCAATATAAAACAGGAACTTACAAATCATTATTATGATGCAGTATAGACTTTCATGCATGTACTGGAATCAGAGCGATGAGAAAGAATTACCAGAAGGCTGTATAGCTGTAGAATCCGACTCCTAATGACATGAACAAAATAGACGAGGAAGAGCAGATTGCCTGGCCCAGTCTCAAAGCAATACTAGCACATGTTCCCATAGAGCCTGGAATATTTTTCATTGCTGTATGCCGTGATCACAAGGGATCTACCATTCTTTTTCCCTCGGAATGCATACGAGCTCCTCTTGGCCTTTGATTCCAACTTCAAATCTTCACCACCAGAAGCAATTCCCACAATCAATCACAGAAATTCTTGAAGGTGGTTTGACTTATAACTTGTGGTTCCTACTATTCTTAGAATTCTTTCGTGATGCTTTGAAAAGAGAATTGTTACAAGAAAGAAAGATTTGCTGGTAGGAGAAAACTCTACGAATACCTGTCCCGTCTACTCTGTTTTTGTCTCTGTATAACTTTTCTTTACATTCAAATTTTTCGACTAAGTTTGCAACTGGGATTTCCTCTTAAAAGGTAATTCAATGGTGTTTCTGGCTGCAAATTCTTCAAAGTGTGTGGTGAGTTATGTTGGATATGACATCTCATTTTCATTGCTATCATTGTTTTTGTGCAGTGAAGTTTTTTCATGTGTGAAGATGGAAATGGAACCACTCTCATTATTTTGCAGTGTGGCTTGGCCCAGCCGACATGTTACCTATCTCGGAGTATGATTGTGCATGTCTGGATTCAAGTATACATATGTGGTGAGCTGCATGTGATATAAGTAATTTCAACTTCTGGGAATTTACTTTGATTAGACGATTAGGCACTCGCTCTACATCATTCATCCCTTGCTTTGGTGAGACGTAATTCTTGGCTGTTGCTATGTTTTTCTCTAAATGAGTTACCATAGGTTAATCATAGAAAATGAATTGCAAAACCATATATATATATATATATATATATATATATGTGTGTGTGTGTGTGTGTGTATGCCGTGTCCCTAGTTTTGATATTATATTTTAGCTAGGAGAATAAACATTTTGTTAGAGCGTGGAACCTGACTCAAGATTAACTTAAGCCAATTGATCATCAAGGATAAGTTAGTAATTTTGGTGCTAAAATTGCAAATTAGTCTCAAAGTTTAAGGCCATTTTAGACTTGGCCACATATTTTACAAAATTTTAAATTTGACCCAATATCTTGATAGAGTTGTAGAACGAGGTTGCAAAAAGAGTGTTTCACACTAATAGAAATTAAAACTAACGCCTGATTACTTTTTTGACCCACATGCACGTGATTTTTACATGGATTTTCTGCCATTAGTTTTTACCGTATGTTAATGTTGATTTTTTTTTTTTTCAACCTTCAGTTCTTTTGCAATTTTAGTGGAACATCAAGTTAAATTTAAAATTCTATAAAACATGGGCCAAGTTTGAAATTACTCTAAGCTGTGTGACTAATTTCACAATTTTCCCTATTGTGTGATGAATTGATTTTTTCTTTTTTTTTATTATTCGATCTTGAGTAACTATGACTATGGGAAGGTTTTGGAACCAAGCTGTATATAATTTTTCTTTCTTATTTTCTACACAAATTTTATAATTAATGGACCAATTTCCAAGCAAATTTCGAATGATAAAATTATGTGATTTGTTCTTTCGCTATAAACTTTGTTTTGCTTGCTATATTTGAAGCTCCAAGGATTGGGTCAACTCTGAAGCCTTAATCTTGATGGGAAAGAAAGGTCCACCATGCCCTAATCCTGCTTTCAGTCTTCAATGTGAAGATGACGAGTTGTAGATAGAACGCCAAGCGTCTTTTGGCAGCTGACATGCTTTTTTCAGTTGTCTATCACAAGACATTAACCACCACCAATCCTATTCCTGCCCCACTTTCAACATTATGGATTCTTCCTCATACCTTGCAGACAAAGACACTCCCTTAGATAGATAGAAAGAAACAAAGCCATCAATGCTACGTTTGGTCTTTTCATTATCAAAATCTAAGGTCTTAAAAGAAACACAGGAATATTACTTTGGACCATTCTTACTAGAGAAATTTTCAAATAATGCTCCTACCAAACCAACTAAAACACAAGGCAATAAATGATTTACCGCAATTTGTAGAACAATACGATCAAACATAATTTGGATCTGGTTTTGGAATATGATTAGTAAGATATGCAGCATTCTATCACCAAGATCCAAGTATACTCTGTTCGATGTGCAGTGGAAGGGCCCTCAAGAGCCAAAAAAACTGGTAAGGCAAGAACACCTCCTGTCCTAAAGAAGTTAAACTATGCCATGTCACCATTCATCCATGTTCAACAAGTACAAATATTTATGCAAGTGTTCACATGGAACATCCATGCCCTCATACCAACATCATAGAAAAAGAAACTAGGACACCTATAGTATTTCTTTATCTGAAACAATTCAGCTACTATCCATGGCTTTTGGATTCCAAGGATCCGGCAAAGGGAAGAAAAATTACAAGGAAGATAAAACTTGCAACTCTCAAATCCTCCTGTCACTTTGCATGCTAGCTGCAACAAGAATGCCAAAAGACAGGGAAATGTTAGCGGGGGGATAGCTGAAGGGTCCTTGATGCACCACAATGTTCAGGCAGATACAACTCTTATTTAGGGACATTGTATAACATATAGTTTACCGGGTCACCGGAAGATAGACAATGGCAAAATATAATTCATGGCGAATGACAGAAACCCCCAACTGAAAGACGTTCACTGGCCCAAATCATCTAACTGCTCTACTCATACATACACCATTTTTGCATGAAATGCTAGTAACGAAAGAATCAAAGGTGCGCCTTCAATATCAATAAATCGACTTCTCTAACTGGGAACTCAAATGGCAGTGACTAAATGCCTCGGCAACTCAATAAGCCTCGAGCAGTGGGGATTTATACAGTAAACTGAGTAAAGTTATCATGAATTGGAAGTTCAGAGTTTAGACTCAGTTTCACCTACATGATAGAAGCTACACACAAATCCTACACTGACTCCAGTTCTTGCTTGCACGGATGCAAACATAATCTATCATGTATAAACCTATGCCTTTGCGTTGTATAAAACAAGTATTTGTTGCCCGCTCGTCACCTTACTTTCTACAAGTGCGAGGAAGAGCCAGGATTTAGCCTGGGTAGTTAAGATTAAATCAATTGAAGTGTTAAGCTATACCATTGAATTATTGACAAGTAGACAAATGCGCCAAGAAGGGCACTCAAACACATAACAAATTACAGAACCACAAGATGCATATCAATTAGAGATGAGATTCGAATAATGATATGTGTGAGCATATGTAACATCAAAATATCAACAACTAATTTTTCAAGATTAGATATAAATTTCTTCAAAGCTTGCAGACATCAAGCAAATGTAACTCCAGCTCATTAAAACGGAAAAAATATAAAATATTAAACTCTTCAACAAGCAAAACGTTCGCCAAAGAGAAGCTTAATGCTAAAATTTTTAAAAGATGCTACGGAAATAACCATGGAATTCTTCAAATAAACAAACCGAAACGCAGAAAAAATCACGCGCACAATATAACAGTTCAAATAAACTGATTCAGAACAAGTTTCTGCTTACAGAGATAATTAAAAATAAACAAAGAATCAGAGGTCGAGCTTGAGTTCTTCATTTTGATCGGAGAAGTAGTGGAGGAGATAAGGGGTGACGCGAACGACGGCGACCCAAACTCCGAACATAGCGACGTGGCTCTTGAGCTGCTTGATCGCCGCCGCTTTGTCGGGCTTGCGCATAAACAATCCGGGAAACATTTTCGAGAGTTGTGTATGATGCTCTTCTTCCCTCTTACGTCGTCTACCTTGATAAACCCTAACCCCTCTTTTTTTTCTCTCTTTCTTTATTTCTTATAGAGATTAGGAGTTTTGGGCTAGATCTAGGCCCATTATGTATGAGGTTGGGCTTTGGGCATCTGAAGCTATGATGGGCCTGGGCCTATTTTCCTTTTTCTTCCACTATTTTTCTCAACAAAATTCAGGAAAAAGAAAAATGTCAAGTAAAAACGAAAATTGGCCCATGCAGGTCTCGAACCTGCGACCTTCGCGTTATTAGCACGACGCTCTAACCAACTGAGCTAATAGGCCATACATTTGTCTAGCGTCTGGTTTTATTCATTGTATGAACTATAGAAAATTGGACCTTTTTATGTCTAGCCCATTTTTAAATCTCGTTTAGGTCTATCTTTTTCCTTCTATTATTCTCAACAAATTTCAATGAAAAGAAAAGAATTGAAGAGTTTCAGAGAATAATTTTAAATTTTTGGCTAAAAAACGGTGATCGTGGACAAATGTTGGCTCATGTAAGTCTCCATCATGCAACGGTCATTTTATTAGCAGGACACTCTAACTAGTTGAGCTAATAGGTTGTACTTCTACCCTTTGTCCAATTTTCGTACAAAGAAACATTTTTCAAGCTCTCTTGCTTTATTCGACTCTTCATCTATCTTAATAAACACTAACGCCTTCTTTTCACATTTCCTTATACTTTGACTTGGGGTTTCGGACAAGTTAATAGAGGCCTTATGCATTGGATGCTCATTTTGAAATCATACTATGGTATGTCTTTTTCCTTTTACTTTGCAAATGATTTTCCTCAACAAATTTAAAAGAAAAGAATTGAAGAGTTGTAGAAGAGCAATCTTAAATTTCTAGTCAAAATGGTATTGCAAACAATCATTAGTCCATGCAGGTCTCTAACCTGTGACCTTCGCATTATTAGCACAACGCTCCAACCAACTTACCTTAAATAGCTATATATTAACTTAGTGCCCAATTTTAAATATGGCTCCAAGCTCTCTTTCTCTTCTTTTCTATAGGTTCATGTCAACCTTCATAGACCTTAATCCCTCATTTTCATCTTTCTTTAAAAGCCCAATATGCATTGGATCAGATGTAACAAATTGTGGTTTCGGACTCCAACCCAGTTTGAGATTATGTTGGCTCTATCTTTTCCCTTTTACTTTCATTGATGATTTTTCTCAACAGAGTTAAGGCCGTACGCATGATTTCCTGCGGGTCTCATTCGCGCTCACGCGAAAGACCATTGCCTCGTTTAGCTCACGATCTGGCACTCTCCGTTCTCCAGTCTGTCCAACTAGCTACTAAGAGCGATCTTGGGTATGTGGCTTAGGGAGACGCGATGAAAGAAACAATGGCTCCATACGAAAGATTAGAAGGGCAATGAGTCCACTTGGAAACCTTTTTTTAAGGCTTGGACATTGACTTAAATAAAAGCGTATTGATCAGGGCTCATCAAAGTCTCTTGCCTCGAAGGCTCGTTGAATACCGTTCATCTCAATGTTGGGGAATGAGCATATCGGATTAAGTAGGTGGCTCCATACGGGAAGACTTGAAGGAGGAGGGAGCTTGATATCTTCATAAATCATAAGTGATCAAGGCAAAAACTGAAGGAACACAAAGCAAGGATTAGGTATTTATTTAGTTAATACTAGCGATAAATAACTTGTGGAATTCATTCATGCGCGGTGAAAGATTTAAAAGTTTCAAAGATTGATTTAGAGATTCCCAGCATAATGAGTTTATCTCATCACGCACATAAAAGTTGGCCCATGCAGGTCTCGAGACCTTCGCGTTATTAGCACAACACTCTAACCAACTGAGCTAATAGGCCATACATCTACCCTTTGTCCGGTTTCCATACAAAGAAACATTTTTCCAAACTCTCTTGCTTTATTTCCCTCTCCATCTACCCTGATAAACCCTGGAATAGAATGTGCCGCATTGGGACTTTGGATAGAAGAATAGAAAAGGAGAAATGAACTTTATATTCTTCAAATTACATGAAACGAGATTTGATCCAACTACAAACGATTCAACTAATCTAGTTTAGTTTATTTGAACCTAGCATCTTACTTTTGGTTGTAACATCAAATAAAGCAACATATTTCTAACTTTACCATATTCCATGTTCGTATGCACATGCAACCAACGTTACACATTAGTTGCTAACTTTACTTTGATTTCATTAGAGAAATAAAACTATGGCATATACGGAGCTAACTGTCTGCAATGGACTACAGCCATGGCGGTAAAACTTTCGACCAAATTTAATTTACCGCGGTTCTTCCTGATGCTCTATAGGCTTGTAACAATCGTGCCATAACGTATATTCAACGTAGTTCGTTTCCAAGAATTTTCTTTTCCTGTCATTATATGATGAAAAAATTAGCATGCATACAAAATTTCTTGGTGTAACATGTAACGCAGGGGCAAATGCGGTTGGGTTTATGGTAAACCATGCTTAAGTTTTCATAGCTTTCGTTCAAGAAAGCAAGCTATCAGTGCTATGTGAAAAGATTCTGAACATGTTTAGCACATAGGAAAATTTTGGAAACTGGACCGATCTAATGTCTGTGTCTTTC
Source organism: Sesamum alatum (assembly GCA_034509735.1). Lineage (NCBI taxonomy): Eukaryota > Viridiplantae > Streptophyta > Magnoliopsida > Lamiales > Pedaliaceae > Sesamum > Sesamum alatum. The sequence goes on from JACGWO010000006.1 coordinate 1,418,131, forward strand.
TGCAGATACTAACATGTATATTCGTTGCTATCAGTAAAAACCATGGGTGTCTGTGTCTGCCTAGAAAAGAGTCATCTCCGGTGGAGGTCCATATACGCTCTGCCATGAGAACGGTATGATCCAGTTACCAGCACCATTGCCTGACCAATTACACGACAGAAAATTAGTCCACTGTATCCAAAGCAATATCATATGCAAATTAGATTGTGATCCGCATAAAAATCCATTTTAACCGAGATTTTAGCTGCAATCCATGTTCTACAAGAAAACTCAAACCAGGAGATATACTCCTCACATTTATGTCTTGGTTTGAGTTTTTAGATAGAACTCATAACTACAGGAAGGATGGGAAAAATAGTGAATTGCAGGTTTAAGAATAGCTCACCGTGAAATTCGTTCTGGCTCAACCCCATAAGTTTGCTTGTTGCCTCAGCCAAATGGAAAGCTTCAGGTATGTTGTCTCCCTCAGAGCAGTAACACAATAAGCAAGTAACCTTTAGACCTTTAGCCTATCCAACATAACAAGTGTTCCTTAAAAGACCATTATTGTTTTCAGCTAGAAGCATAGCGACAGAACAAAAAGGTTAAGATCTTTACATTTGAATGCAAAAGGAAGTTCAATGTAAAATGTCATGTCGGGCTTTTGGAAACATAATTCGCAGCACTTATATGCTATGAAATCAATAGCCACTTCAAACTATTCTTGTTGAGCTCCTAAACAGAAATTTTCAAAATCTCACTTAATTAATCTCTGCCACACATTTTTGGTCGAGAGAAAGTGCGACAAAGACAAAAATATATGCCAGTATAGTACTTTGATGATATTTCAAGAATGCTAAAAGTTCATTTGCAAAAGAAGTATATATCATTACTATGGTACTGAGCAATATATCCATCCAGAAACAGTCCATTCCAAAGACAGGAAACTAACACACAAGGAAATAATAAATAAAGAAATAGATAAACAGATATATATATATATATGGAATGTGTCAGTGCATGTGTTAAAATAAGGTTGCACAAGCTGGATCATGCAAATAAATGTGATTTCAACCTAGAAGATCATTAATGTCCATCACAAGTTTTGGAAAGCATCACCTTAAAGCAGGAAAAGAGTGCAGCAAAAGGCAAACTTGGGTAGTAGTCTTCATCTTCTAGTTCCTCAAAAGAAAAATCCTCATCGGGCACAGACCCTTGTTCAGCTAATGCATCAAGATACTTCCATGTTCTTTGAGCAGGATTATAATCTTGCAGTCTATTCCACCCACGGGTTTCGCAGTTAGTGTCAGTTCCATCCACATTGGAGCTAGATAAGTAATATATCTGCAAACCGCTGATACATGTCACCAGCAGAATCAGTTGATTTTACTAAATCTCATATGAAGTAAAATCGATTTGCATGATAACCTACAGGAGAAAAAAGTATATATGATGAGAGTTTTGTCCCTCACTTACTTGCTACTGTGTAACTAAGTATATACATATATGAAGCTAGGATATGAGAAGTTCGTGAAACCAGTCACGGTTACATGGTCCAATTGAAATAAAGTTAAAAATCAAAGATTTCTTCTTAAATCCAATTATAAACAACTACAGCTTTTGAGGAAATTAATATGGAAAAAAATGCTATCTCATATCTTGATGTAAAAAGTCAGACTTAAAATGGCAAAACTAAGAGAAAGTGCAAGTTATATGGAACTCACAATATGTACAGCCCTGCCATTGCAAGTTATTAAACATTGGTAATCTAGATGGTAAATTGGTCAAAATTTGGTTGGCGAAGAACTATAAGAAACGGACACTCCGAAATGTGGTCTGCTCTCAAATGAAGTTCAAAACAGGCTCCTGCTTGAGAGGCTTGAACAATAGTATATTAAATTATTTTCTTCATTAAGTTTCAATTCTAATTTTCAGCTTAAAATTTCAATGTACTAATAAATTCTGATCGGTTGTAGGTTCTACCCAAATCAACAGTCACAGGCTGCACCTAAGGGCCCTGATAGTTGTTAGCTTGAATCTCTGTTGCTGTAACCAATAGCAGAAAATAAACCTGCATAAAACCTGTATTGCAATAGCAGGAAAGAGATCTGGAAAGTATAGATTAAAATAGCAGGAAATAAACCTGCAGAGAGTATATTATGCAATTTTTGACAAAGTAGATGTTAATTGGAGTAAATACCTTGACATATCAATGTTTTTCCATCGCCCGAAATCCAAGCTGGAGAGAATGATAACATGATTCTTCCCATTCGCAGCCGCAAAACTTGCAATGTTCTTAGCATATTCAATCGTCATACCCTGTTACACAAGAACTGCGTTGTAGTGATTTTTTTCTTTTTCTCAACAATATATACGCTGTATCCTATTAAGTTAGAATAATCAAATTATCCATTATAAAACTAATGAGTACTACTTACTCATTGGGTTTCTACCTAACCAACAAGAACAAAATTGCAAGAAACAATATCCTTCTGAGGTTCCTTATTAAAAGGAAAAAAAAAATGAATTTTACAATTGAACAGCTTCTATAAATCCATGCGTATTAAACAGATAGCATGACCTCCTTTTGAATGATCCAAGTAATCCAGCATTGCACACTGATCTAATTGACTGAGAAATCAACTGAAAATTTGAAGATAACACAAGATGCACAAGGCAATCAACTGAAATTTGAAGATGACACAAGAAACACAAGCACAATCGAATCATCGTATCTCGGTAACTCAATTAACTAGTCCAAAAATTACTACCTTAACCACCGGAGATCGCTGCTGCACAAGTGTCATTGCACTAGAAGATGAATCATAAGCTGCCAAGTTCAACCAAAATGTTTAACCTTCACAAAATTGTCTCAAACTAAAGTCTCCAAAAAGAAACAACACAGCAACAGACTAGGATACGAAAATAAAGCTCAAGTATTCGAACACAGACCTTCGAGAGGGAGAGCTAGTTTTCCGACCGGCGACGGCGAATAAGCATCATTACCAACACAAGGAAGTACATTCGGCTCGTCTAAATAGCCGATTTTCTCCGCTTTCAGAGACGAGATTAATAGATCCACAGCCAGCTGCCCTACATTTCCAATCGATAGAGCCGGCTGCAAAGTTCAAAACACAAGAAAAAGAACAACCTCCAAGTAAGTTAATAAGAACACGACGGTCACTGCAAATTTGAAAGAAGAAAAATTTGAAACCCTAAAACAAACCAGAACTAAAGTAGAGCAATTAGGGTTTAATTGTTTTCCTTCTTCGAGATAGAACTCCATACGCGTAACTCGGAGTTGTTCAATTTGCGATTGTTCAACAGTTTTTCCAGTTTTCCACTGAGCTAACAGTAGAATTCTTGAAGCAGAAGAAAGTCTGGTGAGCGCCCAAATCAAATCATTTGGGCCTGTATTAGGGCTTTCTGATTGGGAATACCAAATCAAATCTTGGGCCTAAAAGTTCATGATTTGATAGATAGAATCAGCACAAAATACAGAACCTCCATCAACATGGGGAAAATTCCAGTTGAAACTAAGTTGCTCCGACTTAAATCAATCACACAATAAATATAATGATATAATATATAATCACTATTATTTACAAAATTATGTACAAATAATATACGAAAAAGTATAATTTCATTTGTCATATAATTTACCGAAATATGATTGAACTCATGAACATTAATCCAACTTCGATTTTTTTTTTTTTTTCTTTTATAAAAGTTGCAAACATAATGACATGAAGATCTAATTAAAAATTAAATAGATTTTTCAAGAACTATCAATCTATAAATACCAACCAAAAAAAGAGTATTACAAACTTTACAAAGTAAGACAAGTATTCATACAATACTGAAATTTGAATTTATAATTCTTCACTCGCATAATAATAAATTCTCAATATTAAATTAAGACCACATTGATCAAAATAATTTATTCATAAATATAATGGAAATTTATGGGAGTTAAAGCAATTTACCCCATGTGAAGTTTTCAAAATTAACACGGGTAAATTATATTTCACCTTAATTTATGGACTCAAAAGTGATAATATATAATATATAAATACAAAAATCATTGTGCCCTTTATGATGGGGGTCTGAACTTAGAACAAACAGTTGTGCTGCACAATCTAGTGCCGCTGCCACATTTCTTGATAGTTCTAGACGTGTGATGTGGTAGTGGTGTTTAGTGAAGGATTAATCAGGAAAATTGTGGTAAACCCCAAAAGTTACTCTTATGCCCTTGTGAGTAAATTATATTTACTATTATACACATCAACGTGGAATGAGGATCCATGTTAACTCAATTGATAAGAACGAATTATTTTTTTTATTATCAATTGATGTTCGTGTAATTTGTAAATATGTCTATCAGTGATTTATGATCTCAAAAGCATAATTAATTAATTATTTAAAAAAGGACGATAATTCGGGACGTGTTGGGCCTTTGCATGTTGGTTGTTCATAAAATATCTTTAATTTATTTATTTTGTTTCATTTTTATGATAATTCATTGGTTGTAATTCATTCAGACATTTCAGATTTTTGCGAAGAATTACTTTTTAAAAAAAAATACGTAGATGAAATGGGCGTACGTACACGTGTTCGTATACAAATAGCATTTGGGGTATGTGGGGTTGAAATGTGAGTGAGTGTGAAATTTGTGGTATCATCGTATGGACAAATTACATCAGGTAGTGATGGTGAAAACCTCTTTTTTACCAAGTCTTTGTCATATGATTAACGTTGTTCCAATAACTCCATCTAGATTATTCTTGATTTCTCTATAGTTATATACATTGGAGATGGAAGAATTCATACCCAAAATTTATTATAAGAAAATAAAATAAAATAAAATAGGGGCGAAAAGTATCTGAAATTTCTTAAATTATGTGGTTTTAGTTAACTTGTTTAATAACATAAGTTCGTAAAACGACTACATTTACTATTATAAAAGGAATATTATAGTTGCCTGTCATTTTCTTTTCTTTTTTTTTTTTTTTTGGTTATAAAAACGGAAAATAAGGGTCGTGCCCGATTGACTCATCATAGAAAATTACGCTTATGTCAATTAGGATCCCTATAGTTGATCTACTGTCATCGAAAGTAAAGCCTAAATATATGAAAATCAGCATACAGATCAGAACGAGCGTTTCCTCTTACAAATACCTTGCAAGATTTTGAATCCACATCATGAATATGAAAACACATCCGATCTTAACTATTAGTATTACTATATGTCATTTTCTAAATATGCAGTTAATTGTTAACTAATTAGTTCCTCTTCTCCGAGAGTTATGGTGGAGAAAACTCTTTTTCAGTATAATAAGGTTGGGTAGGGAATGATTCGAGTTTGAATATAAGATCCTCTCTTTTAGAGAGAAAAGTGATGTCAATTCAATTAATTTTTTACCGAAAACTCTTGAAAAAGTCAAATATTGAACATATATAGTTGCACTTTATGATAAATCGGAAGGTTGATCGCGACTTAAGAATATAATTGTACTTACTAGCTAAAATATTACTTTAGATATCTGGCGTCCCTAATCCAGGCATTAACTTGTTATTTTGATTACATGAGCTTAACGTCATGAAATCCTAGAAAAATCCCTAGTGGAAGGAATTTTGTGCTATTATTTATTTAGGGTTAATTATACTTTCCCCTAAAAAAGTTTTAAAATTACACTTACACCCCTTCCAAAACTTCACTGTTTACACTTAACACCCTTCTGTTAGAGTTTGGACGAAAAATATTTGCGTCAACAAAAAGAATTACATAAATTTTCACTTTTGCCCCTCATTTAATATTTTTATGAATATTATTACACGGGGATCTTAAATTAGGGGTAAAATTAAAAATTTATGTAATTTTATATGCTAATGCCAGCATTTTTCGTCAAAATCCCAACGAAATGAGGTCAGGTGTAAACTGTGAATTTTAAGAAAAGGTGTAAGTGTAATTTTAAAATTTTTTTAAGGAAAAGTATAATTTTACATTTTCAGAGGGGGTTTAAGTGTAATTAATCCTATTTATTTATTATTTTTATAATACGATTCTTTCTTTCATCATTTAACATTTCAAATATTAAATGCTGATTAAATACTTTAATAGTTTAAAACTAAAGAATATATTCAAATGAAAAAAGAATAAAAATTGATGTGAATATAAATATACATCTATATTCATTAGATTGTAATCCACAATCTTTTTTATCATGAATGTTCGTGAGCTTAAAAATCACGATAAATTAAATGTTATTATATGGATGTATACTTATTCTTACAAGTCTTTTTTTTTTCTTTCACACTTTACGTTTGTGCAATAATTTTTTTAATATTATTTAATAAAATATTTATAAATTGTTTATATTTAGAAATAATGAGTTATTATTAGATTTATAAGGAAGTGGTGATAAAAATAAAAGAAAAATAACTACTAAAAAAGAGTGAAAAATTAGATAAATAAATTAATTAATTAATTAAATCAAGTATTTATACAAAATGGCGGATCCAAAAAAATGAGACACAGAGATAAAGTAGAACAACTATGGCCTAACGAGGCACCATGAAAAGGACAAGCGAAGGTTGAACATAGTTAAAAAAAAAAAAAAAAAAAAAAAAAAAAAGATAAAGCTACTGAAGAACCGAAGGCTATGATATGACGATGGTTCCACGCCCTGTGGAGTATATTACTCCTGACGGCATAGATACTGTGGAGAGTGTCCTGCACGAATTAAAGTCAATAGGTAGGTTAGGTTCAATTCATGCGTCGGTCGTGTCGGGTATGAAGAAGTAAGAATAAACTCCTTTTTCCTTAATAATAAAGCATATATAAACATTTATTATTTATTACGTTGGATGTATGTCCCTAGTCAAAATGATTAATATTTTAATGAGTTCTTGATATTTGAATATAATAATACTTGTGAAGAAGAAGCAACCAAATACAAACATGATATGACTTCTAATACAAATAATTAAGAATGAGGATAATATTTGAATTATGAGGGTTGAAGGGGGACCCACACCCATTTTATCATTATTAATGATTAATAACTTTTGGGACAAGTTTCTAGGACAAACACTGCCACTGCACTGTCCACGTGGTCCAAATGCTTAACTATTATAAACCTCTTAGGTCAATACTTTGTTCCGTGTTTGTTAAAGTATATATGTCCAAATGTTATGAACCAAAAAAGGAAAAATCTAAGACTGCATTTGGACGAAAGGATTTGAATTACAACAAAGAATTCGAAGTAAAGATTTTAAATAATTTCATATTAAATAGAATTAAGATTTATCATAATATCACAAAATATAATTCAGAATGAAAATTTAAAAATATTTAAAAATCTTTTGTGACACACACTTATCCAAACAAGTTTGATAAATTTGTTATTATGAATTCACAATCCTTAGATCCAAAACCTTCGATTCAAACACAGCGTTAATTATTTTTCAGTGTTTCAACTACATGAATCGAACTAGAGGGAGTTTGGCCGAGCTTATAAGGTCTTTGAAACGTCTTATAAGATGTGTGATGGCTTATAAATTTTGTAAAATTATTTGATATTTTTGTTTTTAAATATATAGCTTATAAAATTTCTAAATAAACTATTTTGAATTTTATAAGTTCTTTAAATAAAGTAAGCCCAGTCCATCTTTTTTTGGTAAGATTATAAGTTTTTTTAAATATCTTTTAAGCTGCGAAAATATTTTATAAAATGTAAGAATGTATAAAATATTTCAAATAAACTTAGTAAAACAACTTGTTAAGGCAAACAAGATTAAGACAACTTAGAACTCATAGCTTTTCTGCTGTATGTGTAGCTAGAAAGTTGCGGATAAGGTCTTTGATCTAATAATTATAAGTAGGGTTTTATAGATAAGTACAAAATTATGAGTTTGAGATATGTTGTGTACGTGGATAATTACTTTATTTTGTGTGATTTATTAAAATTTATTAGTTTATTGATGTTCGTGATTTGATTGTTATGGATGGATGTATATATTATGAATAATTTGTCATTTTTATCATAATTCGTGTTGCTTAATTATCATTTTTTATCATTATTCGGCAATAGAATCTAAACAATGATCAACTCGAATTTTGTTATTTTCTTTAGGCTATAATGTATAATTTATATGGATATTAAATAATTTGTAAAATTATAAGTTTGTTTATTTAATTTTTTTGGGGAATTTTTTTTAGTCCACTAGTTTTGTCCTCGTTCAATTTTAGTCCATTAATCTTACAATTTTTAATGATATACACTATATTGCGAAAATGCTTAATTAAGTTATTCGGTGGCCGAATTTTGCTTTTTTGGACGGGAAATAGTGCACATGCTGTAAAATTTGGAGATTTTTTATCCCATGTGGCAATACATAATGACTTGGCACTCTTCTCGGCCACATAAGCACTTGCATAAAAAAATCAAATTGCATAAAAACAAGCTGTGAATTTATATTTTATACTAATTTGTGACACGTTGTCTCTACACGCGTATAATAAATAATCTTACACACTTTAAAATATATTATAAATTATAATTAAAATATATAACCACGCTATGTGTATGAATCCTCTACTCTATTTAACATACACACGGTATTGCGAATCTTATTACATCTTATACTCTATTTAACATACACACGCTATGTGTATAAATCATTTTTTAAATAAAATACATAACGTTATCTTTATACACATAGCATGTATATATTTTAGGGTAAATTACAACCACCTCCCCTGATATTTGACATAATTACAAATACTCTCTCGTTGTTTGAAAAATTACAAATACCCCCCTGAGGTTTTTAATTTATAACCAAATGTTTGAAATTGATCATTTTGCCCTTGAATTTTTAGTTAAAATTGTAGAAAACTCTTCTGTGTTAAAAACTTAATAAACCTCTTCCTGCGCATTGTAGTCCAAAAAAATTCAAATATTTTTAAGAATAATTCAGTTTGCATAAGGGCATTTTGGTTAGTTCACCCATAAAAATGAATGAAAATAAGTTATTTGGTAGACGGTTACAAATCTCATTGGGTATTTATAATTTTTCAAACAACGAAGGGATACATATATTATGTCAAATTTCAAAAAAAATAATTATAATTTACCCTATATTTTAATATAGTAAAAGATGAAATAAATTTTGGAATAGAAAATCAAATTCCTATTGTTTCCTCCTTGTTTAGCATTTTTAACAAATACTTTAGAAACTATTTGGGAAAGTACAAGCTCATCATTTTCCAACCCTAACTACCTTTTTCACAAAAATAGTTCTTACAAGAAATGATTATATTTGGACCTACGCATTATAGGTTTGACTATCTAAAATCTAATTATATATATTTTTCTTTTCAACAAGTAAAATCTAATCCATTTTAAGGACCATAAAATTTTCACATTTATTTGTATTAATACTAGCCGTTTGATACGAATTTCTTATGTGCATATAATAAATATTTTTTTACTTTTTAAAATATATTATTATAAATAAGAATAAAATATATTAATCAATATATTACATTAAAAAAGAAAAAGAATGAAACAAAGAAAAAAAACAAAAATTATCCGTTAATGTAAAATTTGACAGTTGAATAAGTTAGTTAGCTTATTGGTTGAAGGGTATTTATGACTTAACAAAAAAAGGGTGCAACAACATCATTGACCTTGGTTTGTGAGTGTGGGGGGCATTTTTTTTAATATCAATTATATTCCAATTATATAAATTTAAAAATTAATTATAATTACTTTTTTATCTTACAAAAATGACTTGGTGTTATTTTAAAAACACGACATCAATTCTTTTTATTGTGTATAATACTTTAAGTTGATTTTTTTTTTCATTCTAATGTATTGATTGAGTTATATATTTTATTCTTATTTATATTATATTTAAAATATAAAAAAATATTTATTATATACATATAAAAATAACATGCCACAATAATTAATATTATTATAAATTATCTAATTATAAATATAATCATTATATATAATTAATATAATAATATTATTAATCGTCGTTTGTGAGCGTAGAAATCATTTTTTCTTCCCAGCAATAGAGAGGTCAATTATTCATGTACTACGAGGTATAAATATATAATATGTATTTGACTGCACGCGTAGATTTTCTTTTGCGGAGTAGCTACGCTACGCTGACGTCAGGTGCAAAAAGCCCTCAAGTCGTGGCAGCGCATGATGGGCTCATGCTCCATGTAGACCACACGATGTGTCTGTAGCCGTTGATTGGGGGGTTGTTTGGACAAGATCGCATAACGTGGCGGCTTAATATCGGGGGTCTATCTCACTTTCGCTGGACCACTACCACACTCTAACTGATGGGGCTTTAATTTCGCAGGCTGCGTTTGGATTTTTCCCGTAAGTCAATTTTGACATATTTTAAGTGGTCAATAAAAAAATAATATAATTTCAATTTAGTAAAATTTTAAATTAGTTAAAAGTGCAAAAAGTTAAAAGAATTATCAAATCGATTTTTAAAATTTTGAGAGGTAGAAAGATATTGTAGTGAAGTTATTTTTATATTTATGTATTAATGTTATAATCAAATTAAGGAGAATAATATATTTTTTTACATATATATAAAAAAATTAATACGATATATTATAAATTTTTTAAATTATCCCCCCACACCACCTACGTGCTTCGCTTTGACAAATGGAACTCTGTGTTTATTTTTTGAAAGAAAAATAAATTTAATTAAATCATTTTAATATATTAAAGTATCAAATATTGATTAAAGACATTAATAATTTTTACTTAAAAATATGAATATAAAAAGTACATAAACTGATGTAATATGCGATTCGATCGGTATGCTTCGGTTGCATAAAGTATTATCCACTCTGACTTCGTATTTATTTTACGATTTTATTTTAAAAAAATACCTTATGGTGAAAGAAGGTCTTAGCCCGTGTGTCCGTCACAAGAACCCTCATATAAAGGAGTTGAAGATGTAGGCAAGCACTACATTAGTTGCAGACGTAATGTTTGAACGACTTATAAGTTCAATTTTCTTCTCTCTAACGATGTGTCTTTTTAGAATAAAATTGTATGTCTTATATTAAATTAAAGACGATATCTTGTACAACATAATACTAATCAGGTCAGAAGCCACGTCATAAATAGCTAGAAGAGTAGATGTAATACATCCAATTTATTGAAATGCTAGTCCGGTCTCCGGTCATTTTTTAATTAATTGAAGTTACGGGAAGAACATGTCTTCTGCATGTAATAGAATTGGTAATCGTGTTTCTATTTCTCAAGTCTCTGCGAGCTAGAGTCAAAATTTAGGTATATCATGTTTCTCTTACCTGGAATGTTAATCGTTGTTAGGGTTAGAAAAATAGATTAAAATATTTGATACTCGATTAAAATTTATAAACGAAAAAAGCTCATTTAAATTCGATTATAAAACTTAATTAAGGTAAATAATATTTTTCGCCCAATAGTTTACGGGAGAAAATTACAATTTCGATCCCAAAATACAGGGTGATTTGCAATATTTGTCAAATACTTATTGAAATAACCAACAGTAGTCCCATATTTTAAGAAAACTTTGCAAAGTTAGTCCTACCGTTGCGATATTAGTCCCACACTCCAGGAAAACGTTGCAAAATTAATCTCAAAGTTTGTTCCAAATGTTGCAAAGTTAGTCCCAGAAGTTGCAATATTTTTACGGTGGGACTAACTTTGCATTGTTTTCCTAAGGTGCGGGACTAACTATTTCATGAAATATGAGACTAATATTGTAAACCACCATATACTTTGAGACCAAAATTACAATTTTCTCTAGCTTAGGACCTTTTCACATTTAGTTCTATTGGTTACAGATTCTAACTTTTGGTCTCGAAACTTTAAAAAATAGCACTTTTAGTTCCACGTCCCCTTTTCGTTAGATATCTAACAGAAAAGACCGCGTGGCCGCCAAGTCATGGAACCAAAATTGTTACTTTTTAAAAGTTACTAGCCGTTAAGTAATTTAATCTGTAGCTTTATATAATTGAATAACACCCTATTGGTATCTTAAATTTATTGGTATGCCATTTTTTTATTTTTAATATTTTTTTTTTCTCTTCTCACCTTCCCATTTTTCTCTCTCCTCTCACCTTCACATTTCCTCTCTTCTCAACCTCCATATTTCTTAAGAACCTCCATATTTCTTAAGATCACGAATGTTCCCTTTACCACTTGAGCTACAATGTGTGGGATGTTGTCTGATGTATAGTAGGTGTATATTTCTATTGAGAGTATGTATTGTATAGATCGATGTAATTTACATATTATTGATCAGTATATGATTGTTGTAGTTATCTTTGTTAGATTGACATTCGACAGGAATGATTGTAATTGATTTATTTCAAATAATAATAGTTCATCGCTTTTACTTTAAAAAAAAAAAAACTTTCACATTCCATTTTTTTCTCTTTTTTTAAACTTTCTCATATATTTTTTCAATAGTTTATTAAACTAATTAATATTTTTGAAATTTTAAATTAATTACACAAACATTTGAGTATGCTAAGTATGTTTGTACTTATTAATGTTCGATACTTAAGTTGGTTCATAAGCATCCGCATGGGAGACTTTTATCGTTGATTTATTAATATTTTTATTATTCAACTCTTATTATCAATAAAATGATAATAGCAAAGTAATAGTTATTCATAATACCATCGTGTATAATTACATATACAAGATTATCTATATTTCAATTAAGAAAATTAATATTTACAATATAAGAAATATACATACACCTTTTTTAACCTAATAGTATTATACAAATTAACCAAAGCAGCAAATATATATATATATATATGTATTGCATATTTAGGTCCAAAATCAAGCTTACATTTCAATAAACTCAATATTTGTAAATGCATGAATTGAGTTTGATCAACGTAATACTTTCATTTGAATTTTGTGTCATCAAGCTTTTCTTATATGAATTAGATGCAAAAATATTAAACACACAACATAAAAAAATTATATAAAGTGCATTGCTATTAATTAATGTGGTATAATTTTCAATTTGGACCTTCTCAAAAAATTCTAGCCCGGATCAGACTCGTCAAACATGAACTAATCTCAAATGACAAGTGTAATACACTTATCGTGTGATTGGAGTACAATTTAGGGAAAGTGGTCAATCACATACCAAGTGTACTACACTTGCTCTATAATTGGTTTGATTCAGCAAAATCCGATCAGGACGAGAATTTTTCGACCTTCTCTTGCAAAATGCGTTGCATTTTATACTTTATTTAATATATTGTACTGCACTTGCTTTATAATTGGTTTGGTTCAGCCAAACCTAATTCGAACGAGAATGTTTCGACCTTCTCTTATAAAATGCGTTGGAGTTTATACTTCATTTAATATATACAGATCATATATACAAAATCCATATTATTTATGTATCTTAAAAGATACTTTTTAATACTTTTTTTTTAAAATCAAAATTATATTATAATTTTTAAAAATTTGATATTTTCAAACATAATATATATATAAAAAAAAAAGGTGTATTATGATGATCATAACACGTGCCCATCCCTGATATCCTTAGTTCATCCACTGGCCACTAACTCCTGTTGCTTTATTCCCCTCGTCTGCATTATATATGGTATCTCCCACTTTGCTCATTCTCATTGTCTCACAATCAGCCACCATTTTCACCTACTCCTCACCACATACATACATTCACTACACAGATCCCTCGCCTTGTCGGAGTTGACACTGTCTCCGGCGCCGACGTCGGGAAATGCGGAGCCCTCTTCACCTCCGATCGCTCAGTACTCAGGAGGACAACCACTACCAAGATTTCAACTACGATCGTCGACACTCGCCTCGCCGGAAAAGTTATTCCTCCCTCTCGATCTCACCGCCGGCGTATAATTATAGTTCCGATCCTAGCAGCCACAGTTCTTCTCCATGGAGCCAACACTCTCCCTACGTGAGATCTCCCTGGGCTCGCCAACCCCACGAAGACCATGATGATGGTAAAAATGCCCTCCCCAAACAGGGCCTTATTGGTTCTCTTCTTCGTGAAGAAGGCCACGTTTATTCGCTTGCGGTTTCCGGCGACTTGCTGTACACGGGATCCGAAAGCAAGAATGTACGGGTTTGGAAGAACATGCGGGATTTTTCCGGGTTCAAATCGAGCAGCGGGTTTGTGAAAGCCATTGTTGTGTTGGGGGAGAAGGTCTTCACGGGTCATCAAGATGGGAAAATCCGGGTCTGGAGGTTTTTGGGTGACAAAAAGAAGACTTACAACCGGATCGGAAACTTGCCGGAAACCCGAGATTTGTTGATGAGATCTGTGAACCCGAGAAACTATGTGAAAGTGAGGAGAAAACGGTGTGTTCCATGGGTGAAGCATTACGACGCCGTGTCTTGCATGAGCATTGACGCGGAAGAGGGTTTGTTGTACTCGGGTTCCTGGGATAAAACCCTCAAAGTGTGGAGAATTTCGGATTTCAAATGCCTGGAATCCATAAACGCGCACGACGACGCGTTAAATTCCGTAGTCGCGGCGGCATTTGACGGTCTGGTGTTTACCGGTTCGGCCGACGGCACGGTGAAGGCTTGGCGGCGGGAGGTGGTTGGGAAACGCACGAAGCACGTGCTGGTGGAGACGTTGTTGAAGAAGGAACATGGGGTGACGTCGCTGGCGGTGAACCACGACGCGGCGGCGCTGTATGCGGGGTCCTCCGACGGGCTAGTCCGCTTTTGGGAGCGGGAGAAGAGCTCCATGTCGTACGGCGGCGTCTTGAGGGGCCACAAGCTCGCGGTGTTATGTGTGGCGGTGGGAGGGAATTTGGTGCTGAGCGGATCGGCGGACAAGAGTATATGCGTCTGGCGGAGGGACGTCGGTGGAGAACACGCCTGTGTGGCGGTGCTGACGGGGCACGGCGGGCCGGTGAAGTGCCTGGCGGTGAAAAAGGAGACATCGACGGCGGCGGCGGAGGAGGAAAATGAGAGTTGGATTGTGTATAGCGGGAGCTTGGACAAGAGTGTTAAGATTTGGCGGGTTTCTGCACCTCCAATTTCAAGTAAATAAAACAGTGAGTGAACTGTAATAATTACCATATTATTAAATAAATAGTCTAAAAAAATTAGGGATAATTACGCTCCCCTCTCCTGAAGTTTGGTGTAATTACACGTAAACCCCCTTTGATTTAAAAAATTATATGTAGTACCCCTGAGGTTTGCTTCTATCTAATAAATAGGTCCCTCCGTTAGTTAAAATTCACCGAATTTGTTGATATTAACAAAAAAACTGAATGAAAAATCGATATTTACCCTCGATTGACTTATTAATGACTTAATGCAGGCCAAACAAATCTTTTATGACTAAATTACCCTTATAACGATGAAAATATACCTCATCTCATGTATTAACGTGTGACGATATATAAGGGTAATTTGGTTATAAAAAGATTCATTTGACCTACAATAAGTCAGTAATAAGTCAATCGATGATAAATCTCACCTTTAATTCAATTTCTTTTACTAATATCAACAAATTTGGTGAATTTTGACTAACGAAGGGACCTATTTGTTCGACAAAAACAAACATCAGGGATAGTAGATATAATTTCTCAAACCTCGGGGGGTCTGCGTGTAATTACACCAAACCTCAGGGGAGGAGAGTGTAATTATCCCAAAAAATTAATCACTTTACATGACAAATGCAATAATTAAGTACTGTATTAATATTGTACTTGTCATGTAATTAAGTAAATTCGCATCCCAATATGTAGCTTTCTTTTTGCAAATAAATATGTAGCTTTTTGTTTTTCAATCGGAGTTTGAGCATATAGTAGGGAAATTCTAATTTAGATCGAATTCAGATCTAAATCATTATGTGATAAGTGCGATACACTTAACATGTCATTGATACACTTCAGACCGTATTTCGATACACTTATTGTGTAATTAATTTAATTTAATCAAATCTAATTTGAATAAAAAAAATTCACATGTACCAAAAGCCAATGCAAAGAGTGAAATTGTTTGGGCAAAATATTTTTTTGGTCTCGTAAGATTAGAACATTATTTATTTCGGTACTACAACTTAGGTAGGTGGCTGTTTTAGTCCCATAAAACACGTTTTTCAATTTTTTGGGTCCCAAAATGTCATGTGCCTTGCACGTTGGACATGATATTTTGGGACAAAAAAAATTGAAAAACGTGATATTTTGGGACAAAAAAAAACTAAAAAACATGTTTTATGGATTAAAACAACCACCTACCTATGTTGTGGTACCAAAACAAATAATGTTATAATCTTACAGGACCAAAAAAGCATTTTATCCAAAATCGTTTAGACCAAAATGGTGTGTTTGTAATATTGTGATGCTTCAACCTTAGCACTCAATAAGGTGACATTGACTAGCCATATGTTGAATTAACATGCAGAAAATAATTATTATTTTATAAAAAAAATTAAATCGAGTTTGATCAAATTTAAATTAATTATATGAAATTATATTACTATTGATTAGTTCAATTTGATGAGACCTAATTTGAAAAATAAATTTTCTTTTATGGGTTGGGGTTATCTTGTAATCAACCGTTGCATTGCATGTCACTAATGTAAATTAGTCATGTATTTATTGCAAGAACGGTACATATTCAGCCACAGGGTTAGAACCCACAGATTGAATTTTTTATTTCAAATTATGTTGTATTTTTTATTTCATTTAATATATAATTTTCATGTGTCTATAAATAATATTATGTATTTTATTTAGTGAAAAATTTTATATACGTGACATGTATATATTAAATGGATTTAAAGATGTTGTGTTCGATTGTCTTTGTTCTTGTGAAAATTGTGTTAGTGGATTATTTGTAGGTACTCTTATAAATGATTTATAGTAGTTGATTTTTCCTAACTCGTAGTAGTAATTAGAGTCGAAATTATTTTTTCTTTGAAGAAAAAAAAAAGGAAATGGAAAAGATGCTAGTGCAAGAACAGAAAAATTCTTGCCCGAACTAGATTTGGTCGAACCAAACTAATCATAAAGTAAGTGTGTATACTTGATATGTGATTAGTTATTGTCTTGAACCGTAAACTAATTACATGACAAGTGTATTGTATTTGATTTATGATTGATTCAAATTTGAACAAATCAGATTCGGACTAGAATTTCTCGCAAGAACGATGGGTGGTGCAGAATAAGGTGATAGGGTGACCAAGTAGTTCACAAAGTGAATCAAGAATATCAAGAGTTAATAACCCTAAAGGCCCAATTAGAACAAAGTAAAACTTTCACTTAAGCAATTGGCCCAATAGTACTTTATAGCAACTTATACTGGCCCAACTCGAAAATGTGATTCTTGTATTATTTTTTATTGGAGGTTTATATATATATATAGTCTATATCTATATTATTATAAAAAACTTTTTGATATATCAATTTTTGAATACTTAAAAATATTATTTAATTTTAAAAAATACTCTTTAGTTTATTCCTCCAATTCAAAGCAAATTTTAATAAGAATAGTAAATTTTAAATTTTTATTAATTTCATAATCATATTCTTTTTTGCCCTACTACTTCATGTTTCTATCTTTTTCACATGTTCGGGGCGACTGCGAGGAATGATGATTAGTATTAATATAAAAAAACACACTTTCGCTCATATAAATAATGATTTGTGATACCATATTATCATTTTTTTTATGAAGTCAATAATACAAATTGGTTCATTATAAATATAATGTAGTGATTTATATACTTTATTTTTATTTATGATATATTTTAAAACGTGAGGCTTCATATAACATATTATATCTATATATATATATATAAAATTGATTTGTAAATTTTCTTCTTCATTTGTTTTTTTCCTTAAACTAAAATAAGGGAGAATAGTAAACAAACAAGATGACCTATTAATTTCAATTGATAAATTACCCATGTTCAATTAATTTTCCTAAAGCCCATACCACAATTGGCCAAATTAATTGTTTTTTTCTTTTGGGTGACTAACATGTGAAAGATGATTGTCAATTGTCATCCCATAAATTCATCACAAAATATTGGGGTTTAATACAATTTACGCTCCTGTGATATTGTAAATAAGTAAATTACTCTCTTATGAAAAAAAAAAAAAAATTATCCTCCTATATTTTTAAAAATAAAGCAATTTACTCTCCTAGGTAGAGAGGTAAATTGCTTCATTTTAAAAAATACAAGGGGGTAAATTGCTATTTAATTTTTAATAATTTGCTCATTTGCAATATCATATGGAGGTTTCTTGCATTTTCCCCCAGAATATTGCGTAGTCGATCAAAATATCTATAGCTAATTTACTTACGCCATAAATGCTCATCAGAATTTCTATATAGTTAATTATTGTCATTAGAATATTTAGGCTCATCGATCAAACCCATTCAACTTTTAATATTAGAAAATATAGAATAATTGAAAAACCTCCAAATGAATTCTTCACCTTGGGTCGTTCTTTTTCAATTAAGATTATTCTTTTTGTAAATTAATATTATATTCTTATTTTAACTTATGTATATATATATATATATATCTACATCATCTGTATATTTAAAAATAAATCATATGTCGGTGCCTATTTTACAATTTTCTACTCCCAATTCGTGAAATTAACAATTGCTACAAATCCAAAAGCAATTTTATTTTTATTTGAGTGGAATATTTACAAACAAAAATATACATAATTAATTTCCCTGCGATATCAGGTGGGGGCAAAGCGGTCCATGAGCAGAAACACGGTGGTCTCCGACATAGTAGCTTCACTTCCAGGCGACTTCACGGCGGCCGCCGCCGCCGACGACGAAGAAGAAGAAGAGTGTTGTTTTTGATCGTCTCTGCTTTCATCTGCTTCCTGATCGGAATCCCCTTTCCTCGAAATGGACAAGAAGGGATTTCTGACTCTCATCTTTGCTCTCAGCTTTGTCAATTCTCCCACGCACAAATCACACACACCTGCCATCAATTTCTTATGATGATCACACAACTCTCTCTCTCTCTCTCTCTCTCTCTAGATGATGTGAATATAGAAGGTGAAACTGCGAGAATTCTATTATTTTATTTGCATATATATAGAGGCTAGTGTGGATTGCAAAAATGGTGCCAGTGCTCTACAAGCAAACCCTATCCCAAAAAATAAAAAACAAAATAGAAAAATCTGTGTGTAAGTTACACCTACACGGTCCGATTGGTCACGGCACACGGTTTTGTTCCTAGGATATTCCACGTCACTTGTTCGGATAAATCGCACAATCTGTCCATTTTTTTCTTTTTTTCTTTTTCAAAGTTTGGCAAGATTGATTACGTGGTATCACTTTTTTAAAAAAAACATTAGATCTCATGAAGAATTTTCATTAGATATTTAATAAAAAATACCACGTATTTATTTTTTGGTCCAATTAGAGCGTTTATATTTTTGGTGTGATTTATATTTTTGTTTCAATAAGTCTTTACATTTTTTGTCTCGTAATTTTAAAAAAATAGCATTATTTGTTTTATAAATTTAACGACCACATAATATTTTTTTATTAAATATTTAATGAAAAGATGTTATAAAATTAAAAATATTATGTTTTTAAAATTACCAAACAAAAAATGAGAATTGTATACCTAATGAGAAGGGCCTAAATCACGGCACAAAAAATGCCATTTTCCCTAACTCGCTCATCATGTTTCTCAAGAAAACAAAATACTAGTCGAAATCTTTTCTAACACGGAAAATAGAAAATTCAACTCAAATATCCCAAAATATTTAATTTCGTTTATGAAGTACAAAATTATGTCCTTTTTTTTTTTCTTTTATCAAATATTGTACAAAGGTAGGCAGGAAAATCTGAACTCCTCGAATCGGAAATAGCAAAATTTGGTTCCTGTTAGAGTTGCAGAAAACTAATACAACATATTTCTCGTACAAGAAAATGCTACTCCAGTTTTTTTAGGCAAAATTACACTTTTGGTCCCATAGGACTAGGGGTCAATACTTTTGGTCCCATGCTTTCTGAAATGATCAATTTAATCCGAAAATTGAGAATTTTCGATAAATGTGGTCCCACGCTTCCTAAAATGACCAATTTAGTCCTAAAATTGAGAATTTTGGACACATTTGATCCCACTAACGGCGAGACATTTGACTTTAGCATTTTTTACGGAAATCGTCTAATGGGATCAAATGTGTCAAAAATTCTCAATTTTGGGACTAAATTGGTCATTTCAAAAAATAGGGGACTAAAAGTGTCGAAAATTCCTGATTTTGGAACTGGTCATTTCAGGAAGCGCGAGACCAAAAATATTGACCCCTCAATCCTATGGGATCAAAAGTATAATTTTGCCAATTTTTTATTACACGACTCATCCAAAGCATCATGAAAATTTTCGTTAATTAGCTATAAAACTTAATTCTTTTACACAATAAAAAAGATTAGACACAAAAATTTAACCTCTCGACTAAAGTCGTTATACCTCATTACATTTATTTTTTAAATATATAATTCAATATATTTTAATATGAAAAAAAAAGAAATAATTAATGGAGCGTGATCCTAGTCGTTGAAGTTGTGCAAGAGGTGATCGACAAGTGATGATGGGAGCAGGGGCGCATGTTGCATGTGTTTGGGTGTGACCAATAATTCATTTCTGGTCCGAAAACAGACGAACAGAAACACAAGTTGGGGAAAAGTGGAAGAACAAGGGAGGGGGGCCCACACACACACACACACAGATCAGATTATATCTTACTCATTGCTCAATCTCATCTTCTTCTAATAATGTCATCTCTCGTCTCTATCTTCTCTTTCCACTTCCCACTTTTAAATTATTATTATTATTCATCCTAATTATCAATATATTATTAATTTAAATGGTGTTTGAAATAGCTTCAAAAATGTTTTACAATATTAAAAATTATTTCATATTTTTCTTTTGAAAACAATGAACTTATTATGTGATGAAAAAAATTAAATATTATGAGCTTTTAAGTTCCTTCATAATAGCGTCTAATTTGTTTCTTAAAATTTTATATTAATACAAAATTGATATTACAAATATCTTATAAATTTTAAAATTTCTTTTATAAAATAATAAAATATTTTAAATAGATTTAGTCAAATCTCCTCTTAAAGAGATGAACAGCAAACATATGAAGAAAATTAGAGTTAGGATTGTGTTGTCTATCATCATCACAAACATAATGTGTAGCATATATATGTTAGTGTTACCTCTCTAAGAAGGTAAAGGTAACATACTTGATAAATAACAGAATAGGATAAAACAACAAGGGGGTGTAGCTCATATGGTAGAGCGCTCGCTTCGCATGCGAGAGGCACGGGGTTCGATTCCCCGCACCTCCACTCCCCCCCTCTTTTTATTTTTTTCTACAAACAACGGAAGAAAAAGTCAGAGAATAACAGCGTGTTGTTTTCTCTCTTCTGTTGTTAATTTTAAGCAGAAAAGATATCGACAAGCATGGAGAGCGACGCCTCTGAGCAGTCCAACTTCAGAGCCGGCAGCTTCGTCTTAACTTGCAGTGCTTCCCTTGGCCACCACACTACCGACGAAGCTCCAGCACTATTCCTATCATGACGAGCCGGACCAGCAGCAGCAGCAGCCTCTAATTCGCAGCTGGTTGATGACGAGAAAATGGATCGGCCCTTGTTCCTTAGCTTGAACATCTCACTGCTCCACATGTCCACAATCCCAGACATGTTAATTTCTTTGAAGTTGTTTATGATCAAAATGACGAGGAAGTCTCTAACTATATATACATGTATAGTTATCTGAAAGTGGATAGATACATGTTAGGGGAATTATAAACCTGTGGGCTTTGTCTTGAAACTAGAGTTACATAAACTACATACAGATATTGATGCGACTTGCGACTTGATCGGTGCCCCGTTGAGCAAGATATTGTCCGCTTTGGCTCTGTATGAGCCTCACGATTTTGTCCTGAAAAGGCGCCTTGCTAAGGGGAGGAGGCATTGGGGCTTATAAGCTACTCAAGCTCCTCGTCTTCAACCGATGTGGGACGCTTTGGCGCCGTCTGTGGGAATGAGGCCATGTGCTCGTCCCAAGCCCCTTGTCTGGGGGGCTGATGATGTAGCAAGCGTCCCACATCGGTTGCAGACGAGGAGCTTGAGTGGCTTATAAGCCCCAATGCCTCCTCCCCCTAGCAAGGCATCTTTTCAGGATAAAATCGTGAGACTCATACAGAGCCAAAACGGACAATACCTTACGCAACGGGGCACCGATCAAGTCGCAAGCCGCATCAGATATATACACATGTATTATTAATTTAACGTAGATTAATTTCTCCAATGCTGGTGCTGTTAACTTAATTAGTTGTTGGTTTTCAGGAATATTATATATTACAAAACAGCAGCTTGCTTGCCAGTTGCCGGTGGTATTTCCAGACATATTGTGGGCATTGTCCACCCTACACCTATTACCAGTTTGTCAGGATTGGACCAGGCCTTTTAAGGATTAAGGGGGTGTTATGCTATACTGATTTTATATTTTATTGACTCATTTTTGGAGCTTATAAAATATTAAATTTTATTTTAATAAAATGAGATGTTAGGAGTTATCATACACTTTGTAACACTTTATAAGTCGTCAAACATGTTATAATATGTTTTGAATTTTTTATAAACTCACCAAAACACCCTCTAAAGTACATTTAAAGTATTTTAAATCTTTCAATTCTAAATTTGAATTATATTTTGCTGTTGAGCGTCGACTAATTTCAAATTCTTCTGATATAGAATGATTTTGATATATATACATATATTTCAAATACTCCATTCAAATTCATCGACCAGATGTATAATTCAGAAATTATTTATACGAGTGATGCGTGTCGGGGTCTAGCAACACCATAAAAAGTCGATGGATCCTCACAAAAATTTCAAGATTGAGGAGGATAAATCTGCAAAAAGGGGTTAGCACTCCGATGCTTAAGTCACTAATGTTCTTATTGAATAAAATAAAACGAGAAAACTTCAAATAATAGTAAAAGAGTATTGTGCAGTGATAGAAAGTGCGAAAGTGAGTTGAAAACAGCTTTGAAATGGAGTGAAAACGAGTGAGAGTGCAATTGTCAAGTGAAGAACATGTTACTTGAAGTTGACTGCACAATAAGTCATTTTATAGGGATTCGTGCGTCCATTTCGGGGAATTTTTGTTGAGAGTCATACGCCGTTGAAAATCCTGGAGAGTAAGCATTCTTCTCCAACAAACAGTATGAGATTTGGATTAGAATTGACTGAGATAAGACCATATGACTGAACCTTGCCAAGTCTGCCATATTTTTCGGGAAGTAGTTATTTGCTGAGAAAAATTCGGACTCTAGCCGATTCTTTGTGAATTTCGATGAGATCTTTTAACATGATGTGTTCCTACGTGTCAGCCACATGTACGTTGTGGAATCCATGTTGTACGATGACTAGACTTGTTGGGCTTTTTCCTTGGGCCTGCCAAGTCAGTGGTTACAATGTGGCCCTATGGACAAGCATCTTGCTGTTTGGGCTAGGTAGACTTGGCCTGTTGGGTTGTTCTGTTTGGAGCACCCCCTCCCCCCTGCTCTTGGCTTGGGCTTGTAAAATGGATATTTTTAGGGGGCACCAATGAGCTTCTTAACTCATCATGATCCAGGCCGTAGATGCTATTTCTCTTGAGGTCCTAGTCTGTGATCTTGGAATGATCCCCTAGATGCTTGGTGGTCCTGAGAAGAGGAAAGCACGTTAGGTTAGCGGGGATGGTCCCCAGCGAAGACCTTTCGATGCTTAAGTCAGCTCAAGTTCGAGATGATAATTGACAATTGTAAGCAGTTTTTGTTGTAGAATGTAATAAATATGTCTTATCATAACTATAGTAGAATGCATGTATTTATTGGGCCAAATATAGGCCAAATATACTCACTTACCTGATCTACATGGCGTTATCCCACTTTAGACTGTCAGACGATATAGGGCCATAATCTAAGGTCTTTGGAGCAGGTCGGGTCGCGTGGGCCGACCCAATTGATAAATGTGTAGATTTTAGATCTAAGATGTCATTTATGTCATTTTAGATTTAACGTATATTTCTCCAAATTCCAATGCTGGTGCTTGCCAGTTGCCTGTGGTATTTCCAGACATATTGTGGGCTTCTTAGTTAAATTTGACCCATTCTCCACCGTACACCTATTTTAACAAGTTGTTCAGGGCTTTGCATCTCCTGAGGATTGGGCCAGGCCTTTTAAAGATTAACATTTAAAAGGGGGTTCCCCTGTATATTTATTTAGGGTAAATCACAGCTATATTTAACATAATTATATTTATCTACTTATTATTTAAAAAATTATAAATACCCCCATCAAATTAAAAATAATTGGACAGTCCTTAGACAGAGGTGTGAAAAGTACTATTTTATCCTTGCTATTTTTTTTAATTAAAGAAAAAACTTGAAAAAATATAAAAAAATATAAGTGTGTGTAAAGTAAATAATTCATAGAGAATATTAATCCATAAAAATATTTTAAAAAATTCTAAAAATTATATAAAATTATAAATTATCATCTAAAATGACATTTTGGACAGTTCCTTACAAAAAATGGATGAAAACCTAACAGAATGAGCTCGTTGTTAGACACTGTTAAAGTCAGAGAGGTATTTGTAATTTCTCAAATAACAATGATGTACTTATAATTATGCCAAACCTTAGAAGAGATTCATTTAAAAAGAGCTTATAAATTCTTTTTTTTTTGGAGCTTATTATTAAATTTCATGTAAAAATAAATTTTCTAAGTGTTTGGATAAAACCTTATGATCGATCAAATATTTTATAATATATTCTAAAAAGTTTATAAGCTCATTCAAATATTTTCTAAAATTGAACTAAAAAGTCGATGTTAGTTGCAAAAATAGCACGAATAAATATTCCGGCATATATGTATATATCGACTTTCAACTTGGAAAGTCAGTGGAGATGTTTTCATACATATTTATAAGATTGGATGAGTTAAATGCAAAAGAATTACTTAAACTTACATTTGGATTATGACATATTTCAAATTAGCAACAAAAATTTGAATTTGTATGGATAACTGTAAATTTTAAACTATTTCAAATTTTTTCATTCTGAATTTGACCTATATTTTATTGTTGAGCATCGACTGATTTTAAATTATTTTAATATAGAATCATTTGAAAAAAAAAATCATTTAAATCCATCAATCCAGATTCAAATAAATCCTAAAATAATTCAGAATTTATTTTGTATGAACTTCTTTAACTCGTCATGATCAATTTTAAATCATACTACTACTTTACTTTGTCTTCATCAATCTAAAGCCCAACAATCTCAAGAATTAACGTAAGTATACAATTTCACAAACCAAAACACACAAGAGTGGAAGGGAGTTTACGTATAGGGTTAAATGCAGTTTGGTTATTGTGTTAACCAAAAAGAGCAATTACCCAGCTGTGAAAAATAATTAGTACTTTATTCCTCCTGTGTTATTCAAAATGCAATAAATAATTCCCTCACAGGGGGTTTTTTGCTCTATTTTTAGAGGGTTTTTTGCTTAATTTTTTAAAATACAAGAGGTAAATTGTTGTTTATTTTTTCATATGGAGTTTTTTGCACATTTTACATATCAGAAAGGGGGTAATTGCATTTTTCCCTTTACATATATCTTGGGAAATACAAGGACCTCAGCACAAAAATAAAAAATAAATTAGATCGACACTTTTTTAAGTTAGGTTAAATTCCACAAACACTTCTTATCTTTTATAAAATTACAGCCACACCTCGAGGGTGTTAGTGTAATGGTTTTTAGAGGTGTGTTTAAACTCTGACTTTGAATAGGGGGTGTAATTATAATTACAAATTAACTTTAGGGTGTGTAGTTATAATTTTGCAAAATATAAGAGATATTTATGTATTTTGGATTAACTTTAGGGAGGTCAATGTAATTTTCCCAAATAAAAAAACACTCCCCAAACTTTTCCTGTATATAAAGTTCCACCCACCATCCAATTTTCCGCTCAACCCTGGCACCTCCAATTCCGCGAGCGAGAAGAGGGGAATAAGAAGAAAGAAAAAAACCCTAGATTCCCCAAACGATGTCGTACGACGACGTTGAGATCGAGGACATGGAGTGGAACGAGGAGCTCCAGGCTTTCACGTACCCGTGTCCCTGCGGCGATCTCTTCCAGATAACGAAAGAGGACCTGCGAATCGGCGAGGAAATCGCGCGGTGCCCCAGCTGTTCGCTGTACATCACCGTAATTTATAATATGGAAGATTTTCAGGATAAATCCAACAGAAAAACAGAACCGCCTAAGACGCAGCCGGTTGCCGTTGCTTGAGAATTCTCAGGTCATTTTTTTTTTTGTTATATTCATAGCTTAATGTTTATTCGGAGTGTATTTGTGATGACGAGTTTCATTTTTGGTTGGGATTAGGGTTAGATTTTGCGGGGTTCATGAGATTTGTACGTTTGGAAAAGGAGAAACTGATGATTGGAAATCATTATATATTTACTGTTTTCTGAAAATATGAATTTATGATGTGTTCAAGTTACTGCACTATTTCGTTGTCAATGTTTGAAAGTTCTGTTCATGTTGGTAAGCTTACAAATCTTGCTAGAATAATTAACATTGTTAAGACTTATGTGCTGGAGATTGTTGAAATATATATTATCTTTGGTCTGTTCTTCGCTGCACTGTAGCGGGATCTTTCTTATTGGCAATGTTGTTGACGAATTATGTTCTTGAGGAGCTTTTTTTGGTTATGCATTAGATATTAACTAATGGTATGGCCTTTAAGTTCTTATGTTGTGATTAACTTTCCTGTTGTATAGACCTATTGTTGTCCATGAAGTCTCAATGACTTGTTATCCCGGTAGGGACTGCATTCTCACATGATAGTGAAAAACTTGTATTTGTAATTCACGGTCCAGCCATGGATATGCTTGACATCCATTTGCAATGAGATCATTGAAAGTAAATATGCTGTTCTGTAATACATTAAATGGAACTGTTTATGAAAACATTTAAACACTGCCCACTTTTATTGCTCAGGGGTCAATATTCACTATGCAATATGAGTGTTCTTCTCAATGATCTTCAAGAATTCTATTAACAATTCTGTGTCAAAGTTACTTTTACCTTTTTCTTTGTAGTAACTGGAAATGTTCTTATTAGTAGCATTACATTTTACATTTGGTTGCTTAAACAAAATTACTTTCAGCATGACTTCTGTCTGTGTGTCTCTTCTGATGATCATTAGCTTGGTGCACGGTCCTGCATTACCCTTGTTGTTCGCCTCAATTCCCAAACCCTGCATAGAAACTTACTGAAATTGATTATATCACCTCTGTAGATTGACTTCTCGCCGCCAGTTGCAAATAAAGGCCTTAAGCAACACCATTAGCTGTTGCTTGTTGCTATTCAAACAATTTGACCAGCATGAGATGCCACGGTAACGGCATGATGAATTTTGTTGGTAGCTATGTTTATACATGCCTTTTTGAAGAGTATTCATCTGCAATCACTTGTTGATTTTGGTAGATCTCCAGCTTTGCTTTTGAAATCAGCAAATCAGATTGTTGTTGTGTTATGTGCTTGTTCTAAATTGGATTCAGTAGCAGGATAGGAATCTTGATTGTTGCTGACTTCAATTGCTCATCTTTCTATACGAGGAATCATAGTCTATGAATGCCTTTATTCATCCAAAAATGAGATGAGAGTAGCTTTGCTAAGTGCATAATTAATAACAAAAGCTGAAGCCAAATTATACTTTCAACACCGTTTTCAGTAGTATTAAAATTGAAGCAAATAATACGGTCTACATAATTTTGAAAAATATTTCACTATATTTTAAATTTTATTAATACGTTCTGTCATTTATTGGATCAAAAGAATTACGACATTATATTTACGATCTCTGTCCCAATTGTTATCAAAGAGAAACCTTCACGTAAATTGTATTTTTAGCGAATCAGTTGTAATCAAGTCGTGAATTTTAATCATTAATAATTGATATATGCTAATTATATATACTTAACAATAATAACTATTGAATTAATATATATAATTAATTAATAATTACTATTAAGATTTACTAATAAGTTAATAGGGTTCAAACCCATGACTTTTTAATCTGGACATCAACTAAATTGGCCCCCGTTTGCAGGGCAAATTTTACCTTACACTTACGTTGATTTTCTTGAGTCAGTGGAGCTGTCTTATTTTCGTGTGGAGTCATAATTATTTTGTAGTACATACATAATTCCAATTCACATTTGGGTGGTAGTCTTTAGCTAAAATGAACCATCAAATCAGTTCTTGTCATCTACCTCCCTTTATCTATTTATTGGTGGCCAATTGTCCCATCTATTTCCTTTCTTCTTTTTGCCTTCATTCTTGTCTAATGTTGCATAAAAAAATGAATGGATAAATTACATTAACACCACTTTGCGATTAAATCAAAATATATAAATATTTTTTTTTTATCTTTTATGAAATTACAGCTACATACTCTGAAGTTATGATTATAATTATAATTACACCCCTTATTCAAAAATAAAATTTACATAAACACCTTCTGAAAAATATTATACTAACACCCCTCAGTGGGTGTAACTATCATTATACAAAACATAGGAGATATTTATTTGTATAATATGATCTAACATCAATATTTACCCAAAAGAATTCATCTGCTCTCTCTTTCTCTCTCTCTCTTGGTGCCACTTTTATTTAAATAATAGGGCAAGACATGCATAGAGTCATTAATTAGGGAAAATTTTAATTCGGACCTGACTCGGACAAACTTGAAATAATCATATGACAAGTGTAATATACTTAGTGTGTTATTGGTATACAGTTCAAGAAAATTGACCAATCATATAGCAAGTGTATCACACTTGTTTTATGACCGATTTGGTTCGTTCAAACCTGATTCGGATAAGAATTTTTCCATTAATTAATATGGAAACGTATACGTAGTGAACAAATCCTTTTTGTTAGTGGAAACACATCCACCATGCACCATGCACCATTCATCATCTGATCAGACATCAACTAATGCTATCTTTTTGCTCATGTCTTCAACCATTTAAGGTGCAACCAATATGCACTGAATTCTCTCTCTCTATATATATACCCTTTTGTCTTGCAATCAAAAGCAGAAACCTCAATATGGGAACTTTTGTTGGGCATCTAGTTCCCGGGCTGGCCCTCGCCTTCCTCGGCCTCTGGCATACTATAAACACCATCCATCTCTACTACCTTAAAGGCTCTACCAACTTCATGTTACGGTTTTGGCACCCGTTTAAGAGTCCTGTCCGAAAACTACAACACCTCGAGCTCATACTCGTCTTGTCGTTCTCCGTATTGGCAATCTTGGTCCAGATTTTAGACCCTCGACACCTTCGCTTCTCCTTTGAGCTTGACAACATCGAGCATGCTACCATGTTCCTTCAGCTAGTTATATTCACGACGTTCACTCTTTTCAGCGAGTCGAATCATTCGTCTGAGAAAACGTTAGGCGTCTCAGGCATCCTTGTTGCCTCAGTTTTCGGGCAGGAACTCTTCTTGCTTCACTATCATTCGACCGATCACGTTGGACTTGAAGGCCATTACCATTGGCTAATGCAGCTCATAGTTTGTGTTTCTTTTCTTGCAGCGATATACGCAACGATTGCCCCAACCAGCTTCCCTGCAGCCTTAGTTCTTTCCACATCGGTAGTGTTCCAAGGATGTTGGTTCATAAACATGGGATTCATGCTGTGGCTTCCTAACTTTGTCCCACGAGGATGTGTCACTCAGACAACGAATCTTACCAACGGTGTTGTGAACGGAGCGGTCGTATGTGGGACCCACGAGGCCGATTTGAGGGCCAGGGCGTTGGCGAACTTGCAGTTTTGTTGGATACTCTCCTCAATCTTGATCTTCATGGCGTCTATCTGCATAGCTTTTGGGAGACGGTGGGCGGCGAGGAGGCAGTCTGAGTACGAGCAACTTCCTAGTCCAGGTTCTCATGATCCCCCTCTTGCAGCTGGTGGATTCAAACAAATCCAACTGTAAGTTTGCTACTTAACTACAGAAAGAATCAAGCAGGCTGTAAGATGATTGAGAATCTACAGTTTGCTGTTAAAAATGTTGCAATAATTCGAACAGTAGTACTGCAATTTGTATCCAGGATGTTTCTGTCCTGCTGCTATACTGCCTATGATGAATTTGGTCATGACCCATGACCAAATTTTAATAATTGCTTCTGATTAACCATTATTCTGATCTTCATTTTTAAAGTGGCGGTGGATAAAAAAATTATCAAAGACGCGAAAGAAATAAATAATGTTGTCACACTTATAATGTGAGTATAAATAATCGTGGAGGCGCTTGATAGGACTAAGCATACATTTTGATTTTATGTGTTAAGTCTCACTTTTAGTAATAATAAGTTAGTTATAAGGATCCTAATCCCGTGATTCGCATACAAAGCGCAAACACAATCCTCCCTTTTAGAATTTCATATCTGCCTGCAGATTGTCTGAATCAAGAAACAAGAAACAAAGAAAAATATATGGAGGAGTGGATGGCAATTTGGAATTTATGAGGCCGCCCCATACACAACAATGCACAATCCCATAATTAAAGTACATATGGAGCAGTTTTCATGAAAAAGCTGGTGCTTGAAACATGTAACATAGCCATTGGTTTTGATTTTCTCTGCTAACTGTTGTGCCACGTTGTTTTTGTGTGCATATAATAAATAATTTTTCATACTTTAAGATAATAAAATATGTAATCAAACATATCACATTAGTAAAACCAACTTAAGGGAATTACTAAAAAAATTGATGCACTTGTGTCACGAACCATTGTTTGTCCGTAGAAAATACCTTTTCCTTTTTATATTAGTAGAGTGATTAATATAAATAAAGCATGCACTCCTCCGAAAAGATAGCACTAATGCCCCAAAACACACACATCTTCCACCAAAATGTCTACATTAATACATATCCGCATCCTAATGCTTAAACATCACTATACAAAGTTGAAAAGGACTATCTTTCTCTATGAAAAATGGAGATGTTTAAGCAATTCCAAGACTTGCTATCACCAAATTGAATTTATTCAAATAGTATCCATAAATTGCAATCAAGAATTTAAAAGTTTGAACTCCAAATTCATGAATTCATTCATAGCATTGGATGGATATTAATTCATAGCTCAACTGTAATGCAAGAAACAAAATTTACCACTTCAATTATATAGCAAAATCTGAAATGAATTCTACATTCAAGAGAGGATTTGAGGGGATAAAGAAAACAAAAATGCACAGTATTTTTTCTTTTGAATCATACACAATACTATTAACCAACCAATAATAGTTGAAGGCGTTCATTCTTCCTCCAAGGACGCCTCGAGCCGAAGGAGAACGAATCCAACGGCAACTCCGACGAGAACAAGGGCGGGCATAATGGCTGCGATCTTGAAGATCTCAGCCACAGCATTGCAGGTGGAGGTAAGAGCGCCGCCGCCTCTGCCCTGCGACGGCTGTTTCAGTGAGCTAACGATGTTTGCGAAGGATTGCTCGGTGCAAACAGGAAGGCCCAATGCGGCCACGTTGTTATGGGCCTTTAGCCCACCGAATGAGTTCAATCCATTGATGTACTTAACTGTGGTTCTCCTCTGGGGAGATCTGCCGGGGCTTACGACTGCCGGAACTGTCGCCGGAGATATCGCTGCCGATGCGGTTGCCATTGTTTGATTGGGCCAAAAAACCTTTGGAGAGAAAATGAGGCAAGAATTATGGGGCAATTGTGATGTAGTAGTGGTGTAGATAAGGGGGAAGAAAGTGATGGATGTCAAGTGTGAGTGAGAGTACTTGTGTGGTTTAGAATTTGGGAACATGAAAATGTTTTGTGGAAATTTTATAAGATTGAATCTAAATTAATTATACAATAAGTGTGATATACTTATTATATAATTGGTCAATTTTTTTAAATTATACATAATCACACAATAAATATATTATACTTATAATTTACTTAATTCAAGTACAGTCAAACTTGATTTGAATTAAAATTTTCTATATTTCACCTGGTTTTTAAGGAATTGAAGAGGTGAGTTATTGATGGAATAAAGGGATAATGGTAGATCAGATGAATGTGTCATTTGTAAAGGGGAGAAATTGGAGTGTGAAGATAAGGTGGGGTGGAGATGGTTGGCTCATATGATTTTCAAATATGACTTTCTACCCTTGCAAGGCCGCCGACTAGAATCATCAATCTTTATGGCCTTTTAAATTGGTAGTTATGGTATGATTGTATCAATAGTGTAAGTTTGAATTCTTGTTAAGAAATTTTGAATGTATATACGTAAATCCTAACATGTACATTGATCTCCATAGTAGATCAATTATAAGGATTTTAACCAGCTTACATAGTGCATCGACAATCATCCTAGCGAGATGGTATTATTAATTTTTTTTTTTATCTATTAAAGAATTATACATATGCATATTGATCAGGAAAAAAGTTTGAATGACTAAAAGTATCATCAGAGTTGTACTTACTGGTATCATCAAAATAGGCCAATTTAAAGGTCATTTAGATCATACATGAGTATGGAGCTTACAGATAAACTCACACTGTATAGTGTGAATCAATCGAATTGATCAATTCCAAAAACCCCCAACAATAAATTTGCAACTATTGTAATACATTGAAAATTTGGTAGGATCAAATTATTGATAATAGATTACTAGTTAGTGTGATGAACATTTTCAAACTAGTAGATACAATAGTTAGCATTCCTACACTTTTACCGTCCACAAATTTGAAGAAAGCCTGCGGGAAACTTCTGTACACCAACACCAACACCAAGCGCAGGAAACAACTACTTGTTGACATTGAAGCTACGCCTCTGCTCCTCCTATTCGATGCTATTTTTTTTACTAATAAAGAAACATATGATGATATCATATCCTATTCTTTCACTGAGCCAATCACACTCTGTTTAAATTGGCAATAGTGACAAGGAAGAAAGCAGAATTCAGTTCTCGGAAGGATGGTGCATATGCATCTTTTCATGGATATTCCTCACAACATCACGCAATTCTGGAAATATTGTTATTAGACCAAGTTCCAGTATTCCATACCCAAGTTGCTTCAAACAAACGGTAGACTACAAGTGATTTTAAAAATAAGCAGAGTTAGTATTTGGAACCAGAAGAAAGGAACGGAAGGGAAATCTTTACCTGAAGGAAATAGTATATATCTCTAGCACAACGTCGGTACTGCTTAGCCCCGATCAAGCTGACCAAAGCGGTTGGAGCACCATCTGCCAATGAGAAACTTTGAGAATAATAGCATCCACAATATGCTTGAAAGCAACCCTGTCAAACTAGAAGACTATAGATTCTGCTGGATATGACAAGGTTGGTGTCATTTCAGCCTTCTATCCTATATGATCAGGGAGTCCATGAAGGAAGAGCCCATCACAAATTATAAAAAACAGAAACAGAACTAAGGCAGGGATGTTTGAGTTAATCCAACTGTGTTAGGGGGATTGTGGACCTAGAACAACCACATGGATAAGTGAGACGACATAGAACATGGAACACGGATGTTAAAGTGGTGACTAAAACACAACTTTACATGCAAACAACAGAAGCAGAACCATTTAGGGTAAGTAATTCATCATGTGTAAAAAGTTAGCCATGAGATCCTTTGTTCCCAAAAAGTATAGAATAGCATCATATGCGACAACAAAATCACAAGAATTACTCACTGAAGATCAGCTTTTTCACATGACTAGCTCTGCGAGCGGCTTCAAGCTGTTGCTCGAAAGACTCTGGTTGAGTGACTGTCTTCCCCCCTTGTCGCTCTGTAGTTTGTGATCCCTGATTAGCTTGAGTACCACTTAGTTTCTTTTGAATACGCATTGTCATAAAGAATGTTCCACCAGGCCAGAGAATCTAATGAAAATATAATGATAAGAAAACCACATAATAGCTTCTTGAAGAAAAAGGTAAACACTATAGTATTGACTTATGTGAAAAAATATATTTCACCATTAGTGATTCCACTCAGTCGATTAATGATTACCAGAACCCAAGTGCTTTAACACGCAGGCTGGGAAGTAGCAATCACATACTCCAAAGGAAGAAAGTCGCAGATTAGAAGCATCATAACTTACATCCTGGACCCACCGAATTCCTTGTGCTATGACCTCCTCTCTGCGGAGCCACTGGATTTGCCTTAAGAGCCAGTCATCAATTGCATCCTCCATGACTAACTGCAATATTTGCTTTGATATCCAAAAGACCTGCCTCCTACATTCAAAAAAGAAAAAAGTGTGTGGCTTGAAGCTAGACTGTAATCTGCTTATAAAAGAATGCTCTTTATGCACGAAATTGCAGTGGGTATGTGAATATAAAATGGTTCAAAGAACCTGATCACACATTGAATTGTTAAACTCAAAACCAAGTTCATGGTGGAAGTGTGAG
This sequence comes from Sesamum alatum, assembly GCA_034509735.1. Classification (NCBI taxonomy): domain Eukaryota; kingdom Viridiplantae; phylum Streptophyta; class Magnoliopsida; order Lamiales; family Pedaliaceae; genus Sesamum; species Sesamum alatum. The sequence goes on from JACGWO010000006.1 coordinate 1,452,670, forward strand.
AAAAATGGCATCACCTTAGCCAGCCTCTTCGTTTGAGCTGAAATATTTTGTCAACTAAATTCAGAACTGGAACAGTTAAATTTGGTGGCGCCCACTGCAAGGAAAAGCGAAAATCAACTGGATTAAACATTAACCAAGATTACACAACAGCGATAGGAAGTGCCTAATAGACCAATGTCGTAACAATTGGAAACATATGGCAGTACAGCTGCTTTTGGGGCCAACAGCACAGCTCAGCTTTTGAATATCTACCCCACCCAGGCATAACGTAAATGAAGAGCACAGGCTATTAAAAAGGATGAATAAGTTCAAATGTTAAAGACAAATATGCCTTACAAATGTGAATCACGACTACTTGTGCTATATCTGATGAATCAAGTTTTAACAAATTTCACTCAGAATAAATAGAAAGAAGTATTCTAGTTTCAGCATTTGCTATGACCAATAGGAATCAATACCTGCCATATGTGGAAACCAAAAGGATCCAGGGGATGGACATATGAAAGAGTTTAAGTCTATATACGCACTTGATCTAAATCCAAATAGCAAGATAATATGAAGTATCTTCGCTGAGAGTACAGGGAATTGTAAAGATTTGAACTTGTACTCCCAAAAGAATAGACCCACAATTAGCAATAATCCCGTAAAAATCCAAAAAAAAAGAGAAAAAGATTGACTATTATTGCATATAAACATCTTTCTCAGAACTCTGACAATGAATTAAGATCTGACAGAGTGACCCACAAGGGGGCAGAGGGCAACTAGAACTAAAAGAAAGTCAATGACATAAATAAATATAAAAAGTTAACTTCTGCTATATGAGATTAATAAATTACTCGGGTAAACCTTACAGTCATAAGTATATGAGGAAGGCAAATAACTAGTGAACAAATAAAAACAGCAGGGAATCAATAGTGCACTACTAAAATTGCACAGTACCTCTGGAGGCACCCCTGTTGGATCCTCTTTCGATTCACTGTCTGAGTGCGACTCATTCGCTTGGGCAGAAGATTCTATTTCCTGTTGCCCATGGGTTGCATCTTTATCACCTTCCTCATTATCAGAAAAACTGTTAAGCGAATCTGAGGTACTTTGCCTCACAGTCAATTTATTCATATCATCAGCATTCCAGGACAGGTTTCTGCTGGCCATTGGAGAAGCTTGTTCATGAGAAGAGGAGGGTGAACCAGCCACCATCCGCATTATGCCATCGGAAACCCCTTTGAACTGGCGTACAATATCATCCACGGCATCGTCCACATTAACTGTTTGGGTCAAGGGAGATGTCATGATGATTAGAATATTTGGTAGGAATGATTTTTAGGTCATTATCTGAACAGAAAAACAAAGACATCACAAGAAAGAGTTCAAGTTCCTTGCGAAAGTAAGAGATTAATTGAATTCGTCCACTGACAAATCATTCCCAAATAAACTTCTGAATGTGCTTTTCAGGAAAATTTGAATCTATCATGGCAAACAAACATTAATTCAGTTTACAATAACACGACTGAAGCATTGCAACCAGAAAAAAGGTTAACTGGAATAGGCAACTAATGATATATTGTAAACATGATTATAGAGAAAACAAGTTAGGACTTGAGAATTATGATAAATAAGTCAAATGGCTAACAAACTTTCCATCTTTATTTCAACCACTCAGATATATGCGTCATACTTCTAATTTCCGAGACTCTGCTGAACAGGAAGTACGCAGTCAACAATAAAGTGATAACATCGACTTGCAAAACATGGTATACAATTTATAACGGAATATACAATGAGTTTTCACATACAGGGTTTATATTAGTAGTCAAACATCAGAGCCGCCAAATCCCTGACCGTTACAGTTTTTTCTTTTTGGGGGGTTGGATATCTTGATTGGTTTCAGTAAGCAACATGTACAAAGTCCGACATAAATATGCAAGTCAAGTCATTCCTGACCACTACGTATTTCCAGAATGACTATGAATGATGAAAAAGGGTCATCCAATTGAATGAGCATGAAAAATGACATCCAAGAAAGAACCACATACCTGCCAGAGTCGTCATTACAGATGGCGATTTCTCGAATGAGTAGTTCTTCATTGATAAAAACCAAAGTTAACAAAGAAGGTAAGTATACTTAAATGTATTTTAAGAGAAATGGCACATGCACACCTTGGATGAGGCACTTAGAAAATCCCATACTTCATGTTGCTCAGCAACATTGGCAATTGACAAGAGTTCCTGATAGAGACAGTATAGTCAAAATAGCTAAAAAAGGAAAATGTATATGCACCATCACCAGGAGCAGGGTAATCATACTTGGAGATACTTGTCAAGCTGAATACAGCGTTGGTGAACAAAAGCATCCTCTGTGCTTGAAGAGAATATCCTTTTGGGAGGCAAATGTAGTGTATAATTAGGAATGTCCTTAAGATGCCTATGCAATCTCTCAAAATTTCGATATCTGCATACAAAGACAAATGAAGAATCAACTGATTTCAGTCCAAGCAATAATTTTCTATTCAGACTTTTTTCAAAATCAATACCTTCTTTTCACAATCCAAGTGTTGTTCTCAGCATCAGTAACAGAAATTGAGTAAACTGCAAAAGAATTTGAGCCAAGTTTCTCAAAGTATGCTCCAACAACCTGCAGATCAAGGACTTAAATTAGCTAAACACAGATATGACCAGATGTGACTAATCAGAGGCGATAAGAGATACTCATACATTTCTTTATTTTAACAGAAAAAGCCTTGATTCTGAAAAATAGCAAGTCATGCAAATACAGGTGGCTAATGCAGATCATCTTATAAAGATGCCAATATTATATTGCCACACTTTTTCCCTGATAGATGGTAAGTTAATGGCACATGCAATTTGTTACAGTTACTGGGTGGGATAGCATAGTAATCTAGCAAACTACTCCGGCATGAAGGAATTTATCATGTAATAGCTAAGAAGTGAAAACTATCATCTTGAACCAAGGAAAGAAGCCTGGGCCATCAAGCTACTGGTCTTGAATAACAAAAGGATTATTGCATTTATAAAGCGAGGTTAAATGAAATTAAAATTTCATGAACCAGAGAAAGGAAATAGAAGGTCTTACCTGACATCTCAACTTCGGAACATGCAGTACTTCACCTTGTACATTAGACTTATTAACATCTGCACCACAGAATTCAGTACTGATGGGCGTAGTGGTTTGACTAATAAACAAATGTCCAAGGTTAAACTGAACTTCTAAATCAGAAGTGCTATTTGATCTTTTAAGTTTGTTTCTGTTTTCAGGGGAAACAACATCATCAGTATTCTCCAGTTCATTAGTAGTAGCGCCTCCCTCTGGACACACCTTCTTGTTAAGATCTTGTGACCTGTTCAATGCATCAATACTGTGATCAGTAGGTCGAGTATCATGTTCTAGCCAGGGTGTTAGTTGCTTCGAAGCTTTATCTTCTACTTCGATAGATGTTTCAGGCTTCTGTTTTGCTATTTCAGTCACCAAATCTTTTCTAGTTAATACGACGCTTACTGAACTTGTAACTTCAGGGGCTTGAAGTTCTGCAGAAGCCTTCTTTTGGAGTTTCTTTTTGTAGTGTCTTCCTATGGCCCACATGTTTTCCAGATTTTCAGGCATAAGAACTTCTGTTCTTCTCTGGGTTGCTGCATCAAACACTTTTGCCCAGTCAGCAGGCCGTGGATGTATGTGTTCATCCTGCATTGTACTATGCAAGAGATTTCCCAGGGCACCAGAGTCTAGTTCCCTGTTATCATCGAACCGAGATAAAGACGCATCACTCCCTTGGTTGTTGGCACCATGTTCTTCAGAAACAGTGTGGTCACAGTTATGACCCCCCGGATTAGGTGATTGATCAGTGGAAAAAACCTTGGACCAGTCATTGTAGGCCAGGATTATATACTCAATCAACTCATTAATATACCTGGAAAAAGACTAAATAAGTCAGAGTCCTGACAGCAATCACATAAAGTAATAACGATATAACTTGCTATTGCAGAAGAATGCAAGCACAGAGAAAGATGTTGCTAGCATGAGGAATTTAAGAAACCTGATGTACAAATTGAACCTCAGATTTATATAGTGACACAAAGCCATGAACAAGCATAATAGCATTATATAAACAAGCCAGAGAAGGTATGCATTACTCAACAAATTAGAGGCTTTGGAGTACAAATTATCAACATATAAATGGTTTCCAAATATGACAATGTTTGCCAATACATAAGTTTGGAATCAAACTATGAAATTCCGAGACTAAAAAAGTAATAATATCATTCATTATAATTAAGTCAAATGTGGAATATGGGATGAGAGATATTGACTCTTAAATCAAAGCTAAGGTATAGGTTCAATTGATGCTACTCTATACAACATAAGTTTATTATTCAAGCAAACAATTAAAATGATGCTAAAGCATAACAAAGATGAAATGAAAGGTGGACTTCTCTTTTTGATCAATGTTATGGATGATGCCAACATAGAACCAGCTACAACATAGAAGTTCTTCTTTACACACAGAGTATGATGAAACTAATCTTTAACTGAAGATAATAAGGAGCTAATGGAAACAGCATCTCACCCTGGGCTAGCGAAATTCATTATGGGCTGCATTACCAAACAAGTTAGGAACTCACGAGCAAAGCATCGAAACTAAAGGGCATTGCGCTTCCCTTGGTCTTAACACAACAGCTAAAAGCCCACCCATAAGCTGCTGAAGTACCTATAATTGACAAATATAAGATGTCATGAAAATTAACTGAAATAAATACAATAACAGTTTGGTCCAAAAATGCCTTCTGAATCAGAACACTTCTACACCTTGTACTCACACTCTGGAGATATCAAAGCAGGATGCAGCTCCTCAGAAGCCAGGAGATGCTGCTTCAACTTTTCATCCCTTTCTTCAGAAGACAATGTGCCCATAACATCTGTCCCAATAGCAAGATGGTTTCTTCTGAAAAGTTCAAAATGATCTCCTATCAGGTCTACCACATCCCTGGAGAAAAACAGAAACAGGTTTCAGTTATTCATATCATCAACTAATTTGAATCACATTTTTCGCAACTTCATTGAAGTGGAGGCATATACCAGAAAACAATACCTTGTCAACAGGTCAACAAGGTTCACTTCTTTGATTCTTCCAGATACTTCACCAAGGACATCCATGATTATAGAGCGTATCAGCTCTGGTGCCTCTTTGTCAGGTGTAATATCTGAATACCACAAATCTAAGACAAAATCATGCAAAATTTTGTTGATGAAATCCTCAATGGCTGCTTCTATAACAGGGGAATCTATGTTTCTCTTCCATTTTTTTGGGGGAGGCATGGAAGTAAGACGAGAATCATTCACAGATAGCTGCTTCTTTTCTAAGTGTGACAAGTAGGATGTTGGTCTGACACTGCGGACCTTCCACTGGAACTCCACCTCATTAAACAATATTCTTAGTCCAGAAACCAAGAGTACAGCTATTGGAATGTTCATTAGCATTGATTTACTAGTATCTGCCAACACACATAAAGTCAAATTAATGATCAGGATTACAGTAAGAATAGGCAGATGAACAGCATACTCGCGGTTAAAGATCACTTAAACAAACAAAAAAGTGCTCAAAATTTTGATGGCGTGCCCCCCCAGTGTAGGCTACACTTCAGTAAACAACAGATAAGAAACGAATAACTATGCTTATTCTTATCAAACTCATCGGCTAAAATAAGTTCAGAGTAGAAAAAGTGAAAAATGACAGCTCTCCCATGTCTGGATTCCATGAAAACTCAACACTTTCTGGTAAGGCTAGATTGTTTTGGCCATGTTGATTGGATAATCAATGCCCACCTCATAATAAACTCTAACCAGCAAAACTGAAGTCGGGTGCATATATGCATCTACATCAAACAATTATTCCTCATATATTAAGTTCATCAATTCCACATAACTACCAAAGTATCTCCTCCACTAGGAAAGCACAATATAACAAACACACAACGTAAATCAGATGAAAGTTGCAGCCGAACGTATGGAATTGAAAAAAAGAAAAAGGACATTAAAACTTCCAACATTTTTCTTAAGTTTAACACAACTTCAACATTGCAGTATAATGAGCTTAGAACAAAATATTGATCAGCCAAACACCATCATATCCGCAATGCAGTGACTAGAAATGATAAAGCAGATTAAGTATTCCTTATTTGAATAAAACCTAAAGGAAACGTCAAGGAATTACGTGTCAAGAAATAAGACACCGAGAATATACAGAGCATCCACCAGACCGTCCGAAGCTTGACTTCCTGGATCAGATCTTGTAAATTATCCATTGCGTTCTTCATGATTCTCGAGTGATAAGAATTTTCCTCAACTATAACATAATCTAATGCACAATAACTAACAATTTGGACGATAAATTAAATCTGATAATCAGAAGGAAGAAACTGAAAACATTAACAAATCCTCGTCGTAATCCCTTGGAAATTCCCCCAAGCAAATCATCAACTCTTCCGAACCAAATTGTTGAATTTGGTATAAGATTTTCTGATCGTTTCTTAGCCGGAGTTTTCGGTTATTTCTCTCTCGCTCTCTTTCTCTCTCTCTTTCTCTCCCCACTTACTACAAATAACTTCGTTTTGGTACTATTTTTGAGGGAGGAGAGAGAAGGAAAAAGGAGGGAAAGGCAGGCGCCACGACGCCCGTTATATTCGTTGTAACGTTCTCTAGCTGTACCGTCAACACGAATTGACGTGTTTACCCCTATACAGGCGGGTTTTGTTACTATTTTGGTCCGACCCAAATGTTAAATCCAAGCCCGCTCCAATTGGGTTGGGCCGGACTGGGGATATGCGTTAGACTCTCACTTTTACTTTTTTATTTTTCAATTTTATAAATATTAAATTCATTATTTTTCTCATCTATTAGATTAATCAATAGATTTTACACATTGAAATATTTAGGAACTAGGTAGTACCCCTGTCAAGGCATGAAAAAATTATATTTCTTAAAAAAAAAATAAGTAAAATTATAAATCACTAGATTTTGAAGTATAAAAATAATTAAATAATAAATAATCTAAAATATAAAATTAAAGTAATTAATAAGTATAAGAACAAAAAATTAAATTTAATTTATTATAGTAACAAAATTTATCAAAAAAAATGAGTGAATCTTTTGGATGACAATAATCAATGGTACACTTATCTAAATTTAAATAGAAAATAAAAAATTAATTATTATCTAACATCACAATAAAATTTAAATTGTTTTACTAACTAATTTACTCCAAAAAATTTCACTTACTCCAAAAAATCTAGTGAAATTTTTTGGATAAAGATAAATATATAAATAAAAATAAAAACCATTTTCTTATGTTTCAAAATAAAATTCAAAGAGCCTTGTATGTAGATACATTTGGATAGCCTCTATATTTCTGTATTATTAGGGCATATTTGGTTTGTGTGATTATGCAACATAGAATTTCCTATCATGCATAAGCACGCATATAGTTCAGGGGATTAGAGTTCAGTATTAATACCAAGTTCGATATGGTGGATATGATTGTATGGAATATTGTATCCCACCTCCTAAGTCGGTTACACTATTCGATTGTATTGTTCATTTGGGATAAAAAAAAAAAAAAAAAAAAAATGGCTTTGGCTTAAAATGTCCCTCAATTAATTATGCATCATAAAGGATATATGGTTTTCTCAATGAGAAAGCCGATTGTTTCTTTCTCCCCCCCCCCCCCCCCCGTTTTAGCTCCCTTGTTTAGGTGAGCAAAAAGTTGTTCGTCCGGGTGAGTCCAACTCAAGATTTTGATAGATTTTCACAAGTCTTAGAATGAAAACCTACAAAAAAACACATTAACACTTCGATAATCAAATCAGTAAACAGTCATAAAATAGTAATTACAAATGAAAAGAGTAGCAATAAGTGGTAAAATAATTCCAAGAGTACTTAACCAATAGAGTTTTTCTCATGTACAAGTGTTAAGGAGATGTTAACATTTACAAAGGGGGGATGAACCTTTTTATAGCCTCCACCCTCACTCGGCTAAAAAGGCCATGTCCTCGTTGGACTCAGGAGAGTGGTTATCTCCAAGGATAGAATCCAGTTGGTGAGGGGTCCTTCGCCATTGGGCTAAGTCTCCTGACCGTTGGAGGGCATTGTTCCCTAGGTTGGTACGACTCATCATTTGAATAAGGTCCCCACCTTTCGAGGGGCAGTTGAGATGAGTAGCCCGAGCCTCGTAGATCCTTGGATTCTATGGCGATGAGAATATCCTACATTCGAGCTATCGTACTGAGGTATGTGGCGATGAGAATATCCCACATCTGAGCTATCATACTGAGGTCTGTGGCAATGAGAATATCCTGCATCCGAGCTATCGTACTGAGGTATGGCCACGTGTCCAACGAGTCTACCTAGGGCTGACCTAACAACCACACATATGGGATTCGGGCCTCTATGGGCCTTCATCCTGGGTGGATTCCCTCCGTGGGTCGAGGGCCAAAGCCCTAGCTCCCTAAGCTTCCTTCGATCCTAGATCTTTTGGATTTGTAGCTTTTTAGTGGTATCACTCAGTACCCCTCTCTAATGGGTGGGAGCCAACACCACCTCATTAGAGTAGAGCCTTTATAGACGGTCGGACACCCTCCCAACCCGCGTGATCATCTTTAATAGGGTTACCATTTCCCAACAAGGCTTAAGAATATTCTCTACCAGATGTGGGGTAACTTCCCCAAGCATCCCCCAACTATATATCCTTGATCATGGTGCTAGTTCTTTCAGACAAGACGCAACTTTCATGCGATTTTTCCGTATGGTGTATTTATAACCTATCAAGCCATTATGGGGGTGTGCACGTTTTTTAGGGTGCATCGTCAGAGGTTATTGGTAATCGCCCCCGTATGTAATCATTCTGGGGGTAACCAGAATATTTTGAAACTCAGTCCAGCCCGAACGGTCGGACCATCCAAATCGTTGACCAGGCCACAAAACGAGCTAAATGAAACCAGAAAACCTAAAGAGCAAAAAAATTACTTTTTAGATGAAAATCGTTCCATCAAGTGGTTCAACCGGTGAACCGTGTGACCCGGTATTGTGCTGATTAAATCGAACAGTCTTCTATCAAGTATAAATAAAACATAAAATATTTAATTTCTCTTCTCACTTCTCGACGACACACGCCTAGTTTCTTCTCTCCATCTTCTCTCTCTCTCTCTCTCTCTCTCTCAACATTTTCCTTCTCATTTGTGTTCGAGTAGCCCTTGTCAAAGGCTATGTAAGAAAGAACGTAGCGGTCGACATCGGGTACGGGGGGGTCAAAGTAGATGGCGTGCCGACAAAAGGCGAAGTTTGTGATGTTTTTATAGACTTGGTTGCTAATTCAGTTATATCGATGGTGGCGGAAAAAAGTGGTTGTGGAGAAGTTAGGAAGTAGTAGAGGACGGAAAAGGTGATTAGAATGGGGACAATGCGAAGAATTGCCATTTTTGTTGCGGATAAGGAGAAAAAGAGGATGAGAAAGAGTGAAATTAAAAAAAGATAGGTTTTAAGTATATTAATATTATTTATTATTTGAAATTATATTTAATATATTAATAATTAATTATGATATAAATATGACGTCATTGTTCGCCTACGGTTGACTCAATGATTGACTTATGGCCCACTTAATTTTTCGGTTCGATAAATGATTTGGTTTCAAAACATTGGATATCCCAATCAAGTATGATTTCCCCTTGACGGAAGAGATAAGGGGAATTAATGCCCTAGTCTTCTCATTTTCGTGCTGCAATGTCAACTCTTATTCCTCTAAATTAAAAAAAAATCACAAGTTGATGTTAAAAAAATCCGAATTCTCAAAATAATTCAATATCAAATTAAGAACATATTATATGATATACTAAATGGTGAGAAATTTTCAAAATACTGCAAAATTAATCTCGCTATGTGCATATGATCAGACAAAAAAACGTTGTATATGCTAGAAATATATACTAGTATCATTTTAAGCTATGTAATTTAGGGGGAAAAGTTAAGGATATGTAAAAAGAGTAGAATGATAGTTTGGTGGTTTAAGAAAATTCTAGTATTAAACACTAGATCGATATTTTTTCTCTCTTGTTGGGAGCGCTTTCTCTCACTAGGATGAGTTTTCACACGCATTGACTTTCTTTTTTTTTGTTCCTATATTCTTTCCTATAGTTGTACTACCTTTCCTCCCATGCAGAATCTTTCCCTTCCATGCAACACCTTTCCCTCCCCATGCACCTTTTTTCCATAATTAACTTCTGTAGCTTTTGTTTCGCAGGTTGACGCCAGCTGATCGGTTCTCCGACGACGCTCATACGCCCGCCTTATTCCCGGTGTCGCCTTACCCTGATCTTGCTCTTTTTTAAGGTTTAATCTATCTTTTATTTCTGTTTTTGTTTGTTCACTTCAAGTGATCCTCTGCAAGTATTTGGCTCATCACCTTCGCTTTGTATTTTGAGTGTCATGTTTATCGGTTTTACGTCCCCATACTTCGGATTATTGACCCATGGCTGACGATCTACGAAAGTTGGCTGAGGTTGAGTTTTTCGGAGATGGAGCAGAATAGTGTTATGGTTCCTTTGGGCGCTTGGCATGGTGATACAAATTCGGATGGTTATTATTTGGTCAGTAGCCTGCTTGACCGCCGTAGCTTAAATTTTGAGGCACTAAAAAATACTCTTATAAGTTCTTTCAATACGATCAAGGGCTTAGAAATACGGCTGATAGAGAATGGTTGGATCCTCTTTAAATTTGCACATATTCTTGACCGAAAGAGAATAGTTGATGTAGGTCCATGGGCGTTTGAAAAGAATTTGCTCGTTTTGAAGGTTTTGGAAAACGATGATGATCCAATAAGTACTCATTTGGATTGGGCGAATTTCTCTGTTCATGTGCACGGGTTGCCCATAGGCCGAATGTCCCGTAATATGGCGAATTCATTAGGAACCAGTTCGGATGATTTAGAGATGTTGAACAGGACATGGGGGTCAGTTATGGGGTTCCTTGCTTCGGATCGGAGTCGGCCTTGATGTTACAAAACCCCTAGGACGCATTTTGAAACTTCAGACGATGATAGGGGTTGAATCTACGGTAACGTTTACCTATGAACGTTTACCAAATTTCTGCTACTGGTGCGGACAGTTAGGCCATATCATGAAATTTTGTGAATGCCAGTATGAACCAGGTTAGCAACACAGTCACCACGGTGTGGCTAGTAGCAGGGGATTTTAATGAAATTCTAGAGCAATCACAGAAAAATAGCGGTCTTCTTCGACCATCTTGGCAGCTTTGGGACTTTCGGAATGCACTAGATAATGTTGGTCTTTGTGATCTAGGTTGTGTGGGTGATATTTTTACTTGGTGTAATCTTCGTGAGATACCGAATACGATTTTCGAGAGACTTGATCGCGCGTGCGGGAATAATAATTGGATGGCGCAATTTCCAACCACTCAAATTCGGGTCTTAGAAACCATTCACTCGGACCATGCACATCTTCTCATCGAGGTATGTCCGGTAAATTCCAGTAGCTATATTCATGAAAAACCTTTTCGATTTGAAGCTTCCTCAGATCACCAGACTGTGAGAATTTGGTTCGGAACTCTTTGCGTCTTGCTCACGGTTCAAATGCTCAAGATAAGTTTCAGCAGGGTTTGGATTCTTGTCGATCACAATTGAAGGGCCAAGAAACATATGGGTTGTTGCGATGTACGTAAGGAGATTGAAGAGATCGAAAAAAGGATTCAAGTCTTGCGGCGACGGACTATTACTGTTGATATTAAAAAGAAGAAAAACGACTAAGAGTGGAGTTGGAACGCCTCATTCAGGCTGAGGAAATAGTTTGGAAACAACGGGCAAAATTGCACTAGTTAAAGGAAAGGGACCGGAATACTAGATTTTTTCATAGATGGGCCAGTCGAACTTTTCAGAATAATCGAATTAAATGGATTAAAGGGTCAGATGCTCGATGGTTTGAGGAGGGGAAGGACATAGCACACCACATTAACCAACACTTTGGTCGGGTTTTTAGTTCTGTTGAGCCATCTGTCAATGATCTTGAGATTGGGGTTGAGGCCTTGTTCTGTAAAGTGGACTCAGATATGAACATGGAGCTGCTGAAGCCACATACTGAGGAGGAAGTCACTTTCGCTATTAAGCACATGGCCCCATTTAAATCTCCCGGCCCGGACGGTATGCCTCCGATTCTTTCATAAATACTGGGCTATTGTTAGAAATAATGCTTTAGATGTGCATTGAGTATTCTAATAATTGCATCCTTGATTCCTAAATCCAATAAACCCGAGTTAATCACTGACTTTCGTCCTATTGGCTTATGTAATGCGATAATGAGGATTGTTACAAAATGCATAGCCAATCATTTGATTCCCTTGTTTCACTCTATCATCTCCCTTACCCAGTCTGCCTTTGTTCCCAGTAGACTTATTACTGATAATATTTTTAATTGCTTTTGAGATTAATCGCTTTCTTAATAGTAAAACTTGGGGTAAGAAGGGACATATGACTCTAAAGTTGGACATAAGCAAGGCGTATAACAAAGTCGAGTGGAGCTTCCTTTGACAGGTATTCGTTAAGTTAGGCTTTCATCCTCATTTTATTCAGCTTGTTTTGCTTTGTGTTTCCTCGGTTTCCTATTCTTCCATGTTAAGTGGCAGACAGTTTGGACACATTGTTCCTGAAAGGGGTCTTCGGCAAGGCGATTCTCTCTCGATATACCGCTTCCTTCTATGCACGGAGGCCCTTAGTTCTCTTATAGCTCGGGCGAAATCCCTTGGATATTTCAGGGGTTTGAATTTTCCGTAAAGCACCTAGTATCTTTCACTTGTTTTTTGCCGATGATACCTTGTTATGCTGTCAAGCTTCCACAGGAGCCATGGAGTGTATTAGATCTATCTTCCAAGTTTATGGCAGAGCATCCAGACAGGAAATCAACTTACAGAAATCAGTCATCGTCTTTAGCAAAAACACCCCAAACAGACTACGGGTCTCTATCTCGGAGGGGTTGGGGATTCGTGTGGCTGACAGACATGATAAATATCTTGACCTACCTTATGTTGTGGGGCAATCTAAAAAAGCTGTTTTTGACTCGGTCCGTGATGAGATTTGGAAGCGTAATAGCTCGTGGGGTGAGAAACAATTGTCCTTGACTGGCAAGGAAATTCTTATTAAAGCGGTGGTGCGAGCTATACCAACGTACTCGGTGGGAGTCTTTTGGCTACCAGAATGTGTTATTCGGGAAATAGAATCCATGATTGCCAATTTTTGGTGGAACTCAAACGATAATCGGAAGATTCATTGGTTATCATGGGATCGTCTGTGTGTTTCCAAACTGCAAGGCAAACTTGGACTTTGAGACTTACATGCGTTCAACACAGCTTTGCTTGCTAAACAATTCTGGTGCCTCCTAACTGCTCCCAAATCACCTATTAGTTGCCTTCTTCGAGCCCACTACTACCCTAATTCTTCTATTCTTGATATGAAGCTTGGCACTCGACCATCTTTCACTTGCGTAGCATGCTCTCGTCGAAGGATGTCATTCGGGCGGGATATAGATGGCGCATTGGAAATGGGAAAAAAACTAGGACTTGGATTGACCCTTATATCCCTAAGGCTCCTACGTTTCGCTCGAGCACTCTTCTTGGTCCATTACCGCTGCCGATGACTGTAAGTCATCTATTTGTTCCTACTTTACATGACTGGAATGTATCTTTTGTTAAATCTATCTTTGATCCGGTTGATTATGACGCCATACTAGCTATTCTTGTTAGTCGTGAACAAATTGATGATGTTCTGATATGGCACTACTCCAAGTCGGGCTCATTCTCTATTAGGTTTGCATATCATATAGCGTCTGATACGAGTAAGAGGAACATGGCATCGGGCTCTTCTTCGGTTTCTGGACGACTTCGGGATGGCTAGCGGGGTGTTTCGAACGTTACTGTACCAAATAAGGTCCATATATTTTGTTGGCGCCTTTGTACCAACTTTCCCTGCCTCATCTCGCACCATAGTCAACCAACTTTCCCTGCCTCATCTGTTTGGACTACTCCAGCAATTGGTGTCGTCAAATTGAATTTAATGCAACCATTTTTGCATCAGATGGTGACTTTGACATCGGAATTGTTGCTCGAGACTCAGCCGGTCAGTGCCTTGTTTGGTCATCAGCCAAATTACGTCGGACTCTCTCGATAGAGGTGGCCGAAGCTTGGGCGGCGCGTATTGCCATTCAACTCGCTCATCGGTTTTCTTGGCCAAAGATTGTGCTTGAAGTCGACTTAGGCCTGTCAATGGGTAGGGTAAGACCCTACTCAGGCCCATACCCTAAAAGACTCAATAGAATAATTAATGTATAGACCCAGACCCAATGGGTCCAAGATCCAGTGGGTTTGAGACCCAAATCATTCTATCAAGACCCAGATTTTCGGGTCCGGACCAGATCCAATATATATCCCCTTTGTTTTTGCCCCCCTTTTTCCAATCTTCTTTCTCCCCCTCTCTCCCTGCAACTTGATCTTGAAAGGGAATGGCCTCTAAACATGCAGAAATATAAGAAAAGCTTACAAACAGTCTCTAAAGAGAAATTCACAAAGAATATCTTCCACTACCCAAAAATTATCAGCTCAGTTATAATAACAGAAGAAAATCATGAAATCATAATATGATCTTCTCAGTTTTAGAAACAGGTCATATAACATGTTATACTCATAATTCTTTAAAAGAACAAATGAATATATCCTTGAGGTGGGTGCGTCGGCGTCGGCGACGATTCCTTGATTACGTGGGTGCATCGACGGGCGGCGGCGCGGAAAGTTGAGAGCATAGTAAAAAGTGTTCCTTGAGGTGGGCACGATGGCGGTGACGATGCTTTCCTTGAGGTGGGCACGGCGCCGGCGGCGAGAAGACGTTCCTTGAGGTGGGCATGATGGCGGCCGTTTGAGATATGAGAGTAAATCAGAAAGATGGAGTAAATCGGAGAGTGGGTGTCCTTAGAGAGTTAGAGGCTTGGAGCAGTAGAGAAAATTAGGTTAAATTTGGGTCCGGGTTCCAAATGGGTAAAAACCGGAGTATATTACCCGACCCAAACCCAATCATTTTAATTTAATGGGTCTGGGTCTGGGCCTGATTTAAAATTCTGGGTCAGGGTTTTGGTTTGGGCCTAGATCTGGGTAATATTGGCCCATTGACAAGCCTAAGTCGATTGTGCATCCTTACATGCACAACTTACTTCACCTATGGAGTCACTCTCTCCCTTAGGACCTATCATTCACGACATTTTATCGCTTTCTTCTAGCTTTAATTCTGTCTTCTTCTCTTTAGTCCATAGAACTGGTAATACGGTGGCTCACTCATTTTCTCGTTATATTACCCGACCCAAATCCAATCATTTTAATTTAATAGGTTTGGGTCTGGGCCTGATTTAAAATTCCGGGTCAGGGTTTTGGTTTGGGCCTAGATCTGGGTAATATTGGCCCATTGACAAGCCTAAGTCGATTGTGCATCCTTACATGCACAACTTACTTCACCTATGGAGTCACTCTCTCCCTTAGGACCTATCATTCACGACATTTTATCGCTTTCTTCTAGCTTTAATTCTGTCTTCTTCTCTTTAGTCCATAGAACTGGTAATACGGTGGCTCACTCATTTTCTCGTTGTTCGGGTATTTGGGCTGAGAGTACCAATTCTTTATCATCTCCAGCTTGTAATTTAATTTTGGCATATTTGTCGTAGTAATGAAGCTGAATTCCATTTCGAAAGAAAAGAAAAGAAAAAAAAATTCTAGTATTGTTTGCGATAATAGTGACAAGGGAAATACACTAAACAACATCGAGGACTAAAATGCCCTCAAAGAAATAAGGAAATGTTCAAAATACTTTGAAAATGTGCATGTTTTTTAGCGGGTCAGATATCGGTTCCCACCCATCTGACACCAGCGACCCACTTGAACAACCATTGACTTGGCATCCATCCGACTACCATCCTACCGACACGTGGTCCGTACGGATTTTGACACATAAGTGCCTATAAATACATCAAATGGCCATTCTACAGGTTGCATTTATTACTACCAGATGGCATAGTGCGATCACTTATAACCTCGAACCCTAAAACTGACTTAAGCTCATGAGTATTAGTTGAGGACCACCTCAACTACCCTAACAACTTGTGTGTGCAGGCCAACCATCATTAGTCTAGCTTGAGATACTTGTTAGATGGCACTTCAGGTTGTTGCTAGGTCACCACTCAGTTACACTTGGAGCCAATTCTAGATTACAGAGGATCTCGACCCGGATCAAATAGATTCATTATTCATGTGAATATTTGTCTAAAGATATAAGAAAAAAGCCTATGCATATGAGGAATCCAATAATATTGTCATTAATTAGATGTGTATCAACTGATTGTTTGAAGATTATATTGGACATATGAGTCCATAAAATTAGTATTTATTGGTATTTTATAATTCTAATTAATCTCAGTTAAATCAAGTCTATTTTAAAATGGCGAGTCCTATAAGGATAAAATATTCAATTTAGTGAAAATTATAATATTTAATTACATTTCATTATTAATAATGTATATGACGGATACTTGATATTGGACCAACCTAATTGAGATGATAATTTTATTTTTTTAGTATAGAAGAAAATATTCTAACTTTAAGAAATTTTCAAATAATAATAATAATAGGTCTTACGAAAGATCAGAACGAGTATTTAAATTTTGAAAAGAAATTTTGAGTTTGAGGTTATATTTAATTTGGTAAATATTTCTAATTTTCTTTAGTAAATCGATTATAATCATATCATAATATCAAGTATTGATAACTCTACAATCACTATACTAATTATCAATATTAAATATCTAATCAATAATCACTATCAAATTAGAAAGATGATTACTACTAAAATAGAATAATAACACACACGTTGGTGGAATTTGAACGCATGACCTTATAATCATGGACTCACGGGGGCTCTAAGCTAAGCCTCATTTGCCCTTATATTTCTATTCATACATTATAGTTAAATTAATTTCTTCTTATGTAACGAAAGAAAGATAATTCTTTATTTACTGCAACCAAGTGAAATTAACCTTCAAAACCTATAATACAACATTAATGATTAAGCTTCTTGTATTAAACCTTGACCTATATATATATATATATAATAACTAAATAAAAGATGAATTACTAATATTGTTTAAAATCTTGGTTCTTGGCATGAAAAGATTAAGGTAGTGAAAATTGCAACATCTGGATCTCCTTGCTAACAGCTCAAAGGAAGACTCAGCCATTAACTACCTATTTTGCGTAGTTGCATGCGGCGTATATGAATCCCATCCATTCAGACAAATCAACAAGCGAAATGCACGCTACGCCTCCTATATTTTTGTCCGGAATTCACCTTGACCTTTTTGATCCTGTGGTCTCAAAAGACTTCCCCAGGCACACTCATATTCCATGCCTCTTCTATAAGCAGGCGTTGGGGGCCGCCTCCTCAATCATTCATGGTTGAAATGAAGGCCTTCTTCGCCTGCTCTCTCTTCCTTTCTCTCTTCTTCTTCTCTTCCTTGGCCATTATCGATGTCGATCTCAAGATTGGCCATCACCCCCTCGACGGTAGCCATGCCGATGTAAAGCTTGGGAATCACCAGCACGTTGACGTCGACGCTGCAGGCCAGCAGCATTCTGACGGTCACCAGCACGTCGACGCAGAAGGGCAGCATTCTGATGGTCATGACGATCAGGCTGCGTCGACGTTCCCTAATCCCAGGCTTAAGAGTGCTTACATTGGCCTCAGGCGTGGAAGAAGGCCATCTACTCCGACCCCATGGATTTCACCAAGAATTGGGTCGGCACCGACGTGTGCTCCTACAATGGCGTCGTTTGCGAGAAGGCGCTTGACGATCCTAACATCACCGTGGTCGCTGGTGTTGATCTCAACCATGCGGACATTGCGGGGCACCTCCCTTGGGAGATTGAGTACCTGGTCGACGTTAGCCTCCTCCACATGAACTCCAACAGGTTTTGTGGGATCGTTCCTGAGAGCATAAAGAAGTTGAAGCTTCTTTACGAGCTTGATTTGAGTAATAATCGGTTTGTCGGGCCGTTCCCAGAAGTTGTCCTGGAACTTCCAAGCCTTAAGTATCTTGATCTCAGGTACAACGATTTTGAAGGGGCGTTGCCACCCCAGGTGTTTGATAAAAACCTCGACGCTATCTTCTTGAACAGCAACCGATTCGAATCCACTATTCCTGAGAATATCGGCAACTCCCCTGCATCCGTTATAGTGCTCTCCGACAACAATTTCTCCGGCTGCATTCCCACCAGCATCGGCACGATGGCGGGCAAGCTGGACGAGCTGATCATGTCCAATAACGCTCTCTCTGGCTGCTTGCCGGAGGAAATCACGCTGCTGAATACCACTACGGTTTTCGACATCAGCAGTAACAAGTTCATGGGAGACTTGCCGAGAGGCATGGAGTTCATGCAGGGGTTGGAAGTCATTAACATTGCCGACAACAAGTTCAGAAGCAAGGTGCCTGAAACAGTTTGCACCTTGCCGAGCTTGAAGAATTTCACGTTTTCATTCAACTATTTCGACGACAAGAATCCCATCTGCGACCCCAACGCGTTGCCGGGGCTAGAGCTGGACGATAAGGACAACTGTTTCGGCCGGGAGCCGCACCAGAGATCCGAGAACGAGTGTGCCGTGGAATTGAGCAAGAAGGCAGATTGTAATGCCGCCGGTTGTAGGCCGAATAGAAAGGGTGAGTCGCCAAAGGGAGGAGATGGTCCGTCGTCGCCGGTTCAGGCTCCATGGCTGGCGCCAGTCCCTGCTCCTTCTAAGCAACCATCTGCGCAACCTCCAAAGGCGTTCATTCCGCCCTATGTTTCTAAGCCACCAACTGAAGCTCCTAAGCCGGCTCCGATCCCACCTTTCCCGTCTAAACCTTCGAAGCCGTCTATTGCGCCAGCTCCTGCTTTTGAGCCAGTGAAGATGTCACCTCCGCCGCCGCAGGTTGCCTCGCCTCCTGTTGTGGTTCAATCACCGCCGCGTGCTGTTTCTCCCCCGCAAGCATCACCGGTGCAGTCACCCCCTCCACCACCGCCGCGTGCTGTTTCTCCACCTCAAGCGTCACCGGTGCAGTCACCCCCTCCACCACCACGCTCACCGCCGCGTGCTGTTTTCTCCACCTCAAGCGTCACCGGTGCAGTCAACCCCTCCACCACCACGCTCACCGCCGCGTGCTGTTTCTCCCCCGCAAGCATCACCGGTGCAGTCCTCCCCTCCACCACAACGCTCACCGCCGCGTGCTGTTTCTCCCCCGCAAGCATCACCGGTGCAATCACCCCCTCCACCACAAACGGTCACCCGCGCGTGCTGTTTCTCCCCCTCAAGCATCACCGGCACAGTCACCCCTCCACCACAACGCTCACCACCGCGTGCTGTTTCTCCCCCTCAAGCATCACCGGTGCAGTCACCCCCTCCATCACAACGCTCACCACCGCGTGCTGTTTCTCCCCCTCAAGCATCACCGGTGCAGTCACCCCTTCCACAACCACGCTCACCACCGCGTGCTGTTTCCGCACCTCCACCTGCATCAACAGCGCAGTCGCCCTCTCCTCCACCACCTGTTCGCTCACCACCGCCCCCACAGCCAAAATCACCTCCACCACCAGTTTTCTCGCCACCACCACCAGCAGTAACACCCTCACCTCCACCGCCGGTTTTCTCACCTCCACCCCCATCACCGGTACAAGCACAGCCTCCAAAACCATCTGGCAGTTCATCATCGCCGCCATCACCGGCACAAGCACAGCCTCCAAAACCAGCTGGCCGTTCAGCATCGCCGCCATCACCGGTACAAGCACAGCCTCCAAAACCAGCTGGACGTTCAGCATCGCCGCCACCACAACAATCCCCACCTCCATATGCTTTCCCGCCAACCAAACTCCCAGGTATTTTGGGAGCCCACTACGCATCTCCGCCGCCGCCAGTTATCCCGGGCTATTAAGGAGCATTACATACATATATATATTCTTGCCATTTTTTGTGGGGGAGAAACAAAATTTCATCTCTTATTTGAATTAATTATCCAACATGCATATATATTATGCAATTCTTTCTAGTTAATCTGTAAGTGTAATATTTGAGAAAGTCCATTATATTACACATATAATACTTCAACTTTCTCACTGGTGGTGTGTTGTATTTGAAACGGATACTGATTCAATTTTTTCTTGTAATTCTTATTGTATTTTTTATCTTATTTTATATATACAAATAATGTATATATAATATTCTTTTAAATCAATTTAATGATGTAATTTTCATATACGTGCATATAATGTAAAATGAGATAAAAAATACAACATAAATTACGATTAAAATCCAATCTGAGTTTAATATTGCCAGTACCTAGTAGCTTATCTAGTAGTACAAAAATTCGAGATTTTATGTTATTTTTTCCTTGGTAATTGTTTGTTCATATTCCTTTCTTTTTATGGTATTATTTTATTATTATTATTATTATTATTATTATTATTATTATTATTATTATTATTATTATTATTATTATTATTATTATTTATGAGCAATTAAACGACTATGATTGAATGCACAATTTAATTTACTAAGAAACTGCTACTAAAGCAAACAAATATTATTTATTCGTATTACTCGAAGTCGTAAATGAAATCTAGCTTAATTGGTAATTGACGAGGTTGAAACCCCATATTGATTAGATTTAGTTATTTGATATTGATTATTAAATTGTTATAATTGTCGTTGTTAGATATAGATATTTGACATGAATGATTATAGCGATTTATTAAAAAAAAATCTTCGTTTTTATTTTTTTTTTTAAAAAAATACTCAAGCTCAACATTTATTTTAATTAATTAAAGAGTTTTAAAATCACAATTTTATCATTGCAGTAAGATGCCGCTACATTAGTCTAAGTAGGGGTGTCAGATGAGTCAGGCCAACTCTGGCTCGACTAAAGCTCAGCTCGAGCTCGAACATTTTCGAGCTCAAGCTCCTTGATGAGTTGAGTTCGAGCCAATATATTTATGTTCGAAAGCTTGCGAGCCGGCTCATGAACCTTTTTTTATTTTTTAATATTTTTAAATATTTTTATACATTTAACTACACAAATTAATAATAGTATATCAAATTAATAAACAAAATATTTATAATATATTTTAATGTATAATATTTTTAATATATTTTGATCTAACATAGTTAATAAATATTTTAAAACAATTATTATTTTAATTTTAATTTAATTATTAATTTAAAAAAAAAATGAACAAGCTCGAGCTCAAGCCTGAGCCTAAAAAATTTGAGCTCGACGCTCAAGCTCGAGCTCGACTTGTTTATACCCCTAGGTTTAAAGCTTGTCAAAATACATAATTTGAATACTCTTTTCTTTTTATAGTTTTGAATATCTAATTGATGTTATTTTATTAACAAATAAAAAAATGAATTAAGTGCACAGTGTAACATCTATTCAATCCACGGTATAATAATATATCTACATGTACCAGAGGAATAATACAAATATTTTATAAATTAAACAATTCCCTACATTCGTACTACTCAAACCCACGACCTCTTAGTTATGGAATCTCAAACTCACCACTTGGGCAAAGGATCATCGATTATCTTATTCGACCAATTTAATTTATTTAAACGACAGTGCAAATATCGTAGCTTATTTAATTTTGAAGTTAGCATCTAAAATTAAATCTCTAAATTAAAAAAAAAAAAAACAATAATCATGTTAGTCATATTAATTACTAATAGTTAGACCTATAATTAACCATCACAGACGGCAACAAAGATCTCTGAATTTAGATACCTTAATTTATTAATATAAATCATAATTGTTATTTTATTGAATTTTTTAGGTAAAACCTTAATATCCTAACAATGTCTCTAGGGCACAACCCAGCGACTTAGGTTTTAAAATTTTACTATAAGAGGTTTTGAGTTCAAAATGGTGTAGGTATTTGAGTTTGAGTGTGGTGCGTGTCGAAAAAAAAGAAAAAAAAAAAAAGAAAATCTTAATTTCCTAACAATTAACAATATTTAAGGGTTTCATACTTAGTTTGAAATCATGGTTTTGAGTCAGTAGAGCAAAAGCTAAGCTCTGTTCAGTCCCGGGGCCGACAGGGCTTAGCTTCAATTATCATGTAGCATTTAATGTTGAGGAAATAATTATAGTTAACTAGTCGTTATGCCACGCCGCCCTGCGTGTATATAATAAATATTCTTTCGCGCTTTAAAATATATTATTAAAAATAAAAATAAAATATAAACTAATACACCACATTAAAAAAGAAAAAAAAAAGGAACTATTTTATCAATTAATGTAAAATTTAGAAGTTAAATAAATTAATTATATTATAGGTTGAATTAGATTTTTTACCTCACAAAAAAATGGTGCAGCAGCATGATTAACCGTTGTTTGTGAATGTGGATGGAGTTTTCTTTTTATATTAGTATAGATATAGATAAGTAGCTCAGTTTGAATATCTCCTTTATAATTTTCCAAAAATAATATGAGAAAATAGTTCCCCATTGCAATAATTTCTTCTATATAAATAATTTCGAACAATGTTAATGTAGTTACAACTGCTACCGAGAACTTTGTAGCACTTTGATTATCATAGTAATAGTCGTACGAGCTAGTTGTATTTGATACAATTTGATTTGGCGATTGTATAATTAATTATAAAATATTATATTGTGATAAAATTAATTTGAAATTATTGATTTTAGATAAATTGATTGGAGCATTTAGGTTTACAATTTGATAATATATTATACACAATCAGTTGTAGCTAAATTCCAAAACTAACCTTATTTTTAAAGTGAATGAAGGATAAAAGAATTATTTATTAGGCATAATGAGTAATTAGATGAAATAATGCAATGAGATTAAAAACAGCAAATCATAGCTTTTTACAATATGTGATTTTGATGAAGTTTAATCCAATCATTGAGAAATGGGCCAAACGACAAAAGAAAAGGTATTTATACGTAATATGTAGATTCGACATGTTCAATCACATAGTCAAACGGACACTTTATATTACTGTGTTTTTTGGTATTTAATTTGTAATGCATTATGTAACTTACTTAAAAACATTTGTTTAATTAAATATTTTTCTTTAAATTAATTAAATAAATTTGATAGAATTAAGCCAATATCCTGGCTTCGTCAATGATTCAAGTCTTATCAGATGTGTGGGTGTTTGTTTCAATAATTTATTATTTCACAATTCTTAATTATATTAGTGTATTTATTGAATCGATATATTGTCTTATCTCAGTAATTTGTTATTTCATAGTTCTTAATTACATTGATGTATTTATTGAATTGATGTTTTGCCCATTTGCTCACTTTGATAGTTCTTAGTTACATTAATATTTTTATTGAACATATGCATTGTTCATTTGCTCAAAAGTGATGTACAGTAAAACATCTATAAATGAATAATGTCGAAATCATGTAATTTTATTAATTTAAAGATGTATTAATTAAATGATAAATTAATAATTTATTAATTTAAAGAGATTTTTTTTCGATTTAACAAACCTATATGATTCTTAATGAATAAGATATAAATATTGTATTGACTAATTGAATGATGTTCATATACAATATGACTAATTAAATATAATACAACCCCATAAAAAAATAAAGTTCATTGTAGTATATAATACTAGTTAATATTTAATGCAAGTTCACGTATGGTAAGGAAATCAACCACTAAATAAACAACATCAAACTTTCTTAATTAGTCAATCTAAATCAAAACCAACCAACCATGGCTTCACATATAAAAAGTGGCCAAAAATCAACAATGACAGATCAAATACGTAAAGCACTATGTGAGTACAAGAGAGATCACCCCACATACACTAAAAAAGATTTGCAATCAATTGCGGGGAAGGAAGCACTCATAGCAGCAACAACTCTTCGCAGTTTTTTGTTACAGTAAGCGAACGCAACACCGAAGCCTTTAGATATCGTACGGAAAGTTAGAGATGAATACAACTAGATTTAAGTCTTAAAAAGAAACAAGCAACAATAGAATTATATTTTATTAAGTTGTCCAAGTTATATTTATAAGTTTATAAAATTATTAATTTATAATATTAAAGGGATCATAAATTTATATAAGGGTCTTTCGAAAAATTATTATCTTATTAATTTATCGAAATTATTAATTTTGACCTTGGGCTCAAGTCGAGATCAAGAAAAATTATTATTTTAAAAAAGTTATCAATTTATCGAGTATTAATTTATAAAATTTTCACTGTGATTTCGCTTGTATAAAAATAAAAAGAAAAAGAAAAGCTTAGTCCACATAGAAACTACGTCGTTTAAGTCGTATCAAAACGGCGCAGCTTTGATCACGATTGCCTTCATGAAAACGTCGAGGCAGATCACCAAATCGCAAGCATTTTGGGTTCAAATAAACGACGGACGAACACTGCGAATGGCCTATTCCTAAAGAGTAAAATCCTCCAAAATTAGTTGTAATCAGATTCAAATCTCACTTCTAGTTATTCCCTGAGGGTTGTAAAGGAAAACGGATAAAGCTGTGTATTTTGTTCAGGATTTCTGGAGACTTTTGTACAAGTTTTATTTGAGGAAAGTTTGCGTAGTTTTAGTGTGTAATGGCGGACAGCTCGGAGAAGCCTTCTGAGGCGGAGGAAGCGCCCGCCGCCGCCGCAGGACAGCCTTCCGTGGAAGAAACTGGTGGAGGCGGCGGTGGTTGGGGCGGTTGGGGTTTTTCTCCGCTGTCTTACCTATCAGATCTTCAGAAAGTTGCTGCTGTCGCCGCCGAGGAGATCTCTCGTAATGTATGTCTCTTTTACACAGGCGACGAGTACTCTAGTTTGAAATGTTACACACACGTTTCGCTTATGTTTATCTCGCGGTCGTTACGCTGAGTTTGATGTTATTTCTAGATTATGTATGAGCCGTGAGTCGAGCTAATTGAGAATGCAATTGATGTTTGATTGGTCAGGTTATAGTGGTTGATCGCTTTCTTTATTTGTTTCGCGGAAGTGTGATTGGAGCTTAAATGTTACATGGATCTAGTAGTTCTTTTTTATTTTTGCTGATGGTTTGTGAATATAAACTTGCAAATGCAGTGTATCGACATCGTGACTTAAATTCATCTAGTTTATCATTTATGTGTATCACATTACATTTGTAGAGCTTGTACTTGGCAAAATTTTCTGTGGAGTAGTTCATGTGATTCCTCACAGGTGATTTAGGGAATATACGTTGTTTTTCTGAGAATACGTATAGGTCAGTAGGTATCACTGAAGATGTCAAAAAACACTATTATTTCTTTCGTTGGCCCACTTATTATGAATTGTGAGGCCGAAGAACTGTAATGCATTTCTGTTTTGATGCTCAGATCAATTCACATCCATTTGTTTGGTGGAATTATATGTTGCTTATTTGAGTTGTATGCTTTTGTGAATGCAGGCTGTTGAGGCAGCTAGGACAGCAGCAAAGAGCATTTCGGATACTATGGCTGAAGATTCAGAATCTTATAAGGAGGATGATACAGAAGCATCCTCTGTTAAAGAGGAAAGTGATGACGAAAGCAATGAGCTCCGCAAAGCAGCTCTGGACAAACTAGAGAAAGCGAGTGAAGATTCCTTTCTTAGCCAGGTTGGACATATAAATATATATGTGGGACATGTATACAATAGTCATCTTTTTTCCTGTTTCTATATCGATCTCCCTCTTTGTCTTGATATCAAAGGCCACGTCTTCATGATTCTAATTTGTTTTGTTTCATGGAGTGCTGTCAACAGATTCATTCAGAGACGTTTTGGTGTCCAATTCAAATCTTGTGCAGATTTCATATTTTTCTTAGTATTTTTAAATTTGATTTCCATTTATCAACTTGAATTTTATGACGTGCATGCAGGGTTTAAGGGTTCTTGATACTTCAGTAGAATCAATTACTTCAGGAGCTTGGCAAGCCTTGGGAACTGCATGGAAAGAAGGAGCCAATTTAGTTCACAAGTATGTCTTTCCTTTATCATTCATTGACAGCATTATCCACTGTGTGTAAAGTATCATTTTGGCATTATCACAATTTGTAGATAAAGAGGTACAACTAGGAGACATCTATCACTATGTGTATTCATTGTAGGAGTATCACAATTTGCTGATCCAGGATGATTTTCTATTGTTCCTAGGATTGAGGATTCAGCTTCAAGTTTTACTGGATCAACTGAAGATGGTGGTCCACCAGGGCCAACTAGTTCTCTTGCACCATCTCTGTTAGAGGTTAAACCAGCAACCCTGTTCTTTGTTCTTTTTTTTTTTTTCCCCCGGGATGTGGCACAATTCGTCAGTCTTGGTTAATCTGTGTAGACAGGAAAAGCTTTCACGGCAAAGGGCATGCAAGTGCTTGAGCTAGTGGGAAAAGAAACTATGGATCTTTTAATTTCAGAGACTGGGATTCACGCTGATAAGAATTCCAAGAAAACTGATGGATTGATAGATGATGATCAACTGTTTGAAGAAGTTACATTTGACAGATGCTTTTATATCTATGGAGGTCCTGAGCAGTTGGAGGTACTACTTTCACAATATTCATCTAGGATTTAGTTCTAATATGGTAATTTTGATGTTTAATACGAGTTTCCTGGCAGGAGTTGGAGGCATTGTCCAATCATCATGCGCTATTATATAACCGAAGAAAAGCTAAACTCTCTTCTGAACAAAAATCTACTTATGATGGAAAGCTTAAAGAAGTCCAACAGATTTTCAGCTTAGGTGCTGAAATTGATGGTAATATATTCTTTGAAAAAGGGAAGAAAATAGAGGCTGGAAATGATGACAACATCGATCAATTAAGAAACTTGAATGATTCCAGTGTCCGCAAGGCTGCTGAATTGGCTGCAGGGTAAATTTACCTTGCATTTTCTTTGTTTCTTCTTATTCATGATCTGTAGTCTGTTTTGAGTGTTAATGATGACATTGTAGGCTGCTGAGCGTAATCTTAAGACTTGCATTACTCCTAGTCTTATTATGGCTTTATAGTTGTGTCTGTTTGCATGTGTATGTTAACGACCATATCATGGCTGTAGCATAGCATCTCAAGGAATGAGTTCCCGTGAGCTGTGGCTGAACTCTGAACTTCAGGTCTCTTACCAGATGTTTTTAAAATGATAAAATGGTCTCATATGTCTTGGTCTTGTTTGGAATCTATTGCAGCCAAATAGACCTGTTTCAGAATCTGTTGATTGCCAGACTAAATTCTGGAACTGTCTAAAAGGGATCCTGCAGCTTTACTCTTGCCTAGGTGCATGTGGTGTTTTTCTTTCTGTTGTCATC
Source organism: Sesamum alatum (assembly GCA_034509735.1). Classification (NCBI taxonomy): domain Eukaryota; kingdom Viridiplantae; phylum Streptophyta; class Magnoliopsida; order Lamiales; family Pedaliaceae; genus Sesamum; species Sesamum alatum. The sequence goes on from JACGWO010000006.1 coordinate 1,480,102, forward strand.
TTCTCATTCTCAGTTTGTACAAATAGCATCAAGAAAAGGGTAAACCTCAAAACAACCAGCATAACCTGGGAATTTCATTATGTCATGGGTGAGTGGAGGAATGTGAAATGGGAAAGCCACTGAAAGGATGTTCGTGGTATCTTATACCATTGGTTCCATTGTGTGAAATTGCGTTCAGGAATAGCTGAATCATAATTTTAAAATAATCTGATCGTCGGTGGTACATAATGCAGTGCATCATTAGTAAATTTCTTTAGCACCACAATTACATGAGTAGAGGAAAATGTTGAGACTAGTCTTGTAAGCAAATTGTAGAGGTAGTTACAAGCAAATTGTAGAGGTCGTAGGATTGCAGCCACAGCTCTTTGCATCCAAGTACAATGTATTTAAGTATCAGGTATCTTTTCTTTTGCAATCGTCGAAGTTCCACCGAATATCTACCTTTTAGAGATGTTTAATAGTTCTTTTATTTGGTCACTAAACAAGCCTATATTCATTCTGGGAGTTTTAACTATTTCAGATCTACTTGTGGAATTTTCTCATGCTACATTTGGATTTGGAGGGAAGGATTTGGATTGAAGGAATGGTTTGAGGAAAGGATTTCAAATGATTCTATATTAAATGGATTTCAAATCCATTACAATGCCACAAAATATAGTTCAAATAGGAATTCAGAAATTCAACATGCTTTGTAACATAGAATTCTCCAACAAGCTCAAAGAATTTGTTTTTGTGGATTTGAAACTTTAGCTCCAAATCCAAAGACAACCTTAGTGGTTGCCTAGAAAGTTGCCAAATAGAGGTCAAAGGCTTGTCAGAGTTTACCTTTCTCCTGGCTTCTATATTTTCTCTTCTTACTCTTTACAGAATCCTGGATGAAAAACACAGTTCTAATTTGTAAAGCTATAAGAGGGTTTGATCTTTTGCAGTTTCGCTAGTGCTTTGGTTGGGCTGTCTCCAAATGACATAATTCAGAGAACCTCTGGGAGGCTTGATTCTCTTCATTCAGAGGGTGTTCATGTATGCATATGAGTTATTTCAGTTACCACAAAAATTTTCTTAAGCGAATTATAACTAGTTTCTAATTTTTGTGGTAAAGATTTGATTGATGTAAAATTTTGACAGAGACTTTCTGAAATGTGCTGTTACGCGGTATCTCAACTGCTGATGCTTGGGAAATCCATCATATCTAATGCCAACAAAGTGGAAGACCAAGAGATTGAGGAGGAAATTGGGTTGATTGATTGGCCTGAGGATTCTGTGGAAAAGGCTAAAATAATCAGATCAAAGGCACAATCAATGACTGGAAATATGGAAGCTGTTTTCAATAGTTTCAGTACTGGTAAGTTATGGTTTAGATATATTTACCTTACTTTCCTGTAGTCATTTATAGTTGGTCAGTTTGATTTTCTTGATGTGGAAATAATTTTGTCATTACTTGTTATTCCTTGGCTTACAGCCTTGGTTGATGTTAACCACCCAGTGTCCTTTTTTATTTTCCCCCTCAAAAGAGAAAAAGCTTCAATGGTTGTTGAGGAGATGACTAAATCTATTTCATACCACACTCAGAATAGGAATAGACATTGGTTTGGCCAATCAAGTATCAAGAGGCCTCAAATAGACAAAACAACAGAAACAGTAAAAAGAGGCATCACCATAGTTCTTTGATATAAAGTTTGTGAACTATTTGTAGTTGGTAAAAAGATCTTGGTCACTGCAAATATAAAATGGGATAATTATATTTACACCCCTGACATATGGTTTGTTTACACAAACCACCCCTACCTTTTGCATAATTACAGAACCACCCACGACAACTGAAAAGTCGGGGTAGTTGGTGTAATAATGTTGACGTTTTTGGGAGGTATATGTGTAATTTTTCAAAAAATAGTGGTGGTTTGTACAGAATGTTGATGTTTCTGGTGGGTGTACGTGTAATTATCCAACCAAACTATAGATTATGAGGTGTAAAGTAATTATTCCTTATAAATATTGGTTGCTTTAGCTCGACTCTTCCTACCATGCCCAAAATGTTAGGCTGTACATCCTGTGGATTTATATGACAATAAACACTTAACAAATGAGATTCATATATCTTTTCCCTTCATCTAATAATCTTAGTCGCACTTCTCAGGTATATCCAATGTAGCAGAAGCATATCTATCAGCTATTAAAAGTGCTGCTACAGATTCTCAAGAAGTTACCGCTCAGAAATCTGTTCAAGAAAAGGCCAGTGCATTTACTGAACGTCTCCGCTCTGATCATACTACAGCGTTGGGTAAAATGCAGGACGGGCTGCAGTATTTGACCTTTGTGGTTCTTTCTACCTCGATACCCAGTTCTTGAAGGTTGAAAAAGATTATCGATTTGCTAGTACATACAGATAATCTTATTAGTTTTATTATTTGTAAATAATCTTAGTCTACCTTTCTAGTTGAAGGTTCGTATCGAACCTGAAAATAAGGTTAATTTCTACTTTGCTAATGGCATTTGGCTGTTCGAATCCCGCCTGTTTTTTGAAGGGAAAAATATACGCTCAGGAACACTTGATAGTGGAACCGTTTTTCACATTTAACCCTCCGCCTTTTAGTTTCCTTGCATCCTCTCTTTTGACCTCTCATTTTGTCATACAAAGGGATAAATTTTAATGTAATTATAATTTAATTACAGTGTAATTTTGATGTGAGGATATTTTATGAAGGTCTAAATGCTTTCAATTTTCAGATAAGTTTTGGACCCCTTTTCTTAATTTAAGGTTTTTTCAACCTTCCCCTGGTACCTTAAAAAATTATAATATGTACGGACTCATTATGATTATTAGATCATTTTGACATCTATGACTCACGAGTAATCGTATAATGTGTCAATTTCTGTAAATAATCGCCCCTCATACATTAGGCATAAGTTTTATTACTCTATTATTTTTGCGATCTTCAATTTATCTCTTACAATTTACAAACTTAAGCATTGAAAAATCATTATCGCGGCTTTCTCTATGTGGTCCTAATCTTGGTGTGTTTGTAGGTTCACTCTTGGAGAATCGATGTGCACTCATTGCATTTAGAGTAGCAATCATCCTAAAAATTACTTAAATGTACATTGTTATATATTTGGAGCAACAAATCTATAACAATTTATTTTGTATGCCATCCATGCAAGTCAAGGCGTCTCTTTTATAATTTTTATTATATGACTATTTCTGACTTGTCAAAACTCCAGAAAATGAATGAAATAATTGGATTTTGCATTATTTCAAAAAGGCGTAGATCAGACAGATTAGCATCTGAGAGAACATAGATATGCGAAATTATTCCAGAATCATTCTATTGTATTATTTTGAGGGGGCGTATTAGATTACTAACATCTGTCAAGATTATGGATTACTTAAAAAAAATCAATAATTAACCATGCAAATCTCGTGAAGATTAATTAAATATTTGCATTACTAGTAATATACAAATTACAAAGTCAATTCTTGGCGTTGAAAACGGTCCAACATCATGTTTCTTGGAAGCCCAGCAATGTTATTTCAGTTATGGATTAAGAATGATTTCCTAACAATATATAATAATTACAGCAAAAACCCATAACTTTTATAATGAAATTTAAATCATAATCTTTTTTTTTTTTTTATTATTATTATATTCTTGAGACATCGTGATTGACTGATTCATTCTCATTGCTCTCCGGAAATTTCCATGCTTCTCTCCCTTTCAACTCTGAAGTTCATATCCAGGCCGTACTTATTGCGTGAATAAAACCTTTTTATTTTTTCAATGTAATTTATTTTTATAATATTGTAAATGAACAAATTATTTCGTTACAAGAAAAATAGTAATTTATCCTAAAAATGAACGCAGGAGAACGATAGAAAGGAGAAGCTATAATGTTACTGCATTATTTTACCAGAAACCAATAAGATCAAATCCCAACTTTCATGAAATTTCCTTCTTCACAGATTTATCAACTCCAAACACAACTCTCTCTCTCTCTCTCTACTAGTATGAAAAGAAAAACGCACATATACATCAACAAAATGATATTAAAAAAGGGCAAGTATAAATGAAATTTCCTCTCAGACCCAACAAAAAAATAAAAATAAAAATTAAGGAACGATGCCGATGTAGGGCACCGGAACTGCGCGATTAGGATTTGCGGAAGATGAAGCAGTGGTCTGATTAATCACAGATCCAATTGCTTCAACAAACGCTATCGCGAACTCCACCGCAAGCCTCAACATTTGTATGCACATTTCCAGCTTCTGCTGCATTTCAATCACGTATATCTGTATGGGGATGGCGGACTCTGCTTTTATTTTCTTTTCGAGCTGTGTTTTTCTTCTATTTTCCGCGTATTTTCCTCCACAGAAATGATGTGTTGGTGGGTATTTATAGTGTTCTATATACGGCCTTTTGAACTCCCAAGAGACGATTTTTATAGTAAACAATAGCGCCCCCCCTTCTCCCTCTCTCTCTCTCTCACACACACAAATAAGAAATCAGAAATAAGAAACAAGAGTTGCAAATAATTGAGGTTTGGGAGTAGTAATATGAGATAAGGATTGGGTTATGGGTAGTATCGTTTATTGGGACAATTGGACTAATATCTTTCAATATTTGAAAGTGACTTTGTCACTACTTTGGAACAAGTCAATTTAGAGCCTTATCCGTCTTCTTTGCTTATTGGATCTTTAATCATATCAATCTTGTTTTTCGGAAAATTTTAGTCCAAATTTGATTCGGTCGAAATTAAACTAATTATATGGTAAGTGCAATATACTTGCCATGTGATTTGTGTACAGTTTAGGGAAAGTGACCAATCACATAGCAAGTGTATCACGCTTGTTATATAATTGGTTTGGTAAGGCCAAACCTGATCCATGCTAGAATTTTCCCTAGTTTTCCTATCAAGTTGGATGTCAAGAATTTGTTACTTATATAGGTGTTATGGGATGGCGGTACCGATTATAGTAATCAATTTCATACATGGAGTATTGTTTTCGCAAGTCTAATGGGAAAGTCAAGTCCGAATTGAGTTAAGAAAGTAGGTCCAATCAGAACGATATTGGCAGGCTGCGAAGCAGCAATCCTAATTAGCCTAGAACTACCTTCAGCTTGGTGGCAAGAAAACAAATCGTCCAGGTCTAAGTCCAGTCTGTTGATGACCGATGGCTTAGTGCACCTCAAATCACATGTCATAAAACGCTGGATAAATCTCAAAACTAACAGGTGAAAGTTTCTCTTTTTATTGGTCATGACTTCTCTATTGATGTAGCAAATTCTGTTCCTATTGGCGTGGGACACAGATGATGTGACGTACAGTTGGACCAACCATCTTACGAAAACATAGACATCCCAAGGAATTTAAAAATATCTTAACCACTCTCAACAGCCTCTCTATTTCTCTAATTCATGCTCCTATAAATATGGGTTTTACATAGGTTAAGGGTGGTAACTTGCTTTTCAACTTCACTTTGACTCTCACACATGATTTTCATTTATACAACACTCATTTCTCAGTGATATTTACTATTTGAAGCATATTCCACACGATCCGTACACATTTCACCAGCAAACTTGCTAATTCTCATAATATTACTTAGCGTTCTTGCTTTATTTTCTTCAAATTTTTTACCGACTTAAAGTATAGAATGTTAATCTCTGTTTTACAAGTTAATCCTTGATATTTTTAAAAATCTCAAAAATATCCTTTAAAATAATGTGGTGCTACTAGATTTCGATAAGTATAGGTACATTGACAGGATTGCAGTAATCATTTTTCATAACTATATGACAATATTCTTTTATTTAATTGTAAATGATGAGAGAACAATGTGGGCCACAGCCTATGCCTTCTTGCCTTGTTTGTGCAACTTGTTCATTCATGTATCTTGCCCTGATTGGCTGCATTATTCATTATGTTCATCTTAGATACCCAATATCGTAATTAATTCAAAAAAAATAATAATAAAAAAAGCGCAACTGTAGTAGAAAGAAACGTGTTTCATATAGAAAGAAAGGCATATTCCCCTTCCAATTATGGAGTAAAAAGTTTCCGTACACGTCGACGTGGTTCCGCGTTGTGCGACTTTGAATTGAAAACAAAAAATAATAATAGTAAGACGACTTCCTAATATTAAATGGTTAATGATTATTTATATCATATGCCTTGGGAAATATTTAAATTAATTTGGTGTAATCATTGGTACCACACACATTTTCTAATCTTTTTTTTTTAAATTTTATTTTAAATAAAGTAATAATGAAAATTGATTAACATGTGACAAGTGGTGTATTTAGGCACCTGATTGGAAGATGGATCAGCCGCCAATAGGACTTTATATTCATTATTTTATAAGATTTTGTAAAGATTGTGAATCTTGTTAAGACTCTGTTGGTGCTTAATCCACTCACTTTCTTTCAATTTAATTCAATATTTTTTAAAAATCGATTATAATCATATTACGATTTCAATTATCGAAATTACTGTTTGAAGTAGATAGATAACTGTTATCAAAGTAGAGTGACAGTTCATACGTCAGTAGAATTTGAACTCATGAAATTATAATTATGAGGCCCTATCTCGGCCCACTAAATTAGGCTCGTTGATTCTTTTTGTCTAATTAAAAATTAGGATTAATTACATTTAGACTACCTGTAAGAATATAAAATTACACTTTCCCTTTAAGAAATTTTAAATTATAGTTACACCCCCTCCAAAACTTCTCTGTTTACACCTAACTCCTTCTAGAAGGTTTAGATGAAAATTGTTGATGCTAATAGAAAAAAGACATAAATTTCTAATTTTATGCCTCATTTAACTATCTAATGGCTATAATGTGGGAGCAATGTTTTATTGCAATCACATCTTTTTACTTTATATATATATATATATATTATTTACTCTCTTATATGTATAAAAATATTGAAGTGGAATTGTGAACGATGAGTAAAATTAAAAATTTATGTTGTTGTTGGTTTTTTTTATTCTAACATCGAGATTTTTCGTTCAAATCTTAACGAAAAGGTATCAGGTGTAAACAATCACTTTTAGGAGGCGTTGTAAATGTAAGTTTAAAACATCTTTGAGAAAAATGTAAGTTCATACTTTCAAATGGGGGTCTAGGTATAATTAATCCTGGGAATTATTTGAAAGTTGGAGAATGTTCAGTATCATACTGTATTTCAAATAACTATTGGATAATTGTTCAATAGTTATTATGGGTGGTTATGATTGATTTAATATTTCAATGGGTCACGGTGATCGACTGATCCTTTGTCCAGTAGTAGTTATCGCTCAAGTCATTCTAAAGACGGGCTTTACTGATGCATGTAATAAGTTATCTTATTTTTCGTTACAATAACGAGAAATCTAATGAATTTATTTGAATGTAACCCGAAAAATCATGTAGAAATCGAGAAGCTTTTAATATTGTATTGTAGCTCGGAATCAACAGCCATCGTGGCGAGCAAGACTATTTGTGATGTCAAATAATATTGAAAAATAAAATTTATCATCATTAAATTTTATTAAAATCCAATATAATAAAATTATAGTTTTTCCAAATATATTAATATAATAAGTTTAATTTAAAAATTAAAATAATTAATCTCGAGAGTAATATAAGGACCTAGTGAATGTTGTTTATGTCACTCATTGGTAAATTAGGGCTTGGGCTTGTTATTGGGCTCGTCCAGATAATTAATTTTAAAGTTTGGGCCTCTTATTGGGCTCTTCCAATTGATGTGTATCCATGCGGTGAAGCCCACATATCGACTCACGACTGTGTCTACGGTTACATTTCCTACTGTTCTTTAAGATTTGAACTAAAATTAAGCTTACACGAGGGGTTCTATATGAAAACACCACCAGAAAATGCGACTCTAGTTCGAAAAGTAGCACTACTGTGATGAACCCGTGGAGTGGAGCACAAATTAACGAACACATTCCAGCTTCAGTCCAACTCTTCAAGTTGAACCCTTTTTAATTTCTCCAATTTAATCTTGGTTTCTTCGTTCCTTAGGTATTTTTCTACCTGAAGAACGTGATGAGATCTTTATCCTCTTTAAACTCAATCTGCATTGATGGAGGCTGCTTCGTCAAATACCAGGTAAATGTTTTTAACTCTTTCCCGCGAAGCTGGAGTGTATCATTGATTAACTTATGTTTTATTCATGTAAAATCGGTTGAAGTTTGTGTCTTTTGAGAATTTGGTTCGTGGGTTTTTTCTATTTTTTGCGATTAGTGATGAATGATGTGACTAATCAATAAACTTTTGTAGGACGAAGTCAAGAATTCAATGGTTAAGAAGCTTTGTGTTAGAGCTTCTGTTGCTAAATCAGTACCACGGAACTTAGAGATTAAGGCCCAGAAGTCGGAGAAGCTCCGAATTGGTGTGCTTGGGGCCAGTGGATACACTGGTTCTGAGGTAGCATTCCTCTACATACTTTTTCTGTAATGTTTCTAGTGTTTACAGTGGATTATTAGCATTGCAATTTTTGGAATTGTTTTTTCTAATTGTAAGATGCATGCTCGGGCCTTACGAGCTTACCGGTCTAGTTTCTTGCAATGCATGGGCTATTAGTATGAACAGCACCAGGAGATTGTGTGTGAAAAAATGTGTTTGATGTGTTCTGAAGACCTGATTTTGATGTTGTGTTAATTGTTAAAAATTATTTTCTTTCTGGTTGATTTGATTCTTGTGAGTCTTAGCTTTTAAGTGGTCGTCTTTTGGCTGCAGATAATTAGGCTTCTTGCGAGCCATCCGAACTATCAGATAACCCTGATGACAGCAGATAGGAAAGCTGGCCAGTCGATTGGATCAGTGTTTCCTCATTTGGTCAGACAAGTAGGTCTTCTATGTCATGCTTATGAATGAACATTGCACCACCTTTTGTGTAATGATTTCTTGTCTTTTTATTTTTCTCTTATTTATTGGTTCCACTGGCCTTTTAATTTGTTCTTTTTAACTGCATCTATTCATAATTTATTTTAACGTTGTTATTAAGTGGTATCTGAAAATTATTAATATATCTGATTCTACAGGATTTGCCGGATATGGTTGCTGTTAAGGATGCAGATTTTTCCTCTGTTGATGCTGTATTCTGTTGTTTGCCTCATGGGACGACTCAGGTTCTTTTTTTATCTCTTTACATACTCCTACATTCTGAGCCTGTTGATTTGATGCAGTTGCAATTGTTCTGGCTTGTATTTTAATACCCTGTTTCCCACATTTAATGTAGATTCACAGTTATTGCTCTTTGTACAGAAGAAGTAATATTGCTTGTTTTGGCAGGAAATTATCAAAGGTCTGCCGAGTAGTTTGAAAATCGTTGATCTATCTGCGGTATTTTTATGCTTCTTGACTTCTGGTCTTTCTTCTCCTAGTTCCAAGATCCTAAGAATGCTACGTCTTGTTTTACATCATGTGTATATCCTTTTAGTAATCTTTGTTTCTATGACTCATGTTTATCAAAGTCATATTGATGTTTATGCAGGACTTTCGGCTCCAAGATGTTGCTGAGTACGAGGAATGGTACGGTCAGCCTCATAGGGCACAGGAATTACAGGTTGAGTGTTTCTTGTGTCCTGATCAATCAATGAACTTCCATTGTGGTGTAATTTGATAAGGTTCTGGTTTAAGCATGTATAAAGTATCACTTTGATTTGTGAAGAAGTTTGAGTTTATGACGGCCACCTTCTTCCTCAAACACTTAAAAAGTTGGGAGAAGAAAACGAGAAAAGAACATCTGATGCAGCACCTAAGTCTATTGTGCCGGTAAATGCAGAAAGAAGTTGTATATGGCTTGACCGAGATATGTCAACTTGATATCCAAAATGCACGACTAGTTGCGAATCCTGGCTGTTATCCAACTTCTATTCAGCTTCCACTTATCCCCTTGATAAAGGTTGGTTCTATGTACTAATTTGAATATCGGCATATCTAGTTGCGTGTATGTAATAAATTGCTAATAAGGGATAGTAATCGAATATGCTGTATCTTGCAATAAACCATGAATGATCTTGCACAATCAGGCCTAACTAGGGAGAGCTTGAATTGTTCAGTCTAAGACAAGATCCTTTCTAACATAAGTTACAAAACAGTAATACTTATCCTGTTCCCTTCCCCTTGTTACAGGCCAATCTAATTGAAGTGAAGAATATCATTATTGACTCAAAATCTGGTGTTAGTGGAGCAGGTTTGAACTTCGCGGGCAGCCTTCTGGCAGCCCTTTGCCAAAAGATAAAAAAAGAACCGTTGGTTGCTGCGAGCTGATTAATTTCGGTGCTTTTCCAATGCAGGACGTGGAGCGAAGGAGGCTAATTTGTACACAGAAATAGCTGAAGGAATACATTCTTACGGCGTAACCAGGCATCGTCACGGTAAGTAAATGAGCATAGCATAAAGTACTGTACTTCTGGCCAGACTTTCCTTATTGTAACAATAATAAGACAATCTTCAGAGATTGGGCAAAGGTAATCTATATATGGAGGTCATGAGCAGCCTACTCATTTTCGGACATTATAGCATGGGAATTGGCCTACTTTCTCTTGCTGGCATGTATAGAAACAAGTTATGAGGGTTCTGACTTGATTTTCCACATAGACTGATAGAAGTCACAAAAGGAGTAACTTGTTTCCAATTGGCGATTTCCAGTGCCAGAAATTGAACAAGGATTATCAGAGGCTGCAAAATCAAGAGTTACTGTCAGCTTTACCCCACACTTAATGCCAATGGTAATACAGCTGTGCCAAGATTAGTGAAGTTTGATGCATCAATTATCAATCTTATACTCACTTCTATTATCTTAAAGAGCCGCGGTATGCAATCAACTATATATGTGGAAATGGCCCGCGGAGCATCTACTGAAGATCTATATCAGCATTTAAGGCATTTTTATGAGGTAAATGCTTCATTTGATTACTCATAATCAACATTTGATACCATCGATTGATCAGTGTCATTATCAGCTGCATAATGATCAGAATCATATACTAGAAGCTCTTTTGGTATAGGCTGAGCCATCCGAAAACCAGGGATTTTGTTAGTCAAAGATTGTTAAGATTTCTTGTTTGATCATTAAAGGAGCCTGCATCTCCACCCTCCCTTGTTCAGTCGAAAGAAAATGATCAAATATGACAAAGAAGAAGGCGAACAAAATCAACACATCTGAATACCTCAAGATTGGATATATTAAAGCAATTTGATATACTCCCGTAGCGTGTTCGCGCAGTTGATTTTATTGTCCCAAGGAGAATGATAAATTATATAGCATTATTCTTCTAGAAATGTGCTGTGAGAATTTATAGTTTATCATTTGTCTTATATCTTGCGAGGAAACTGATCAGTTACTATAATTATTGTGCCTCTAATTTTCACAGAAAGAAGAATTTGTCGTTTTGCTAGAAAAGAACGAAGTCCCTCATACTCGACATGTTAGAGGATCCAATTACTGCTTGATAAATGTGTTTCCTGATCGAATCCCTGGAAGAGCAATAATTATCTCCGTTGTAAGTTTGGTTTTCTTACTGAGTTCATTCTTCCTTCGTAGTAGTGTTGAACACTTGCTCCATCTGGATTACATACCTGGAAACCTCTGTTTCGGACATGCAGATTGATAATCTTGTGAAAGGAGCTTCCGGTCAGGCATTACAAAATCTTAACTTGATGATGGGCATCCCAGAGACAACGGGACTCCTATCCGTGCCTTTGTTTCCTTAAACTGGTATTTGAGTCACTCCTTGGAATTGAACTAAAATCTGTCAACAAAGATGTCTTAAAAGGGGTTCGTTGTCCCCGAACGATGAAGCTGAAAGTTCACTCCCAGTCTGTATATCGACGATACGCTAATATTTTGCTGGTTCTGCAGGTGGTTAAATTTGATATTACACACAAAAACAGGTGACTGATTCCCCAGGCTGATGGTTTTAGAGGACAAAACTCAACTGCATCAATTCAGGCAAAGCTATCTGACTGACTTCTGTTTGTTCTGTGCCTGAACATTTCCTTCACATTGTAATATGAGTTTTGCTGAAGAAGGGATAACATTCCCAATTATTCACATTTTATTGATCATGTCTTTTTTCTTTTTCGTTTTTTTCCATACATCTGTGTCTTTACTCTTCTCTCTGATGTTACCAGGGATAATTACACCGTGGAGTTTGGTCTAATTACACGTAGATCTTTTGTGTTATTTCGTATGTGTAATAACACTAAACATGAGGAGTGTAATTATCCCATGTTACATTGTTTGAATCATATTAATTCTTTTAACTAGTTAGAAATATTAACCTTTCAATTTATTATAAAATAAAACCTACTTATAAAACAAGAAAAGGTATTGTTTTTAGGGTAAATTGCAACTACCTCCTTTAATGTACGATATAATTACAGATATTCCCTCGTTGTTTGAAAATTTATAAATATCTTCCCCCTAAAAAAAATCCAAAATAATTATGTAGTCCCTAGATGGACATGTGAAAAGTACTAATTTAATCTTGTATATTTTATTTTCTTAAAAAAAAATATGAGAGTGGGTAAAATAAATAATCCATAGATAATATTAGTCTATAAAAATACTTTAGAAGACTAAAAAGTGTATAAAAGTATAACTTCTAATTCAAAAGGGCATTTTGGATAGTAAATCACAAAAATTGAATGGAAACCTGAATAGGTTAGTTGTTAGATGAACATTAAATTCAGGAGGGTATGTATACTTTCTCAAACAACGAAAATGTATTTGCAATTATGTCAAATTTTAAGGTACCTAAAAATATTATTCACGTGCCAGTCATTTACTCACTCGGTTAATTCCTGGGTATTATATATTTTCCTTTGATTAAATAGTTTTAGAAAATGAAAAGAAAACAATTTTAAAAATTGAAAATATGCATAGAAAATTTAGAAAGGTAATAGTCTTAAACTTATGATGGGATTTTTCATTCTCCTGGGAATATTCTAATAAAATTATTTTTGAACGTTATTATACTTATCTATATATACATATTTTATTCTTGTACACCAAATATTTTCTAAAATTTTTATTAATTTTCTTATTAAGTAACTATGATGGAATACGATTTCTAACAATTAAGCAAACAAGTTGCCAACGAGGCATAACTTAATTGACGAAGCTATGACCCCCATGACTCTTAAGATCACGGGCACAAACTCTGCCAGCGTAGATTGTTATTCTACTTAATGATAAGTATAGTTCTACTTTATAGTAGGTGATTAATATAAATTATTTAGTGTTGATAATTATTAGATATAATATATTTAATATTAATAATTATAATCGATTTATTCAAAATAAAATAATAATTTATTGCCCCACTTAAAAAAAAAATACAATTAAGCAAGCATGTTGGGTTAAAAATATATATATATATATATAGTCTATTAAATAGAAAGAAAAAGTGGACCTAATCTGAAACCGCTGGAAAAAGGAAAGAAGAACCCAAATCTGGAGCCCGTGGGGTTTTTGGCTTTTCGCGAAAAGGTTTTCTGAAAATTTCTTGAAAACGCTGAGCCATTCTTCCACACCAGTAATTCATAATACTCTCTGATAATCCTCTCCCGGTTTTGCTGTTTTACGATAGTGGAAATGGCTCTCAATCTCAATGCTTCAGCTGTTTACATGCTTCAGGTTATCAGTCGCGTTCTCTACATTTCTATACAAAAATATGCATTCAATTTTTTGTTACAGAATTGTTTGTCGGGGAGATGGGTTAATGGAAACACGAGAAAATTTTAAGTGGTTTTTTTGTTTTGAAGATTGTAATTTTAGAATTTTGTCGGAATAATATGAGTAGAGGGGGTTGGAGGGATGGCGAGGTGCCGTATGTTTGTTCTATTTTCATCTTCTTGTAATTCAATGTGGAAGTATTGTGGGTTTGAGGGTTCTTTTGTTTAAATTGGAATTGGACCTCAATTTTATTTATTGGTATATAGCCCTATAGAGATCATACTGGAACATCATTCGTTTTTGTTTGCAGAATCAGCCAATACTGAAACTTGTAGTGTGTTTGTAATTTTTCTTTTGAATGTTAATAGGCCTGAATTTCTTGACCAAGTTGAAATTTTTTCCTTTTCTTTGAGTGGTTTTGATATTTGGCAAGTTTTTGCTGCTGTGGCACTGTTTGTTGTAACTGGTGAGTTGTGCAATATGTTTCTAGGACTTCACATGCCTTTAATTGGTTTTCCCCATGACGGTTTTTCCTGTCATATGCAGAACCTTCCATCATTCCGTAGAACTCAGAGCTGCATATGGAGTTTGAAACCAAATCGATTATGTCAAAATACCTCAAGAGTCTTTTGCAGTATGAACATGGCTGCTGACCAGTCAGGTGATTCTAGGAAACTAATTATAGGCGATATTGTGGAAAAGGCAAGAAGATTGTGGGATAGTTCGCCTCAGCCAGTGAAGAGCTTCCCTTGGAACAAAACATTGGAGAATTTCATTCAACTCATTGTCGACCTTGTCTTAGCGGTTATCAAATACTTATCTATACCTCTATTTGCGGTTACTTCAATCAGTGAAATGTCTTATTGTGCACATGAGAGGAAGCTATACCTCATCCCACTTCCATTTCTAGTTGGTGTTGCTGTTGCTGGGGTGTTAAAAGATGCTGCTTTGGGATCATCTCCATATCTAGAGGTGCACTTCTTTTTCTCGGGATTGAATTTAAATATGAAATTCTCATGCAGAAATAGAAGTTCCTAGCCCATGATTCATAACTTGGCTTAGAGATAAAACTTAAACTGTTTCTATGCATGTGAAGACGACTAATGCATGCGCCGGGTACATATATATAACTACCAACCCATAAAAAGATGAATATGTCCTGATGTCAAACTTGAGAAACACGAGGTACTTTCTGCATTAGAATGGAATTTGGCCCTGTAGAGCAGAACAGTGGACGGACTAATTCATCCAAGGCCATTCTTTGGTCATGTATTAATTGGAAGGTGAAATGTATTGCTGCAGCCAGTCCAAGAATATGCAGAGACATTATTCATTGAATTATATCAATGTGCATCTGCTTCAAAGCTTAATATCATATCAGAAAAATGTGAAATTGTCACTCTCAGCATGCTTATTCTGCTGCTCTTCAGCACTTCAGGAATATCACACCTGATATAATTATTTTAGCATTCATTTCATCTTTACGGATAATAGATTCTTGAAATTAAACAGCTCCATAATATTGTTTTCTGCTACGTTAAGGTGAACAACACACTAGTCCAGTATGCTAGGTCAGGGACATTGCCCGAGTTTACTACTGAATTCATAACGCCATTCTGGACCTGGAATAGTTGTGATTGCACATGGACTTATGTTTGGTATGAACGATCTTCTAACAATATGTTTATGGTTAATTGTTAAATTCATTAGTCGTCCTTTCTTTTAAACACCTTATACTTTGTAGTATCCTAAATTTTAAACAAGAGAAAATAAGGCATTTCTGTGTCTAGATCGATTCGTCCTCTACTGTATGATTGAGCTCGTAACAGGATAAATAGGCTCCTCAGAGTTTTGTTTATTGATGATAGTTTATTTTCTTTAATTGCAGCGTGCAGAAGTTCCCTGGCATCTGATTGCTGTTGTAATATTCTTCACATTGCTCAAGTTCCCTGGTCCTTACTATCCATACTGGGGGCGTATTTTCATCCCCCACTTTGCAAATGGAGCATTATTGAGGACCTTATGGTTCATGTTCCTGTGGTCCCGGAGGCCCCGAAGGACATCAGAAAACAACCAGCCTGATTCTATGACTGACAATCATAAAGCAGATGAGGCCTAATAAAATGGTTAAATCCTTGTACGGGTAATGAATTTGAGTCCTGAGATTTGTTATTTCCTCTCTTCTATACAGTTCTTAAGAATAAATATCCTGCTTAGTTAAAGTCATGCATGCATTTTTGCCCTTTGTCCCCCATCATTCTTGCATGTACTATATAATTCTTGCTACTTTATTCAGTACAAGTGTCATAATAAGTGAGGGAAAATTCCAACCCGAATTGGGTTCGGCCAGACGTGAACTAATTATATGACAAGCCCAATACACTTACCATGTGATTGGTTTACAGTTCAGGGAAAATGATTAATCAATGGCAAGTGTGTGTGTATCATACTTGCTCTATAATTGGTTTGGTTCAGGTAATAATTTTCCGATAAGTGAGGGATACACATACCTGATGTTACGATATTTTACAAAGACACATCTGAAAACTACTTATGTTCCGGATTTATGACATGGAACATTTCTTTCTTTCATGTGAGGTGCAATACATATTCTTAAATTTGTTTCCCTTCTGCAGTTAACACTTGTTTTGGCAACGACGTGATGATGGACACCGGATATCCAAACTGTAATCGGTTGAACTTGTTAGAAGAGATTCGTTTTTCGATCTTGACGAACCGTTTGCCTCTGACTTCGAGGGGATTGTGCTTGGGAAGCCTTTTAATGGATGTAGGTGGTGGTGATGATGATGATGAACAGTCCTGAACACCACCAACAGTTTGCTGATGAACTAGAAATAGGAGTTGTCTTGATGATTGCTCCATTGTCATATGTTTCCATTTCACACTAACTTGTCTCAATCTCAATCTCAATCATCATACCAGATATTAGCCCCTAGTTACTGAGAAAAGGAACATCATTTCATTTTGGCGTTGGATGTAGTGGTAGATTTTGGGGATAAATTGCATATTACCCCCTGTGTTATTAGAAGTCTGTTAAAAAACCCCTGTGTTTTAAAAATCAGCAAAGAACCCCTTGTGTTTTGTATATTTTCAAAACACAGGGGAGTTTTAAGCAACATACGGGGTTTTCTTTTTTGCATATTTTCAAAATATGGGGGAGTTTTAAGCAACATCTTGATAACAAGGGGGGAAATATGCAATTTGTCCTAGATTTTGGTTTAAAGATGAATGCCCATTTTTGGTCTGCACACACAACTTATCAGTATTAGATGGAGAAAATTAGAAGAAGAAAAAAAGATGTATTATTTGAATTATTCAAGAATTGGATATTCGATCTATGAAAGATACTCTTTTTATATTACATTGAAATTACTAACTAAACATTCCTAATATTTCAAAATTTACCTGATATTCAATTAATTGCATCACGAGCTATACGTATAATAATATATTATTTTTGCTAATGATCCCTTGTTCGAATGGTGAGGTCGAGGTCTCACAACTAAGAGGTCGTGGGTTCGAGTACTACGAATGTAGGGAGTTGTTGTATTATAGGACATTTGTATTATTTTTTTTGATTGGTGTTGGTAGATGTATATATGTTATTATACCGTAGATTGAATAGATGTTATAATGTACGCTGAATATTGTAATAGTAATTAGTCGCTTTAGAAACATTGTTGTACTTTTAAATTAATAGTTCACGGCTCATTATAAAAAATATATATATATAATACATTATCTTTAAAGTTTATAGTTTATTTTACAATTTAAATGAATGACTAATCATTATTCTTCCAACCAAGAAAAACTCAAAACTTCAAACTAGAACAAGAAATATTCAAATTTAAGAAATATATAAATCCAATAAAAGAAAATAAATAAGCGGTATGGGCCTACAATAGGCAAAGGCCCAGAGCATAACTTTGGGCCTCTATATGAAGGCCGTAAATGTATAGGTTCAGATTTGGCCCAAATCATCATTGTGTTGGATATGATATTGGAACAATATTAGAAAATGTTGCAGAGGTGATTTCATGCATTAATCATTACGACTAAATTTGTTGGGCTTTGAGACCATATCTGCAATGTTTTTTAAACATATAGAATCAAAAATATTAACCCCGTAAAATGTGGAATTAAAAGTGCAACACGCTTGTCTTATGGGATTAAAAGTACAATTTTGCCTTTGATATAATTATTAAGAATTGTGTAAAATATTATCATTATAATCTATAACCATTACGTCGTCACTATACACATAATCACAAATCATCTTCGATAATAGTTTTATGCACAACGCTTTCATTACCAATCTGTGGTGATGACAACCGAAGAAGCAGGCATGACATCCCACATCGGTTGCAAGTGAGGATCTTGAGTGGCTTATAAGCCCCAAGACCTATTCCTCATAATGAACACTTTTTCAGTACAAAAATGTGATGCTTAGACATATAAAGTCTAAGCGGACAATATTTTGTGCAATGGAATTGGGAGTATTCGCAATAACAAGTCACTTATATATCTATATTTTAAGGCACTCTTGTGAAATAATTAAAATCTTATTATAGTTTATAGCAAAATTCAGAAATATATAAGTTTTGAGGAATATTGAAAGCTGATTTCTGTCCAAACTCCGTATTTGACGGAACATTGTACATAGGAATGATGGATTTGTTTCAAGTGTGGAGATAGCACATGTCCACCACTTCATATATTTGTTTTATTTTTATTTAATTATTAAGATTGAAGTGTAGAGAATCTAATTTTTCTTTTTAAAAAAAATAAATTAAAAAGAAAAGAGCATGAAGATAGGTTATCATGATATGGGAGGTAGATCTGGATTCATGAGTTTGATGTTGTGATAAAAGCAAAGATCCCATCAACTTAAATTATTGTAATTAATTAAATAATAGCTGACTCATTATGATGATTATTAAAAAAATAAACCATTATTAAAAGAGAATATTGGTATTATAATAGAAGATGTTTCTTGATTAATTTTTTTTTCCCCTAAGGTCATTTGAGGGGAACAAAACAGCTAATGATCACCAAGAATCAGCCATTTGCATGCAGGAACTATCATCAAACTGCATAATAAGCAATATTATTTTATTTTAGTTTATTTATTTATTTTTTGATCGTAAAAAATATCCCGAAAAGGGATTTCTTGGAAAAGTATTTTTAAAGAAAACCCGAACTAATTTTTTCGTAATTCTTATGAATTTGTATTATCGGTTATCTTGTATCATAAAACACGCATTTTAACTAATATTGATTCAAAAACAAAAAAAAAAAATTAATATTGATTCGCTATGATTAATCTATATATATATATATATATTTAATAAAAATAATAATACCAACATATTATTTGAAGTTGAGAATTCAAACTGATATATTCAATAGCATCTTTAATATATTATAATAATAAAATATAAGATAAATAGAATTTCGTAGTCGTGGAATTCTGTAATTTGCCACAATAAAACTACATGAACAAAGTAAATATTTTTTTTTTCGTGGAAAATGGTCGCAAACCCCAAAAGGGGTTTGCAGGGAGGCCGGCCAGAAATGCACAACAACCCTGCTCTCTGGAACTAGGTCTGTGGGCATTGAAGTGTAGTTGGTTGTCTACCCGGTCATTAGAACCAAGAAGGTAGCGTAATTCTCCAGTAGTATGAATTTCTATCGTCTCTACAGTGCAATCGAGTATATCATGTTTTATTTTCTTCGTTCACTGAAGTATTTGAAATTAGTGGACAGCTAAGCGAATATATGCTATTTTGCTATTTATAATATAATAATTCTTTTAATTACCACGTGAATAATTCTTTGATGGACCTAAATCAAAAGTTATTTTTTCATCTTCCAATGAATTTCAACCCTTAAAAGAAAGTTTTTTTCTTTGTTTGCCAACTAAAAGATGGGTGGAAAAGGACATCAAAAGAAGCATAATTGCCAAAAGGGCAAAAATAATAATAATAATAATAATAAAAATTCAAATCTGAGGTGATATTTGGTGTGGCAAACAGCGCAGTGATGGGCACAATGGAAGAAGGGGAAAAAATGATGGTGGCGTGAGCCACATGGAGTGATGGAGAGAGCAATATAGCATGGCAGGCTTTTGGGTTTTTTGGGGTGTGTTTGGACCAACGAAAAAAAAGAGAGGAGAAATTTATTTATTTTTTTTAAAGAAATAGTGATGTCTATTGCATCATGATTGGTCAAAAATAAAAAAATAAAATTTGAATCAATTTAACTGAATTTCATAAGATTAAGAAGGGGTTTGGGACAAATTACAAACTTTTCAAAGTATTTTATAGGTTAATTACAAGCATCTTTCCTGAGGTTTGGCATAAATATAAATATCCCATTATTGTTTGAAAAATTACAAATACCCTCATGAGGTTTGTAGTTTTTAACTAAAGATTTTTTTATTTTTTTTTTGAGTTGGAAGCGATGAATTTTATTAATTGAAATAAAGCGATTACAAGCAGTTCTGTCAGTATCAATATTAGACAGAGACAAATACAACAATCATATCAACAATATCACAAACTAACATCTTGCTATTACAACAACAATAAACCTACTATACAGTAGAAACAATATCACAAATAAACCTACTATGCAGTAGAAACAAATCATCTCACGCAGGGGATTCGAACCCATGACCTCTAGGACATGGAGCCTCAGCTTCGCTAACTGAGCTAGGCTTCATTGCCAGTTTTTAACTAAAGATTTGATATTGACCATTTTGTCCTTTAATTTTTTATTAAAATTATAGAAATACCAGACAAGACAAATTGTATTTTACTTCTCTGCGTAAAAATTTTAAGAAACCACTCCTTGTGCATTGTAATAAAAAAAAAGAATTAAATAAAAATTCATTTAGTGCATAAAGGCATTTTGGTCAGTTCATCCATAAAAATGGACGGAAATGTGTTATTTGTTAGATGGTTACAAACTTTAAGTATTTGTAATTTCTCAAACAACGAGTGGGTATTTATAATTATCTCAAACCTGAAGGAAGATAGTTGTAATTTACCCTATTTTATAAGAGGTCAAGAAGTGTTTGGTAGATTTTTTTAAATATAAGTTTATAAAATCCGAAAATAAAATATTATAAGCTTATAAATTTCTCTAAGAAAAAGTAAGGAGTACTCGATTTATTTTTTGAATTTTTAACAAACTCATTCAATTTTGGTCATACTAGTTGCAAAATTATCACTACTAACACCTTGCAAATTCCACAATTTTATTTTATCCCAACACTTTTAAAATGAAATCTAACGTTTTATAAATTTACAGACGTCTTATAAGAACTTATAATTAAGATATTTTGAAGGAAACTCCTTACTTTTTCTAAACAAGTTTATAATTTTTTACAATTTTATTCTAAATCTTATCAACTCACTATTTTAGTACCAAACACTTCACTACGATATTTTATAATCTTAAAGCATCTTATAAGATTTTTTGAAAAGTTTATAAGCTCGCCCCAAATATCCTCTTGTGTATATAGTTTGAATTATCTTGTGTATAATGCAATTACAAATGCAAGGTCAACTTATAATATAGTGCATAAATATTAAGGATAATTACATTTACACTCATTGATCTATAGTTTATTTACACAAACCACCACTGCCTTTGCATAATTACATAAACCACCCTTGATAGCCAAAAAATAGGAGTAATTTGTGTAATAATGTCGATACTTTTGAAGGGTGTAAGTGTAATTTTCTAAAAACAATAGGGATAGTTTGTGTAAATAATATTTACATTCTAGTGGGTGTATGTGTAATTATTTAAAAAGCATGGGTGATTTGTCCAAACAGACCATGTATTAGGGGTGTAAATATAATTTATTCCATGTTATTTTCGTTGCTTTTAAGATGACGAGTCTCATTTTTCTCTTATATTTTTCTTTTCACCTTTCACTTCGAACACAGAAATGATTATGAGATTGAATTAAAATAGAGAATTATAGAAGTCTACAAAATATATGAAAAATTGTAGCTCGAATTTCGATTAAATCTGAATCAATCATTTGACAAGTAAAATACATTTATTGTGTGATTATTATACAATTCAAAAAATATAACTAATTATATAATAAGTATATTACACTTATTTTATAATTAATTTGATTCGATCAAACTTTTAGAAGGTAAATTAGTCAGAAGACAATTGAAATTGAATTATTATTACAAATAAATACGAGAGAGAGGGAATCTAGAGCGGGTAGGGCCCAGCGATATTCGCAATGGTAGAAAGCACCGCCGTCTGATATGCGGCGATCCGTCTCCACTGAGTCTCCAGCCGACACTAGCACGTTTCACTGGGCCCCACCATTAGTTTTCAAAACTATGTTTGTTTCTCTCATCGGCTTTGATCCTTGTTTCTTCTCATTTCTTTGCCTCTCTGCTTTTTACAAACTTTGCACTAATGTATAAAGCTATTATTATATATAGGAATAATACATCCACTCCCGATTCATAATCTGTTTACACAAATTATTATTATTTGTTGCATAATTATATAATTAATATTAATAGCTAAAAAATATGGGTTATTTGTATAATATTATTGACATTTTCTGAGAATATATATGTGATTTTCCAAAAAATATAGGTGATATGAGTAAATGGTGTTAAGATATATATTTTTGTTGGGTGCATGTGTAATTATCCAAAAAACAGGTGTGGCGGGTGCAAATAGATTATAGATAAGGAGTGTAAATATAATTATTCCTTATATATTTATATACTATTATAATTTTATATCTTTATTTATTAGAAATACTTTGAAAAAAAAAGTAAAATTATTATATTCATACTAATAAAGTGATACTATAATATCTAGCCAACAGTACCCCGAAAGCCCAAAAGCGATAGGAAGATTGGCATAGTTGAGATGATGTTGTTACTCTCGCAACCAAAGAAAGACGTGAGAGAGAGTGACCCTCGAGTGAGGGGCACGAACGGTGGAGCTACCCTCTTATACTCTTTCGGTTGTTAGCTAAGGCTTGGTAGTCTGGTTACTACCATTTGAAGTTTTTTGTTAATTGTATTTCTTTCGAAAATTAACAAGTGACTGACTGCTAGTTGACAAGCAGGAATGATAAACAAGAGGATGTTACGTGTGCGCGAACAAATCCCTCAGGAAATCTCTCGCCTGTCCCGTCCTTCGTCTAAAACTCTCCCTATCTATTTAGCCTATTCCCTCTTACCCAATAGATGCTTTTGCCTTGATCCATTATGATTTCTAAAGTTGACAAGCTTCTTTAATCTTCAAATTTTTTCTCTTTATTCTCAACTTTAAGACCCTTTTTCTTTTTTCTTCTTTTTTTTCTAATAATTTCTTTAAATTTTAGGGATTTTTTTTTTATTCAATTAGCATATGCATATTTTTATAAATACATCAATTTTTTTAAATATAAAATTAATTGTACATATAGATTTAATGGGGAGTATATATTTTTATGGGAATTATTACATCTAAAAAGGGAAAGAGAACAGAACAGGCTTGCTGAAGAAGAGTTGAAATCTTTGAACGAATTACGAATCAATGCACAAGAAATAAGAACCAATCATGGCTCGAAATGTGTACCCCCAACACACAATCATCCAACTCTTGTGGGGCCTCCCCAACCAAAAGAATTTTCTCGAGACAACTTCCCAAAAAGGGGTGGAGTTATATGCTCGGGAAATAATATTTTTGGTCCTATAAATTATATTATTTTTATTTTTTGTATTGTTCGTTATAAAATTAGTAGTTTTGGTATCATAATTTATAAAAATTCATATTTTTATTTATTTATTGTTTGTAACTTAACGATGATAGTCACGTGATTATTAAGTTTTTCAGTTTGACAACACTTTGAGAAAAAATATAACTACTTTAAAAAAAAAATAAAAATGCGCCAAAAATTTAACTCCCTTAAATTACAAATGGAAAAGCGAAAAAAAGACAAAAAGTGTGATTTTTTGTAAGTTACGCAACCAATAGTGATAATCCGGTACCAATTAGACTAAACTTGAAAAGAGCCTGATTTATGGGACAAAAAAATGTTATTTTCAAACCGATAATTATATTTACACTCTTGGCTTATGATTTTTTTTTTTTTTTAAATCACCCATGACAGTAAAAAAACAAGGGTAGTTTGTGTAATAAATGTGAAATTTTCTTGGAAATATATGTGTAGTTTTTGAAAAATTATAGGTGGTTTGTATAAATAATGTTTTCGTTTTTTATGGGTATATATGTATAATTAGCTAAAAGACATGTCTGATTCGTATAAACAGATCATAAATCAAGGGGTGTAATGTAATTATCCCTAAAATTACTTTATTTATCATCGGATCAAATTGGATAACGTTTCAATAAAATTTAAATAAAAAAAGATAATATTTATTGATAATTATGTTGTTTTACATTGTTTTTAGATTGATGGATTTGCATATAGGAGTTTTAAATTATTAATAGCAAATAGAAGATGGAGGATTTTAGATCCTTTCATTCATATTTTAAACTATACTTCATTGGATATTGATTCTGGGAATTTGAAATGTGTTTGAGAAATTGAGATATTATAAGTGTATTTCCTGTTTTTTCTTATCTCCTCTGTAAACTTAATCAGATGGGGATTTTATAAGAGTTTATATCTTTGGCCTCGTATTCTTACAAATCGATCTTCACCCATGATTTTGAATCTTACAAGTGGGCAGGGCAATTGAGCTAGGATATTGATGCAGGCATTTATGGATTGCCTTGTAGCCTTGGTTTACAAGGACTTTTAATTTTAAAGTTCGAGGATCGATCCTAAGTCCATAGCCAGTCCCCTCATATATAGCCTTTTCCTTTTCCTCGTATCGTTTCTAGACCCAGGTCGTATACAAAGGGAAAGTCCCTCTCGTATTAATGCCACCTACGCTGCTACTTGAAGCTTAATCTCCCTATTGCTTCGAGGTTCCCGAAATTTGAGGTGTTGCGACTGCTTCGTATTTTACCCACAAGTGGGTGTTCCATCTTATTCAAGAACCTCTTCGCACCCCTGCAATCTGCTTGAGCCTCGTCGATCGTCACCTTCGAATATTTTTTTATTCTTACTTTTTCCCACATCAAATATCAATGAATTTGAAATTTACTCGAAATTAAAATATTTCCTGAGTTTGTAATAATGAATTTAATTTCAATTGGGCTTATCAAGAATTTTTTTTTTTGTTTTTTGATGGGTGATTAAAGGAACAAAATAGAGCAAAGGTGAAATGGCAAGAATGCCCTTGAGGGTGGGATGAATAATGGCAAGGAAAAGATAATAGATAGCGTGGTGAGAAGGGCACTGGAGTTGTAGTGATCACGTGAAAGATGCTTTTTTTGTGGCGATAGGGATTGTTTGGTTGTCGTCTTTGAAAGCCATTGATTTTAGGTATCTCTTCTCTCTTTTGTGAGTTTGTGGCGTTGTTAATACTTTGGATCCCAAATGAACCCTATGATTCCGTCTCTGAATCTTTGTGGGGGAGGGAATAAAATAAATTAGATATGTATATTTGACACCTGCTCCCTCAACTAGATTCTTCAAACCCCTCCCCTTTTAAATATAAATTTTATTTATTACGGCTTATAAAAAAAAAATTATTCTGAAAATAAAAAATAATAAACTTTATAAGATGTTAATATTAAAAAAAAAACTCTTTAAAATTCTAAAAATAAGATAAAAAGGCTCCTTGTTCTTTTTATTCATGTGCAAATGGCTTATAATCTCCTAATGTTTTATTTTTTAACCTTATAAGTTAATTTTTTTAAGAGTATGTTATAGCCACCTCCTCTGAGGTTTGACATAATTATAAATACCTCCTCGTTGTTTGAAAAATTACAAATACCCCTGAAAGTTTGTAATTTTTAATCAAATGTCTGAAATTGACCATTTTGCCCTTGAATTTTTTTATTAGAATTGCAGAAAAATCAGCCAAGGCAAATTGCATTATTGCTCATCTGTGTAAAAAAACTTAAAAAATCTCTCTCTGCGAATTGTAGTCCAAAAAAATTTGAAGAATTAAATAAAAAATAACTCAGTGCATAAGGGTATTTTGGTCAGTTCACCCATAAAAATAGATGGAAATGGGTTATTTGTTAGATGGTTACAAACCTTATGGGCTATTTATAATTATGTCAAACCTTAAGGGATGTAGTTGTAATGTACCCTTTTTTTTAATTCACTAAAAACATTAAAATGCTGTTAGCAAATATAAAATCAATTTCATTGAAATTCTGAATATAATTAATCAATATTTTTTTAAAATGTTATCCTATTCTGTCAACTCTTCATTTTTTTATTTTTTTTTTTTGTGGCAAAAGAAATACATTCTTCATCCTTGGATTCTGGAAAGAGTAAAAAAAGTGTGGAAAGAAGCGTGGTTGATTCCATTTCTCGGATTCCAGAAAGAGTATTGGAGGGACTATTAAATAAGTGGAAAAAGCGTGTTTTATAGGTCATGATTCCTCACTTTTGTCCTCAATATTATTTTATATATTATTATATCTATAAAACAAAAAGAAAAATTGAAATATTATAGTTGGAGAGAAAAATGCGTAGAGTAAAAAATAATGGTGAGTTGGTGCATTTGTTGACTGACCCAAATTCCACGCAATTATTACTAATCCCATCACCCCAATTTGGATTGCAAGGAATCTTATGCTCTTTGACCGCACACTCTCACCAATTTTAATAAGGAATAATTATATTTACAGTCCTAATTTATAGTCTATTTATAAAAGTTACCTTAATTTTTTTTTGTGTAATTACAGAAATGACTTGATAGTAATAAAATGGGGATAATTTGAGTAATAATATTGATATTTTTGAGATATATGTGTAACTTTTTAGAAAAAAGAAGGGTAAATTACAATTATCTCGCCTGAGGTTTGACATAATTACAAATACCCATTGTTATTTGAAAAATTACAAATATCCCCTGAGGTTTGTAACCGTCTAACAAATATCCCATTTTCATTCATTTTTATGGTTGAACTGACCAAAATGTACTTATTCACTGGATTATTTTTTAT
Source organism: Sesamum alatum (assembly GCA_034509735.1). NCBI lineage: Eukaryota > Viridiplantae > Streptophyta > Magnoliopsida > Lamiales > Pedaliaceae > Sesamum > Sesamum alatum. The sequence goes on from JACGWO010000006.1 coordinate 1,506,888, forward strand.
TTAATTTTTAAAAAAATGGACTATAATGCGCAAGGAGATGTTTTTAAGTGTTTTACACAAACGGACAATAATACAATTTGCCTTGGCTGATTTTTCTATAATTTTAATAAAAATTCAAGAGCAAAATGATCAATTTCATGCATTTGATTAAAAATTACAAACCTCAGGGAGATATTTATAATATTTTAAATAATGAGGAGTATTTATAATTATGTCAAATCTTATGGAAGGTGACTGTAATTTAACAAAAAAAAAATTATTCGCAGACGTAAAAATTGAATGGAAATAAAGAGCATGGTAAGATGAAGCATTCATGATGATTGGGTAGACATAATTAATAGCTATGAAAAAATAATAATTGGTTGGAATTGAACTATTTATTGTGTCGAGAGAAATAAATATATGTGTAACATTATCAATAATTATTTTTTATTATTTTTCGTGAACTATGATTACCAGATTACCAAATTATGCAAAGATTAAGATATAATATTGAAATTGTGGTACTTTGCTAGGGATAAGGATTTTAGTGGTTTGGTCTCACACGATAATTAATGAGGTATTGACTTATTGTATTTAAGGAAGAAATTAGGCCCCAAGTGAGAGATTATTATTGAAATTCAAGGGCTGAAAAACATAAATTGATAAATTTGATAATATATAAGAATTTTAAATCTTAATGTTGGTTGCTATACTTTTTTTAATATAAATCCACTAAATTATTTAGATTAAATTATATTACTACCCCTGATATTATGTTCAAATACACACAATTTTTGTTTTATGCAAAATTACAACCACGCCATTTGAAGTTATAGTTGTAATTCTAAGTATATTCTTGAAGATACATTACTACTAACACTCTCTCGAGATGTGTATTTAATCAATGATTCCTTACCTGAGTGGTGGGTTGAGGTCTCACGACCTCAAACCCACGATGTAGGTATAAAGTCTATTTTTATAGTAGTGCGTGTAAATTATATTATTGTAATGCGTACTGAACATTATAATAGAATGTTGATTGCTTTAATAACATCGTTGTATTTTCAAAAAAGATGTGTACTTACAATTTTGTAAAGAACATAACTTATTCATGTTCTTTTTTACCTAAATTTCAATGAGTGTAATTTGTAAATTACATCAACGCTCCGAATATTAAGTTTAAATACGAACACTTTGTTGTCATTTGCAAATTCATAAGTACGTCTTTTGAGATCGTAATTGTAATTATAAGACACCCTAAAAATTCATTACACTAACACTCTGAAGAGGTGTAACTATAATTTTAAAAAGCCCTGTCCACAAACTTGACGTTCAAAAGCCCAAGATCAGAGTCCTTCGCCCTAGAACTTGTAACTCTATTTTCATTGGGCGCTCCTTGATTAGAGCATGGCAATTCGATTAAGATTTGGCAATCTGGAGCCACCCGAGCTCAAGAGACAACTTTTAGTCTCTCTCCCGGGTTCTGAGAAGAGCTGGTTTTTGGAGCACCGGGCTACCTCGCAGAGAGAAGTGAAAGAGAAGTTGAGTCATAAAGATCGAGACTGCACTGACTGGGCTGACCTTTTAGGTCAATAGGAGTAATTCATGCGTTTGATTTTTCAGTCTAAAATTGAAGTTCTTCGCTCCGTAAATGGTTCGAACTTTACTAGGATATAGGGGGTAATTACTGAACTTATTTTTATGTATTTAAAATTAATTTGAACCATTGTACATGCAATTATTTATTTGGAGAGTTGGGTTGTAGTGACAAATAGTAAGAAAATTGAGAGAGATTCTGCAAAAGGATGGAATCTAAGGGCTGGAAAATAAAAAAATAAGGGTGTGGATTTAGTTTAGATTTAGGAGAAATGAGGAATCTTTTTCTCTCTCCGGCTCTCGCTTTCGAGTCAGGGCTGAGCAAAATAGCAATCCTGCACTCTGTCCCACCAGATTCCTTATCTCTAAGCACCAGCTTGGTTGTACCACACGCATCATCCCTCACAATTTGCCAAATGTCATCACCACATACTCCGAAATTTTAATATAATTATAAATATTTTTTTATAATTTAAAAAATTACAAATTATTTATTCTTCACACTCTCACACGTTTTTTCTAATATTTTTTCTGGAAACAAATTTAGCAAAAGTAAAGTAGTAATTTCCATCTCACCGTCTAGGTATTATATAATTATCTCTTCCATTTCAGGGAGTATATATAATTTCTCAAACAAATAGGGGATATACATAATTTCACAGAACCCCATTGGAATATAGTTGTAATTTACCCTGAATTTAAAATTATTAATAGGCTTGTCCTACTAAGAAAACATATTTAAATTTTCCATTACTATCCAAAATCAAAGGCTAATTACTCCTCTGAAGAAATTTCAATAAATATTTCTAAAACAAGAATTTGCTAATCTAAACATGATTCTCTCTAATTCCCATTAATTGAGATATAATCTTTTGATATTTATAGCATTTTTTTAAAACAAGCAAACACCTAATTTTCTTTCTTTTTGGGGGCAATTTTACAAAAGTAATTTGTACCAAAAAAGAAGAAGGGGAAATTCTAGTTCAGACCTAGTTCGGCTGAACTTAAATTAATCATATGATAAGCCCAATACACATGTCATATGATTTGTACAGTTCAGAAAAAGTGATCAATCACATAGCAAGTGTATCACACATGCTATATAATTGATTTGATTCCACCAAATCTGATTTGGGTTTGAATTTTCGAAGAAGTTAAAAAATAAAAGCCAAGATTTGGAACATGTGGATTACATTGATGGTATCATGTGGGGTTGTCCTCATAGGTATCATGTTTTCACAAATTTGTCATAATTCACGAAACCTATGTGCTGTCAACCAAAAATGCACCTTCCCATATTAATTTGACTTTACTGCCATGTTTATTTACCTTTGTCATTTACTATTTGTATTTTTATTTGTTCATTTTTTTCACATATATGTGCCTAGGATTCATGTACTAAATTATATTCTTTACTTATGTCTCATAAATATAAGGTAAACTGCAACCGCATATCTTGAGATTTAATGTAATTATAAATATATAATTATTATTTAAAAAATTATCAAGATTATCTAATTTTAATATTTGTTTAATAACGAGTCAATTTTGTAAGTCTTTGTTAAGTTTTCATCAAGTTTTTGGGGAGAATTGACCAAAGCCCTTTTAGACTATGAGTTATAATTTTATATAATTTTTTTGATTTTTTTAAAATATTTTCTAAAATATTAGTCCAAAAGTGCAATGCAGAGCAATAAAAATTTTCTTATATATATACATGTTAATGAATATATATTTTGTTTTAAACATATAGAGATGTGATGTTATATGTTTTTTCTTTTTTATATGATGTCGTTAAAAAAAACGAGATCGATTAAATTTGTATTACAGACGCACGTGCGACTCACCACGCTTATACTAGAACTTGTTACAAAGACTACTTATCCTCCAAACGAGAGAACGAAAAGGGATATTTATACTAGTAGGAGTTTGCGACATTTAGGATGAGTAAAGGTAAAGTACTACTTTATTCTTCACATACCCATACATGATTGTGATTTGTTGACTATGGTTATTTCAGTCATTTACTACACCATGATGATTTAGTAAATTTGACATTATCTTTTTTTTTTTTTTTTTTGAATTATTCTGCATATCTTATTTGAAGTGATTTATTTCCTCTATCCGATATCTACATATAACATATATCTATTGTACTATAATGTAAATTTGACTTACAATAAAAGATTTAGGTAAAAAAGAAAATATCCCTCAAGAGATCAAAGAATCAAAGGTCCATTTCAACCATTAGTTCGGACTCAACTCAATCAAATTTGAACCAATCATATGACAAGTTTAATATATATATTGTGTGATTGGTGTACTGTTCAAAAAAAAATATGACCAATCACATAATAAATGCATCACATTTACTCTATAATTAGTTTGGTTCGAATAAATATTTTTAGGGTAAATTACATCTACTTCCCCTAAGGTTTGCCATAATTACAAATACTTTTTCATTGTTTGAAAAATTATAAATACATCCCTGAGGTTTGTGATCGTCTAACAAATAATCCATTTTCATCAATTTTTATGGGTGAACTGACCAAAATGCCCTTATACACTGAATTATTTTTATTTAATTCTTAAAAAAAATTGGACTACAATGTGCAGAGATAGGTTTTTTAAGTTTTTTACACAAAAGAGCAATAATGCAATTTGTCTTGGCCGATTTTTTTATAATTTTAATAAAAAATTCAAGAGCAAAATAATCAATTTCAAATTTTTGGTTAAAAATTACAAATCTTAGTGCATTTATAATTTTTTTAAATAACAAGAAATATTTATAATTATTCCGTCGTCTTAAGGGAGTTAGATGTAATTTATCTAATTTTTTTATGGATCTCTGAAACTAAGTTAGAGAGAGAGAAAAGTAAGGAGATGAAATATGCGACGACGAGAAAAAGACTTTTTCCCCATTTTCATCATAAATAATTATCTGTCTACACACACACAGCACACACATATTGGCCTCATCTCTGTCAAAACTCGGCGTTGTTCAACAGAATCTTCTCGCCTTTCAATCCTTCCTCTCTCTCTCTCTCTCTCTCTCTCTCCTCCTCTTTTCACACTGCTCACTTTATATATTATTATATACACACACATACACGAATCAACAACAGCGAGAATATAATCAACCGGAGGAAAGAAATGGGATCGTTAATCCCGCCGGAGCTCAATTTAGATTGTAGTCTTACATCGGAAACCTGGGTCCCGAAAACAACTGGTGAGTTTCTAGCTGAGGTTTCGAGGATTCAGAGCGCGTCTGAGAAGGTTTTGAAGCTTGATCATTACGTTAGTAGGCTGCAAGATGAGATGAAGAAGATCGATGCGTTCAAGCGGGAGCTCCCTCTTTGCATGCTCCTCCTTAACGATGGTATGCTCCTTTTTTTTTCTTGGGTTTTTTGGTTGGTGGGTTTGTTCTTCATTTTTTTTCTTCTGGTAAATGGGTTTTGAAACTGAAATTTGTGTTGGTTGATTGTAGCGATTGCGAGAGTGAAAGAGGAGCTAATGCGGTGTAAAAAATCGAAGGCGGAGCCGGTTCTGGAAGAATTCATACCGTTGAAGAAAAGCAGCGCCGGTGAAGAAAAGGATGAGAAAATTGAGGGTGGTAAGGAGGAGGACATTGTCAACCGCAGCGAGAAAATGAATTGGATGAGCTCTGTGCAGTTATGGAACTCCGACTACGACTGTTATCTCTCCGACCCAAAACTAGATAGCAATAAAAAGGTAGCGAAAATGGCGGAAGTTTGTTGTTTCTACAACAATTTGCTAGGAATTTGTTTCTGCAATTTGTTCATCCGTACTCATGAATTTCTTGTTTTGTTTTGGTGAACAGAGGAAGGAAGAAGCGGTTAATCGGCCGGCGATGGATGATTTGTTCCCGAGTAGTAAAAACAGGGCAACTGGGAGGGCGTTTGCGCCGTTCAAGGGATGTGCTAATTTTCCAGTGGTGTCGCCAATGGGGAAGGAAGGCAGAGATGAACTGCCAGGACCACCGTCGCTTTCGCTTCGCACTCCTGAAATCAAGAACTCGAAGGATGAGATTTATTGCAGCGGTTTAAGCTCAAAATCCAGTTCTAGCAGATCAGGGTCTTCATCTGCAACTAATGGTCAATCAAATTCGAAGACCGTGCACCAGCAAAACACTGCACGGAAGCAACGGAGATGCTGGTCGCCGGAGTTGCACCGCCGGTTCGTGAATGCCCTTCAGCATCTTGGTGGTGCTCAAGGTTTGAACTCAAGAAAACTAGTTATTTCTTTGTGGGTTGCTCGAATTCTTTTATGGTAATCGGTTTCGGTCTGAGGAATGGTGTAATAATCTGAACGAAAGTTCTTGTTGCAAATCTCATTCGATTTCATTCAATCCCACGCAGCTGCTACTCCCAAGCAGATCAGGGAGCTTATGCAAGTCGATGGGCTGACCAACGACGAAGTGAAAAGCCATTTGCAGGTGCTTCTTCGATCTTGAAACTTCCTTACTTCATTGAAATTTGGTTTATTCATCTGATCCAAGAGAATTTATTCCTATGTTTCTTGATGCTGTCTAATTCCAGAAATACCGGCTCCACACGCGCAAAGTTCCTCCGACAACAAGCACCTCGACCAATCAGCCTGTTTTGCTAGGAGGTCTGTGGATGTCCCAAGAACAATGTGGTGAATCCTCAAAGCGGAGCAATTCCCAGTCTGGTTCACCTCAGGGCCCGCTCCACTTACCGGGATCGTCGAGGGGAACATCGATCACTGGAGGCGATAGCATGGAAGACGAAGACGACGAAAAATCAGAGAGCCACAATTACTTGTCCGGGAGAGATGATGTATAGACTTGTCCACCATGAGCTTTTTGCAGATACAGAGAAAGTGATAATACATGGGAGGACTTCTGATCATAATAAACTTTACTATACAGTAACATAGACAAAGATGTTGAGGCAGTGTGTGTGTGTGTGTCTGAAATTTTTGTAGGATTAGAACCCTCTTCGGTTTTCTTGAATTGAGTTCTGATTTATTTTGGTGTTGAGACATAAGGAACTTCAGGTTTTTAAGTCCATTTCTTGAAGTGATGAGTTACAATTTCCTGGTAAATTTGATCACTCTTATCACCTTAAACAACATCATATGATATCTGCACATGATCAGAGTTTAGATTCAGGTTTCAGCCATCTTCCTATCCAAAAGTTTGTGTGTTCGATTCTCCTTGTCGATGATAGAGTTGCATTGCAAGCAACTTATGATTTTGGAGGTACGTACTGATCTGTAGTGGTGATCGGAACTAAAATTAAGCAACTTATACTTTTGGAGATATGTATTGACCTGTAGTGGTGATCGGAGTTAACACTAGCCTTATTTTTATTCTCTTTATCGATGCGAGAAATGTATTATAAGCAACTTGATAATTTTAGAAGCATGTACTGATCTACAATGGTGATCTCGGAGCTGAAACAACCGTAATTTTTTCTATAAAAAAAATGGTACAACTCCCCCAACTCATTGTGCATAAATTAAGTTATCTTGATTCTTTGGAGGAAAGAATGAAGAGGAGGAGGATAATAATGGGTACGTGGAAGAAATGAGAATGGTGATAATGCCTTTTAAGATAGGGAAAGACCAAACATTAGCTTTTGTCCATCACAAGAAATGTCCTACTCATACGTGGTCCACTTCTAACACACCCTTTGTTCTTGAATCCTATTACTTACGACCACTCTTTCATACTCCCAGAAACACACCCTCAACACACGCATTTTGTCAAACAGTTCGTGAACAAAGTTACATCCACAGTTTCATGGAAGTGAAGTATTCAACAGCAACCCCTTTTTCCTGTTTTGTTGAATCGGAACAAAGGTGATGATGTATGGGCAGAGGAGAAAGAATCATGATGATGATGATGATGATATTTCTTTGAACTTTTCAAAAAGGTTGATCAGAAAGTATTCTACAGACAAGATCTGTACTTATCGCCTCTAAGATTGCTGTCCCATTGTTTATTGCCGCCGCTTAATTATATTAATCAACCGGTGGGAATGAGGCCACCGTTTTAGGTTTTACATTTGCTTGCTTGCTTCACACTTAGACCCTAACTTTTTAATTAAAAGATAATTACATTTACACTTTTTTATTTATAATCTATTTATACAAATTATTCATATATTTCGAAAAATTACACATACACCCGTTAGAAGCGTTAACATTATTTATACAAATCACTCATGCTTTTTGAAAAATTATACATACACCCACCAAAAACATTACCAGCATTACATAAATCACCCATGTTTTTTGGAAAATAACACATACACTCCCAAGAAACATCAATACCATTATAGAAACTAGGATAAATTACATCTACCTTCCCTGAGGTTTGACATAATTACAGATACCTTTTCGTTGTTTGAAAATTTACAAATACCCCCTAAAGTTTGTAATTTTCAACTAAAGACTTGAAATTGACCATGTTGCCTTTGTTTTGTTTTTTTTTTTTTTGGTTAAATTGTAGAAAAATCAGCCAAGACAAATTGCATTATTAACTCCTCTTTGTATAAAACTTAATAACCTCTCCCTGCGCATTGTAGTCCAAAATAATTCAACAAATTTTAAAAATTAAATAAAATGTATAAGGGCATTTTGGTCAGTTCATGCATAAAAATAGATGGAAATGAGTTGTTTGTTAGACGGTTACAAACCTCAAGGGGGTGTTTGTAATTTTTCAAACAATGAAGGGGTGTTTGTAATTTTTCAAACAACGAGAGGGTATTTGTAATTATGTCAAACCTCAGGGGAGGTAGCTGTATTTTACCCCAGAAACTATCTCTACTTTTTGACCAACATGAGTGATTTCTGTATTTATGCAAAATACATGGTTGATTTATGTAAATAGACCATAGTTCAAGGGTGTAAACGTAATTATTCCTAAATAATTCATATTGTTCTGTTGTTGAAACTTTCAATGTCGTAACGTCATACTGTTCTTTTCGTTAAAACCCGATGAGAAATTATTCAGTTTATTCACAGCAGTCCGAGCAACGCATTAAGACTTAAGTTTAAGCTCTATTGAATGAAGAATTATAAGTCAGCCACCACAACTCCATGATAAACTCACATGTTCATTTCGCCGAGAGGCGAAAGAGCTCATGAAAATATTATTCGATTTAATTACTGCAACTCCACCAACACATCGAGAATTAATCCCACTTTTCATTGAATCAGGCATTATACCCACGTAATATAATAAGTTCTACATTCTCAATAAAATTCAGAAAAGTCATATTTTAATATAAAAAAACCAGTTATTTAATTATTAGACTAGTGTTATCCGTGATTGGTTGATAGTACAACCAAGATGAAGAATAGTAGTGGTATAAGGGCATTGGAGGATTTGAACGTTGTTTGTGGTAACTGTCTTTGCAGCAAAAGGCAAATGTTTTGGGAATCAAAGGTTTAAAATATTGTTGTTGGAATCTGGTAAAAGAAAAACAATGTAAAGAATGGTTGACAGATAGACAAGAATCTTGATTTGTTCAATGTTCAAACTTGGGAACCTCTGTCCCAGAAACCTGGTTTTTAATTCCCTTTGTTTATCATTATTATTATTATTACTTAGTTAATTGCCAGTTTAGCCCCTACGATGTTGTCTCTCTTTCCACACTATGACTTTTGATTAAATGTCTCATTCCCAATCTTGACCCTTTTACATGGATGGCCCTCTCTACTAAAGACAGCTCTACTTTGAAAAATTATCAAACAATCCCTATTCTTTTTATATATTAATTACCATCAAGTGATACTAACAGAAAATACAATTCATAAGCCTCGAAAGATAAATTTATCCTCCAGAAATAAAGAAAACTCCAAACATTTTATGAGTCTGTGATTCTTTTTAGCAGGTTAGACTGCACCCGACTCACCTAACCCGAATTACCAACCATAGGTACCAGACTACCAATTGAGTCGTTTTACAAGGTATGTCTTTTATTACTATTAGACCGCACTTTGTGACCCCTACAACCTGGAGCTCAATACCAATTTAAGTATCGAAGTGTTTTAGATGAGGGCCACTCAACAAGCCTAACATTTTGTGTGGATACCAACCTTATTCATTTAAATCGAGGCAATCACTTGGACTCATACTCCAAGAAGTCGCCAGATCATCACTAGGTACACGCCAAGTCATCGTCAGGCAATTGAGAACCTCGACCCAAATCAAATACTATTTTTTAATTATTTTCTTCTGTAGCGATCCTAAGTTTTAACGTTTTATTTTGTAGAATGAATTTAGCAACAGTCACTGTATGCTAATTAATAGCCGTTGAACTATTCAACAAGACTACAAATTTTTAGTTTGAATTAGGTATGATAGTAAAACTTGTCATGTAATTAATCTCTTTTATTAAATTACTTGAATACAATCAAACTTGATTTAAACTAATTTATTTTAAAAAACTATATCTTATTATTTTTTAATAAAAAAGAGTAAAGAACGACGAGCATAATATTTTTTTTTTTTTTTTTCTGTGTCTAACCACATGGTAAATATAAGTGACTTCATTGACTCCAACCCCGCAACAAATAAATAAAAAAATAAATAAAATAATTGTTAGGTAAATAAAAAAGGGTGGAACCAACTAATTAGCTTTTTATACTACTTAAGTTAAGGGATCTTTTCTTTTTTTTTTTTAAGGAAAAAAGAAGAAAATAATGGTTGTATAATTGATTAGATTCCAATTCAAAAATCAGCCAAATTTCCGGAATTGTCAAATTTATTATTGGAATAGAGAATCTGATACTATGCAACATATGGAAGAGTTTGTTCAATTGGTGTCATCAATATTCCTTCCAAACTTTAACCTATAATCGGTGTGCCCACTCAAGGGCATATAAGACATTTCAAGAATTTTTTAATTTGTAAAATACTTCTCTTATAATTTTAATTAAATTTATAAACTTCGAAATACAATAGTTCGTAGTCTCAACAAAGTCAACATCATTATTTAAATTTCAATCATGATCCATTTCCACGTATCGATAATTCCACTAGTTAAATTTTTATTTTAACAATCTTGGGCTCATGGAAATATTTTTAATAAGTTAATTTAATATAGAATTATTTCTTAATTCTATTTATTTTCCGAACTATTATGAAAACACACACAAATTAATTCGGTAAAACCCAGACCAATCTATGAATAAAATAAGAGTAAAGCATGCAAATAATTATTACGGATATTTATTGGGTCCGAATTTAAATAAGATAATAATACCAACCTGATGAATATAAAAATGACTGGCCCAGAGAGGCCCAAATGGCCCAAAAGAGATAAATAGATCGCATGAGCTCAAAAGCAAAGCTCAAAGTGGGGGCCCAATTTGCGCCCCCAAGGCCGGGGAAGGACCTGACCAGGCCTCCCGAAGGAAGTCAAGACCAGGCCTAACTAGGCCCCCCAGAAAGTAGGTCCAAAGAAGGAAAGCCCGCATAATTGAGGCCCACAGAAGGGGGTCTGACCCGGCCACGAAGGAAGGATAAGGTTATCCAACCATATCCGTATCTGAGCAAGGATCCACAACTACCTCCTAGATTTTATGAGGTCATGACCCGCAGGACTCTAGAAGGGACGTCTGCTGACCTTCCAAGAGTCCAACCATCCAAGAGGTCCTCCTCTTCAAGGAACTCCTCTATAAATACCAGCCCCCTTGGCTGGTATGGGGAGACGGAATTTCCTACTCTCTCAAGCTCAAGGATATTTTCTTACTCTCTAAGCTCTTAAGTTCTTCTCTCAATTTACACTAAGCATATTTTATGCTCACTTTTCACGAGTTCTCATTATTTCCTTACTTTATTCAAGTTTATTTTTCATAACTGTATACTGAGTGCTAACGCTCTTTTTGCAGGTCTCTTTTCCCGATTTGCAGAAACTCAAGCCCACTCTGTTCAAATCCAAGAAGACAACTTTGAATGAGCACTTTTTTACTCGCATCACAACCCATAAACCTACAATTTAGATCCCATTTATTTTGATATAAAAGTCTGACAAGAAAAATAATATAAATTATTATAATATTTACTTTGTAGTATGAGACACGATATAAAATCAAAGTCATGTAATAATCAATGTTGAAGTTAGGTGGGATGAGTTATCCTAATAACCTATACAAAGCAGGTCCTCATTTTAAAGGTCCATTATATCCTTGATTTTGACTTGAGAATTATACAGATGGGCGCACCTTCTTTTCCCCGGACATTAATGCTTTGTTTTCTCTCATTTCGACTTCACTCTCTGGGAGGGCTTGACCGATTACCGATTATTTGCCTTAAATTTTTACACTTAAAAAAATTGCTTCCGGTAATACAATGTTTAAATATAGAAAAAGCGACAACTTAGATAAAATAAATTTGCCATTAGTATTCAAGAGAAAAAAAAAGAGTAATATTTCTTGTAAATACTTGACGGAATTTATTCGGCTGAGGTAATATATGTAAGTAAATACCTTAGAATCAAGGAATAATTACATTTCCCTCCTTTGAGATTTGGTGTAATTATATGTAAATTTTTCGTAGTTTAAAAAATTACACCTAATACCCGTAATTATAAAAGATGTCAAGACCTCCAACAAAAGTAATCAATTTACATTTGTACCCATAATAAGTGGCTAAAAAAACTAAAAAAACTAAAAAAAAAAAACATGAAAATTTGAAAAACTAAAAATACAAAATTTCCCTATATGTATAGAAATGAATAAAAATGAACAGACGCCTTAGACTAAAAAGACAAAATCGCAGAAAATATTTTTTGCTATTATTAAAATATCATAAGGGATGTAAATAGTATATTTATATTATCACAGTGTGGTATGGTTGTTATGATTGAGTTATCATAATATATGTCTAATAGAATATTTATTTAAATTAAATAATATTGTATACATATATAGTTTTATAGTGTATATATATATATTAAGGCTAAATTTATTTTTACCGATCTACTTTATTTATTAATTAATAATTATTTAATATGACAATACTGTAATGATAAAATTAGTAATTTATTGAATATGTTACACTATTTACTCTTATATTTTAATGTAATTATATATAATTACAAACTCTTATGCATAAGTCATGTATGAAATGTATAAGGACAGTTTGATCACAAAATATTTACTTGACTTACAATAAATCAACTAAGGGAAGAAATGGATTTTCATTCAAGTTTTTTGCTGATGTCAGTAAAATTTGTCATTTTTATTGATTGAAGGATCTATTTGTCGAATGAACATAAAAGTAAGAGTACTAAATGTAATTTTTCAAACTACAGATGTATATGTACAATTACATGAAACCTAAATTTGATACCGAGCTTTTTTATCATTCATGTAATTTAAAATAATCCCATCACTCATTTTATCTGATACTCAGAGTAACCGTGACCACAAATAATTGGACTTTCTATAAAGCCCAAAAAACCCAACCGAGCCCAAAAACAATTGGGCCTTATCTACTCAACAGAAACATAATCCTCGTACATAGTCTTTGGTCAGTACGCGAATACACGAACTTTTCTCCAAACCTTAAAAAGATTTGGTCAAACCTACGAATACCAATCAAATATGAGAATCAAAACCACAAACTTCTCATTCAACATAACTATAATTCAGGAGAAAACAATCATTCCCTACACTACAAATCCACACTAAAAAATTTTCCCCATAAAACAGTCCTCAAGCTCGATACTTTTCCCATTACCGAGTTTAAGAACCTAAAAAAAAAGAAAAAAATCGAACCACGTAGGAATCAACAGACAAGAATTGAGTTCTGACGAGGTCATATCATCATCGAAAATGGCACAGGTGAGCGATAGAGACATGGACGTCGCTAGGGAAAACGAAAGGGATAGGAACAACAACAGGTCGTTCAAATTCAACGTGGCCGCGCCCGAGTTTGTGCCCACGTTGGCACATACCACGGCAGCCCAGGTCCCTATAACTGGCTATTTCTACCCGTGTTTCCAATACATCGATGGGACTAGTGGGAACTGGATCTACGTTGCTGATCAAGACATTACGTTACCGTTGGTCCACTCCAAGACCAACGGGAAGGTGGGGACGGACCAAACCAATCACACCCCGGCTAAGGAAATCGCATTGTCTGATGAACTTAAGCAAAAGATCATCAAACAGGCAGAATATATGTTCAGTGATATGAGCATGCTAGCAAATGAAACTCTTGTCAAACATGTGAACAAAGATCCAGAAGGCTATGGTACTTGGGATTCTTCAAAAAAATTTCCTTCAACAATTTGAGTTCATGATGTTGTCTTCTTACAATATTCTTACATGTTTTAACATTCTTGATTCTCGACAGTTCCTATAAACTTCGTTTCGACGCTCAAGAAACTCAAATCGCTTAACGTTAATAATCAAATGGTGGCGCAGGCTCTTCGCTCCTCTACGAAGCTCGTAAGTCCTCTGATCAGAATCACAGAATGCATCAGTTTTTCTTGATTTCGGATTGACTTGTTTCCTTAAAAACGTGTTTGTTGATCGTAGGTTGTAAGCAGTGATGGCAAGAAGGTCCGACGCAAGAATCCCTTCACTGAGAAAGAAAAAGAGGACCTGCAGGTATACTATATTCATGATCAGCCAAGAAACTCTTTGTTTTTCTGATGGAATTTGATCAAAATAATGATAACACAACTGGTTATATTTCTTACAGCTGAGAACTGTGATAGCTGAAAATCTGCCTGATGATCACTCTCATCAGAAGATTGAGAAAATGTTTAATGTGGTCGGAAGGTTGGAGCACTACACCATTAATGATCATACTCATCACTGGTTTCTATTCCCTACATGATCTATCCTTACTGATCACGGCTACGTATGTATGTCGATGTGCAGTATCAGGTCGATACGTATATGCCAACCACAGGATCACAATTCTTCATCGCGATCTTCTAAGGGTGATGTAGTTATCAGCAATAAGGTACAAGAATTTGCAATTATTCATATGATTTAATCAAGAATGCTTGTTTTTTTTTTTTTTCCATCTGTTGCTTATTTAATTTGCCTTTTCTTGAAGCTGCACGCATTGGTAGAGTATGAGAACGCTGAAACGGCTGAGAAAGCGGTTAGATTTTCGTGTCTTATCCTTGAAAACGAGAGCAATTCGTGTTAATTTCATTCGTAATCGTGTTAATATTGATCTGTTTAGGCTGAGAAGTTGAACGACGAAAGGAACTGGCGAAAAGGCATGCGAGTGAGGCTTATGCTCAAGCGTTCGGTACGTTGATTAAACTCAGTTATATCACTTAAATTTCATGAATACACTCTGTTCTTTCGAGGTTCTTTACCATGAACATTTGACATTTTTAAGGTTAATCTGCAGCCCAAGTCTGTCCTGAAGAGCCGGAAGTCTGAGTTTGAAGTGTGTCTAGACGATGATGGACCGACTCACATCCAATCACACGAAGACGCCTCTGGCCGCCTCAGCACCTCAGAAGCAGCTGATGTAAGTTGCTTGTTACCTTCTGTGATCGTATACTTAAAAACATCATTAGCGTTGTAACTAAGCCGGTGTACATTGATTCCTATTATTACAAACTAGTCTGAGGAAGGCACAGCTGTCCTGAAGAGAAGTTGGTCTAGAAATCGTGGGAAATCGAAGCATCGTCCCCAGCTTCAAGGGGCACGTAGCCTGCCTACTCCATCATCGAACGGTATCCTGTCGTGCCCTGGCCAGCCCGCGAAAGGGCCAAGGATGCCAGACGGCACCAGGGGCTTCACTATGGGCCGGGGAAAGCCGGTCTCCGTCTCAATCTAGTTAAAAACTATGAGGGAATGAAGCAGAAATGGATGGTTAGGATGTGTTTGTTCCTTGAGATGAGCAAAGATGTGTATCATGTGATTTTTCATACGTCCTTCTTGCAGTCAGAGGCTATGGTTTGATGATATGTTTTATTGTACTATGCTTTTTTGAAGAATTAAGGTGGTCAGTATTAATGTTGATTTAGATAGGAGATTAAAACATTCAGGATTTTGCAGGGTTATTATACCTCAGGAATTCATGTCATGGAAGAGTTATGGTCTCTATTTCTTTCTTTCTTTTTTTTTTTCTTTTTAAAATTTTTTTGGGCTCATTTATGTATCTTGATAATACTTTTTTTTCCCATTATAATGAAGATGTATCTTTTTCTCTTTTTGTAATAATGTATAATTTATTCAGGGAGACGTGTGTCCAAAATATTAAATATTTTTCGATGCTTTGGTTCTATTCATTAGAAAGGTCGAATATTGGTCATGATGATCATCCTCTAATAATATTGAAATCAACAATAAACGTCAGAATTGATGGGGTTGTTCTAGTGAAAACACTCTGGTGACCAAGTTAGGAACGATCTTAAGGTTACTGAGCTGGATAAAAAGAGTATCAATCGTGCGTACCAATCGCACCCTAAAAATATAAATACCATAAATACATAAAAAGACTTTCATGTAAAAAGTTATTATTAATTTGGCAATAAAGTTAAAGCATTTTTATTTATTTATTTAGATAAAAATGAGTGCTTACATATTCGTTTTCCAAATAGATTTTCTTTGAATGTTATAACAAAATGTATTTGTTCATTTTTCCCAAAAGTATTCGACTTTTTATTAAGCATATTGTCAATTTTCTTTTTAAAAGTATATATGAGCTGTTGTGGATGTTATACTTGTTGTATATCCATTATATTAACTTATTACTTTACTCTAAATTTAAATTCTTCATTTATTACATACCTTATTATTTCTTGATTAAAAATATGTACTTCTAGTGAAAAAACTTAATTTGATAATGTTTTAATGTAAAAGAAATACTAAAATATATTGGGAACTACATAGTTATTTACGGCATAAGGACAATTATATCAAAAGTTAAGATCTCGTTTACTTTTTATTATTAAGTTGTATAAGTAATCTAATACGATGTTTACTTTGCACTATCAAAATCTGTTTTAATTGAAGAGCCTGATACTAAATACTGCTTGGTTGAATAATTCAACCCATTTATTTAAGTACGCTAAACTATTCAACTCAAAAAACCTAAGTAATCATAATATAATTGGTACATTTTTTTTTAATCATTTAAATAGCTCTTATCACCAAGTAAATATAAATATCGCTTTAAAAATAGTTGAGGGGGAAAAGCGTATTTAACCATATTATAAATGGTACAGCTTCCATGTGGGAGAATTACGAATTTGGTCCTCATACAGTTTTGATCTTCATACTACCGCCCTTGATAATTTTAGTCCTCAAATTTATCATTTTTTTTTTTTTTTGATAATTTTCGTCCTTGCCATAAGTTTGGCGTTAAAATAGATGGAAGTTGGAGTTTGAGGGAAAAAATGGCCCTTTACAACCTGCTGCTTGAAGAATCCCTAAATTATTAAGAAGAATAAATAAATTAAAAGACGAAATCAAAATATACAAGGTCAAATAAGAGGAAGTGACACAAGAAAAAGACGATATGAGAAGAAGGATAGAGAAATTGGATGAGTTAATTGTTAGTTACAAATTCAATTTGAAATTTATGGGTGTGATCTTGCCATTTTTTACTTCAAATCTCTCTCCCCTAAAGTTTCTACTTGAACAAAAATAGTGGAAAATGAATTATTGAAGGTATATAATGAAGAAGACAAGCAATAAGCAAGAAAGGGCCGTTTTTTTCCCCTGAAACTCCAATTCCATCTATTTTAACGTCCAAACTAAATGCAATGATAAAAATTGTCAAAAATTGATAAGTTTGAGGACTAAAATTGTCAAGGACGATAGTATGAGGACCAAAACTGAATAAATCGTATGAGGACCAAATTCGTAATTCTCCCATTCCATGTGGACTAGTGATACCACGACGTCGTTCCATGGGTCCTTAAGGCTTAAACCCTGGCGTGGCCTATCGTCTTTCTAAACCCTAATTCCCTTCTTCGCATACCATATTTTCACTCACCGGCCTACTCCGGCACTAGCCCGCGCGCCGCCATAAGATTAAGAGATGGCGGAATCGCAGTACGAGGTTGATCTGGGCAACCTCATGGCGTTCGACCCACATTACCAATTCGTTTCTCCCCCGTCTTCCAGGTGATTTTTCTCTTGTCCCTTCCTTTTTCCTTTTTGGGTTAATTTTATTTTAATTTGATTTGTGTTCTGTTCATGGACGAGTTGGAAATCTGATTGTGAAGTATTTTTTCGTGATTGGAATAAGCTTTCCTTTTGTAATTCATATCGTATGATTATGGGGTACTTGTTTGACAGGGAGGAGGTTGTAAAGGAAGCTATTGAACAGGGCACCAAATTAGTTCAAGCAATTGCTGATGCCCTTTTCAGCTTGCCTTCGACAGAAGACCCTGACGGCCCCATTGTCAAGTTGCCTGCTCCTACCACCAAATTGCCCAGAGCAAAGCCAGTAAGCTCTTTCGTTGTTTCTCTCTTAGAAGTTTAATAGGGCAAAGAATCTCAAAATGGGCTGGGAGGGGTGGGTGCTTACAGTAATTGCTCCTGTATTATGATTGGTGATGGTTTTGTTGTGAGGAGATGATGCTCAAAATGCCAGTTTCTTAGTGGCTTGGTGATCTTTACCTGATAGGTCCTATTCAAGATTTTACTCTAGATTTTAGGTGATTGCTCATCTAAATTGTCTTTGTCTATGTGGCTTTCAGCTTCCAAAGCCTAGGCCTCCAACTAAGTGGGAGGTGTTTGCTGAAAAGAAAGGTTTGTTTGCACCTGTGTAGGAAAATAAATTTATTTGTTTATTTCTAATAAACTTTGAGGCATGACCTGGTGGATGTTGTAATCGGTTTAACTTGTCCCTTTGAAATATCGAGCAGGTATACAAAAGCGCAAGAAAGAAAAACTAGTCTTTGATGAGCAAACTGGTACTTGGAAACGGCGTCACGGCTATGATCGCGTAAATGATGACAACGATATACCTATCATTGAGGCCAAGTCCACGGATGGTATGATGTTCAGTGCCCTTGCTTTTTCTCTTTCAGTCAAAATAGTTCTTTGGTGATATGGGTGGCGCTACTTGTGCAATGCCAATCTGGAATGTTACTTTTCAGGTGTCTCTACCTAAATGTATTGGCACATTATATCAACTTTCTAGATTGAGTGTAATAAAGCTGGAACAGGAATAGAATTTTGGACCTGAAAGGATGTGTTAATTGTAGGCTTTGTTTTCTAGGATGATTCAAGCTATTTACGTTGTGTTAACCATTCACTGTATCATGAGTCTGCATTTACAAGGCCGTTACTTTTTCAGAACCAGGAACAGATCCTTTTGTTGAGAGACGTAAAGAGAAGAAAAGCAAAGTTGAGAAACAGGAGAAAAATCGGTTGCAAAACCTGAAACAAGCGGCGAAAGCCGGTGCCTTGCCAAGGTTTCTTCTTTTCCTCCTTCCTCAAATACTGGAAGGATTCCTGTACTAATGCGAATATCCTCTGTTCCAATAATTTCTGATATTCTGTATTTCAGTTCGAAAGGTGGGATGTGTACCTCGTAAAAATAAAAGAAGATCATTAGCGGTATTTAGTGACTGTGTAACTTCTTGAAATCTAATTAACATGCCATCCTTCACTTACCTTTCAGACCAAAAATACATCCTTCAGTTTGGATGAGGTTTATCTGAAAGGATATTAGTGACAGGCTCTGTGGATGGTGTAAAAGAAGATCATTAGCGGTATTTAGTGACTGTGTAACTTCTTGAAATCTAATTAACATGCTATCCTTCACTTACCTTTCAGACCAAAAATACATCCTTCAATTTGGATGAGGTTTATCTGAAAGGATATTAGTGACATAGGCTTTGTGGATGGTCAAATCACCACTGAGGTCAATTAATATAGATCTCTAGAATGGCCTGATTGGTTGAGTGAAGTGTGGATTGCTAGGAAGTGAGACTGGGATGAAAGGAATCTTGTATCCTAGTGCCAAAAGAAGACACTCTTGGCTGAAACCCCATTGGTGGAAGAGGGTAGACTGTAGAGTCAGTAGCCAGTTGCTATTTGGAAAGCCCTTAGACCTGCTGTTATTTCATTGATCTACAAATTGGGCAGACACTGCTAGTGAATGGAATGAAGACTAGTGGGCTGTCTTTTGATGGAGTGCTACTGGCCGGTTGATGCATGCATGGACCTATCACTTCCATTGGTTGATTTTTGTAGTTTACTTCTGACTCAAATTTTACCACAATGATGTGTAGTTACCAGTTACCATAGAATTTGACTCCAAGGAGTGGAATGATCCTTACACTTAGTCAGTTCTTGATTGCTTCTTTTTCTTATAACTGACAAAAATGTTCCGTTGTATATCCTGAGCTTCAGTGTAGCGCTTCTGCTCTCATCGGAATCTGGCTTTCATGGAATTTATATGCATGTGTGCTTTACATGGATTTAATGTACTATCTTTAGCTTACCAAAATGCATTTGAGATTCCAATTAGTTCAATTTTACTGAGCTCTGGCTCTTAATGCGTTGCAGTCATGTTAAACTCTCTGCCACTGCTTTACCTATAACGGGAAGCCAAGCAATGCCTAAGAAAGTGAGCAAGGATGAGTTACAAAATGTTGCTGGAATGGCAGCTGTTTCAACAGCCAGTGGGGGCAAGTTTGACAAGAAATTGCCGGGAGAGAAGCCCCCGAAGCATGAAAAGAAGTATCGGAAGGTTGTGCTGTCACCCTTGAAAGTACATAAGTTTTCCCATTTCAATGGTAAGGATTTCACTGATTTTCAAATTGTTTCTGTCCCTGCAGTTCCTGCCGGCTGTGGAAGGATCAGGAATGGGTGCCTTGGAGAAACAGCAAACTGAGAAAGTTTTAAACCAGTTGATCTCCAAGAACTCTCATGAGATACTCAATGTA
This sequence comes from Sesamum alatum, assembly GCA_034509735.1. Lineage (NCBI taxonomy): Eukaryota > Viridiplantae > Streptophyta > Magnoliopsida > Lamiales > Pedaliaceae > Sesamum > Sesamum alatum. The sequence goes on from JACGWO010000006.1 coordinate 1,527,353, forward strand.
GAAAAGGTGTGCCTTTCTTCCTTGTGGTTGATACCCTTTTCTCCAAATATCAGAGCTTTATTCGTCATTCAATTTGCACGGTTTTTCCGGAATGTAGGCTGTGAACATGTATAATGTGAAGAGGGAGAAGAAGCAAAGAAAACAAGGCGGACACTCGTCAAACTCAAGCAAGTTTAAGGCCAACAAGAAATCTTTCAAGAAATCATCGAATAAAGGGTCCTCAAATAAAGGGAAATCGAAGTAAGGTAATATAGGACAATGGAAATTTTCTCAGGCTTCAGTAGTTTAAGCTGGAAAAATGATGCTAGCACTGATCAACTCTATACCTATGTATTTTTGCTTAATGTTTTGGTTATGAGTATATCACTTCTCATCTTTTATGTACTCATGTTTGCTATGAGTATAGCACCTCTTAATTTAGGAACTAGAAAGCTTTCCTGCCGCTTCATATGATTTTGAAGTATGAGCTATTTATGTCTGTCGAGGAAATTTATGGTTTTCAGATGACAGAAAGATTGCAACGGCTCAAATAACTGATCGACAGAACCTAAGGACTGACATTTTCTTATGATAGTCCACAACTGAATTGTTGTTGGAAACCTGCCTGAACAAAGTGTAGAAATCAACGAGAGTAGAACTAGAAAAATTCAAGTGATCAGATCAAATATAAAGTTGCAGCAAACCCCTTGGAATTAACATGGAAAAGTAAATACATGGCCCATTAGCTCAGTTGGATAGAACGTCGAAGATTGTAGATTGGTTAGAGCATCGTGCTAATAACACGAAGGTCGTAGATTGGAGACCTGCATGGGCCAATTTTTGTCTATGGTGATGGTGGGTCACATTTTGATGTAATTTTTTTAATATCATTTTATGAAATTCTTAAATTCTTTTCTTTTTAGTAAAATTTGTCGACAAAATCGTCTAAAAGAAGGAGGAGAGAGTACAACATAATTTCAAACTGAGTTGGACTAAGAAAACCCAAGTTCCTACATTTGATCCATTTCATAATGAAGAGAAAAATGAGGAGCTATTAGCTTAGTTGGTTAGAGCATCGTGCTAATAAAGCCAAGATTACAAGTTTGAGACCTACATGAGGACAAATTTTGTGTATGATGGTATCTTATTCTGTTGAAATTTATTGAAAAAGGTCGTTGAGAAAAGTAAAAGGAAAGTAAAGGAGAGAGAACAACGTCATGTCAAAATGGGTAGACCAAAAAAGCCCAAGCTCTTATATAGCTATATCTGATCTAATATATAATAAAGAAAAAAAAATGAGGAATTAGGATTTATTAAGGTGGGTAGTATACCGAGAAGAAAGAAGAACAAGAGAGCTTGGGAACACGTAATATATATAGTAACCAAACAAAGTATCCATGTGTGGTTATTACCTTGATCAAAGCATCGTGCTAATAATTCAAAGGTTGCATGTCGGAGACCTATGTGCGCCAACTTTTATGTGCATGATGATAACTCATTTTGCTGTAAATTTAAAATCATTCTTTGACATTCTTAAATTCTTCTTTTTATTACTGAATTATTGAGAAAAATCGTCGAGTAAAATAAAAGGGGAAAGGAGAAAGCACAACATCATCTCAAAATGGATTGAACTAAACAAGCCAAATTTCCTACTTTTGATGCAATGCATAATAAATAGAAAAAGAAGGGGCTCGGAAACATAAAGGTAAATAGTAGATCGAGAAGAAAGTGCATATGTGTGAAATTTGTTGAGAACACAACATAATCTCAAAATGGATTGAACTAAAATAAGCCAAACTTCCTACTTTTGATGCAATGCATAATAAAGAGAAAAGGAAGGGGTTAGGGTTTGTGAAGGTAAATAGTAGATCGAGAAGAAAGAAGAGCAAGAGATCACGGAAAATGCTTAATTTATAGTGTTAATTATACTTAGGCCCCTCTGAAAATGTATAATTACACTTTCTCTCAAAAAAAATTTGAAATTACACTTACATTCCCTCTAAAAATTCTCTATTTATACCTGACCTCCATTCGTTAAAGTATAGACGTAAAATGTTCACGTCAATAAAAATAATTACATAAATTTTTAATTCTACTTTTTATTTAACATTTTCGTGTAATAATTTTGTACTTATAAGGAAAATATGTAATAATCTTGGCATCAATCCATATATATGCATTACATTTATCCTCTTATCTATACTAATTATAAAAGGAAACCTTCTTTTGTGTCTAATGTGGAAGTTATTTATGTATTTTTACAACAATTGCCCTTTGCTTTTTTTAAAATACATTTGTTGATTTCTTTCTATAAGATGAATTAATTATTTGTGAAGGACAAAAATGTAAATTCACCATCTCATTGGTAGTTCTCATACCAATTTTATAAACTACCAAATATGCCCTCTTGCCATAACCACCCATGTTCTCCCACCAACTTTATCTTTTTTTTTTTTTTTTTTTTTGCTACAAAAACCAAATTAAAAGTCTAAAACCTCTATCACAAACTAATATGTTAATATATTTATCCAAAATTTGATCTTAATAAAAAATATGTAATTAGTATGTTCTTTATCTTCTTTTTCTTTTTTTCTTTTTATTTTCTGCTATCTTCTATATATATGTAGACCCATAGGCCATTACTTTCCATTTTTATACGTAAAGATCGAAGACATGAAACACTTAAAAATAACAAGTTAGCAATAATCAAGATGTAGTTGTGATTCATTTTTTTTAACTCTTAAACTTCCTCTGACGTTAGTAAAAAGTTGTACATTATTCTCCATATAGTATCAAACACCATCCTTTAATGCATTTTCATGGGCTATATGTGTAATTACTCTATCAGAAAGATCATTCAAACGTTATGTTAAGAAGACATACTTTGAAGTATTTTATTTTTCATCATCTTAATTTTATTTGGAATTTACCAATTTATCCACTCTAAACATTTTATGTAATAGTAAGTGACTTTTAATATAGATTGAAACTTGCTTTTCTAATGTTACTATTGATATGCTTCATATATAATTGAATTTTCCTATATATTGCAGACTTGCTTTTTTTAATTGTTAAGATTTTCATCAAATAGTAAGTGAATTTACTAATTTAAATTAATATTTACTTTATCCGATATGCAACATGAAGTCTCATTTTAAAATTCATTAGGAGTTTTGGTATGAGATCAATGCAATATGGTTGGTGATATCTAATTTCTGTAAAAATATATTATTTTAGGTGGAACATATGTCGAATATTGAGTTTTCCAATCAGAAATTGTGGTATAATCATGTGTTTCTAACACAACACGTTAAAATAAATTATTAATAATCGCAAGGGTCTTCTAATGATATATATATATATACACTATTATAAAAGGAAAAGTTGTTTTCGTCTAATAAATGAGGGTTATCTCATATTTTTACCACTTCTTTCAAATTTTGCCCTCCATAATAAAACTTAATTTTAAATTGAAAAAGTGAATTTATTAGGATTGTCAAGGATAAAAATGAAAATAACCCCAAAATAATGTAGTTCTCATACCAAAATGATGTTGACCCAATTTTGCCCCTACTGTATAAATTATGTGTAGATTTGTAACTAAATAAAAACTGCACACGCATGTAGTACATTAATAAAACAACAACAAGAAATGAAAAAGGAAAAAAAAGAAAAAGAAAATCAAGTTGTAGTTGTACTTTTTGATTTTAATTGATTCTACTAAAGAAAGAAAATCAAAACTCCTTCATTTTTTATCTTTGGAAATCCTAATAAATATATTTATTCAACTTAAAATTCAGGTTTTTTTTTGGAGGATTTTTTTTTTTTTTAAAAAAAAGGTGATAGAAATATGAGATAACCACCATTTATTAGAGAAAAAATAATATGTTCTTTTATAATAACATAGATAGATTACGCTCATTCATTTAGTATTTTTGTAAATTAATTTTATAAAAATTTGCTTAGTTATTTTGCATAATATCATTTTAGATTACACAATTAACAAATATACGGTTAATAATCTACTAAACATAGATCTAAAATAGATCATATACTAAAATTGGTCAAAATACGTCATTTAAATACATTGATTAATGTACATTAATTTTTTTTATCATAATTTATTTTATTTGCTCACGCATCGCGTTTGCGTGACTGCTAGTAAATACAAAAATATACATGAGAATGTTCAATGATGGAAAAAATTGAATGGGATCAGGTGTAAATAGAGAATTTTTGAAGGGGGTGTAAGAGTAATTTCAAAATTTTTTGGGGGAAAAGTGTAATTATATATTTTTAGAGGGGTCTAAATATAATTAATTCTAATTTATATAATAACCGGACAAAGTGCACATGTGTGAAATTGTAGCTCAATTGGTTAGAGTGTCATGCAGATAATGCGAAGGTCACAGGTTGGCTTTCTTGGGCTAACATTTATGTGTTATTATGATGTTATCTTATTATACTGAAAAGTTACTATCGTTCTTTGAAATTCTTAAAGTTTTCTCACTTTACTAAATTTGTGTAGAAAAATCATCAGAGCAAAGCAAAAAGGAGTGGAGAGTGCACATCATAATTTCAAAATGGGCTAGACAAAAAAATAAAAAAAATCCAAGTTTCTACATCTAATCTAGTGAACAACAAAGAGAAAAATAAAAGACTAGGGTTTATCATGACAAACAATAGACTTACAAGAAAAAAGAGTGGCTCGCTAACTCTTCTTTCTTCTAACTTTGTTGTGATGGGGATAAATCAAGCAGGCCCGACACAGGCCCAATAAGTTTGGCCCTGAAAGGGAGTGGACGGCCCAGGGTTGTCAACCCCGTAACCTCGCCGCCCAGGATCCAAATTGTCAATGCGTACGGGATAGGCCTAGACGGGTGAAAGGGCTATAGGCCCAAGGAGGGGGGCCCATGCCTAGGGGTGGCAGGCGAGTCAAGCCGGCTCGCGAAGCTTGATTTTGAACTCGAGCTCAATATAGACTGTTTGTTAAGCTCGCGAGCCGTTCGCGAGCTTTTTCTTTTTTTTTTTTTTTTTTTTTTTTTTAATTTTTTTATATTTTTTTATTTTTAGAATTTTTATATGTTTATACATTTATACATTTATTTATACATTTAACTTTTATAGTTTATATAAAAATAAACTTAATCAATAATTTAGTAAATTATAATATTTTTTTAAAATAATTATTTAATATGACACATATAAATTTATGTTAAAACTTAGTGATTCCCATGAATTAACCTAAAGATGACGATGATGATGACGATCATAATAATAATAATAATAATAATAATAATAATAATAATAATAATAATAATAATAATGAAATCAACAAGCTTAATCAATAATTAGTAAGTTTTAATATTTTTTTAATATGACACATATAAATTCTATGTTATATTTTAATATTTATTTGTAATCTCTTCTAATTTTTTAAATTAACAAGTCCTAACAATTAATTTATATATATACATATTCTATACTATTATAATTTATAATAATATAATTTTATTAAAAAATTATACCAATAATTAAAAAATATAAAAAAAAATTATACAAATAACTACAAGCTCGAGCTCATTAGGTGAGATTCGAGCTTGAGCTCGAGCTCGAACTGTACGAGCTCGTCGAGCTCAAGCCATACCCTTCAAAATCGAGCTCGAGCTCGAGCTCGTCAAAAATGGTCGAGCTCGACTCGTTGCCACCCCTACCCATGCCTTCATTCGGTCCAGAAGAGGAATGAGGCCCAAGAGCATGGCTAGCCTTATCTAGGCCAACCTAGCTTAAGGTGGAGAGCACCCAGGCCCGATGGCCACGAGGTCTGCCAGCGAGGCGGCAGATGTGCAAGTCACCAGCCAATATGGACTGATGCCTGAATTCCGCGAAGGGCGCAAGGTGGAGTTGAGCGTCCTTATCTGTGAGCACAATCCGCATTTGTGGAGGAGCTATTTGCCTGGTTGAACGAATTTTGCTCACATCAAGTGGCGCCATCTGTGGGAACAGAGAACTAAGACGTGAGAATTATGGACGCTTCCACTAGTGGATTTGATAAGTAGAAGACAACTGATGTGGTGGCTGACCCTCAAGCGCTGCAGGTGTTGACGGGCATCCCTTTAGCCCTTGCAAGGGATGATGCTGGACCATCTGCTCCCGTCGATCCTCCGTCAGACCCACTTGTGATAGCAATTCATCGAACCTTTCTTCGCATAGGATATCACCTGGGTTAACGGTGGTGATCCAACAGATGATCACGGCTGCGGGCCGGACGCAGTTGGCAGCGACAACGTTGGTACTAGGGGCGGCAGTGGCCCCTCACCTCCAGGAAGTCCCCTTGGTTGCTGACGATTAGGGAGAGGTGAATGTTGTCCCTCCCGCCAGGGGGCCCCCTATTCACCAAGGAAGGCGATTGCTCCTCCCCCTCAGGCGCGAAATGAGGTTCCCCCCATTGGGAGGCCCAACTGGAATATTTGCAGAAAGGCTTGCAGGACGTCCAGTAGAGTGGATGATGAGAGTTTCCCTGGAAGGGCAGGGGGTATCCCTTTTAGCGAAGGGTTATTGCAGACGAGTTATCGCCCAATTGCCGTACCCCTACCATTGCGGAATATGATGGCACTACAGACTCACAGGAACATTTATCCCATTTTGAGAATGCGACTCTTTTGCATAGATACACTGACGGTATCAAATTTTGGGTATTTGTTATCACTTTCGCCTGGGCTACTCAGCAGTGGTTCAATCAATTGCTGGCGGGCTAAGTATGAAGCTTTTCGAAATTTCGCTCATTGTTCATGCATCAGTTTGCCAACAGTCGGAAGCAATGCAAGACCTCCCTCAGCCTTTTCGCTGTGAAGTAGAAAGATTATGAGTTCCTGAGGGATTACCTATATCAATTCAATACCGCGGCCTTAGAGGTCCCGGTGGCCGCCCATGAGGTCAAAGCAAGTACCTTCTCCCAAGGGCTAATGGATAGGGACTTCTTCAAGTCTCTGGCCAAAAAGTCCGCCTAGATTTTGTCAGCCTTTTGGCTAGAGCGCCTAAGTACATCAACATGGAGGAAACTCGGATGTCCAAAAGGGAGAGTCGAGGAGAAAAAAAGACAGAGACAAATGAGGAAGGTTTTGTCAAGAAGACGAAAGTTGAATCTCGAGAAATTTCCTCTCAGAGGGGAGTTCCCATATATACGCTTCTGAATGCACCCATTTCCCAGGCCCTCTTAGCAGTAGAAGGCAAGGGGTTGTTACATCGTCCCTGAGGGGCACGAGAGGGGCCTACACAGCCCAAGTCAGATAAGTTTTTTCGGTTCCACAATGATTATGGTCATACTATGGATGAATGTCAGCACCTAAAAAACGAGATAGAGCAATTGGTAAAAAATGGATACCTCCAAGAGTTTGTGTGCCGAGAAAACACGGTGCCCTACCAAAGGAAAGAGACTGACAAGGGCAAGGAACCCTAGGAAGGAGGAACAGAATACCCCCAGCCCGAGCAGTGCAGGCGAGGTCCTTTAGGGGGTTCGGAGGATGACAATGCACCTTTGAAGAGAGTCATTCGCATGATATCCGGAGGTCTTTAGGGGGGAGAGGGGTCACATGGTGCTCGAAAGGTGCACTTTATGGAGGCTGAAGAATACGCCACTGGAAGAGTGTGGGAGGTTGATGTCCCTCTTAGCGCCACCGTCATGTACAGTCGCAAATATTCCTCATAACGATGCATTAGTGATCACGACCACAATTGCAAATTATGAAGTTAGTCGAGTCTTTGTAGACTCAGGAAGCTTTGTGGACATTCTATTCAGAGAAGCCTAGACCAAATACAGTTGGGAAGGGCCCCCGGGGAAAAGGTGGACACCTTTTTGTATGGCTTTGCTGGTGAACAAGTACATCCCCGAGGCGCAGTTATGCTCCCGTTATCTTTCGAGAAAGACCTTCTCTAAAGGATGTGCCTAATAAAGTTCCTAGTAGTAGATACCCCTTCAGCTTACAATGTGATTTTGGGGAGACATACCCTCAATACCTTTCAAGCAATCATCTCCACCTACCACATGAAGATCAAATTCCCTGTATTTGGCGGAGTAGGTGAAGTGGAGGGTGACCAATGACAGTTCAAAATGCTATGTGAAGGCGTGTGCAAGGGGCAGAAGAGAGGCGCTCCTGAGTTGTCCCCGGGCGAAGATCGTAAGCGTCAGGGGCCCGAGCCCGTCAGGGGACCCAAAAAACCAGGACCCTTCTGCGAGGAAAATATTACTCAGGAAGAAGAACCCACTAAGGGTTGTGACCCCCTTCATTCTCAAAGTGGAGAGGACTGAGTGATGGGGATAAATCAAGTAGGTACGACATAGGCTCAATAAGCTCGGCCCTAAAAGAGAGTCGACGATCCAGGGTTGTCAAACTCGTAACCTCGCCGCCCAGGATCCAGATGGCCCAATGCGTAAGGGACAGGCCCAGACGGGTGAAAGGGCTAAAGGCCCAATGAGGGGGGGCCACGTCTCCATTCGGTCGAAAAGAGGAATGAGGCCCAGGAGCGTGGCTAGCCTCATCTAGGCCAACCCAGCTTAAGGTGGAGAGCACCCAAGCCCGAAAGCCACGAGGTCTGCCAGCAAGACGGCGGATGTCCAAGTCATTAGCCAACATAGATTGATGCCCGAATTTCGAGAAGGGCGCAAGGCGGAGTTGAGCGTCCTTAGTACGAGCATAGTCCGTATTTGTGGGGAAGCTATCCGTCTGGTTCCTTGGGGTTGAGGAGTCCTCTCTCGACCACCTTCTAGAGTCCTTTCCATAGTAGACTCCTCAGCTCGAGAGGATTCTTTCATCTATAAATACAGGGTTCTTACCCTTAAAATGGGTAACGTATTCACAAGCTCATACACTACACAACTATTTCATGCTACACCTAACACGATTACATACTTTACTCGCATTGTGTTTTCAATTTATCTCTACTCGAACAAATTACTGACTTGAGTGTTAGAATGTTAATGCTTTTTTTGCATGTTCCTTTTCGTTGCATCACCCACCGTTTGGCTTGGATTTTTCAGCCCAAAGTCATTTCTTTGATTGAGCGGATTTTGCTCACTTCATGTTGTCTACCATGATAAACTTTAATCCATAATTTCTCTTTATTGTTCACTGGATCAGATGTAAAGAACTTGAAAAATAGGTAATTTATATACTAACTAGACAAAATCCATACATCTGGCCTATTAGCTCAGTTGGTTAGAGCATCGTGCTAATACTACAAAGGTTGTAGGTTCAAGACCTGCATGGGCCATTATGTGCATGAATGAGATAAACTCCCATTATGTGTTGGAAATATCTTAAAATAATCTTTGAAACTTATAAAACCTTCACCCTCTACTGAAATTTGGTGAGAAAAATCATCGAAGAAAGTAAATGAAAAAAGAGAGAGCACAATATAATTTCAAAATGGGTTGGACACAAAAAACCCAAGTTCCTAATCCTTTTCCAATGTGAAATAAAGTACTTGTAAATTTATCTATATAAGAATAATATATTAATAACGCGAAGGTTGCAGGTTTAAAACATGCATGGGCCAACTTATATCTATGATTGGATACCTCATTCAACTAAAAATTTGAAACCATCCTTGGAAATTTTTAAATTAGGGTAAATTACAGTGACAACTCCTGAGATTAGGTCCAATTACATAAACACCCCATGTCTTTTGTAAAATTACAGCTACACTCCCTGAGGTTGTAATTGTATTACAACTACACTCCCTATTCAAAAGCAAAGCTTACACTAATACCAGCTGACAACTTGTTTTTTCCAACACTTCCTACGCCTGATCCAATGCACAGTAAAAAGAAAAATGAAGGGTTAGGTTTATCCAAAGCACACAATAGATTGAGAATGAAGAAGAGCAACATAGCTTGAAAAATGTGTAGTTTATGTAGTAACCAGACAAAAGATGTATATATGGCTTATTAGCTCAGTTGGTTAGAGCATCGTGCTGATAACACAAAGGTCGCAGGTTTGAGACCTGCATGGGCCAATTGACTTTTCTGGTGGTACTTCATCCTTCCGATAATTAAAAAACATTCTTATATTCTTTTTTTTTTTTTACTGAAATTTGTTGAGAAAAATCATCGAGAAAAGAAAAAAGGCGAGAGCACACATAATTTCAAAATGATTAGACTAAAAAAATACAATTTTATATTTACTCCAATGTGTAATGTGCTTTTAAAGAGAAAAAAAAAAGAGGAGAGCTTAGGGTCTATTAAGCAAGCTAGACACTAAATTGACAGGAAAGAAGATCAAAATTGCAATTGTTTCAAAATTGGATAATAAGTCGACACATGGCCTATTAGCTCAGTTGGTTAGAGCATTGTGCTAATAATGCGAAGGTCGCAGGTTCGAGATCTGCATGGGCCAACATTTATGTTGTGTGTTATTGTCGTATTCTGCTAGAAAGTTTAAATCGTTCTGTGAAATTCTCAAAGTTTTCTCTTTTTACTAAAATCTGGGCTTAATTGCATTTATTGCCCCGTATATTAGTGGGGGTGGCAAACTAAGAACCTTAAATATAGAGGTGGCAAATACTGCCCTGGAATTATTATTATTTTTTTTGGCGATTGCAAGACTCCGACCACCGAATTTTTAAAATTTATCGGAATTTGCTGATGTGAACAAATCTAGGGCTTTTTAAATTGGAAAAAAAGCTTACTGGGCATATTTTAAAAATACCATGCCACATAAACGTTGACATGAAAAAAATGTATGAAATAAATTTTAAATTTACATTATGTATATAATTATAAATAATAAAAATAAAATTATTATATAATATAAATTAAAAGAATTTATATTATATACATAATGTAAATTTAAATTTTTTTAATGGGGGGGGGGGGGGGGCTGGATGGAGGGTTAATTTTTTTAAAAAATAATTAATTTATATAATTTTTTATTATATTATATAATAATTTATTTATATAATTTATAATTATATATAATGTAAATTTAAAATGTATATTATACATTTTTTCCACGTCAACGCTTATGTGGCAGGGTACTTTTAAAATATGCCTAATCAACTTTCGTCCCAATTTAAAAAGCCCTAAATTTGTCCGCATCAGCAAATTCCGGCCACTTTAAAGTTCCGGTAGTCGGAGTCCTGCAATCGCCAAAAAAAATTTAATTCCAGGGCAGTATTTGCCACCCCTATATTTAAGGTCCTTAGTTTGCCACCCCCCCTAATATATGGGGCAGTAAATGCAATTAAGCCCTAAAATCTGTTGAGAAATCATCAAATTGAGTAAAGTAAAAAAGAAAAAGTGAGAGCACATCATAATTTCAAAATGGGTTGGATAAAGAAAACCCCAAGTTCCTACATCTGATCTAATGCACAATAAAGAGGAAAAATGAAGGGTTAGGGTTTATCAAAAGCACACAATAGATTGAGGAGAAAGAATAGCTAGATAGCTTGAAAATTGTGCAATTTATGTAGTTACCAGACAAAAGCTATAGATATGGCCTATTAGCTGAGTTGGTTAGAGTGTCGTGCTAATAACGCGAAGGTCGTAGGTTCGAGACCTGCATGGGCCAATTGACTTTTCTTGTGGTACTTCAGCCTTCTAGAAATTTAATCATTCCTATTTTCTTTTTTTTTATTTCAATTTGTTGAGAAAAATCGTCGAGAAAAGAAAAAGGCGAGAGCACCCATAATTTCAAAATGATTGGACTAAAAAAATCCAATTTTATATTTTCTCCGATGTGTAATGCGCTTTTTTAAAAAGAAAAAAGAAAAAAAAAAGGGAGAGGTTGGGGTCTATCAAGCAAGCTAGACACTAAATTGACAGGAAAGAAAATCAAAATTACAACTATTTAAAAATTGAACAATAAGTTGACACATGGCCTATTAGCTCAGTTGGTTAGAGCGTCGTGCTAATAACGCGAAGGTCGCAGGTTCGAGACCTGCATGGGCCAACATTTATGTTGTTATGTTATTGTCGTATTCTGGTGGAAAGTTTAAATCATTCTGTGAAATTCTCAAAATTTCTCTTTTTACCGAAATCTGTTGAGAAAATCATCAAATTGAGTAAAGTAAAAAGAAAAAGTGAGAGCATATCATAATTTCAAAATGGGTTGGATAAAGAAGACCCCGAGTTCCTACACCTGATCTAATGCACAATACAGAGAAAAATAAAGGGTTAGGGGTTTATCAAAAGCACACAATAGATTAAGGAGAACAAAAAGCAAGATAGCTTAAAAAATGTGCAATTTATGTAGTTACCAGACAAAAGCTATAGATATGGCCTATTAGCTCAGTTGGTTAGAGCATCGTGCTAATAACGCGAAGGTCGCAGGTTCGAGACCTGCATGGGCCAATTGACTTTTCGTGTGGGACTTCAGCCTTCTGGGAATTTAATCATTCATATATTCTTTTTTTTTATTTAAATTTGTTGAGAAAAATCGTGGAGAAAAGAAAAGGGCGAGAGCACCCATAATTTCAAAATGATTGGACTAAAAAAATCCAATTTTATATTTGCTCCAATGTGTAATGCGCTTTTAGAAAAAAAAAAAAAAGGAGAGGTTGGGGTCTATCAAGCAAGCTAGACACTAAACTGACAGGAAAGAAGATCAAAATTACAACTGTTTAAAAATTGAACAATAAATTGACACATGGCCTATTAGCTCAGTTGGTTAGAGCGTCGTGCTAATAACGCGAAGGTCGCAGGTTCGAGACCTGCATGGGCCAACATTTATGTTGTTATGTTATTGTCGTATTCTAGTGGAAAGTTTAAATCGTTCTGTGAAATTCTCAAAATTTCTCTTTTCACCGAAATCTGTTGAGAAATCATCAAATTGAGTAAAGTAAAAAAGAAAAAGTGAGAGCACATCATAATTTCAAAATGCGTTGGATAAAGAAGACCCCGAGTTCCTACATCTGATCTAATGCACAATAAAGAGGAAAAATGAAGGGTTAGGGTTTATCAAAAGCACACAACAGATTGAGGAGAACAAAGAGCAAGATAGCTTGAAAAATGTGCAATTTATGTAGTTACTAGACAAAAGCTATAGATATGGCCTATTAGCTCAGTTGGTTAGAGCGTCGTGCTAATAACGCGAAGGTCGCAGGTTCGAGACCTGCATGGGCCAATTGACTTTTCTTGTGGGACTTCAGCCTTCTGGAAATTTAATCATTCCTATATTCTTTTTTTTATTTAAATTTGTTGAGAAAAATCGTCAAGAAAAGAAAAAGGCGAGAGCACCCATAATTTCAAAATGATTGGACTAAAAAAAATCCAATTTTATATTTGCTCCAATGTGTAATGCGCTTTTTTTAAAAAAAGAAAAAGAAAAAAAAAAAAAAAAAAAAAAGGAGAGGTTGGGGTCTATCAAGCAAGCTAGACACTAAATTGACAGGAAAGAAGATCAAAATTATAACTGTTTAAAAATTGAACAATAAATTGACACATGGCCTATTAGCTCAGTTGGTTAGAGCGTCGTGCTAATGACGCGAAGGTCGCAGGTTCGAGACCTGCATGGGCCAACATTTATGTTGTTATGTTATTGTCGTATTCTGGTGGAAAGTTTAACTCGTTCTGTGAAATTCTCAAAATTTCTCTTTTTATTGAAATCTCTTGAGAAATCATCAAATCGAGTAAAGTAAAAAGAAAAAGTGAGAGCACATCATAATTTCAAAATGAGTTGGATAAAGAAGACCCCGAGTTCCTACACTTGATCTAATGCATAATAAAGTGAAAAATGAAGGGTTAGGGTTTATCAAAAGCACACAATAGATTAAGGAGGACAAAGAGCAAGATAGCTTGAAAAATGTACAATTTATGTAGTTACCAGACAAAAGCTATAGATATGGCCTATTAAACTCAGTTGGTTAGAGCGTCATGCTAATAATGCGAAGGTCATAGGTTCAAGCCCTACACGGGCCAATTGACTTTTCTTGTGGTACTTCATCATTCTGGAAATTTAATCATTCCGATAATATTTTTTTTATTTAAATTTGTTGAGAAAAATTATCGAGAAAAGAAAAAGGCGAGAGCACACATAATATCAAAATGATTAGACTAAAAAAAACCCAATTTTATATTTGCTCCAATGTGTAATGCGCTTATAAATAAACAAAAACAAAAAAAAAAAAAGGGAGGTTAGGGTCTATCAAGCAAGCTAGACACTAAATTGACTGGAAACAAGATCAAAATTGCAATTGTTTAAAAATTGGACAATAAGTTGACACACGACCTATCAGCTCAGTTGGTTAGAGCATCACACTAATAACGCGAAGGTCGCAAGTCCAAGATCTGCATGGCCAACAGTTATGTTGTATGGTATTGTGGTATTCTGCTGGAAAGTTTAAATCGTTCTACGGAATTCTCATAGTTTCTCTTTTTATTGGAAAAAAAAATCCCAAGTTCATACACCTAATCAAATGCACAGTAAAGAGAAAAATGAAGGGTTAGGGTTTATCAGAAGCACACAATAGATTGAGGAGAAAGAAGAGCAAGATAGCTTGAAAAATGTGCAATTTATGCAGTAACCAAACAAAAGCTTCAGATATAGCCTATTAGCTCAGTTGGTCACAATGTCATGCTAATAACGCGAAGGTTACAGGTTTAAGACCTGCATGGGCCAATGGACTTTTTTCGCGGTACTTCATCCTTCTGGAAATTTAGAATCATTCTTATACATTTTTTTTTACTAAAATTTGTTGAGAAAAATCATGAAGAAAAAGAAAAGACGAGAGCACATAATTTCAAAATGATTGGACTAAAAAAAACCCAATTTTCTATATTTGGTACAATGTGTAATCTGCTTTTAAAGAAACAAAAACAAAAAGAGAGGTTAGAGTCTATCACGCAAGCTAGAGATTAAGTTGACAGGAAATAAGATCAAGATTGCACTTATTTAAAAATTGGACAATAAGTTGACACGTAATCTATTAGCTGAGTTGGTTAGAGCATCTTACTAATAACACGAAGGTCGCAGGTCCAAGACCTGCATAGGCCAACTTTTGCCTATAATTATACGTCATTCTATTGGAAATATAAAATTCTCTCACAATTATAAATTCTTATCTAGTTTACTAAAATCATTGAGAAAGATCATCGAGAAAAATATAAAAAAAGAGAGAGTCAACATAATCTCATAATAGTTTGGAATCTGAAAGTCCATTTTGTTACATATGATCTAATGCATAATGGGCCTTTTAAGAAAGAGAAAAATGGAGGACTAGGGTTTATGAAGGGTGACACTGAACCTACATGGAAAAAAGAGCAAGAGAGCTTGGAACAATATTTTATATAAGAATTGGGCACTAAGTCAATATATGGCCTTTAAGGTCAATTGGTTGGAGTGTTGTGTTAATAATTGTTTGCAATATCATTGGGCTAAAAACATAAGGTTGTTCTTGAAAACTCTTCAATTCTTTTCTTTTAAATTTGTTGAGGAAAATCATTTACCAAGTAAAAGGGACAAGAGAGACCTTAGCATAATTTCAAAATGAGCTAGACACAAAATGCCCAATTCCCTACATTTGATCTAATACATAAAGGGCCTATATTAATGTTTCCCAAACCCCTAAATTAAAGTATAAAGAAATGTGAAAAAAAGAAGTTATTGTTTATCGAGATAGACGAAGAGCGGAATAAAGCAAGAGAGCTTGAATAATGTTTCTTTGTAAGAAAATCAAACAAAGGGTAGAAGTACAATCTATTAGCTCACTTGATTAGAGAGTCGTGTTAATAACGCAAAAGTTGCATGTCGAAGACTTGCATTGGCCAACATTTGTCTGCGATTACCAATTTTCGCTGAAAATTTAAAACCATTCCCTTAAACTCTTTAATTTTTTTTTTATTGAAATTTATTTAAAACAAAATCATTGTGAAAAATAAAACAAAAAGAGAAAGCTCTCCATGATGTTAAAAATGGACTAGACACAAAACCCCCAATTTGCTACATTTGATACAATTCATAGAGGCCCTACATTATATTTCCCCAAAATCCCTAAGTCAAAGTATAAAGAAAGGGAAAAATGAAATGTTAAGGTTTATTAAGATAGACAAAAAGGCCTATTCCAAAATTGGACAAATGGTAGACATATGGCCTATTAGCTCAGTTGGTTAGAGCGTCGTGCTAATAACGCGAAGGTCGCAGGTTCGAGACCTGCATGGGCCAATCTTCTCTTTTTGTCCCAGTTTTTCATCTTTCATCTCTAATCTTTTGGATTTCCTGTGAATTATTTTTTTCTCCTGCTATTCTGCAAATCTTTTATCAGAGAAATAAGTATTTCGATTCAAAGCTTATTTAAGTTCTGCGTTTGTCGAAAATCCCCCTCTTAGCCGTTGCTCCATTTTAATCGACGGATTCATGGATATTCTGAAACCCTAGCTGCCGAGGCAAAGCTTCCGTCGATTTCAACGTAAAAAGATTGCTAATTCAGCTCTTTACATGCTCCATTCTGCGCCGTGTACTTGTTGCTGTTGATCTGCCGGTTAGAGATTTTGATTTGTGTTCTTGCAGTCACAGTTTCGTTATTTGCAAACTTGCAATTGGTATGTTTGAAGAATTTGCATATGTTTTGAAGTTTGAGAATGTGATCACATATACTTGCAGTTAATTTCTTCCATTACCTCATCATCGGCAAAGTCAATGTATTTTAGTGTTTGTGCCTTCAGTAGTCGCCCCACTATTGGGTGCTATGGAACTGTAATTTAGTTAACATAAGCCAATCCTGTTCCAGTTTTAATCTAATCCTTATCTCAGGCACAAACAAAAGTGAAGTAGTGCAAGCAACGTTTGTCGTTGTCAACGATTCTTACCGCAGATGCATTGTCATAAACCACATTGTTAGTTCTTTCCTACCATGTTCTAGTTAAAGTGTCGAATGATGTTTTGACACATTCATTTTCCACTTCTTGAAGATAATAGGAAAATATGAGGTATGCCCACATATGTCTGAGGACTTGCAAGTGATTTGTTTCATGATCATGATGTAGGATATCTGTAGGTCGTTTCGATCTTATGCACGTCCTATGAGCACTTTTACTGGATTATCATAAAGGTGCTTACATATTATATGTGGGTGGACTTGCAAGTGATTTGTTCCATGATCATGATGTAGGATATCTGTAGAGTGTTTCGATCTTATGCACATCTTATGAGCACTTTTACTGGATTATCAGGAAGATGCTTACATGTTATATGTGTTGAAACATTAAGAGTCTGAGATTCATGTGCAGCAACTCTTTTATCTTTAATAAATAATGAAGAGCACTAAGTGGATGTATCGTGCAATATTATCTTCTTCAAGATGTTGATGCATGATTCTGTTTGCGGCAGACATGGTCATTAGGTCACATTGAATGTAGTGGAAATCCTACTTTCCAAGCCCCCAATGAATGGAATGGGATAAATTCCAATTTTCTTGCTATAAATTGAAGCGACTCCAGTACCACTCCACTGCTAGTCATCATCATGTGCAGCAACTCTTTTATCTTTAATAAATAATGAAGAGCACTAAG
The DNA here is from genome assembly GCA_034509735.1 of Sesamum alatum. Lineage (NCBI taxonomy): Eukaryota > Viridiplantae > Streptophyta > Magnoliopsida > Lamiales > Pedaliaceae > Sesamum > Sesamum alatum. The sequence goes on from JACGWO010000006.1 coordinate 1,544,835, forward strand.
TGGATGTATCGTGCAATATTATCTTCTTCAAGATGTTGATGCATGATTCTGTTTGCGGCAGACATGGTCATTAGGTCACATTGAATGTAGTGGAAATCCTACTTTCCAAGCCCCCAATGAATGGAATGGGATAAATTCCAATTTTCTTGCTATAAATTGAAGCGACTCCAGTACCACTCCACTGCTAGTCATCACAAATTTGAAAATCTCTTCATAGTAATAACACATGCATAAATCAATGTATACTCCTTCTGCTCTCTTCTGCATAGTCCTGTATTTAGCACCTTCCATAAGTGCCAGTCCTTATTATGATAAATCTGGTGGGCCGCTTGCTTACAATTTCTACGATAAATCTTGCCCAAACTTGTTCATGATAGTGAGGTGGGGCGTTTGGGAGGCATTACAAAATGACACAAGAATAGCCGCTTCTCTCCTCCGGCTGCACTTTCATGACTGTTTTGTAGATGTATTGCTTCTCCTGTTTTCCTGATCTCAATATGTTTCATCATCATGTATTGTACTTTTCATTGGAACAATCCATTATTATGACAGAGTTGCTGTCTTTATTTGTGGCTCAGGGATGTGATGGTTCCGTGCTTCTTGATGACACGAATAGCTTCAAAGGAGAGAAGAATGCTTTTCCAAACCGCAACTCAATTCGAGGATTTGAAGTTATTGACAGCATAAAGGCAGATGTGGAGAAATCTTGCCCCTCAGCTGTATCATGTGCTGATGTATTGGCTCTTGCAGCTAGAGAAGCCATTGTTCTGGTAAGTAAAAATATTCATATGAAGTTCATTTCGTTTGTAATTTCATACTTGAATTAATAAAAAAAGGTACTTAGTCGTTATTTTTATTGTTTCTGTTTCGTGTAGTCAGGAGGGCCATTTTGGCCTGTTTCATTTGGTCGGCTAGACGGCTTAACTGCAAGCGAGAAATCAGCAAATGAGCAGTTGCCTGCACCTTTTGAGCCTCTACAGAACATCACTGCCAAGTTTGTAGCAAAGGGTCTTGACCTGAAAGACATGGTTGTTCTATCAGGTATGTCCTAACTCCTAAGTTCTGGGATATACTTTTATAGTTGGAACGAAAAAATTCGACATATTTCATTTATAATGTTGGAACGAAAAAATCCGAAACATTAATTATTTGTAAATTATGATGTTGTAGGGGCGCACACTATTGGTTTTGCTCAATGCTTAACTTTCAAGAACAGGCTCTTCAACTTCAAAGGCTCCGGCAAGCCAGATCCGTCTCTTGATTCCTCAATGCTCTCAAGCCTGCAAACTACATGTCCAAACGTCGATAAATCAAACAGCAAGCTTGCTCCTCTGGACTCTCAGAGCATGTATAGATTCGATAACACATATTACAAGAACCTCATGAACAAAAACGGCCTTCTCGAATCTGATCAAGCTCTAGTTTTAGACCCAAAGACTGCTGCAATGGTTGAGGACTATAGTACTGATCCATTTCTCTTCTCGAAAGATTTCTCAGCATCAATGGTGAAGCTTGGGAATATCGGTGTGCTTACGGGACAAGGCGGAGAAATTCGGAAGAAATGTAGGTCTGTGAACTAGCTTATGAGAGGGAATTCTAACGTGGTCTCACAGGAAAATCCATGTATATGTTATGGTCATACCATCTTAAACTCTGTAATTAATCAAATAATATTTCCATGTAGTCAGTCAGGTACTCTTCTTGATGTCCTAATTATCTGAACTACATGTTGTTTTAGTTACTCTGTTCACTTGTTAGTTGTGAACTGTTTCATAGCATTATATTTGGCTGATTTCAAGCGAAGCATATGAGAGGGAAAGCACAAGAATTCCATGGAATAAAGACAAGGCGAGTAAGAAGAGGACAAGATAGAAAAAGTTTCTTGATTTTGACTAAACCTTTGCACCATCCATGCACTTTTTGTTTCTGTTTTTGTCTTATCTAATTGTTTGTGGGAAAATTTCACTTTTGATCTAACATGGGTTGTTGCACTTTTGATTCCGTTGTTTACGGACTCAACACTTTTTGTCCTACAAGAACCATAATTATTGTATTTTTTGTCCCAACTCCTTTAAAAGTGTTAAATGATGAATGGAAAACCACCTTTGACCATTCAAATGTGGTTTTGATGGCTTGAAACAACTATTCATTTTTAGAGGGAATTGAGTCAGTTTTTCAACTATTTTGGAAGGAAATAATAATCCGTATAAGAAATTCCCTCCAAAATGGTTGAAAAATCTGATTCAATTCCCTCCAAAGATGAATAGTGATTTCAATTCATCAAAACCACCTTATAATGGTCAAATGTGATTTTTCATCTATCATTTAATACCTTTAACGAAGTTGGGACCAAAAGTGTTGAGCTCATAAAAAAGGGGACCAAAAATACAACTGTCCATATCTTTTAAGACCAAAAGTACAATTTTACTTTGTGCTAAATACTTCACACACAACCCCCCCCCCCCCCCCCCTCTCTAAGAATTTGAGAATTCCTTTTTTTTCAAAAAGAAAATTATTTGCATGTTATTTAGTTAATTTACCCCAAGATATTGAATAAAATAATTAATTAACTAAGGATAGGGGTCCAACTAGAATTAAACCCAATCCAGTAATATTTTATCTGGTCTGTCGGACCAACCAAATGTGAACCTTTATATGGGCCTTGGCCCCAACCGAAACCAAGTACAGAAACGCCCATTACACATTTCAATTAATCTCCTTTGGAGATTTTTTTTTTATTTTTTGAATTGTAAGCGATGAATTTTATTAATTGAAATAAAGCGATTAAAATCAATTCTGTCAATATCAACAGACAGAGATAAATACAACATTCCTATCAACAATATCATATATACTAATATCGTGCTATTACAACAACAAATAACCTACTATGCAGTAGAAACAAATAAACCTACTATGTAGTAGAAACAAATCATCCCACGTAGGGGATTCGAACCCATGACCTTAAGAATCATGGGACCTCAGCTTCGTCAACTAAGCTAGGCTTCATTGGTCTCCTTTGGAGAATTAAAAGACATTTCTGAATACTTCCAACGTGCTAATTTAATTATATTTTCTCATTTAATAGGACGGATTGGGATCAAATCGATTTATATATGAACCTGCTTGTAATAGTGGATTTATAACTTTTATAAGTAGTTTCGGTACAATTAGCATTTTGGTGAGATTGGAGTGATAAACGATTTAAATTGAACATCTCATAGCAATGGGTGGATGGTATAGAACAAGAAATGGATGCACTTTGAGAGCGTTTTGGATAGACGTATGTCGAAAATGTAATACTTTAGTTGTGTATGATTTGACAGTGGAATTTGAATTGACCATAGCTTTTGATATGAAATGTGTTGCGGGGTGGTCTTTTGATCATCTCCTTGAGGAGAACCCAGTCCGTCACTATTGTGGCGAGGGCTCACCGTTCGCTGCGAAATTTCATCGTTTCGACTACTGTCCTAACTTTTTTTTAACTTTTTCTATTTTTAAGTTGATTCTGGTTAATTTTTATAGTTGGCGTTTGTGCCTCATTTTTTAGTAGATTATTGTCGGGATGTTAGGGCTGAATTTTATAATTTTCTAAAAAATGATCCAAACTTTAACCCGTTTGAGGTCTGTTTTATTTAGGTAATGTCTCTTTCTTTCAAATACTTGCAAATTCATATTACGAGAGTTCATTCAACAATCAAATGCTTACTTCAATTTCGAGCTCTCATAATATTGAAGATGTGTTCTTGCTTAATTCTTTCAATTTTTATTACTTTCGCCCCATCAATATACTTATAATTTTATTATAAAAAAAAAGTTAAAATATTATATAACTAAACATAATACCAAAGAGTATCGATGTAATTTATCTTTAAATAAAATAAATAAATTGAATGACAAGGATAAGAATACACTTGCTTTAAAAAAAAAAAAAAAAAAAAAAAAAAAAAAAAACTCTTTTAAACATTAGGGGTGGGTTATTGGGTGTGCAAATATAAATGTGCATGACTCAGCCCTGATGCAGCACTGCACTATTATACTTTTTGACTTATCGATTCTACTATATGTGAGTTAAGGCATGTTTGGGGAATTCAAACAAACTAGTTGTTAGCTTTTAGCTTATATTTAAGTGGTTGTGCTGTATTTTGTGCTAGTGATTTTTGCCTTTAATTCTCTTAAATGAAGCTGAAACTTAGTAAGAGCTATAAGGAACGAATGAGATGTTCTTCAAGTGTTTTCTTTGGACTTAAATATCGAAACACTATTTGACGGGTACACCATAATTACTAAGGAAATAGATCTGGATATTTCAGAACTGAACCAAAATCATCAGTAAAACCCATTAACCCACAGAATTGGGCCTTGCGATCCGACTCGACACGGCGACCTAGATCCAGACCCATGTAAGACACACGAGATCTGGACCGTTAATAGTGACAGTCAAGATGTTGAGATGATTTCACGTGGACCCAGCGAGTAAGCACACTTGGCCCTATAAATAGTCCCAATGCACCGCATTTATGGGAGGACATTTACTACATTCTAGCGCATTTACTTCTCCAAGATCACATATCTATCATCTCGACCTGGACTAACTTAAATATCGGAGTATCTTAGTTGGGAACCATCACAACTAGCCTGATGTACTTTCTCTTCTCAGGTTTTATACACTATCTGGGGAGCTTGCTTGGAGACACACCAGGTGATCACAAGGAGACCGCATAGCAGCGACCCGAATCACTTTTTTTCTGCTTATTATTGGTTCTGAATGCATTTTTTGAACGTTATTAACAACCTCTTTTGTTTTTGAATTACTTTTCTGACTTTTATTTTTATTTTCCTAAAATAATAAAATTGATTACTTTTTCGATTTGATAAATTAGTCTCATTTATTTTTTAGAAAAAATATATAGTTTTGATTTACATGTTTCCTGACCTATAATAAAAAGTGTTTTATTTTACTAAATCTTGGCTTGTAAAGTGTATTATTAAAAATACAATGTAGGATTTGAAAAAATGTGTTATTTTGCATAGGGATTATTACATTTACATCCACGAATTCATACACAAACTACCTCTATCTTTTGTGTAATTACATAAATCATCATTGTCAGCCAAAAAATAGAGGTAGTTTGTGTAATTTTTTTGACGTATTTAGTGGTTGTATATGTAAAGTACAAAAATAAAAATTATTTATATAAATGATGTTGACGTTTTTAGTGATTGTATGTATAATTTTTTCAAATTATAAGAATAATTTGTGTAAATAGTCCATAGATCAAGGGATGTAGATATAATTTTCCCTTTCAAATATGGTAAGAAAAAGCTCTTGAATATAAGTGATAACAAATAATTTTAGCATCTCTAAGGAACTTAAAACTAGGAAATATGTTCTTGCAACGAGTCCAAACATATCCTAATTTTTCTTCACCGACAAGCCTCAATTAGTTTTTCCGCAAACTTTCTTTTAATTAAATTTTAGGATAAATTATAACTACCTCCTCTTAAAGTTTGACATAATTACAAATACTCCATGAGGTTTGTCACCGTCGAACAGATGACTCATTACCATCCAATTTTATGGGTGAACGGACCAAAATGCTCTTATGCACTAAATTATTTTTAATTTAATTGTTAAAATTTTTTTAGACTACAATGCGCAGAAAAATATTTTTTAAATTTTTTACATAAATGAACAATAATGCAATTTAACTCAACTAATTTTTTCTACAATTTTAATCATGGAATTTCAATCTTGAAGTTGTGATACATGGTAAGTGGTGGCAGGCAATATTAATCACAATGCTGTTGTTGAATAGTAAGTTGTACTATTCTTGTAGTTGGGAGCACTGCACCCATAATGTTTTAATTACGTCTGAATTGATGGATTTTCAGAGTTAATTTTTTATAAATACTTTTATTTATTTATATTATATTTGGATCGATAAATAACAAATTTAAGAATTTCAAATTCATCATAACAATTTTTTCGAACTTATTTGGAAAATTCCGCGGAGGATTGCAAATTCTTGAATTCTCATTTTGAAGGGTATCGTGTAACTTGTTACATGATGATGTGTTTCAAATTCATTTAATATCAAGTCATTTAAAAATTTTCTTTCAAATTCAATTTTCAAAGTGTAAATTACAGATACCTCCTATGAAGTTTCGTATAATTACAAATACCCTCTTATTTTTGAAAAATTACAAATACTCCCTCAAAGAAAATAATTATATAATCCCTAGGATGCTGGGTTGAAAATTACTATTTTACCTTTATCGGTTCTTTTATCCCAAAAAAAATATGTGAAAAAATATTAAAATATGTGAGGGTGGGTGTAAAGTAAATAACTCAAAGAGAATATTGGTTCATAAAAATATTTTAGGAAATACTAAAAGGTATATAAAATTATAACTTATACTCTAAACATATTTTTTGGCAGTTCACTATAAAATTTGGATGAAAACTTGACAGAGGATGACAGAACGAACTTGTCGTTAGACGGACGTTAAAATTATGAGGGTATTTATAATTTTCTAAAATAATGAGGAGGCATTTATAATTAACGATAAACCTCAGGAAAGTGGTTGTAACCTGCTCTTTTTCTTTTTCTTTTTTCAATTCAAATCTTTCCATCAAAGTATAGATATCTAATTATCTGAATTTTGGTGATTAAATTACTAAATCTTGGTTCATGTCCGACTTTATTAAGACTCATTCTAACACTTGATTAGTAATCTAATCAAGTAAAACCATTAATTCTTAACTTTATCAAAATTAAATAATTTTGAATAATTAGAGTTTGATTTGACTCGATTCATTTACCATCCATCTAAAATGTACATAAAGTAATGTTTATTGAGTTTGTTAATGTGTTTAAATACTCTCATCATGTATTTACATATTTAATGGTAGATATTATGAAATTATCACTAAAATCAAACGTAGGTCAATTAATATATAGAGTAAATATTAAACTCCATTTCTTTAAGAGTTAATTAAATTTATATCTCATCTAAAAATACGAGATTATACTTTTTTCTAAAAACTTTTCAAAATTATACTTGTATCCCTTCTAAAAATTCTCTATTTATAATTATACTATTCCGTTAGGATTTGAACGAAAAAGTTGACGTTGATAAGAAAATTACTTTAACTTATAATTTACCCCTTATTCAACAATTCATATAATTTATTGATAAAAATAATGGGGGTGCAAATATAATTTTCAAAGTTTTTTTTTTTTTTTTTGAGATAAAGTGTATTTCACAGTTTTAGAGGGGTCTAAGTATAGATAATCATTTTTCTTTGGGATAATTATACCCCCTCCCCTTAGGTTTGGTGTAATTACACGTAGAACTCATGTAGTTTAGAAAATTACATCTAGTACTCCCGAGCTTTGATCCTATCTAATAAATAGGTCCATCCATCAGTCAAAATTCGAATTTATTGATATTAGCAAAAAAACTGAATGAAAATCAATATTTACTATCTATTGACTTATTACTGACTTATTGTAGGTCAAACAAATCTTTTTTATAATTAAACTACTCTTATATATCTTCACACATTAATGCATGTGAGGTGGTATATCTTCACTGTTATAAAGGTATTTTAATCATAAAAGATTTATTTGGCCTGCAATAAGTTAGTAATAAGTCAATTAAGGGTAAATATAAATTTTCATTAAGTTTTTTTTGTTAATATCAATAAATTTGGTAAATTCGGTGAATTTTGACTAATGGAGGGACTTATTTGTTAGACGGACGCAAATATCAGGGGTAGTAAATATAATTTTTTAAATTATAGGAGATCAACGTGTTATTACACTAAACTCAGGGGAGGGGGCCCTTTTGCATTTTCAGTAAAAGAATTTTCCTTAACTACGATCATAATAGCTCCTTACTGTCATTAAATATTCAGTTTGGGTTATAATTACTATTTAAAGAGTGAATTTATCATCACAATCGACAGGTGGAACAAAATCATTTATCATAATTAAGTCATTAAATCTATCAGATTTCATGACTTACCTTATAAGAACTAAGAATTCATTTACTTTGACTTACCAACTTGATAGTGATTAGATATTAAAAATACAATTAGAAAAATAAAAATTAGAAAAATGCACAAGGTTTACAAACTTATGGGGATAAATTTGAATTATGACAAAATTGAGGGTCAAACTAGCAAAAACAACAATAAACACGCGGCGCATTATAGCGAGGACCAGCTCATAAATCTGTAGGCATTTGAATAATGACGATGGGAGAAAGCTCCAAGAGTTCGAAATATATATTAAGCGGGACTTAGGGTTTTTATTTTTCCCACTCTCTACTCTTCCAGACTCTTCTTCTGCTCGCATATACATACACCTATACACACACACACACTCTCAACGTGGACTGTGAGAGAAGGAACGCAGCTATGGGTGGGAGGCCGCGCTGCTTTCTGGACATAAGCATCGGAGATGAGCTGGAAGGGAGAATTGTTGTTGAACTGTACAATGACGTAGTCCCCAAGACTGCGGAGAATTTTAGGGCTCTTTGCACTGGAGAGAAAGGAATTGGCCCCAACACTGGCGTTCCTCTGCATTACAAGGTTTTTGTTATCCATTTTCTGCTGTCTGCGCACGTGGATGTGGAAATGTGTGTGATATTGTGTTCAAGCGTGCTTTGTTCTTGATTGATCGATCATAACTAATAATTGGAATTTATTAGCGTTAGTAGGAAGTTGTTCTTTCTCGTACTATATAATTATTGGATAAATTGTTGATGCAGTAGGAGAATTTCGGTGGATATGTTCCAAAGGTTGACGTCTTGTTGAAATGTATGAATGGAAAATTGCATTTTTCACCTAGTAAAAGCTGTTGTGAGACAAGATAATGTGATACTATTGAGACGTTTTAGGTTAATTGCTGTGGCCTGTGATTCTGTGATTTTGAGTATTCTGTTCTTGTTTTAGGTATGCAAATGTGTGCAGAAGAGATTGTATTTTTATTTTTTTTTTCACGTTGATTGCTCCTGTTTCAGCAGATGTTTGTCATTGGATCAGGCTATTGATTCTTTTCAGAACAGTTTCTTATGATAGTTTTACGTTCCTTTTAGGGATCCAGTTTCCATCGTGTCATTAAAAGTTTTATGGTACAAGGTGGTGATATTTCTGCTGGTGACGGAACTGGAGGGGAATCTATTTATGGGCTGAAATTTGAAGACGAAAATTTTGAATTAAAGCATGAAAGGAAGGGTATGCTGTCGATGGCGAATGCTGGGCCCAATACTAATGGTTCCCAATTTTTCATCACCACAACTCGGACATCTCATCTGGATGGAAAGCATGTTGTTTTTGGGAAGGTAATCAAAGGCATGGGAGTTGTTCGTTCCATTGAGCATGTCACTACTGGTGAAAATGATCGTCCTACAGTTGATGTTGTTATTGCCGATTGTGGAGAAATTCCAGAGGGAGCTGATGATGGAATAGCAAACTTCTTCAAAGATGGTGACATGTATCCTGACTGGCCTGCCGATCTCAATGAGAATTCTAGTGAGCTTTCTTGGTGGATAACAGCTGTAGAATCAATAAAGGGTTATGGAAATGAACATTTTAAGGTAATAATTATCTGAAAAATCGTAAAGATTACTCACCCTTCTCTCCTTAGGGCTCCACAAGAATCTCTCTCCTTCCTTTTTTTATTCAACTAGCTGTCTTGTTAAATACCTGCCTCTGATGTTTGCAGAAGCAAGACTATAAGATGGCTCTAAGGAAGTACCGGAAGGCTCTGCGCTATTTGGATGTGTGCTGGGAAAAGGAAGGAATTGATGAAGGTAGTCCGAATATTCTCTCTACATCTTACAGTTATAGCATTGCTGAGTATCGACTGGGCAATTGAATCTGATTCATAATTCTTCTTTCCGGCCATCTATTCTTGAAGCAGATAAGAGTGTGTATTTGAGAAAGATGAAGGCGCAGATATTTACCAACAGCTCTGTGAGTTCCTATTTTGATTGCCCACTAGTTCTTTACGATGTTAACATTCTTCTTTTCCTTTCATGACGTAGCACCCCAAAGGGAGAATGCTATTAGTGAATTCAAAGGGATAATTTAGAGCCATTTTTTTATGCCGGAGATCTAAGTTCGATTTCCAAGTAAATCTTTCACATCTTTGCTTTATTGCTCTCCTTCTTGTCCTTAAGATAAGGCGGGGAAACTTTTTGTACAAATAAGATAAAGGTTCTGCATAATTTGTGCCTTCTTTTCCTGGTCATTCTCCTTCTCATTTCGTAAAATTTTTTGCTGGGCTTTAGGTGTTGCATTGTTGCTTGTGTTTGCACTCCTCGGTATTGGTATTCATAACCTTTGTTTTTGTTTTCATACATACCATGAATATGATTTGGATTCTACATCTTTAAGGTGTAATGAATTATTAATGCGTATGTTGGAATGTGTCTCCAAGGATTTTGCAATATACTTACACATACTACTACATATATATATGTATATATATATGCGTGTGTGTGTTGTCGTGGATGTATGTGCAGATTATGTCTTTTCAAATAAGTTTTCTGTTTCCGTAAGGACCGTAACATTCATTGCCTATCAGAGAGTGTGATATACATGAATCATTATTCTTTAAAGTTATCTTTTTCAGAATCATTTCAGTTCCATTCTGGCTATTGTGGCATATCTTTTCAAAGTGAAGCTGTTTTGATAAACTGCATGTGTATACAAATTTCTACGTGGTTTATATTTCTGAGATTATTTTCAAATTTTCTCGTTTCACCTAATCTATATCATCTATCTCTTTCTAGGCTTGTAAACTGAAACTAGGAGACTTGAAGGGAGCACTTCTTGACACAGACTTTGCAATGCGTGATGGTGAAAATAATGCGAAGGCATTGTTCCGCCAGGGCCAGGTTGGTTTTTTGTGCCATGACATTGTCATCTTTGGTGGTGCCTTATCTGGAAGTTTGTCTGATCACCAAAGAGGTCATTTCTATGAATAAATTCTTACTGTTGAGAGAGATGAAGACCTAGATCTATGAAGTTAGTATCTTTTCACTAATTTATTGAGAAAATTGTTATGCATTTTGGTTGGATCTACTCGGAGAGGCCATTACTACAAATATTCATGTTGTTAAAAGAGAGAAAGAGACCTAGATCTATGAAGTCAGTATTTCTTCACTTTATTAGGAATATTGTTATGCATTTACTTAGTCAGAATCTACCAACAAATGGACTATCCATAGATGAGGACAAAAAACAGCTTCGAATCCATTAATCGCTTAGCACTACTACCGAGAAAAATTATGACCCAGATCGCTACAATTGCCATTACTTGAAGATCCAGATATCCATGTTGTTTCTTTCTTTTCTTTTCTATGTTTCTTCGTCGTTCTTCTAATATAACTTGTGCATAAATGCAAGTTCGTACCGAAACACCCCCCCCCCCCCCCCCCCCCCCCCCCCCCCCCCCCCCCCAAAAAAAAAGAACTTTTTGTAATTGTCCAGAACATAGAACCAAAATCCCAGGGATAATACAACTTTTTGCTCTTTCATAAGTTTTTTGTCTGCTGCTTGGTTAATGTGTGAATTTAGTTTTGTCCATTGTGCTTCATTGTTGATAGTTCTGATTGGCAAACATTGTTCTTCAGGTACTTGTAATACATGCTAATATCTCTTTAATACTTACATAAAATATGGCCATATATATTTGGTTTAATGAGTTATTGAGGGAAAATCAGTACACACATTCCCTGCTCGTTTGGTACATTCTTTTATTTCTGCCCCTGTTGGCTTGGGACACTTCAAAATCCTTATGCTTGCAGCTATTCTGACATTTGCCATACTGATACATGTACCTTCTGAAATGACCAGGCACATGTGGCTCTCAATGATATTGATGCTGCAGTAGAGAGTTTTAGGAAAGCATTGGAATTGGAACCAAATGATGGTTAGTAAAAGATCTCTCTCACTCAGATTCTATTTGCATTTAATGAAAGAAAGAACAAAAAAGAGGAATTTCCTCATGATGCTTGCCCAAATTAGGCCCTAAAGGAAACAATCAGGGGTTTTACATCCCAGCTTTCCTCAATGTTTTAAACAATACCCTTGAAAGCTCACAAATTTCTCGAGTCCCTGAATATATTTTAATTTTGGATGAATAACCATTTACATTTGAAGCGGTAAGCAAAGCTCTGGACCTTTCAGAGAAACCTTCTATCTGACATTTTACTGCTTTTGCTCCAGGAGCAATAAAGAAGGAGTTTGCTGCTGCAAAGAAGAAGGTAACAACACATGTCTTAGAATTTCTTGTCATCAAAACTGTTACCTATGCTTCTACTTTGACCTCACTATCTCTCTCATTTCTTGGTTTTCTGGAATAGATTGCTGATAGACGTGACCAGGAGAGAAAAGCGTACGCCAAGATGTTCCAATAGTGATTGAGTAAGAACTAACCCACGATAGATTTATGACCGCAGATGTAGAATGATGTTTCTTGTGACATTATCAACGCATTTCTGCTGTGCCGCTGGGTATCCATCATGAAATTTGATATATTATTTCTTCTTTGGTAATTTAGGTCAACTGGTTCAGGCTTTTTTTTGTCGTGCTAAAATCACCTGAAGGGGTTTAAGGTATTGAACTCCTTATAAATGATCGACTTGGTTGCAGAAGAAACTGGCAGCAGATAGTAGGTACATCGAAAGTCTTTTATTATTTCTGATATCTTGTCGTTTGCATTAATCAGTGACTTAATTGTACGCTTACCTAAGTTAATTTTTCTCTTCAAATTGGATCTTCTAGGTTTAAGAAGAGAAACTTGACAAAACCAGACCCCTTCTAGGTAAAAGTTATGCCTGGACCATTTCAGAAGAGAGAACCTAGTCGGCGCTAAGAGGCCGTACACAGCTCTTTTTTTTTGTGTTGTAGCAATCTGTAACTTTCAGTTGGCAGCTGCATTGGAAATTATTCATAGCAATTGAACCATGTTTGATTGGAATTATGAACTTTTGATTTAATGCTCTGATGAGAATGTTGTATTATTATTTTGTAGCATCCATTGCTTTTACCTTATTGTTGGATCTTGTATGTTATTAGTTCATATGGGCAAGAACAACCAATAACTGAGTTAGAGACTGTTTGTCTAATCTTATTTAAAAGATCTTATAAACACGTACATCTGATAATGTGTTTTTAGAGTTTATAAGATGTTATTTATTCTAAAAACATGATCATGAAGATTATAAAATGTTAGTAATGGTAAATTTGTAATTAATTTGAAGGATATTAGTAAGATTTAACATAAATTTGTTTTAAATTTACTATGGGTTTTGCTATTATGTCATTGGTAAACTTAAGTGGATATAAGCTCATAACATCGGCATCATCATCATCATCATCATCATCATCATAATCATCATAGCTACTCCAAATTGCAAATTGCCTAATTGGTCGACTTTGTTTTCTCTTCTCTTCTCTTCTGGTGAAAGTCCACTACTTCTGAATTCTAACCAACTCCCGCCCCAGCAGTCATGATGGAGGATCACTGCCTCATTAATTTGACTGTCTTAGTTGAAAAAACACACACACATAAAGTGGGTTTATCAGACTTTTTTTACATTTAATAAATTAATAATAATAACATTAATTTAATGAAACAAATCTTGGACGAGGACGAGGAAGAGGACGGCTTGCAAGTCTCAAAATTGTTGTAAAGGAATTCATTATGGTAGGCTCGTCGATGGGTGGGTAACATTTAAATTCAAATTCATTACAATAATAATAAATGCACTTGTCAACGAATTTGATTGCATTTATGGGTACATTTTAAGGTATATATTGAGTAGAGCAATAGCCGTCCATTAACAAATTTAGACTGTATTTAACTCTATTTTCTGACCCAGGAATCAAACATGACGGTAATATTAGTTCTTGCAGCTACATGAATTAGTCTCTTTCTTTTAAAAAAATATTTGAACTTTGATCTAGTAAAAATCTTCAAACACTCTTATTAATGTACTTCCTCAAATTCTCTAATTTTGCATTTATTCCTTTCACATTTGAATGATTAGTGAAATTAACTACCGTGTCAAGCTATACATATGTTGACACTCTTTTTCTATTCTAAAACTTTCAATTGAAATTATATATTCCGTAAATTTTTCAAAAAAATATTCTCTTTATTTTTGATATATTTTGAAAAAAAATCTAATTAAAATGTTCTACATTACTATTACTATAATCAGATAATTGTGTATGTGTCAACATCCATCACACATTCATGTGGAGTATGAAGAAAGCCACCCTTTTATGTTGTAAGACAAAAAATGAAGTAGTTCATTGTAATAGATCTTCATAAGGAGATGGGTCAATGATCAACAAATTTGCAGTGGTATATTAAACTAGAACTCGAAGGATTGATGTAATAATATAAGGTTCCATTGCGTGCATATATGTGAGATTGATCTATCTAACAGAAAATCTTGTATTTGAAGTTCATCGTGTGCAAAATTTCCTCAGACTAGCGATAACTACGAATTACAAGCTGGAACAGTCTCAATCCCAGTGAACTTAAAGACAACTCGTGAAATAAAGACGAAAAAGAAAAAAAAAAAAAGGTTGTATACTAAACTAAAAAGAGAGGTAAACATAATCAAAATACACACTAATTAAGTGGAAGACTTGGAAATCCCAACAAAATCAAACTCAAAACAATTCCACACACCCTTATTGTCATAATGCCATCTCACCAACCAACTTAAGAAAAACACAAAGTTCAATTTTGACCTATTCCATCTACCTATCCAACATTTGCATCATCCCCTTTTCTCCTTCGACTTCCTCACAAACACTCACTATATAAACCCCATCATACTACCACCAAATCAATCAACTAATTAGTTTCATTAATTATTCCCATTACTGCATAATTATAGAAATTAAAGATTATTATATGCATTAATGGCCATGAAATGTGGAGGAGGGCTTGTCCTTGTTGTGCTTGTGGTTGCATGCATGTTTGATGCTGCAATGGCAACCAAGAACTGCACTACTGGTTACAATGCAGGCAGGAACCACACTAACGGCTTTTGGGGTTTTGCCGGACGCAAAAATACGACTCTGGGTTCCAGGAGAATCATCGTTGGTGGGTCGGATCATAACTGGCGCTTCGGGTTTAATTATACCGACTGGGCCATCAAGAATGCTCCCTTTTACTTGAACGACACTCTAGGTACGTAAACTCATTACTCTTTTGCTAATGTATCTTTCAAGTGTATATCTAGACTGGTCAGCTAGTACATTAATTAGTTACGTTGGAATAGTCCAATCAAAGTAATGTCAAAGTCTGTCGATGCGTTTATTTAATGTTTTGCAACAAAAGATTGAGCTAGGAGTCATTTGCGATCCCAGTGAATTCTTAAGGTGATAGTGCATACCAAATGTCACATTGTAAGTTTTGAAATGAAAATTTTGAGATAGAAACAAATGAGGGTATGTATGTACGTATGGTCAACAACTCAGCTAATTTCATTACGTTCAATTACAATAAGCATCATTGTAATTAACCATTATTCAATTTGTACAGTTTTCAAGTATGATCCACCAAACGACACCACATTCTCCCACAGCGTCTACTTGCTACCTGATTTCTGGAGTTTCCAAAACTGCGACCTCAAAAGAGCAAGGAAGATCGGAGAAGTGAGTGACGGAAGTGGAGACGGATTCGAGTTCGTGTTGAAGAGATGGCAACCACACTATTTTGCGTGTGGGGAAAGAGACGGATTCCACTGCAAGGTTGGGCTAATGAAGTTCTCTGTCTGGCCCTTGATGCGTTGGCATAACTAAACTATTGATTAGCCAAACATGGCGTTGTCGATCGTCGCATTTTACTTGAATCCGTCGCTATTTGTGATTTGATTTTTGTCTTTTCTTTTTCCTTAAAGAAATAATGGGAGTGCTTGTTTGTTTCTTTTCTTCGATAGGATAACATGATTCTTGTTGTATTGGTATTCAAGTTTGAAATTCAATAAAAGTATTTATTTGGACTTCATTTTATATATATATATATATATATGAAATTTTTTTACCCAAATCAAGTTTGATCGAACCAAATCATGATATACTGGCCATGTGATTGAGCACTTTTCCTGAACTGTACATCAATTACACGGTAAGCGTATTGCACTGGCCATATAATTTGTACTATACTTGCTTTTTTTTTGGTATTAAATGATGAAAATATTGTCGTATTAGTATAATATAATATAATAATATGACGTAATTTTACATTACTTTGTGAAATGAGTGTTTTCTAATGTTTAATTATTCTTAGGGTTAATTGCACTAGATCCCCTTTGAAAATGCGAAATTACACTTTTTTTCAAAGAAGTTTCAAAATTACACTTACACATCTTTCGAAGATTATTGTTTACATCTGACCCCCTTTCGTTGGGATTTTGACGAGAATTCTAATTTCTCATTTTGTGTAGACATATTTGTACGTGCATATATATATATATATATATATATATATGTAGCGTGTACCGATGTTCAGTAACATTTTTTTCATTCCTCTTATTTAATTAAATAATTTTATCGTCTCCAAGTTGAAATTTTTTGTACCTTAATGTCAATTTTCATAAGTTTTGGGAGTTTAAAGTAAAATAAAATATTTTTTTATCACTATATTAATGATGGTGTAAAGGATGAAATTGTCACATTAAATTAAAAATTACTAATCATGTCTCTAAATAGTTTCTCTTTTACCTTTCAAAAAAAAATAAAAAAATAGTTTCTCTTTTAATTTTAAGAAATAACTAGTTGAATGATTAGTAATTAACCCAAAGTGGAGGGTACAGAAAAATATTTCCCCGCCGGTCTTGTGGGTGCAAAATGCAATTTGCAGAACTTTAGATGCTATTTAACAATTTATAATAGAACCTCTATAAATTAACACTCGATAAGTTAATAATCTCTCTAACATAATAATTTTTCTCAGTCCCCACCAGGGCCCAAGGAACTAATTAATAATTTTGATAAATTAATATGATAATAATTTTGATAAAGACTTTTATATAAATTTATGATCCCTTCAATAGTATAAATTGGAAAAATTGCATAAAATCCCCATGTGTTTTGAAAATTTAACTAAAAACTCCCTGTGTTAAAAAAATAAACAAAAAAAACCCATGTGTTTTTAAATTAAGCACACGCTCTCCTCTCCGTTTATTTTCTTTAACGCCGTTAATTTTTTAATTATTTTTCGTTATGCCCTTACATGTAATAAGTTATGTGTATTACAGTGATCGTTGATCTTCATTGATCTGCTCTGAACCGTTGGATCTAATCAATTTTTAATAGCCATTGGTCTTCAAGTTAAAAATGAATGGTCCAGATTTTATGTATTTTAAATATATATTTTATATTTATATGTTTATATATATATATATAAAACTATATATAAAAACAAAAAATATTTTATCATTTTATAATATTATATTTCTGTCTAATATATATATATATCATATACTGTAAATACATATGGAATTCGCCGGTGGAGGGCCATCGCCCAGATCCACCTCCACTGGCCGCCACCTATTTGAGAGCCGATCGTCATCTCCACCTGCGATGGTGCGCGGCGACGTCTGGGTCACGTTGCCGCTGCCCAGATCTGGGTTGGCGACGACGATCGTCGCCACCTGTGCGATGGTGCGCGACGACGACGTCGCCGCCCAGATATGGGATGGCAACGGCCGTCGTCGCGGAGAAACGGAGTTTTGACGGGAGGGACTGACTGGGGAGGAGAAGAGGAGACTAGGGCGGCCGGCGAGTTTCAGGGGCGTGACGATTGCCGGCGAATGGCGAGTTTCAGAGGCGGAGGCGGTGGTCGGCGAATGGCGGAAGGTGGACGAAAGTGGTGGGTTTTGGGAAAGATAAACATTTATTTCAATTGTTATTTTTAATATTTAAAAATATAATTATATTAAAAATTTGAAATCTATATAAATACACAAATTCAAAATACACCAAAATTATAATCAAATTAACTAATAATATTTAAAATAAAATAATGTATTTTGATTTTAAAAATTATAAATAATATTAAAATAATGATAAAACTTTAATATTTCATGTGTAAAATATGTATAATAAATTAACTTTATGTAATAACATTTTTTACATATATAAATACTGATGAATATTACTCTTTTAGTATTTATCATATTTGTTTCAATTTTAAAAACGTAAAGAATTAATCAAAAATAAAAGAAAAGGAATAATGGAAGATACAAGGGCAATTTTGTCTATTCAAGAAGTCAACGGTTGAAAGTTGGTCAAAAAGCTATTCCACTCGCATTTTCAGTGTGTGCAAGTAACTCTATGTTTTCTTTAACGGACAGAGTTTTTTTTGCAGGGTTTATCGTTTTAGGTCTTTTTTGCCTATTTAATTAACACAAATAAGTTTTTTAGCAAATTTCCTATAACACAGGGGGGATTATGCAATTTTCCCTTATAAATTAATAATTCTATAAAAGTACAATATAACTAGGACAATTTAATAAAATATAATTCTATTGTTGTTTGCTTCTTCTTAAAATTTAAATCTAACTTGGTATTCCTTCCTTTTTGTAAGTTAGCCGAAAGGTACTCAAATGATCGCTTGAGTGTATCCGATATTGTACATTGATTAACTTTCACATGCAAATTTCCATCAATCCATTGTGGCAAATCTTTTTAAGTGCATTTGGGGTGATCTCTCTTATACTCACATAGTGCTTTATATATTTGATCTGTTGTGATTGATTATTGGACACTTTTAGATGAGAAACCATGGTTGTATGATTTTGATTTGAATTGACTAATTAAGAACGTTTAATTTTATTTATATAGTGGTTTATTTCTTTAGCATACATGAACTTGCATTAAGTTTAACCAGTACTATGTACTATAATAAACTTTATTTTTTTTTGGGATATATTATATTTAATTAGTTATATTGTACATAAATATCATTCAATTAGTTAATATAATGTATATGTTTTATTCATAAAAAATATATAATGAGTTTCGTTGAATAGAAAAAAAAAATCCAATTAAATTAATAAATTATTAATTTATCTATTAATTAATACCTTTATAAATTAATAAAATTATATGTTCCCAATATTATTAATTTATAAAGATTTTACGGTGCTTTTGAACCCGATTTATTCCGGGTGGGTTTCATCCTAACCCGACCCTGATTTCTGTTTACCCGCCGAAAACCTTCTTTGTACCTACTGCGCAGTCCTCCTACACTTGCTCCGGTAGGTTTTCGTTTTCCTCCGAAAATGCCCCTCCGTAAACCTTTACATCGACCTCTCCACACCCTAAATCTCCGACCCAAATCGGTAAATTCCGCATATCCGCCGTCGCCGCCGCCGCTTTTTGGGTCTCCGCCGGACACCCTCCTCGTCGACAAGGCCGTATCAATCCTCAAACACCACCACCCCTCCCACCTCGACCCCTTAGTATCTCAATTTACCCCTCAAACCGCCTCCTATTTACTCCTCCAATCCCAAAATAACCAGAATCTAACCCTAAAGTTTCTCAATTGGGCTCGCAGGTTGCCCTTCTTTAGTAACCATCTACAATGCCACTGTCTCTCTATTCACATCCTCACTCGCTTCAAGCTGTATAAAACCGCGCAGTCCCTGGCGGAGGAAGTTGCTTTAAGTTTTCCCGATGATGAGAAGGGCGATTTAGTGTTTTCATGCCTTAGAGACACGTACCAGGCTTGCAACTCGAGCTCCGCGGTGTTTGATTTGATGGTAAAAGCGTTCTCTAGTTTGAAACTGATAGATAGAGCTTTAAATATTATGAATTTAGCTAAATGTCATGGGTTCATGCCTAGTGTGTTGTCGTATAATTCTGTTCTAGAGGCGATAATTCGGAGTTCGGCTCGTGGGTATGTGGAGTCAGCGAGAAGTGTGTATTTTGAGATGATAGACAATGGTATTTCACCAAATGTTTTTACTTACAACATATTGATTAGGGGGTTGTGTGCAAATAAGGAAATGGATAAAGGATTAGGTTTCTTGGAGGAGATGGAGAAAAAAGGGTGTTTACCTAATGTGGTTACATATAATACATTGATAGATGCCTACTGTAAGATGGGGAACATGAACGAGGCGTATGCGCTATTGAAATTGATGTGGGAGAAGGATTTGGAGCCAAATGTGATTACGTACAATGTGATAATCAATGGGTTGTGTCGAGAAGGGAGGATGAAGGAGACAAACAAGGCTTTTAAGGAGATGAAGGCAAAGGGTTTGGTTCCAGATGAAATTACGTACAATACACTTGTCAATGGGTACTGTAAAGAGGGAAATTTTCACCAAGCTCTTGTGTTACATGCAGAGATGGTGCGGAATGGGTTGTCTCCGAATGTGGTGACTTATACTTCTTTGATAAATAGTATGTGTAAAGCAAGGAATTTGCATCGAGCCATGGAGTTCTTTGACCAGATGCAGATCAGGGGACTGACCCCAAACGAGAAAACATATACAACTTTGATTGACGGTTTCTCTCAGCAGGGTTTCGTGGATGAAGCTAACAAACTTTTAGGTGAAATGATTAGTAGGGGTTTCTCACCTTCCATTGTGACTTACAATGCATTGATCAATGGGCATTGCGTGTCAGGTAGGATTGATAATGGTTTACAGGTGATTCAAAATATGACTGCAAAAGGAGTACATCCAGATGTTGTAAGTTACAGTACAATCATATCTGGGTTCTGTAGAAATTTTGACTTAGATAAGGCATTCCTAATGAAAGAGGAGATGATCGAGAAGGGGATTCTACCTGATGCCATTACTTATTCATCACTGATTCAAGGTCTTTGCGAACAGAGAAGATTGACTGAAGCTTGTAAATTATTTAAGAAAATGTGGAAACTAGATCTGCAGCCCGATAAGTGTACATATACCACTCTTATCAACGCCTATTGTGCAGAAGATGATATCAAAAGTGCAATTCATCTCCATGATGAAATGATTAATAAGGGTTTCTTTCCTGATGTTGTTACCTATAGCGTGTTAATAAATGGTCTTAACAAGCAGGCTCGAAGTAGGGAAGCAAAGCGGCTTCTTTTCAAATTGTTGTATGAGCAACCTGTTCCTCATGATGTCACATATGATTTGCTGATAGAAAGTTGTAGTAACATTGAATTTCAGAGTGTGGTAGCTCTTATAAAAGGATTCTGCATGAAAGGTTTGATGAATGAGGCTGATCGGGTTTTCAAGGCAATGCTTCAGAAAAATCACAAGCCTAGTGAAGCAGTTTATAATGTTCTCATACACGGTCACTGTAGAGCAGGAAATTTGCAGAAAGCCATTGATCTTTACAGGGAAATGGTCCATCATGGGCTTGTTCCTCACGGAGTAACCGTTATTGCTATAACTAAAGCACTCCACAAAGTGGGAATGACGGAGGAGCTGAGTCAAATTTTACAAGATACATTGAGAAGCTGTAAAATCATTGACGGTGACCATGCCAAAGTCCTTCTGGAGGTCAATTTCAAAGAAGGGAACATGGATGCTGTATTTAACATTCTCGCAGACATGGCCAAGGATGGCCTTCTTCCGAATGAAGTAAGAACTACTGCTTAGGCACGTGAATAAATGATTTGATCAAAAGAGTTGATATCATGTGGGATCACTAAGCTGTTTGTGTAAAAATGAAATGTAACCTTGAATAGGGTACATGGGAAGAATGCGGTTGAGCATATACCATGCGTTTCTTCACATCGTCGGTGCCAGGCCGAAGATGAAACTTTTTTCAGACTCAGTGTTGATTGCTTATGATATCGTGTCCATGTACTGAGTTGAACTATACAAGATTCATTAAGAAGCTGCTATGCCACTAACAGGTCGAATAGCTGAAGATTTTCTTATGGCCAGCCAAGAAGAATGGGAATTCGTTCAACGAATACTGATTGATATGGCCATAGATGGACTTATTTTCGATGACCTACGTGGGGACTACCAAGATTTACTGAATGGATGGTAAGATTTCATTTGGAATGGCAATACTATTTCATGAAGAAATGAGTATCAGATGGTGTTGAGTATGGAACCGCCATAGTGATATCATGTCCAGTGCACAGCTGCAAGATCATCCACTGATGTGTTGTCGCCAATAAGTTCAATTACAATCGTCTATGCGCAAAGCATCCAGTCTCTTCTGGGGTTTTGCTCTCAAATGCTCTTAGCCAGCATTCCGGTTGTCTGAATCTTGCGTTTCCTATGTGCACAACGAGCAAGTTTCTTCAGTCTATGTACTTAGAAAGCCTCCTAGCATACTGTCCGGAATCCTCCATCACCCGGAACACAGATAAGGTGACTTTGATACGCTATTCACAACAATCAGACTTTGAGCGAGATATAATCAAAGGTTCTATGCGGACTCAAAGGCGTGAAATAGTTATTTGGAAATTGTTTCAAACAAATGCGCATTCCCCTCTTCTTTTGGACAGCATAAAAAAAATTCTCTTATTTTTTTTTTGTTTTGATATCTCCGAGGTGATTAAACTAATTTGTAGTCATTGAGCGGGCAAAAGAAAAGCATTCAAAATTGTCAGAGTACACGGCCAGCAAAAACAGAAGAGCAAGCAAAAAGTAGTAGTAGAAGAAAAAAAAGAGAAGAATTTTGGGATGACTAATCCCTTTAATCCAGTTCATATAATGTCTTTTTTGGGAGCTAGAGGAAATGCATTTCAGGTACATCAATTAGTAGGTATGAGAGGACTAATGTTAGACCCTCAAGAACAAATTATTGATTTATCCATCCAAAGTAATTTATGCAAAAGGCTTTCTTTAACAAAATATATCATTTCTTGCTATTGAGCCCGTAAAAGCATTGTGAATGTTGCTAGAACATCATATGATGGATATCTCGCACACAGACTTGTTGAAGAGTTCAACACATTGTTGGACTTTGAACAGATTGGGCACCGCCCCTAGTATTTCTGTGAGCCATCGGAATAGAATGATGCCAGAAAGGATTTTTATCCAAACATTAATTGGTTGTATATTAGCCGATGATATATATATATATATATATATATATGGGCACACGCAGCGGGTTCAAGACGACTAGTTTTGCAGTCACATCTCTGTTCAGATATGGAAAAATGCATGCAAGCAATCTCCATCATATAACATAACATAGCCGGTCCTCCTGGATTTTCTAGAACTTAGGTGAGACAGGAGTTTTTGCAACCCTGTCTACGACCCTTTTTTTCTATAATATGAGAGCCACAAAAGGTCTATGACAATCTGACTTTATGAAACCTAAAAAGAATGAATAATTAGCAAGACTAGAGTCATTCTAGCAAAGCACTTCGAAGTCAAAATTTTGAATGTTAAGCTCACCAAAGAAAAAGAAAAAAAAAAAAAAAAAACATAAACCAAAGCTTGTCTCATGGTGATATTCGACCCAGCTACAAAATTCGTCGTGCCACAGATTTCAGTGTTTGGAGTTCATTTGCCGGGATCACTGATAAGGATCAACAACAGGCCGCTCACAGCTCAGGAGATTTAGCTCACTGGCTGCTGGTGGTTCCCCTGACCATTTGAAGACGGCCCGTTGGTTGCACCTGTGTATCCGTATCCATTGTAACCTTGTCTTCCATAGTAACCCCCATTCTGCCAAACAAAAGATAAAAAATACAAAGGAGATAATCAAACAGAAGATCCAGTGTCATTTGATTGGGAAACTAAAGAGCAGCTTTATCTCTACTGTATCTTTTAATTGATGGTTTTGTGTAACTAACTTCGGATTGTTCTTGATGGGATGATAATTACATGAGTGCACGTTGGAATTAGTACAAAACTATATCCATTGTGTACTCATGCTTCCATCAGTCATATTCTGGAGACTTTATTCTTCAAGTTATTAATATGTAGTCGCCACTTTCTCCTAAAGAAATCGGGGCAATCCAACTTAGGAAGACCAGAGTCACATGGTAATAATTGAACAATGAAGATTTACCTGCTTGTTACCCAGATTTCGACCCCAAGAAAGACGAACTGTCTGCTTGCCAATAACTGTGCCATTTAATCTTTGAATTGCATCCTCTGCATTGCTTCTGTTGAAAGAGAAAATTGGAAGGGTCATGCCATGGTTACTGAAACAACTGCTGCAGCAACTTTCCTTATAGCAGGAAACCTAGGAACTCTAAAGAGTTATGCTTATTACTAATATGCTTATAAATCGATGATTATTATGTAGATAATAGCATTTACCACTAATTACTACTACCTCTGCAGCCACAGAAGCAACAAATTCAGAAGGATCATAACTCTGATCAAATTTACAGAAAGCAGTTTCCTGACCTTGTAACAATGTGGTGTACAAGATATAAGAACACAAGTGAAAGGTGTACTGCATGTAAAATACTCATGAATAAGTGAGCAAGAAAAAACATGACGTAGCCAAGGGACCACGGCTGAGGTGTGGGATAAAACTATCCCTGACATAGATTATGAAGTGAATATCAACAACGATTTGCAGTTTATGCTGTAATTTCCATCAACAAATCAGCTCATTTCTGAAAACTCATCCATAACATGTTAGAAGAGCCAACATACAGCATGAGAGAAGAAATTTACAGAATACAACAGTATCATTGCATATTAAATGTATAATATCTAACTAGTTACATATTCTCCATCCAGCCAAGATCTTTTAACAGGCAAATGATATTACTTAGTATTTTGGATATGCCGATACTAGGTGCAACAGATTTCTCTGTAGTTGTGACCGTCCAACTGTAATTTTTATTTCGAAGATTGTTATGATGAGATATATGTAGCAGTTACCAAGATGCTTTTCTTCTTGTTTTGGAAGAATGCTTTTGTTCTTTTCAATGTGCACCTCACACTTACAACATATTTTAGAAATTCTCAGATGGACCACCCCCATTTAGGTAAACATACAGGTTCCTTGTTTAACTACACATGAGAATGCTTTCATATTATTTCATGGGCATGAATTGTATTTCTAAGCAAAAGAATTTGTACCAACGAGCCACACCACAGAATTACCTGTTTGCAAATTGTACAAAACCGCATCCCTTTCCAGCTGGTATTTTTACAGAGACAACCTCGCCATATGGAATAAAAGACTCTCTGAGCTGTTCATCAGTGACATCAGAGTCAAGCCCACCCACAAATACCTAACACAAACATGCATGACCTGAATTAGTCAGGATATAATTTTCTGATCACTAACTTCAAGAAGTGAGCAGAACTCACTGTAGTGTTAGATGAATCACTCTCTGAGTGACCTACAGGTCCAGCGCCATTTGGTGCATATCCAGCAGACAAGACCATGGCTAAAGAAATAAGTCAGAATTGTTGAATAAATGTTACACTAAAAAATTGTAATTGACAACACAAACGTAATTCTATAGAAAGGCCACATAACTCAAAAGAACACTCAGAGGACTGAGAAGAATATTTTAGGAAAGTTTTGATGTCTTAACGCATATTTTTAGTAGATAATAGAATTGACCAGAGGAAGTGGCTTGAAACTTACCTTCCCACTTACTTCATTTACTATTTTACATGAAAGAGAAGGATAAAGAAGATAAATGAAGTCCATATCATGTACATATAGTACAATAATTAGTGATTATTTTGCTATATTTATATAAAATACACTACTGTACATGTTATGGAGCAGAATTATCACATATGCATACACATATGAAGCACATACACAACACGTGTACATATAAATTACAGAGAGCACTTCATACAGTAAGTACATAACGAGTTTTTCATCAAAATCAGCCATCTATGTGAAAAGCTACCACAGAGTAAAGAACGAAACAATTTCTTGGGCCAAATGCACGGCAGCAGAACTGTAGAAGCGATATTGTACCTTGTGAAGAATATAGCTGCTGTTGTGAAGGTTTCTTCGGGGTTGCAACACCAATGCGCATAGGCCTACTTGAACAATATATGCCATTCATTTCAGTCATGGCCCTGGACTTCTCATTTTCATCACCAAACCTGACAAAGCCATAACCCTTTGAGCGGCCAGTATTTGAATCAACTACCACTTTTGCACCTTTAACAGATGGATACTTGCTAGCAAAGGTATCATGTAACAGTGCATCAGTAACATCGGTAGCCAAATCTCCAACAAATATTGACAAATCAGAACCAGCTTCCGGCCGCCTATCACCAGTGCTAAAGGCTGCCCAGTTTAAGCGAAAGGGTTGATCTGCATTGGGCATCATGGTGCCATTGTAGCTCTGCAGAACATTCTCCGCTGCTAAATGAGAATTGAACTCGACAAACCCATATCTCTCTGATTGACCAGTCTGCTTATTGCGGATTATCTTAACAGAAATAACCTGCATGTTTGAATGTCAGAAGTTATCAAATACACCAGTCAAAAATCTAACAGTTCCATAAAGCAACAAAGGATAATTGCAATCTAGGCCTCAGATGGTCCAGTCAGAGTGCTACATTGAAGCAATCAGAAAATGTAATCAGTGAAAGATGGCAAATGTATATCTCACAAATTGACAATGTATACGATGGGTACTATTCACAGAACTTTGCATAAAGTACATGTCCTGAAAGCATAGACTCACTGAGGGGTGATACTTGCAAAGTAATTGCTATATTGTCAAGGAATGGATGATACCCATTTCAAAGTCGAGTTTGTATGCTGCATTCATAAAACTCAAGGATACAGAGTACTTGATGCTCTTAGTGATCTTTTAATTATCTCGAAAACAAGATTGGAGTGCTAGAAAGACCCAGAGAAGAGGAACTCGGTTTCAGTAGATTACTTACATGGGGAGCATTAAATCAGAACCAGCTCTTGAAGGATTTAGCTTTTCAATAGATAGTCATTAAATGCGAGCCCAAGTGGCTCCCCAAAACGGGATTGATTTATCATCAAGGGATCAAAACACTTTTAACCCTAAAAGAATCTTAGCATGCCCAACACAAGGTAAGAGAAAGAAAAGGTAGAATTAGTGAAGAAGTTCAAAAGAGAGGAAGAAAAGAAAATTGAAAAAAGAAAAACGACAAAGGAAGAAAGGAAGATGGCACATTCTGGTGGCTACAGCTGATCATAATGTCAAAGGGTAGGAGCCACAGATGGAAATTTGTGGGCGATGATATCTCACCTCAATCATTCAATATCTGTTATTTCTGTTACGTATCTTTTCTGTTTATTCCCCATCTGCCCTCATTAAAAGGCAAATAAAAAGAAAGATGTCATTCTTGAAAGTCGGAAGATAAACTTCAAAATTAGCACCACAAATGTCAGCTGCTGTTCCCGTCTAATTCAGAAATAAGATAGCATCTCCATTCTCTCAATTATATTGAGTTACCCTTATCAAAAGATTTACTGACTTCCATCAATTGGAAAAATTTACCTACCTCATGTTTATTAGAAAGAAAATCCTTCCCTTTCTTTTATCTCCTTTACGGAGCTAGTCTAGGTATTACAGGATTTGCAACCAAAATAATTCTCGTCTACAAGGCCCTTTGGGCGGTAAATCTATCAGTACCATACCTTCTCAGAACAGGTATATTATTATTTCATTAGCTTGTAAGTGAACTCCAGAGTCGAATTTTCTCAAGGACGAGTTATGACAAAATTCATGAGGTGTCTTTAAAGTTGTTGGCTGGGGCAAATAAACGAATGCTTAAGTGAGCACTCGAGTGGGGTTTTCATAAATAAAGATGGCGTGTATCTTCAGAGAATGTAATGAAACAATCTTGAGAGCTTATTACTACAGTTTACAGCATGTCAACAGCAGCTTGATGATGACTCATCAATTTAATCTCTTTTTTAACCTTCCAGAACATAAGAGCATGTCAGTCATCAATCCCAAGTAATTTTTCTTTAGCTTAACTAAGAGAGGCGCCCGTACATAAAATCAAGAACATCAACCACTAAGATGAACGAATACGAGAAAGACGCAAGACACAAAATCCATATCTTGAGTCAGTTACCAATAAAAATGGACGTTTGTGCATGACCAATAAGCCCTACTTGAAATTGTTCCCATGTTTCTGGTTGTAAACTGAGCATGATACATTTGTTTGACAAACACAATGCGTACAGCACAAGATCTAATTCTCATATCTAATTTCCTTAAACATTAAAATGCAGCGTCCACGCGAGAGGAACATGTGGACAACTCACCAGAATTGCAGAACAAAATCAGGCATTCACTTCAGCAATGTAACTTTCCAGATCCCACGGATTAAACACGATACAAAAACCAGAAACACATATAACTGAATATAAAAACACTCTTTTACCTCTCCAGTCTGAGAAAAACAAGCATGGAGATAACCTTCATCCATCCACTGCTGGAGATCTCCAATCCAGATCGTCTTGTTATCTTCACCCGAACTCTGAATCTGATTACCCTGCTTCGGTGTGTGAGTTTGCGGATGCGGCTGGTGGTGGGGGTAGTACGGCACGTAATGCTGGTTGTACATCATCTGCTGCTGCATCGCCATCACCGGATACTGCATCGCCATCCACTGCTGCTGGTACTGCTGCATCGCCACCCACTGCTGCTGCTGCTGCTGCTGCTGCATCTGCTGCTGTTGCTGCTGCTGATTCAAATCTCCGCCGTTCATTCTTCTCTCCCTCCCTCCAAGCTTGAGTTTTCGCTAGACTAGGTGTACCTGGTCGGAGAAACCAGGCTAGAGAGAGAAAGAGGGAGGAGAGAGAGAACGAGAGCAAGAGAGAGGAGAGAGAAAGAGAGAGAGTTCTTGTGAAGTCGGCTGACCAGGAAAATAAAAAGGAGTAAGTACGAGGGATCTAGGGTGGATTCAACGTGTGGCACTGCACTTGACGACGTCGAATCAAGACCGTAAGGTGGATGGAGAGTGTCTGACTCTGGCCGTTGATTTCGCAGAATTGGCTACTCGTGGGTCCACTAGACACCCGTTGCAAGTGGGTCCCTTTTTTTTCCAATTTTAGATCTGACCATTAGATTTGGGTGGGAGAACAGCTACTGATTCTGAATGGACGGCTGGGCGTTGTTGATTGGATATTTAGGGGTGCGTTTGGTGAAAGCGAAAATGTCGTCGCCAAATCTCATTTTACACTTATCTCTTCTGCATTAACACTAATCCAATAACAACCATATTTTGAATTACAAATTTAAAGTGATCGAATTTATAAGTTTTTTAAAATATATTATAAGATATTTGAGAATTTATAATTTTTATAAAAATTTATAAAATTTCAAACTAAAATAATTTACAACCATATAAGCTTTTTAATAATATATTTAAAATCAATCTGATTTTAAATTTTAATAATTGATGACTTTTCCGATCGCTTTTACAATAGGGAAAAAATACAAGCAATTTATGAGATGATGTAAATGAAACCCTATGAAAAATAAAATAGTAATTTATCTTCTTGTGATTTTGAAAATGAATCAATTTAACTCCCCGTACAGGGTGATAAATTACTTTTTTTTTTATAAAAAGATAATTTGCTCATTTGCAATATCATAAGAAGGTAAATTATATTAAACCCGTTTTACAATATGAAGAGCATATACCCAAGCACTATAAAATCTTATAACGTTTTACTTATCTAAACTCTTTAAAAGATAATTTTTTAATCAAATTCTCATATTTATCTTTTAGAACATTTTACAAGACGTGAAAGTTTATAAGATGTCCCAGATAAGTATAGCCAATTAGAATAACTTCTATAAAAAAAAATCAAAACATAAAAGCAGACATTATTAATGGGGAAGATTTCAACACGAATTAAGTTGGCCCAAACAAAACAATAAATTTGTTCGTATGATTAATTATTCTCTTAAATTATATAATGAACTTATTATATGATTAGCTTTACATATAATTACATTTTACCCCTTAATATATGATCTATTTACATGTATCGTACCTGTTTTCTGAAAAATAACATATACATTCACCAAAAATATCAATATCATTTACACAAATCACTTTTATATTTTTTTTAAAAATATACGTATAAACCCATTAAAAGCGATAACATCATTACACAAATTATTCTATTTTTTGGATGCCAAGAGTGTTTTCAAAACTACGCAAAAAATGAGAATAATTTGTGTAAATAAATCATAAATAAAGAAGTTGAAGAATCATCCCTTAACTTTAAGTTCATATCTGAGCAAGAATTTCAAGAAAAATATGGTTTCAGTTACAATTACAAACACCTTAATTTGAATAAAGAGATGGGAAGTCAGAGTCTTAAAACTTATAAAATGAGTAGTATTTATGAACACAGTACCAAACAATTCAATGTTCCTTTTGACTTATTGTTTCTGGGATAAACATTAGTTACATTATTTGATCAACATGTCAATCAATAGTTCAATATATCCTGCAATAATCATCAAATGAACATACTCACACATTGAACCTAACCAACTACCACCCCATTCTTTAGGTTCAATGATTCATTCATATGAAAAAGTGTAAGAAATTCCTCATAAATGAAGCCAATCATTAATCCTACCAAAGGATATATGAAATTTGAGCTATTATTTTCAAAACAAGGATCAACTACATCATTCAGAACATTAAATTATTCATAATGGCCTAAAAACAATAAAGAAATGCGAATTAAGACAAATAAATGGCAAATCCCGATATCGATTCATCAATAACATGTCAAGGCTCATCAACACAAACATTTTCTTGCATGCATCAAAGCTTCTCTTAATAGTTTCAAAGGCACCTGGTATGTATTCTGGGAAGACCATCAGATTCCCAACAATACATGTCTATAACAAGCAAATTTTCATCATAATCAGTTTAGCTACACCATATAACTCAAAAGACAAGTATCCGGATGCAAGCTAGGGCCAAAATTGCAACGGGGCGATGCCCCGTTGGCTTCTGCAGTCAAAAGAATTAATGAATAAATAAGCTAAACTAAACATGCTATACATAGAGGGATCGCACCGCATTTACAACTTGTAATCTTCTTCTAGGAAACTCTTGTACTGCGTTCCCTTCAGAGTTTTTCTGACGTCCTCCCAATTTTCGACCTGTGAAGACAAGGGTCCTTTGTGTATCTTTACTTGACGACTATGGAGGTCTCGTTGTGGAACCTTCAAGAACTCTTGAACGTCAACCAATTTCTGTAAGTAGGTAAAGAGAAAGAGAAGATGAAAGCTGAGCATTGAAGCGTAGAAAATGATATGCAAATATTCGAGGATTATGAAATGTCAAATGCCTTACTGTACGGTTTGTAATTATGTCCTCATAGTAGAGAATGATATGTCGAGTGCTCTTGAAATATTGCAAGGATTTGGTAACCAGATCTTCAACTTGCTTCAGATTTGGTATGAGCAATGTTGTATTGATAGTCGGTTTGTATTTAGCAAGTATCTTAGCCTGCATCAGTTAAATAACTTTAAGACCAGAATTGTTCTGCGGATGTTGGGAGAGAGAGAGAGAGAGAGGACCTCATGCGTTGAGTGGACATGAGATTTGTGAGTTCCATTCAGTGGCTTGGCATTTTGGTCATAAGAATTTGCAAGAATTGAAATCATCCGACGCAAAAGGTTCCTTCTGAAGAGGAAAATGGCTGAAACACCGTTACTCTTGAAGTATTCCACTATTTGTTCGTGATTCTGCATTAAGCCCTGCAACAAGTCGAAAATGTAAGAAATACCTTGCTTACTTCATTCTTCAGTGTGGAACAATTTTATTATGAGAACAGAATTGGGAATGAAAACGTATTTGTCTAATAAATCAAAGAAGTAGTGATCAAATGAAATGACAATTTAGCAATGGTTGACGTACTTGAGCCATAAGAGGCAAGCAACTTTACAACTTTACATCTACTGCAAACTGCATTTTCATTGGCCAATAGAAAACAGGAAGATGAAACCAAGTGCACCAAAGTATAAGGGAGAGTTTTTAGATGAGGAAAACAAAGGATATCTACAACACACGGGAAGAGAAAATAAAGATTGCATAACAAATAATACCAACATGCTTCAGTTCAATTTCTTAAAAACCATTGTCCGGTCAGTCTTCTTGAGACAATACACTAAAAGCAACTATTCAGATATAGTCATCACATGCCAGCATACTAATTGATGTAAACTTGTGATAAGGACAATTTTATCAAAGTACACTTCATGCTGATAATGTTGTTCGGTTGGTATTAAAATTAGGTAAAGAGGCATGGAATCAGCATTATTAATGTTAGTTGCCATCACTATTCAGTTAATATTCTTTAGTTGCCAAGTCCTTGTCAG
Source organism: Sesamum alatum (assembly GCA_034509735.1). Classification (NCBI taxonomy): domain Eukaryota; kingdom Viridiplantae; phylum Streptophyta; class Magnoliopsida; order Lamiales; family Pedaliaceae; genus Sesamum; species Sesamum alatum. Next base: position 1,577,150 of record JACGWO010000006.1, read on the forward strand.
ATTTTGTTATCAGGGTAAAAGAAGTTGAAGAACTTTACTATATGAGAAGTCACAGAATACTTGCCATACTACGATAACAATAAGCCTAATACCCTGTAAAAGATCTTGTTTGTTTAAAACTGACATGTAATATCAATTTATATATAATTAGAGAAAAAGCAAGACAACTTTATATTGTCCGAAAATACAAAGTTCTCACCTGGTTAAGCATCCACTTCAACCCAACGGCTGCAGTGCATTCATTTTTTGAGGCACTTGTAAGCATGTCTAGATTATAAAGTTTATCCAAAGTTTCTCTAATTGTTGATATGTTACTTCTCCGGACCTTAACTGAGAATATCTCCCCATTGGAGCTTATATTGATGTGACTGTTCAACAATGTTTCAAACCATCCACTCCCAGACCTCTGCGTCGACAAAATTGCAAAGTTCCGTACGGGATTGCATGCACATTCATCCCTAGTTAATCAGAAATGGGATATAAGTAAAATTAAACCGTAGCATAAGGCTTAACTTTCAGCTATGGTTTACCTGCTGAAAGTCTTTGGCTTGGGGAAATGCACATATGGTTGTTCTGAAGGTTCAAACTCAGTCACTTCACAAGGTCTCTCTACAACGTTAATGGCCAATGAATGTCGGGCCGACCACACGCCAAATTGTCCAAGACAAACCGAACATATATAAACTCCACAAATCATCACGAAAATCAAAACTACCATCCTCAATACCAGTGTATTTTTCTTAGGAGGTTTGGTAATTAAGCTTTCCTGAAATTCAAGCAAACATCAGAATGTCAATAGAATGCAGAGCATACAATACAAATCCAAGATTAAAATCCCATGTATGATCACAACTCTTCAACTCCTGTAAAACCAAAACAGTCAGCTCGATTGAGCTTGAAGAGTAGCCAAGATTCTAGAAACAAGAATTGGTAAAACAAGAGGGCTTAATTCTGATATTCAAATTTAATTAAACCGCACAAAGCATCTACAAGATTAAAAAAATAAATAAATGGCAAAAAGTTGAATAAATTTCTTTAAAAAAAAATCAAACAAAACATGGGTTGCTTCATTTGACAGCAAAAAACACTCGTGTGTACGGTATTTCACTATCCAAATGCCCAGATCAAGAAAAAAGACATCAATCAATAAAACAATAAACCTCATCAAAAAGAATCTACATACAATTAGAGCATCACAATTTCCGGCTAACACGAATAAAGAAATATCCGCAACCAGCAAATGAGAAAATAAAAATGGGGGAAAACGAAAAAATACCTTGGTAAAGAAACAGAGGTGGTCTTCGGCCATGGTTTCTCCGTTTACGCCGAAAAAAGGGAGCTCAGATTCAAGACGTATCTAACCTTTTCTTCTTAGCTTTATTCATCCTACACCTTTTCTTCTATTCTCTTTTTTGTATAGTAAATGCTTACATGCAACACCACATGTACAAACACACAAGCGTGTGTATGTATAGGTAGAGAGAGAAAATACAAAGGTCCGAGCTTTTTCTCGTGAATAGCAATACGAAAATGCTACAAAGACCGTTGCCACGCTCCCTTTTTCTATGCTAACTTTCCGAGATTTTCCTTCAGATTAACACCTCCATCATTACTTTCTCTCTCTAGGAGTGTTTCTCTCTCTCTCTCTCTCTCTGTGAGTGAGAGGGGGGGTGTATAATGTGAGCTCTGATGTGGACGGAATTGGGAATGTACAAGCTCTAAAACGGCGCCGTATTGTGGCTTTGATTTTGTCAACAAATTTCTTGGATTTCTCATCACTGTAATTTGTTGGTTGCTTGCTGCCTGTCCGTCGATTGATACAAAGAAATCACTGTCTTGCGTTGGCACTACTTTTATATCAAAATCTTAAAAATTAATTAAATATATTTTTATATTAAAAACTAATTAGTTATCCCATGTCAAGGAGCATTGCATTCTTCTGAAAAAAAAAATTATAATAATTCCAATATGTAAATGAGTAATTGATAAATAATTTAAAATTGAAATAATTACACTGCTCTATCATGAAACTTGGTGTAATTACACGTAAATTTCTTGTGTTTTAGGAAATTATATCTAGTACACTCCTATTGTTTGTTTTTGTCCAAAAAATAGTCATATTCATTGGTTAAAGTTTACGAAATTTGTTGATATTAGCAAAAAAAAAAATCAAAATCAAAATTTTACCACTGATTGACTTACTAATTTATTGCAACTCAAACAAATTATTTCTGACAAAAAATAAGAAAGAGATCGCAAGATCCAAAGTGCCACAAGGAGACCCAATTCGAGTAAGGGCCCGGGTATCCCCATGTAATACCCACTCGTAATTACATTCCGTCTTATAAGAAATTCACATTTGACCTAATAAGATAAATCATATTTTACTCAATATAATACTGAGACATCATGGAATGACATGCGTCATCGAAATATTGTATTTAATCATCAATGCTAGCATTTATAAAAATAAGGAAAGGGGAAAGTTGTAGTTTCTAGTTATTACAAAACTTAAAATACACATCCACTAAAAGACTTATACGGAATTATGCAACTAGGGCTCCTAATTCAAGATATCACTACTGACCCACCTAGTAATATTGATAATCGGCTTATGATCCACCCTTCGGCTAGTCATTGTGACTTATTTCCTGGAAAATATTTGACAAGTGATGGGTTGTCTACTCAATAAGTGTAGCTAATCAGCCTATATATACGCATAGATACACGACATGCCTCAAACCAACAAATATTCGATATATATATATATATATATAAATATGTAATCACAATAAAGCTATAAAGTAATTAATGTCACAATCATGCATCAATCCACAATACAATATCTAAAGTCACAATTTTATATTCTTAGGGCCCTGCTTACTCTAATTGGAGTACATCAATCAATAGTTCTGCCAGCTATCATCATCTCAATCAATATCATGTCGTATACAACACAGGATACCCGTCGAATGTGATATCCCTACACTATCTGAGTGTGTAGCAATATCAACACATGACATCATGACGAACTTGGCATCCCCACACCACCCCAGTGTGTAGCTATCAACACGAGATATTCTCCGCTACCTGGAATATCCCGGTACCTTACACGCCATGGTACATAACTTATATTTATTATTTTCATATCACATCGTCAATTACATCGTCATCAATCACGTCATCATAAACCATTGACTATGTCCTCTAACTAAGTAAGTCATCCATTTATCTCAATTTAACGATATACTCATAATTGACTTAAAGAAACAATAAATCCAAATAATATTACTAATCATATTTAATATTATATTTAATATCCAAACAATCAAATGGTATAAATTATATTTAATAAATTCATTAATCAGATAATATTAATATACTAATGATTATAATATAATTTGTTAATTTATAAAATTAAGCAACCCCATACTTAAGGAAACAATATATCCAAATAAAAACTTAAAAAAACTATCAAGTGTAGTTTTTAAGAGAATTATGAAATGATCAAATGCAAATCAATTAAGTTAATAATTATTATTTACTAACCTAATAATTAAAGGGAAATGGAGTTACCTCTGTCGGACGTCTTGTTGTTATTAAATAAGTGTAATTGACTAATTGTCTACTAATTATAGTAAATGATAGGTGTGACATTCTCACATTAGAGAGGAGAGGAGAGCCACGTTGTTGCAATCTCGTCACCGCCCACTCTTTTTCCTATATTTCTTCATATTCTTTTTATAACTTTTGTAAATTAAAGATTGACCTATAACTTTCTATAATTATATAATTTAACCCCAAATATTTTATAAAATTTCAATTTAGTCCCTGTAAGATTTAATATATTCAAATTTCAACTTATAATTTATTCATCATAAAATTTATGTTTTCTTAATGATTCCCAATTAGTTCTTCAATTATGTACAAAAGATCCATAGATGTTACATCCCAAAAATCCGTAGAGCCTCCATGGAGTCCGACAGGAGGTGCCCATACAAAGTAAATCGACCTAAAAAAGTCCAAGCGGCCCAAATTCAAGAAAGTTCATATCTAAGAGGGCCTCGAGGGCCAACAAAGAAGCTTAAGAGCTTGGAATCCCTAAACAAAATAAAAGCCCATGTCATGCAGTATTCACGAATATTTTAGGTTGCATTTAAGTAGGACTTTCGTGGGCACACCCCATAAAATTAGATAAGGACCAAGCGCAATGTTGGGAACACGTGGCGCCTCCAGCTGGAAATAGCCTCTAAACCCGTGAAGGTTGGACTCCAACAAGGGAGAGACGTTTCATTAACCATCTCGCTCAAAATTCAAAAAAGCATTCTTATCCCCAGGAGATAACCTCATTGGCGAAGAACTCCAACCCTCCACAAAATACACGGGCATCCAGTCTTAACTAATCACTTTGAGATAATGCTCCACCAAAATCATAGAAGATTCAATTTTATCCAACCAGTTGAGAGTTGCATATAAACTAAGAGCTCCCTCAATAGGAGAAGACAAATTTTACCTTCCTACTACAACTTTTATTTTCATACTGTAATTTTGGTTGAAATAACAACTTTATTTTCTTAGAGTTTTTACTTCACCTCTAGCTTTTTGAATGTACACAATTAACGAGTAATTCCACAACCTATCCACTCAATTGTACTCTGGCATTTTATTCCATGCCTTTAAACTCCAATTGAATCCGACAATGGTGTAATTACACATAATTTTTTTATGATTTAAAAAATTACATCTAATATTCTTGATGTTTGCTTGTGACTAATAAATAGATTGCTCTGTAAGTCAAATTTCACCAAATTTGTTGATATTAACAAAGAAAAAAAAATAAAAATTGTTATTTACCATCGATTGACTTATTAATAACTTCTTACAGGTCAAACAAATCTTTTAGGATTAAACTACACTTATAACAGTGAAAATATACCTCCGCACATGCATTAACGTGTGAAAATATATAAGTGTAATTTGGTCATAAAAGATTTATTTGACCTACAATAAGTCAATCGAAGGTAAATATCGACTTTCATCCAGTTCTTTTGGGTAATATCAATAAATTCGAAAAAATTTTAGTAACATATAGATATATTTATTAGATATAAACAAATATCAAAGATATTAAGGGAGTGTTTGCGAGAGCTTCTACTTTTAAAGAAGTGATTCTCGTAGAAAAAGTTGAAAGTTGTAGCAGAATCAAAAGTGGGTAGTGTTTGTAAAAAAAATGAAAAGCAGATAAAAGCTAAATTGATAGTGTTTGGGAGAAAAGCACTTTTAAAACACGTTTAATTGATTAAAGACTGTTTTGTCCCCTTGTATTAAACAGATGCTATTTTGCCTTAATATTTTTACTTATCTCTTGATTATAATAATTATTTTTCCTCAAAAATAATAATTTTATTTCAATTAGTGTATCTCATATTTAATTTTTTACAAAATGATTATAATTTATATTATTAAAATATTCAATGTTAATAGAAAAAATGGATGTTTAGTTCAATAATGTTCCTAATATGTAATATAATTGTTCATTCATGCACAATAAATAAACTTACAATATTGACAAAATAATTATTATTTTTTAATTAATCATAGCAATTTATAATTTTTTTATGATTTAAGAATAATATCATATAATATAGAAAATAAATAGTAAAATTATAAAATATTAAACATGTGAAATTATAAATTTTTGTTAGTGATAAATTATTCAAATTATTTAAAATTTCTAAACTCAACTTTAGATGAACAATTTTGAAAATACATTAAAAAGGATAAAATCGAATTGAAATTATTATAATGAGGGCAAAGTAGTTTAAAAAGAAGTTAAATTTATTTACAAAAAGGCCAAAGCAGCTAAAAGCACCGCCCAAAGTGCTTCCAACTTTTGGCTTAAAATTGCTTTTCGTAGCAGTTTTAGAAGCAGAAGTTGGCATCCCAAATATCTAAAAAGTGATTTTCAGCATTTAGAAGTTGAAAAACAGTTTTTCAAAACACACAAATACTCTCTAAATATAATATTTCAAATCACATAAAATTTATATGTAATTGAACCAAATATCAGGGAGGCAAATATAATTATTCCTTTAATAATTTGACCAGACAGGTCAGGAGTCAAGATCCTATATTAGCTGCGACAGTAGTACATAGATATTATGTTCATCAATAAGCACAGACACTCTCATCCTCTCAGACAACGGAATTATCATTTTTCTTCATCAGAAATGGCCTCAAATTCCAAGGAAATCGCCGCCGACATGTTCCCGTTTTTCCGCTTATACAAGGACAACACCATCGAAAGACTAGGACAGCCGCAGGTCGTCCCGCCGTCCGACGATCCACAAGCTGCCGTCCGATCCAAAGACGTAGTCATTGACCAGAACACCGGTGTCTCCGTCCGAATTTTCGCGCCGGGACGCCGTGATCCGTCGCAGAAACTCCCGCTCGTAGTGTACATACACGGCGGCGCATACTGCGTCGGAGCGCCCTGGAACGCTGTCTTCCACAATTTCGTCTCTATATTAGTCGAAAAATCGAACGCGATCGCAGTTTCAATTGATTACAGGTTGGCCCCTGAAAGCCCTCTGCCGATCGCGTACGAAGATTCGTGGGCCGCGTTCCAGTGGATCGCGGTTCATGCTAACAGCAAAGGCCCCGATCCGTGGCTCAACGAGTACGCCGACTTTGGGCGCGTGTTTCTGGGGGGAGAGAGCGCGGGGGCCAACATAGCGAACGACGTGGCGATCAGAGCGGGAACTGAACAACTCCTCGGCATGGAAATCGTGGGGGTATTTTTGGTGCATCCTTTTTTCGCAGGGAACGAAGTGGCAGAACTGTACAAGTTCCTCTGCCCTACAAGTAGCGGCCGCGGCGACGACCCACGGCTGAACCCGTCGGTGGATCCGAGGATCAGGAACATGGCGGGGCGGCGCGTGGCGTTCTTCCTGGCGGAGAAGGATACGCTGAGGGAAGGGGCCAGGGGTTATTATGAAGGGTTGAAGAAGAGCGAGTGGCGTGGAGAAGTGGAGATTTTTGAGACTGAAGGGGAGGGCCACTGCTTTCATTTGTTCAATATGAATTCTGAGAAAGCTGTGGCTGTAATGGATCGATTGGTCGCATTCTTGAATTGTGCGTAGGGTCTTTTGGCAACAAGATGGTGAGAATTATCAATAATTGTCGGAGGATGGTGAAGGTAAATAATCTTGAACTTCTTAGTAGACAGACTAAGATCGTATGAGTTGATTTAAATTCTGAATTTGTTTGTAATAATGATTAGATATTTTACAGTTAGTGAGGAAGTTTCATAAATGACATAGGTAAGAAATCATGAAGGAATAAATTACTCTCGTAAATGCCAATGTTGTCTTATTGCATTTGCATTTGGAAGCATGCCTGCACGTTTAAGCGGAAGTCAGAAGTCCAAGAACAATAATTATTATCAAAAAATTATATCTATAAGTATCATCACACTTCCCAATCTTCTCATCTACTCAAACCCATCTTTCTCCTGCAATCAAACATGTTGTCTGCAAAGGTTTCTTCACTCTTCTTGCTGATAATCTTAGTCGTCTTCCATTCATCGTTTTCCCAGGCAAGTCCTACAAACTCCAATTCAGACATACTCTACGACATCTATCCCTTCATAAGAGTATACAAAAACGGCAGAATTCAGAGATTCATCGGCCAAGATTTTGCCCCTGCAGGACTTGATCCGAAGACTGGGGTTCACTCCAAAGATGTCAAATTTGCAACAAAGTTGAATATCTCAGCCAGACTCTACCTGCCCAGAAACGCCAGCCCAGCCCACAAACTCCCTCTTCTGCTCTACTTCCATGGCGGTGGGTTCTTCACAGAATCCGCCTTCTCTCCCACTTACCACCGCCACTTGAACTCACTTGTGGCTAGAGCTAGAGTCATAGCAATATCTGTTAATTACAGATTAGCCCCTGAGCACCTTCTCCCCATTGCCTACCAAGATTCTTGGCTAGCACTAAAATGGTCTTTTTCCCACTTGAGAGGGAACGGCAAGGAACCCTGGTTGAGAAAGTATGCCGATTTTGGGCATGTTTACTTGGGTGGAGACTCTGCTGGTGGCAACATTGCACACCAGATGGCCATCCGGGTCGGACTAGAGAGTCCGGATCCAGACATCAAAGTGAATGGGATGTTCCTCAACTGTCCCTACTTCTTGGGGAAGAAGGCCAATGAGTCTGCAGACAATGGCTTTGCAGAAACTCAGATGGAGAAACTCTGGCTCTATGCCTACCCCAATAGCTCGGGTTTGGATGACCCGATGGTGAATCCGGTTATGGATCCAGGGCTGAAGAGGGTGGGTTGCAAGAGGGTTCTGGTGTATGTTGCTGAGAAAGATGTGTTGAGGGTGAGGGGTTGGCAGTATAAGGAAGCATTGGAGAGAAGTGGGTGGGTTGGAGAAGTGAAAGTTGTGCAGGTTGAAGGGGAAAACCATGTCTTCAATCTGATCAACCCCACCAGCCCCAAGGCTCTAGCCATGCTCAGAATGATAGCCGGTTTCCTCAATCGTCCCTAGACAAGACACCCTCATCTCATCTGATTTTGTTTGTATCTACAAATCTTGAGTTGGTGCCAGCTTGCTTATTTATTTTAGTATTTCTCTCTAATTTGGCCTAAGATCTGTATAACTGCTATGGTTTAAATAAGATGTTGTTACTGATATTTAATATGCGTGTCTAGCGGAACAGCCGACCCTAATGTTTCCACATGTTGCTTTATTTTATTTTAATGGAGAAGTTTGCACAAATTTGGGTAGATTCTGGGCATTAACAGGAACCTTGTCCAACACTAGTTTTACTGATCAAGTTGACAAAGGGCCCTAAAGCCCATTCCACTGTTGCAGGCCCAAGGTCCCCCAGCGGGCGTAAAGGCCCAATCATAGCACTAAGCTATGTTTACATTGCTTTGTTACTTTACCATTCTTAATTTCTTTATTCAAATACTGAGTTGAACGTCGAAATACAATAATTTTTTTTTGTAGGTTTCCATTCTAGAGCTTGCAAGCTGAGGTCCAAAGATCTCAAGTTGGACCATTCGGAATGAGCGTTTTTTTGCTCACATCAGTAAAAAATATCACTTATTGTCTATTGATTAATTGATAAAACAATTTATGTCGTCATTTATAAATATTTTTATAATTTTAATAGTGACAATTATTATGTAAAAATTATCATTAGTAACAATTAATGACTAAAAATGATATATAAAATTGGCACTACACAATATCCATAATTAGTAAGACATGTATAGTAACATTACAATGACATCAAATATAGCTCTCACTATACTGTATTAATTGCCACATAAATCTATCACTAATTATCAATAGATTATCGCTATAAAAATATTACTTATGCATAATTTTTGTCACGAATAAATAAAAAAATTAAAATGATCATTTAATAATATTTTGTCATTATGGTACAAGACACTAAATATAGCATCAAAAGGACATGAATTTAATTCCTCTTCATAGGAATGTTTGTCCATGTTCATTTAACAGTTAAGAGTCACACATCGGTTACATTGTTAGAAGTATATAGGTGGACAATAAATGAGAAACGCACAAAGTATGGGGATTAGATTCCTTGAGTTCAAATTATATTCCATGTTCCATTCCATTTACTGATTTAGTATATATATGCAGTATGTGTAACTTTTTTAAACAATATAATTATTAGGGATAATTACACTCTCATCTTCTAAGATTTGGTGTAATTATACGTAGACCCTCTGAGATTTGAGAAATTATATCTACTATCTCTGAGGTTTGCTTTTGTCTAACAAATATGTCCCTCCATTAATCAAAATTCACCGAACTTGTTGATATTAGCGAAAAAAAAAAATTGAATTAAAGGTGAGATTTGATATCGATTGACTTATTACTGACTTATTGTAGGTTAAACGAATCTTTTTATAACCAAACTACCCTCATATATCGTTACACGTTAATGCATGAGAGGAGGTATATCTTCACCGTTATAAGGGTAATTTAGTCATACAAAAATTTGTTTGGCCTGCATTAAGTTATTAATAAGTCACGAGGGTAAATATCGATTTTTCATTCAGTTCTTTTGTTCATATCAATAAATTCGGTGAATTTTAACTAACATGTGACCTATTTGTCAGACAGAAGCAAGCCTTAAGGGTACTAAATATAATTTTCCAAACCACAAGGGAGTCTATGTGTAATTACACCAAACCACAGGGGAGGAGAGTGTAATTATCCCTAATTATTATTATATATATATATATATATGATGTGTAAATATTAAATAAAGTTAAATGTAAAATAAAAGGGATAGTTACATCTAAGTCCCTTAACCTATAGTATGTTTACATAAATCATCAATATTGGCTTTTGCATAATTAGAGAAACCACACATAACAATAAATAAATAGGGATAATTTGCATAATAATGTTGTTCTTGGGGTACGTATGTATAATTTTCAAAGGATTATTAGTATAAAGGATGTTGATGTTTTTAATCGTTATTCAAAAAATATGAATAATTTATAAAAACAAATAATAAATTTGAAAATAAATGTAATTATTCCAATAAAATATTAAAACCGGCAAGCAGCAACTTCAGCCTGCAAAACTGCAAGTCCGGGTAGAAGACAAGGACATATATGTGCCCTTGGTTTTAGGGGGTCGTTAATTATAAGCCCAACGCCAAATCCGTCAATTCTTCAATTTTGGGAATCCAATGTTGGTACCACATTTCTTGTCCTATCCCTATTTCTAGTTGCCCTCCCCATTTCATCTCATTTCAAATTTACATCTCCATATCAAATTTTATCTTATGATATTATTATATTCTTATTTAATAAATTATAGCCTATTTGAAATATCTACCTAAGTGGGTGGCATGAAATTTTCGATTTGGACTTTCCATCGATCCCACTATTTAGAGGGAGTTTGAGTGAGCTTATAAGCTTTTCAAAATATCTTACTTACAAGATGTTTGAAAGTATATAATTTTATTAAAAATAAAATGTCATGAACTTATAAATTTTTCAAGAAAAGGTGCAGAGTCGCAAAGTTATTTTTAAAATTTTATAGTTTTTTAAAATTAATTACAAATTTATTATTACTAACCACTAATAAGCTCCATAATGTTATGTAAAATTCTTTTAGATGTCGACAATGTAAATTTTTTATATAGTAATTAATGTTACATGTTGCAATATAATTTGAAGATACAAATAATATGTAGAAAATTAATATAAATTTAAAAGATTTTACAAAAAAATTTATGTATAAAATATAGGGTTAATTACATTTAGATCCCATATGAAAATGCAAAATTACACTTTTCCCTAAAGAAGTTTCGGAATTACATTTACATTTCATCTGAAAATTCACCGTTTACACCTGACCTTCTTTCTTTAGGATTTTGAAAGAAAATATTGACGTCAGCAAAAATAATTATATAATTTTTTGAATTTTGTCTCTCATTTAATATTTTCATGTATAATTTTGTGCTTATAAGGGAAAAAATGCAATAATGTTAACCTCACTTCATATGTATATATTGCATTTATCCTCTTATAAGTACCAAAATATACAAGAAAATATTAATTGAGAGGTTAAATTGAATATTTATTTAATTATTTTTGCTAACGGTAGCACTTCCCGTCGAGACCTTAACGAAAGAAGGTCAAGCGTTAATGATGAATTTTTAAAGGGGGTGTATGTGTAATTTCAATTTTTTTGAGAAAAAGTATAATTTGATATTTTTAGAGGGATTTAAGTGTAATTAGCCCTAAAATATAATAACAAATTGCACGAAACTTGATATTTTCAATTTCAGTTAGGTTAGAAAAAATCCGGGAGCGATGACAAGATTCCCGGTAAAGAAACCGGCTGCCCCGGTCACCAAATCCTCCACGCGTCATTCATGTATTTGTTGATTCGTTAGCAGTCATTCTCCATAGGATCCCCGATCTCTCGTAACGGCACCGCCATGGCCCCATGTGACTGTCACCGTAACGGAGTCAGGACCACATGCTACGTTAACCGCTTCCTTTAATTTCCACCGTTGGATCAAATCCGCATCCTTTCCCGTATTTCCGATTATGCCCCTACCTCTCTTCCAGTTTTAGTAGTCAGCTCCGCCACTGAAACTGAAAATTCTACTGGCTTTCAGCTTTTTTTTTGCAGGTTGCTTTTGATAATCAGCACTCACACACATATATTACACACCTGTATACGAATATCTGTGTTTGAGTCTATAATATATCTACATGTATGTATAGGTAGAGAGAGAGAGAGAGAAAGAGAGAGAGAGAGAGAGAGAGAGAGAGAGAGAGATGGGGGAGTACATGAAGAAATGTGAGAGGATTAGAGCTACGGAAGATGTAATGTGGTTGAATTTCAGTAAAAAGAGGAAGTTGTACTGTGAGCTTGACAATGAGTACACCGGCGAAGTAGAACTGGTCCAGAATGCAGAGTCTCCGGCGGCGTCTAGGACCTCCTGTTGGTATGATGAGTCGATTGAAGTTGGGAGGAGGAGTTCGAGATCACCAGATCTGGAGGTGAAATTTTGATATTCGAACGCAGTTTTAGTATTTGTGTCTTCGAGTTTTCGTTTCTCAAAAAGGTTGAGATGCCGATTTTAATGATTTTCTTTTGGAATGTTTTTCAGAATGTGGATTTGCAAACCGAGGGTTTTGGAAGGGAAATTTCCACGTCCATCAACGGCAGTTTTAGGTGAATAATGAAAAATAAATTGAGTTATTTTGCATTTATTCATTCTCTAGTTTCCAAAGTTTCAGTTTCATCTGCTACACATGGATAAATGATATATATATATATATATATATGCAACGTGAGATATTGTATGTATTTACATACATGAACGCTCCATTTTCAGGTGAGTGAAAATACATTGAATTATATTAATTGCATTCATTTAATTTTTGACTTTCACCGTTTCATCAGTGGCATTTATCATGTAGTGCGTGTTTTAATTTTGTGTTTTACTAATTTTTTTCATCAGAGAGGCGATTCCAAAAGGCGAGCTCTCCGCAAACTCGGAAGAATTCATGGTTATGGACTCATCGTCTGCGCCATCGAAGAAATCATCGTCATACGGGAAATTTTCAGCTTCTGTTGCAAAGACGCCATCGGCGACGGAGCTGGAAGAGTTCTTCGCGGCCGCAGAAAAGTACCAGCAGAAACGATTCGCTGAAAAGTGAGTACATAATCGTTACATGTCTTTCCACGTTGCACATGACAAAAGAATCGATCCCCCCCAATGATCAACATGTACACCTAGCTTTAGCGTTGCCTGCTTGATTAACATTCCAGTTACTTCAAAAGTAATTAAATCGAGTAGTGATTTGATCAAATGGTTTTGTGTTTGGTTTCAGGTACAACTATGATATAGTGAAGGACGTTCCGTTGGATGGGAGGTATCAGTGGGTTCGTTTGCATCATTGAATGTGTATTACTATGATTGAAGAAAAAAAGGGTATCTTTTTCTTGTTCGTTTTTATATCTTCTCCTTATTTTCTTAGTTGGGGTTTAGATTACCTATTCCAGAAAAAGGCGCTTTAAAGATTTCCTATTACCTAATTAATCTGGTTCTCTGTGTATATCACATTTCCATATTTATGTAAAGAAGTTGGAGTTGATATATAATTTCTTCAATGGAAGTTTTTGTACTATGAAGATGTACTCTTTCTAATTGGCAAATGGATGGAATTTCAGATCAATTCAGTGACAAAGATTTTAATGGTTGGTGTCATTTTGCTTTTGGAGTTGAAAAGGCTGTCTTTGTTTGCGCATATTTTGGTCATTTTCTTGTTGGCTGGCATTTTTGGTACGGATTTTCTAACCATTGTTCCACATATATAATTCCATTTGGAAGAGAGAAAAGACTGTTTTCTTTCATGAGAACACACACATGAATGTGTGTGAATGTGAGTACGTACATGAATACAGGTCCTATGTTTCAGTGTATAAATGTGATCTCATTCATGGACCATGTGGATTGATTTTGAAGCTTGATTGAAAACTTTGTCCTTTTGCACCTGGAATCTGAGCAAGTCATGACCATATAAATATATACATCTGAACAGACATATATGTATAAACTGGCTGCAAATGTTCATATATTGGATAAGTTTGTTTTTCTGATATTTTAATGTACATATACCAGTGGTCAAATCAAGCATTATTGCATGTGTTTTTTACCCTGAATTTGTACATGCAAGATCAAACCAAACAAGAAAAAACAGCAAAAGCAAATATGATGGATCATCATCGAAATTACTAGGTACATGATTAACTAGCAAAACACACAACCTGAATGTGTGTACGCAGATCTATTTTCCAGAACATAACATACCATAGTAATACTTGGATATTAAGTATCATAATGGATATCATATGAAGATGAAGATTAACTATTAGTTAATCTCTCTGTGTGTGTGATATATATATATATATATATATGCCAAACAGTACAGAAAAGTGTAAGGAAGATTCATGGGATTGTCCGGTCTGTATTACTAGAGAAGTAGTAGTAGTGCAGGTGGCGTGATGGAGTGGTTGTCAACTGAGTTGCCATCATGCATGTGCTTTGGATCTGATGCACCACTTTTCCTTATTATTATATAATATATATTATGTGTAATAAATAATAATATGAAGCAAGAATGTCGCTCATGGGATCAGTGGGAGGAAGGTTGGTCCTTTGATCTCTCAACTCTCTCTCTTTGATGACAAATTTCGTCTCTCAAACACTTTTACTAGCTTCTAGCAAAAATTCTTGTTTGGACTAAGTTTGATTGAATTAAATTAATTATAAAATAAATATAATATATTTATTATATGATTGTTCAATTTTTTTTAAATTATATACTCATCACACGATAAATGTATTATATTTATTATATGATTAGTTCAAATAATCAAGTCAGTTCGAACTCCTTGTAGATATCATTGGTCTTCGTGGCCCCTTCCTTCTTTTTGTTTATTATGATCCTATTAGGATATTACAATTTGATCTAAATTATCATTTAATTCCTAAATACTAACTCAGACTAATTTCATTGCATGAGAATAATGTGCACACAAATTATCACTTTAACCAATTATTAATGCATGTTTAACTATGTGATTTTTTTTATATGAAAGCGATAGATTATTATTAATTGAAATAATTGAAATAAATTGATTACAATGAATTCTGTCGAAATATCACTATCTAACGACAATTACAATAATCAAATCCTGATTAACAATATCACATAAATTAAACCTAAACAACATCTTACTATTAAAGTATACAAAATAAACCTATTATGCAGTAGAAACATCAACCCATACGGGTTCGAACTCATGACTTTTAACATCATGGGGCCTCAACTTCGTCAACTGAGCTAGATCTCATCGGCGACATGTTTAACTATGATCTATTCACAATAAATATTACTGCTTTGTCATCACTAAATTATTACTATATATGTATTATCAATTATTAATGATGACAATTTAAGAATTGATTTTTTTTTCAAATTAATTATTATTATATCATAAATTTCTTCAATTCCCATCAAATTATAATGACATACGCCCATATATGAAATTTGTCATAAAGTCTTAATGTTACCAACTAATCCAGAACTCATTAACAAAATAATCGTTTTGTTACTCTTAGATTTTTAAGAATTATATTGTGGCGAAAAAAGAAGTTTTTTAATTTATATATACTCAGTATAACTTTAAAATTACTACTTTATATCTTGTACATATAATCATTTTATTTATACTGCAACGGCAAATTTGATATTAAAATTTAAAGTTTTTGAAAGCTCAAACTTTAATATTTGAACAAATCTCATTGACAATAAATAAATGTAATAAAGACACCAATGTTCATCATCACATGGTTCATTGTCATTGGGCTTTCTCCATATTGGGCCTCAAATTTTCAGCAAAAATCTGGGCTACAAGCTTTGGTCCATTGGGCATCAAGTGATTTGGGCTGATCCACCTAACTTGAAGCCCAAAACGAACTAATAGTTTAAGCTACACATGCCCGTAACGCGCAGGATAGTTGAGTGACTCCCTCTATAATGCGCCGAAGGTGCGCATCGTCTGAGGTGGCACGTACTATGCCGCTGCCAAGAACTTGAATCACATATTTCTCTCTCCATTTTCTCTTTCCCCTCACCCCTTCACTCCAACGGTCACGAACAAAACCCCTCATTCCGATAAATTGACTGGGAAGCGGCGGCCCCGGGTTCGAGCTTTTGCCAGGATGAGCGCCGGCGGGAGGTTCTATTGGGTGCGGTGTGGAGGAGAAGAGTTGAAACCGAAAGGAGTAATCGTGGTCTTCGTATGGGTTTCCATTACCGAAGCTCAATTGACGGATTTTGTTGAAATCTATTCTTCCCTGGGTTGGAACTCTCTGGTTTGCCGCTCCGATTATCTCAATCCGTACGCTCTTCTCGCTGTAATTTAAAGTTTTGTTTATTGTGAGGATTGTAGTCGTAAGTGAAGTTCAGTAGAGAATTGTGGGTTATTGAAGTCATTCTTGGATTCAGCTTATTGTGAAATGGAGATAATTTGACTGCACGTTGTGGTTTATGTGGGTGCTGAGGAAAAAAAAAAGTTATGAAGAGCTATATCTCGATTATGGAAGAAATTAATCTCTAGTTTTATTCTGCTTGACGGGTGAATATAGGTGGAGAAACAAAGTTGATTATCGTGGACAAGTTGAAAGAATTCAAGTGGTTAATTTTTATATATTGTCTTAGATTTTCATTAAAATTGGTGTTTCCATTTAGCCTATAATTCTGAATTGCAAGTTCCTCATTATGAACGACTTACCAAGAGTTAGTGAGCTATTTTTCTGCAGATTCTTTCCAGAGAGGGCTACATCACTTGCTTTTGCTGTCCTTGGTGAACTTGTCAAGGTCAGTCTCATCTCAATGTTTCTGTAACTGAAAATCTGCAAATTGAATGAGAAGCATATATTTGAAGTGTTTTCTTTAAGTCAAGAATTTTTTACGCGACGTGAAATATAAAGTTGCTTGAAAAGCAATGTGAATTATCCGACAAGCATTCTCGTCCCGATTTTTCTGGGGTTTGGAGAACCCTGTTGACTTCCTCGCAATGAGTTAGTGAAAAGATCACCACCATGTAGAAAGCTTGTACTTGACTTAGCAGAACCTCTTTGTAAGACTTGTTGCTTATTCTGTGTGTTTTACATGTGCAGGAGCTTAGAGGTGGATTATGCCCTGTAGTGCTTGCAACTTTTGCTGGTGGTTCTAAAGCTTGCATGTATAAGGTTTTCCAGGTAAAGTCAATGGATTTTCGTTTCCATAGTTGATGCACATTTATATAGATTAAGTTCATGCATTGGTATTTCTATAAACTTTTGTTCCTAAGACCGTTCCTTTTGGAATTGTCAATCTATTTATTTCAGTTAGGCCTTAGACTGGTCTCTTTGAGTCCGATCTCTTTTATGTATTCTAGAGAAGACAGAAGAAATCCTCCATTGTATACGTATTTGGAGCAAATTCCAATATAGCAGTATAGTTGAAAAAATGTACCATTTGCTTGTTTTGGTAGTGCCATGTTAACAATTCCTTTCCAAACTCATGCAGATTATTGAAGGTTGCTCTGAAGTGGAGTTTGATATGGTAGATTTTCTCCTTGAACTTTTAGTAAATGAATTGTTGGTGGTGGATTGGTAAAACTTCTTTTTAGTTAACCCATTTGTTATTGCTTGAAGGAGGACAGTAGATTGGTGGCAAGCTGCATCTCAGGACAGATCTATGATTCTGATCCTATCGAATTCACTACTGACTTGGGTGCCCGATTCGCTTTGCACCGCTCCATCCTCAAAATGCCTGGCACATCAAAGCTAGTATCGTTGTTTGCAAAAGGCGTTACTTCGAGTTTAGATGCTCTATTCCTCACCAGGTTTGGATCCGAACGTGCAGAGTACTGGCAAACACTTCATTCCTCAGTTGTAAGTTTCCAGCTGACCTGTGATTTTGCAAATTGTATACTTAACATTTTTTGTTTTGACCCTCCTATTCCTTTGATGTTTTACCTGTAGGGTTTGGGTGCCCCCTTTCTCATTTTATGCTCTGAAAATGATGATGTGGCTCCTTTTTCAACTCTATGTAAATTTGCTCAGCATTTACAGGATGTGGGGGGTAACGTAAAAGTTGTGATTAGGAGTACCTCTGCCCGTCCAGGTTAGTTTATAATCAGTTTCATTCTCCTCATCACGTGAACTGTTTTGGATCTCTATAACTTATGGCAAGTTTTTGTCAAGATGATATATGATTCCTTAAGAGCTAGCTGCTGTCATGAATGATTTGTTGGGTCTACAACAACTGAAATTAAATTAATCGTGAGACATATTAAACTAAGTTATTAAGTCTATATATATGACACCCTGCAGTAATATAGTACTAACCTGATTGCCACAACTTCACTATTTGCTATAGCTCGTTAATTTTTAAGTTCTGTTTTCTGGTCATTATCACTAAGGAACTCTATCTAAATTGCATATTTGGAGATCAGCCGTAGCATCAATCCTGAAGCAAATTAGTGCATTTTCAAGAAATCCTTATTGAAGGCACGAACTGAACTTAAGTAGTACATCCTGATATGGATATAGAACTAGTTTAGGGAAAGTTATCCAGTATCTTACTTGCTCTTGACATACAAGGAAATTGCCCGCATTCTGGTATTCCTCTTGCTTGTGTTACTCTCATGTTTTTATTAAATGGCAACTATTAGCTTCAGGTTGCCTTTGTTCTCATATGATATTGATTTTTAATTTATTTCAATGCCTTTGACACTAGCATAATAATTTGAGTTGTTCCTTGTGTTGGGTGTCTTAAGTGTAGAGAAGGGACTTCTTTAGGAGCATCCACATATCCACAAACTACATTTTCTGGTGCTCATTTTTGTTTTGGCGCAGGAGTCAGAGAATATCTAATATCATGGTTCATTTTATACTTATTTATACTCCTTTATAGCATTTTATACTTTCATGAATCTACCTTTTTGAGCATTTTATTTGTAGAGCGCCTTGGCAAGAAACATATCCATACGTAATATTTCTGTTCTGCGTTTGATGATCTCCGGACATGCCACTTATTTTTAAATTTATTCCAGCATGTAGCACTGGAAGTTATGTCTTTGGCTTGTTCAACATATGAATTCTCAGTACTACTGCGCCTTTTTCCTTCTTCCCCCATATTCCAATTTAGTCATTCTTTACCTGTTATAGGTCACGACAGGCATCAAGCTGTAGAGTACACAGCTGCAATAACTGAGTTGCTTGAGCAGGCAGTTTCAGTTTTCTCTGCAAAAATTCAGAAACTCGGGGAAACATCTCGCTTGGATGGTATGAATGATGAAATCTCTGACTTAATTTGTGACCTCCAGAATGCAGCAGTTGACTCAAATCAAAGTTTCAGAAGAGTTGCAGTTGGTCCAAATGACCACTTCTTCCTGCCAAGTTCATCAGAGTATCGAGACAGCAGGGAACTTGGATCCCCACAGGAGCGGAAAGAGAGGTCACCTCATCGATCAAGCCCTCGTATGAGTACAAACACTGTTCTTGGGCAAATACTTTTTGATGTATGTGTTCCAAAGAATGTTGAAGGATGGGATATTAAGTTCTCGGGCTCCTTGAACGGTGAACCATTTGCTTCTATTCGTAGACGGTCACCCTTTACTGGCTTTAAACATAGGTCAAGATTATGAGAACTTTCGAGTAACTGTGGATGGTTCACGTACAGAGTCTCCATTTCGCACGTGCATAATTGTATAGAGGAAATATACCACAGAACCAGGTTATAACTATTAACCACTGGAGCCCCTGGAAAAATTCAGGTATGAGCTTTATATTGTATGCCAGGTGATTTTGATGGAATTGCAGCTTACCTTAGCCTACCACAAAGCTTGAGCTCGTTGCTCAGAATGCATATAGTACTTTAAGCAGCAGAACGGGTCTTACATTGATGCACTTTGTACATTTACCATCCTACAGTGTCGTTGAACCCGGTCCATCCAAGAATTTCTCGACAGGTTATTATGATGTGCTCAAATGTAAAGGTTATCCGTGTCGCCTTGCTATACATTGGGTTTGTGCCGTTCGCAGATGAATTATGCATTATTACTCTGTATGCAACATGTTGGAAGTCATCTCCTGATTGAGTTTGCTCAGAATGCTGTTCTGTGATAGCAGGAGGAGATACGTCCACATTAATGTATAATGTAGTGTCTGTAAATAACCAATAGTGTAAGCAATTGTTGAAGTTTATCTTAATGTTCATCTGTCAGTGATTGTAATTAGGATTTTGTAACTTATGCTTTTTTGCTATCTAAACTTTGTGAAATTCACAAGTTATAATATATGATCACTTTTCGATCGTTTTTTATGTTAGAAAAATATTGCTAGAGTGTGTGTACATTTGTATTTGGGGGGAAATATCTGTCCTTAAATATCTTGTGTGCACTATATTGATTATTTTTTCGACAGAAAAATCAATCAAAAAGCAGTCATATATGGTAACCTAGCTCTCGATCAGACCCTTATCCCAACCATCCGGAAAGGAAGCCATCGAAGTCGTAATCTTTTTGCACAAAAGGCGATATTGATCGTTCAAACTCGCAGTTTAGCTTCCAAGTTTGTTTTCGTTTATTGAAAATTTTGTAAAATTGAAAAAAAAAAAAATTTAAATGCCAAAATGTAATTACCCTTTATTTTTATTGAAATAGAATGAGATGAATGTAAAGCCAAAATGTCATCTAAAATATTTCAACTTAGACACCAAGAAGTGGAAGTGGCAGTGGCAGGGTCACGTTGGAAAAAGTATTAATTCAAATTTATGAACAGAGGAATTATGAAGCTGTCTGACAATCTTGTCAAATTCCATTTCAATTTTCAACTCTTATTTACTTTCCTTAACTCTTGCAGATTTTTAAACTCAACGGTCGATACTTGCTATGATGGAACGAGAGCTCCTCTTCACCTCTCTTGTGAGAAGCAAAAACAAGAACTATGGCTATCTCTCAGATCAGTAGTTCTAATCGAAGCCCTGTTTCTTCTTCTTCTTCCAAGTCCAAGGTTACTCTCTCTCTCTCCTCTCTGTCTCTCTTTCTCTCTCTAGAAAAATGCTAATCTTGACACATTTTCTGGTATGAAAAATGGGGTTGCATAATGTTAACAGCTTAAGCAGAAGCTGGCATGGGAGTTTAAGAGGAAGCTGGTGAAGCAGAGGCTAATGGGTCTTGACAAAATGCACAAGAATGTGAGGATCTTACTCTATTACAAGGATCTTTGTTTATATTAGTTTTTCGATGTTATTTATGATTTGC
This sequence comes from Sesamum alatum, assembly GCA_034509735.1. Classification (NCBI taxonomy): domain Eukaryota; kingdom Viridiplantae; phylum Streptophyta; class Magnoliopsida; order Lamiales; family Pedaliaceae; genus Sesamum; species Sesamum alatum. Next base: position 1,598,556 of record JACGWO010000006.1, read on the forward strand.
AGTAATAATTTTACAACTATCCATTTATCTCTGTTTTCTGGGGGTGTGTAGCAACTTGCTATTTTGACCATTTGTAGTTGTTCTAAGGATGATTCCAGTTTATTTTTGAACTCCATGCTTGTTCAACTGGCATACTAATGATGTACTAATCTTGGTTTTATGAAATACTCCGAAACCAACAAATCTCTGTGTGAAGAAATGTTCTGGTTGGATCAGTTTAGTTTAGGTGTTTGCTAAACAAAGTTGTTGGCTAGTCACATTTTGCTGAAAACATGTTCTATATTTGGTTATTGGACAATTCTTACCAAAACCAGATTTTGCCGAACCAAACCAATTACATTGTAAGTGAGATACGCATGTGTAGTGATTGGTCACTTTTCGAACTGTACATCAATCAATCGTACGACAAGTGTATTTCACTTGCCATGTAATTGGTTCAGGTCCGGCCAAACCCGGTCTGAGTTAGAATTTCCCTTGATTACCTCGTTTCATCGTTGCGAAGAGAAATGCAATTTTAGGCCATCTGGTGTAAGTTATGTGTATGTTACCAAGACACTATTTGATCAACTTTATTTTCTTGTCATGTTGTTCAAATTAAGGTTCAGTTTGGGTTCTAAGTGGGACAATCCAATCTACATTAGTACCAATCTTGTTGTTCCTTGATGACTACAGTCCATGTTATTTATTCTGTTGCTTTACTGCTAATTCTTGGATCAGTTTCTGACAAACTCATTTACATACTCGAGCAGGAAGAACCCGTAATTATTGCAAGACCTATTACATGGTAAGCTTAAGGTTATAAATTCTTACAAAGATTATCTTCCATCATGAAATAAGTGGTTTTCTTAACTGCATTTGCTTTCTTCTACAATTTTTTGCTGTTCTTACAGTTGTCCACCCAAGGTGGAGACAACCAGTGATCATCATAGTCGTGATGGTGTCGCAACCTCAGCTATGGAGCAAGCAAAAGAGGTCCAAGCAAATCTTTCTCCACATTTTCCTAGTTTTTCGAAAGTCATGCTCAGATCGCACGTCTCTGGCGGATTCTGGCTGGTGAGTTGACGTTGTATAAACGCTCTGGAAATGAGGGAAAAACTTCTCTAGAAAGAATAAAATCAATACCAATTTCCTTTAAATTACAGGGTCTGCCGAAAAAATTCTGTCATTGCCATCTACCAAAGAATGATGAGACAATGGTTTTGGTCAATGAAAATGAAGACGAATACCATGCAAAGTACTTGGTGCATAAAACGGGACTAAGCGGTGGATGGAGAGGTTTCTCCGTTGCACACAAATTGCTTGAGAGCGATGTCGTGGTTTTTCAACTGATCGAGCCACGCAAGTTTAAGGTAATTTATACTTTTAGCCTTAAAATCTTATTATGCATTGTTGTTTTTGTTTCAAGCATTTCATCTTGTATCGTGAGAAGTTCTCGTTGACTGTCTGCCGTTTGGTTTTATGAAGCTGTACATTGTGAGAGCAAGACGATTATCAGAAGTTGACGGGGCTATCACCCTTCTAAACCAAGATATTCGACCCGAGCCAATCAACGCAGGTTTGTGATTCCACATTGCAGTGTTTACTTATATTATTTATCGACGTTCATGAAAGGGATCTTACGATTTTACTGAAAATGATGTTAGTGAAAATGGAAGACAAACTGGAAGAAGATGCCGGGATTAGTCAAACAGCCCCGGAGAAATATCTGGAGCCGGTTGCAGTCGATAATCGTCAAAAGAACGATAATGGCGGATCAATTCCTATCAGTCAGAATGCTCCTCCAGATGATCAATATGGTGATGGTGGTGAAAATTTCGGTCCAGAAATCGTGGATGGCATCAGGTTCGCAGAGTCTTGTCTCAGTTTCAAAGACGTAAGGTGCTTCGAAGATTTCAACATTCATGTCGATGGCCTAATTCTCGACTCTGAGATACCGATGCATCTCAGAACAAAGTACTATGAGCTATGCCGTAGCCAAAACATGTTTCTTCACGACAATGTTGTCTCGGGCCTTAACAGTAAGTTGGCTGCCGGTATGATCTTAGAAACGACCAACATTGCTGATGCTATCCGAGCGGCTGATCCTACCATGGGTTCTAATCACTTGGAAAGTTGGGACAAAACTCTGAAAGCTTTTGAGGATTTAGGCATGATGGTCGGGTTTTTACGTGCTCGGATACATAAACTAGTAAGTCTTTCTCGTGAATCCCAAACTGTTATTGAACTGAAGAGAACCGAAAGAGCTGCAGCAGAGGACGAAATGAGTAGCCTGAACGAGAAACTTTCAAATGTTGGAGCATTGATAAAAAGACTAGATTCCGAGATTGCTGCCCTTCAAGTGAAAAACGAGGAGCTTGGTTTTGTGTTTAAGGAGGTCGCTCGTGCTCCGTGGTGAGAGCTCTCGTATTCGCCGGCTAGTGTGGATAGTTGTCCTCATGTTGTACGAGGATGTAACGTTCTCTTTTGTTCGTCCCAAAGATCGGTAGGACAACCCAAATGCAGAACCAGTACTAGGCTGTATATTTTTTGTAAATTTGTTATGTATGCTATCGCCTGACAAGGTTTATGAGCATATATATGCCTACGTTGCGACAATCATCTTGTATTTGGACAACAAGTGTATGTAAACAAAGTTCATACATCCCAGGTTCAATTTTCTTACAAGCATAACACATAATGTCAAGAAGTCAACACAGAAACTACTGAATCAGAAAGATTATACATTGTACACAGGTTAATAATTGAGGAAGAGGGATCAAAAACATCAATATTCTCTAACATCATCAGCAGCAGCAGCAACAACAACAAAAATCTCGAATATACACCAAAATCAGCTAACTTCTCAAACTCTCACTCGCATCGTATCCCCTCATCTTAAGCCGTTTCCGGGATCTTCATTTCATCGATTCTTTCTAAACCTGCATCGCTGTTCTTACCAGCTTTCTTAGGTACAATACTATGTGATCTCTTTAGTCCTAATCGCGCCCTCCACCGGCCCACACCTTTAACCAACCTCGTCGGTCCAATCTCCTCACCATCATCGTCTCCAGCAAGAAGCTGATCTCTGAGAGTGGGAGTTTTTGTGCAGTTTCCTCTCGAGGGCAGCATTTTTCCCTTGAAGAAAAGCTCATCAGCAGAAATCATAGTGTAAGAAGGGACAGAAAACTCAAAGTCTGAGGATGCAGGAGCTTCTGTGTAGTTGTTTTCTAGGTTGATGGGCTGCTGAGGATCAGCAAAATCATTCGAGAATGAGATTCTTGGACCCATGTTGTTGTAGATGTTTAAGCATTCCATTACAAGGAAGCTAGAAGTTTAAGGGCAATGATGTTTGTGTTTTTTCTTCTTTCTTTTGGTCTGGTGTTGGAGTTCACATGCAATGATCTGAGTCCTTATATAGGAGGTAGAACTTCATGTTTCTTCATTGTGATGCAGAAAAATGTTCGATTCGATATCAATATTTTAAAAGTTAAAGTATAGTTTTCATTAGATCAAACATTATAAGCGGGATTATCGCCAACTTATAATACATTTACGATAAACTCTACTGCAGTTACCTTAACTAATTCAGTCACCGTAGCCCCCTCAACATATTAAGAACTTGAGCACAATTTTCACTGGATCAAACATCATATTGGAATTACTGTCAGCTTATAATACATTTACCGAAAATTTTAAGTCTTTAACGAGATCTAAACTCGTAAAATAGGATTAATTATATTTACTCCCCCTGATTTATGGTTTATTTACACAAACCACATCTATTTTTTGCGTAATTGCAAAAACCACCCCTAACAACAAAAAAGTAGGAATAGTTTGTGTAACGTTGTTGACATTTTCTAGGGGTTTATGTATAATTTTCTAAAATGTAAGAATGTTTTATAGAAAAGATATTAATATTTTTAATAGGTGTATAAATAATTTTTCAAAAGATAAGGGTGATGATGAAATCCATGGTTCAGACAAGAACAAGGAAGCAGCCTTTATGCAAATAGTGTTGACTTATAATTGAAGACAAGATGACCTTAATTATGGCGTTCTTTCGGTGTTGGAAAAGTGAATGCTGATTGCTGGCTATATATAATAATCCTCATCAGATCTATTATCTTATTGAATATTATCCTATACCAAAAATTTAACCTTTTATGTTTTCACATTCATGTGCTTTCACCCAATAAATATTTATTTCTCCATAAACTTATTCCTATATCACGTGGAAAAACAAAAAGATTCACTAGTTCTTTACTTCCCAAAACAAAAACACAAAAATATAAATTTCTAGTACTATATTTTCCCTATAATTTTCTCGTACAACTTGGAGTTACAATTGATTTGGGTTGAAATTGTAGATGACTTAGATACATATTGATCAAGCTATCTAGATATGTGTGATGGGGTTCATTTCCAATCTTAGTTGATGGGTTGACCTGCAACATAAATCATTAGGTTTGTTGAGACGACACTCAAATAAAACCCGTTGATACTTAAATTATTTTGCTTGAAATTATAGTGCGGCCGCAGAGATAGACCTGTTAATCAGAAATGCATACATGTACTATGGAGCCCCTAGTATTTATGCAAGTTCGTGTGTCAGAATCCGTACAGATCCACGTGTCTTGCAGCTTGCCCTCAAATCAATATAGGATAAACGAGCAACATATCGAGTGATCAGGTCAGATTGTCTGACCTGAATAAAAAAGACACGGATGATTATCTTAAAGGGTAAATCCATTTTCATAGGGATTTTTCACTGTGTAACCCTATTAACACTATTCCTTTTATTACCAAAAATTCAGATGAACTCAATTTCGATTAGGGTTAGGACATTATAACCCCCCCCCCCCCAATCATACGTGGATATACATACAAATTATTCATTAATACAATCTTCACATCAATAAGTGAAATTGGGTTTATAATTAATTCGATTAAAAATGATTTATTCTTACTGACTGAACCAACACCGTAATTACCCTATGGCAAAACTCCAATGGCATAGGCACATGGGAGTTAATATAAGAAACACTAAATCTAGGCACTGGATTTTGGCAAAGCAATTAAAAATATATAAAGTGTGATGGAAAGATTCCCATTTGAAGAGATGGATGGGGGAAAGAATTGGAGTTCACATGGTTGATCTTCATAGTCAAAATGTGCTGATTCCCTATACTTATACTACTGAGTGAAGCTGCTAAAAAGTTTGAACTAAAGCATGAAAAGGTGGAGGAGACTTAGGAATGTGTTTGTTTTGGTCTCCCATCTACTCAACACCCTTTGTCTTTTACTCACTATTCCTATGTTATCTTCTTCTCCTCCACCATTGCCCATATTATTACATCCCAAGTTATTGTTTTGTGCAAGTGGTATAATACATTGTATTATGTTGCTTATATTAGATGCAACATTTCTCCAACATTGTAGGTACTTTTTTGTGGAAGAGTAAGTTTTGGTACCTGATTTAGGTCTGGAGATTGTGATGACCTCAAGATGGTTTGATCTGAAGGTGTTTGAATATGAAAAAAATTAACAGATTGTTAAGTTTGGTGGAAGGTCCCTAATAAGATCCCTTGATATTTACGTTAGTTTGGGAAGGGAAGAAATATAAGATTCTGCCAATCTGAATGGCGTATATTGACCCAAAATAGCTTTAAATATTTGTACGAGTCTACGTGTCGTGATTTCAACCTTCAAAGTGTTGGGTGATCTATAATTATGGTTGCGGGTCTCGAATTGAAAAGTGTATGGATTCTTATCTTATTTGGGCATTTTGAAGTCTTACGTGGGCCAAATTTTATATTTTTGAAAGCTCCTCATATTAGATCTTTATCAATACCTTAAAGAAAAACAAATATTGAGTTCCTAGTCAGTCGATAATAACAAGAAGCGCCTGTAGCTCAGTGGATAGAGCGTCTGTTTCCTAAGCAGAAAGTCGTAGGTTCGACCCCTACCTGGCGCGATTATTTGTCTTCTAATGTTTTCTCACCGTAGATACAATTTTCCCTTTTTTATTTTGTTTCCAGCACTAAACCCTAGCGCGAAGAGTTTCCATATTCGCCGTATACGCACCCTCAATCCCCAATTTTCTTCAACAGAAACTCGATTAATTTGTTTGTTCTTGCTTCAATTCAATTCCGGGAAGCAGATATGAAGACATTCGACGTCGCCGGTGCGACTCTCTCTCTTGCTCTCTTCGCCGATGTCACCAACTCCAAGTACGCTTCTCTTCTTTTCTCTGAACGTTCGTCTATGGCAATTGCATAATTGTCAAAAGAAAAAAAAAAAAAAAAAAATCTTACTTTCTGTTTCTTTTTGGAAATATTGAATAAATTTTGGGTTCGCGAAGAAATATATAGCTGCTGTACTTGGTAATTGAAGATGCCATTTCACGTTCATTTTATTTGCAGACATATTTGAATTTTGCAGTTCTTTGGATGAGAAAACTAAAAGTTGTGTCAGAGTACATTTGTTTCCAGAATTATGATTATGCGTCTAAGGTTTTTGTTTAATTTCTTAACTTTTAATGTGTTCACGTAGACAATCTCAGCTACTAATCTAGTTTCCTATGGAATTCTCATAAGACCAGCTGAATTTGATAGGATTTGCTATTTGCTGCTTCTGTTTTTGTTGGGATGATAAGTCTTGTTTTCAGTGTTGCGCTTTCAGACAGCCAATCCAGCAGTAAATCAAATTTTGTACCCCAATGGAGACTTTGTGTCCTCATGATAATGCTAAGAAACTGTATGATGAAATGAAACAAACTTGTTTCTCTTTCAACAATGAAACTGTCTCATTCATACACTCCCGGTGCTACGTATCCGTTTCGGCAGCGAACATCTCACTGTTAGGGGTTGATCGAAATCTTTATGCAGAGAACTCCTGGATTTGATGCAAGCGGGAACTTTGGAACCAGAAGTAGCGTTTCTCAATGCTTCACTAGTAAGTGGAAGGCGTCATGAAATTAACTCGTCCTCATTTTTGTCGTAATTTTTGGTTCCCTGATGTTTATCACTTGCAATTGAGATAGATACCAGATGTTTTCCCTGTTCTTGCTGCTGCGTATAAGACGCATATAGCTAAATCACGAGAGTCGTTGACGACCCGCACCCTTCACTCAGAGCTTGTTTACAACTACTCGGGCTCTAAACATGTAAGAAAGGTTTTTTGCCTCATCCGATCCTTCTTTGTATTTTCTACTTGAGTTATATCTTTGTTATCGCTTGTACCAGATATCAGAATCCTTGAAAAGGTGTGGCATTTCTGACAGCACGAGTTACATTCTTGTCGCCCGCTTTGGTGCTTCTGCTGATGAGGTGAGACCGTTGCATCTCCCATCACATTTCGAGCTTTTCTTTGCTTCACCTAAAAGAGTGATAAGGAAAATAACTTCACTGTTGTGGCCCAGATGGCAGTCATAAAGGGACTCATCAAGGGGACTGAAATCGGGTTGGAGGAATTGGCAACGCGAGCCGATCAATCCCAGATACAGAAGGTTTGTTCTTTGTCCCCCAACCCCTCTGCATGTGTGTGTGTGCACACGCGCGATTGCGGATTTTATAGTAACATGCTGTATACTACATTGGTGATTGAATGTTCGCGGTATTGATGTTTGTTTTGGATCGACCAGCAATATAAAATATCGGCATTGGAGTTGGGGATATCTTCAGTATCAGATGCCATAACATGCAGGATTGCTGCACGCGATGCGTTATGAGGAGAAAATCTGCATCTGCTGTATAATTTTGTACCATGATTTTCCATTTATTTGATTGATGTCTGATGAACTTAGGAGGTGAAGATGCCACTTAAAAGCATGTTCTTTCAGAGTGACCTTAATTTAATTTATCTATGGACTTTAGAAGTTCTCACAAAAATGTAGTTTGCAAGAATACTTGCACAGTTTGATTCCCATCATGTCCTTTGTTTTTCTATAATCTCCTTCATATATTTATCTTTTGGGATAATTACGTTTATATTTCCTGATCTATGGCATGTTTACACAAACCATCCATACTATTTTTATAATTACAACAACCACTCATGACAGCAAAAAGACAAGATTAGTTTGTGTAATGATGTTGACTTTTTGAGGCGTATGTGTAATTTTTTGAAAAGCAAAGGTGGTTTGCGTAAATACTATTGATATTTTTTGTGGGTGTATGTGTAATTATTCTAAACATGAGGTAGTTTGTGTAAACAAATCATATGTTGGGTATAAATATAATTATTCCTGATTTTTTTGAAAAAAAGAAAGGGGAAACAAATTTGATTATTATCATGATGAAATTATAGGACGGACTTATATATCAATCACTTTGGTCTGAACTAATCAATCATCATTATATTAGTGGAGACTCATATAGTTACTCTCAATCAAATTATTACATTGATCCCCCCCCCCCCCCCCCCAATACTTTTAACATTAAAATATGTCATGATTATTATTAGTCATCAGTTATTCTTGTAAAACTTATGCGCTATTCTAAATTAGTTTTGAATTAATTGAATATCCACATTTTAGTATGCTGGTTGGACACTTGGAGTTACCACTTCAATTTGGCTTTTTTAGACCCACTTAACAACAGAATCCAAAATTAATATATAAATGTTTTATAAGAAAATCTATCCTTATCGATTAAACCAACACACATAACGGGAAATTGTAGTGCAGATCAATATTTAGTTAAACCTAAATTAATTAATATCAAATGTAGTTGTAATAGTTCAAAAAAAATGACCAATCACATAATAAGTATATATAATTAAGGATAAATATCACTTTTGATCCCTTAAATATACCACTTATTCACTTTTGGCCCCTTAAATTTCAAAATTTCATCATTTTTGATCTTATGATAAAACAACGAATTTCTTAAAAAACCAAAGCAAATGAACTGACATGATATCGAATTCACGTATCTTAAACGCAACAAAACAATACTCTTTCTACTCTTGCCATCAAACTAAGTTAATTAAAGGAAAAGAAATGTAGAGTTGGGATCAAAACTGTAGTTGTGCAGCTCTTTGATATGACTGAAAAAACATGATGTGGGGTTTAAGAAACGCGGTTGATTTGAAAAGCGCACTCACATGAATATCGGTAAAGTCGTGTGGGGAATATTGATTTGAAGCACATGTTAAATATGGGAGTGTTGGTTGACTTCAAACACCCTCTTAACATTATTCAGCCGACCTCATATCTCAGGTGAAACAAATGGACCCCACCTTTCAACTCACTTTCCCTATTTATTACGAATTCTATACTTTTCTTTTTCCTTTTTATTCTAATTTTCTTTTTGGCCGACATAATAAAAAGTTCAAATGAAAAATCAACAACTAAGACCCTTTGGATTACGCAAACTAAATTAATCATGCATACTCATAGGGTTTTCGTCAATTCAATCAATTTGATTTTTAAGGATGATTATGATGTCCTAAACTGTAATAATTTTTCATATTCGATGGGTCTACATCCATCAGTCGATGTTTTCTATTATTACTAGCTTTCGCACCGTTAATTTTGTATCTTTCTAACTATAGATCACTTTGATTCCAAGTAAAATTCAATGGTCTTGGTGTAAGTAGTTATGTTTCCCCAACAAAAAGGACTAAACATCGTCTAATTTTAAAGAATGTTATCTTGAATTGAATTTGACCAGATTTAAATTAATTATATATGGCAAATATAACACTTATATATGATTAATATACAATTTAAGAAAAATGACTAATACACTTGCCACATGATTTGTTTGGTTCGACAACAATTAAATTTTCGACAACAAAATGCAAAACATTATAGTATGTATGTTCCATAAACTGCAATTTACAGGCAACATATCTTCTTGTCTAACTCATCTTCTTTTGGTACATCTCTCTCTAACTAAAAGTACACTCTGGACTAACTGAAAACAGAGCAACCCAAATTTGAACTCATTTTTTTTCAAAAAGGAGCAGCCCTGCTCTAACTCTAATTATACACATTACTATTATTATATTTTATGAACAGTACTCCCGCCATTAGCAGAGTCCGATGACTCCCCCATCATCGCCATCCACTCTTCAATCTCACCTTCTCCGATCATCATCTCCCACAAATCCTTCTCCTTGTTATTACTGTTGTTCGTCGATCCAATTTCCGATGTAATTCCCGCATTTTCATGCCCTCTCTTCTTCTGCAATACATTTTCCTGCCCCACCGGCGCCGGCAATGCGGTGTAATCTGCGAAGGGGAAATTGAGCTTAGCTCTAGGGCCACGAAACTCGATGGCCGCTCTGTCGTAAGCGCGCGCTGCATCCTCCGCGGTCTCAAAGGTCCCCAGCCAGACACGCTGGGCCCTGCGCGGGTCCCTTATCTCCGCCGCCCATTTCCCCCATGGCCGCTGCCTCACGCCCCTGTAATTCTTCTTTTTCCGCTTCTTCGTCGCCGGACCACCACTGCTATTATTATTACTACTAATGTTAATATTAATACTCTTTTTCTCCTCCTCAAAGAAATTACAACCCAAACACCCCTTTATCCTGCAAAACCCGCAAGTCTCCATATCTTGAGAAACAGATAAAAACCCATCGGCGGCGGAGGAGGAGGCGCGTGATGAATGCGACCAAATATCAAAGTCATGGGCGGCAGTCCCGGCTATGACAGTCTCCAAAGCAGCCACCATGATTGAAGCTTCCTCTTCACAGCTTAGCCGCGGCGGCCGGTGGTCCATGGAGCTGCTGCTGCTGCTGTTCCCTTCGTCTTGTTTGATTCTTTTACTTGACCTCTGCTGCTGCATGTGTGTCTGATTCTATGAGCTGACTATTTTTGTAGCCTAAAAGAGTCAAAATGGAGGTGTATCTATATATGTATGATTATAAACATAAACATGAAGGGGATGAGTGCCACGTGGGAGTTTGAAACACTAGTTTGACACGGGGTAGTTTGATTTGATTTGGTCGTAGTAGAGACAAGCTGGCATTGTTGGAACGTGGGGAATTAATTACATTTGGGGGTGACGAGGATCTTCAATTGTCGTGTAATGATTAAAAGGGTTGATGAGATGACAGGGTGGTGACTTCATGACCCTTTTCACACGGTTGCTTCAGTTTGACTGTCAATTTAATTGTCGACTGACGGTGGGAAAAAGGGCCAAACAAAGAGCTTTGGAAAAGGATGTTGTTTCAAACTGAAAAGTGCAAGACAATGGGCCATGGCCCATGGGTCTATTCATAAGATAGGAATTGTATACAGAGAGTAATGTATTATGGGGGACACAGGTTTGCTGTTTTATTTTATTCGCTTCAGACAACAATGTCGAGTCGTACCTACACTCCTCCACTTAAATTAACTTATTTTAGTAGATGTCCCACTTTTCTATTTGTGACTATAATTATTTAGAAATGGGTATAATTTTGTAATAAATTATAAAATTATTGGGAAAATAAAATGTACATACGTTAATATTATAAATGAACAAATTACCCTCCTATACCAAAAAAAATATATATATATTAGTAATTTTCTTTTTTGTGTTCTTTAAATAAAACAAATTATCTCTCTATAATTTTTTAAAATGAAGTAATTTACCTCACTATTTAAGGTAAATTGTTAATTTTTTTTTCATATGAAAGTAATTTGCTCATTTGCAATATTACTTGGAGTAAATTACTTGTAAATCCTAAAATTATTATATTCTTTATATTAGCAAAAATAATATAATATATTAAAAAAAAAGAGTCAAAGAGAGGGGAAAATGAAAAAAAACAAAAATAAATGAAGAGAGAAGAAATTAAAGAAAGAGAGAGAGAGAAATAAATTCTTAGTAGTAGAGATTTGAAAAACTGTAAATTGTATGATAGAATGGAGTAGATGAACAGATGAAGTAGGAGAAGATGGTTTTCTAGTTACATTCCCATCTCTAGGAAAGAGCAGCAGCTACACTATTGGAACCGAGAAAAATTGGAAAGAGGATGAACAAATCTGAAATGAGTAAACGGTTGAGGTTTGGAAGCTAATAGCAACAAAAATTATACAAGCAAGGAAGCACCTACAATTTGTACACCGGATCCATACTTTTGAAACATGAGTGCTTCAAATTCCTAATTATTTCTTCCTTTGCAAACATCAACTATCTTACTCAAACATTTGGCAGACAAACCTACAACCCTTGCATTGCAGTGTCAAAACAAACTTGGCGAGCTAAACGTACTTCTCAAAATACCGTCGTTTTCCAACTAATCATCGTCAGAATCTGTGGAAGGGATTCACAAGTGTAAGTAGATACTTCGATGTAAAGGAATAAATTCAAGAACCTAACTAATGCTGACCTGATCGTATATCTTCCCCAACTTTTCCTCTATTTTTCAGCTGTCTTGTGATCATTGAGAATATGAGGATCCACCAGTAAAGGTGAAAAACAAGCAGGGTCAATAGCATTGTATTGTAGAGATAGTATAAGGCAGCAAGGTATGTGTCTGACAAGATCAAGACTGCGCATGAGTAGAAACTGAGGAAAAAGCAACCGACAAAATGATTAGAGGAAGAGAAAAAATATTGTGTAAAATCTGAAAGGGCTCAAGTGAGGATTATTTACAAACCAACCTTGACGACCTTATGATCCAAAATGGAAAGATTATGAGCCTTAGTACAAGCCATGATATGGCGAACAAACCAAAGCACAAACTAGCTCCGAGCTCTTTACCAGAGTATTTGAAAACTTTAGCAGCTTCGAGGAACACATCACTGGCGTCGTGCAATGCAAGAACAACTGCTCCTATCCGAAAGAATCTATGCATAGTACATCCAAGTAAATGTTGTAACAATGATCTTAATTCAATTCAGCAACCATAAGCAGTAGATGAAGCAATAGAAATACCTCGTGATGTATGATAAAGAAATTAGGATCACAGTGACAATATGATGCGACATCATAACAGCGAAATCCTTCCGTCGCGTTTCCCAGGTAAGTAGGGCAGCAATGCTATAGGCGTAAAACCCACATTGGCACATGTAGAAAAGTTTTACTGGAAGCCTGAAACAATCAAGTAAGTGCTAATTCAGGTACAGCACAACCCAAACAGAGTGGATGTTATTGTAAAGCATGCAAATGGTGAAGTTCATGCAGCCCCATGAGCACATAGCGAGAAAATATATAGAAGAATATTCCTATCAAACTACATAAGCAAGGATGGAAGAGCTTCTGAACATAGTCAGAGCAGCATCCATGAGAAGCAGCCAGCACACTGCATCACAAACCTCTCACAATAATTGAAGTAATTCAAGATTAACTGTCATAGGGGAAGAAATGTTTCAGGCCCACATCGGCAAAGAACTCTCTAGAATGTAAAAGAATAATAGGCAAGGGTTCACATTGACCACATCTGTCCTTATTAGAGAATATGAACAATAAGATCCACGAGCTTATTCCAAGGAGACCACCCTTAGTAAGATATAGAACTTACTTCAATTCTTGATCAGGCCATCCTGTGAAGTATGCTTCTATATCATTAAACCATGGTTCTGGGTAGATATTTGTCAAGATGCAAAACTCAGCAGTACCATAGTATGTAAGCTTCCACATTGACTCTGAACATTTTGCAATTTTTGCCCTCGTCTCCTCATTAAGTTTGAGGTGATTGGTACCTCCACTCAACAACCAGATTGCAAGCCTCTGGAATAGATGGAATCAATTGTCAGAAAGGAAGATTTCCAGATAGCGATGAGATAGCAGGATAATCTTATACCGAGCTCCTTACTCAGTTCTTTTAATGGACTCTTCTATAAAAGTAACCTAAACATTTATCTTGTAGAAGAATGCATCAAATGAAGTTGCAGACCGGATACTTAATCAATGAAGAAAGATTCAATGTAGACCCAATTACACCATATTCACTTGCAAAGAGTTACTTAGATAACTCGTTATGTGGTAGTATTGGAATATAGCCTAGTTCAGATTGCCTTATCCTAGTAAAAGGTGCTGTAAGGTCAATAGAATGCCATACTTCATTTGGATCAAATTTCATCTAAAATAGAGATTTATCATGGCAGTAGGTATTCAGCATCATAGTGTTTTCTCTTGACTCAAGAAACACAATGTATAAACCTTATTTTACAAGATCAGGGGCTGAAATACATAGTTCTTTTTATTTCTAGAAGGACTAGAAAAGTAACCGAGAAACTAACCTGAGGACTCTTTCCACATTCAACCAATTTCATTACTTAAGAGCAAGAGTAGGCAAAGTATTACTTACTTATGCCAACCCTCTCCTGATGATCAGGAACACAGCAAAGTATGCCGAGATTTTTCTCCAAATTTAGTGTATCGTAATTTAGACAAGAAATATTGCAGTAGTTATACTTCTCCAAACAGTATTCATTACAAGTAACAATATTAACCAGAGTTGGAATGAGGGTTCCAGACATTCTACAAACAGAACCACCTGCTCTTAATACAATACTCGCTCTTAAAAAATCAAAATAATTGAGATTTACATGTTGGTTTTATTGACATCCTGGGAAAAAATTGAAATCATAACCTATTCTACATGCTTGATCAATATGAGATTTTCATATAGAGATTCTCATCTAATCTGAATCAGGATACAAAAAGAGTGCTCCAGTCAAAGATGATATATATTTGTCATACAAACAAAAAAATAAATATTCCAATGGCAGGCAATAACTGCAGGCACCAACAATTCAACCAACTTTTTGAAACAGCGTTAAAGCAAACCATGTCCCAACCAATGCTGCAGTTAGAGCTTGAGCAATAACTTGAATCAATCTTGAAAACCTATATACTGGCTAGTTGCTGAGGCCAATTGTTTGATAACCAAAATCCATAAATCAACTACCTCACTTTTTTTATTCATTTATTCGAAACACAGTGCAGCATTATATGCGCAATGGAACTCCCCAATTCACCAGTAACAGAGTCATAATTACTTCCGTGTATCTAGAAAATCTCACAAGCTCCCTACTATTGCTCAACTTAGATCGAAAACATTCTTCAATTAAATAACGCTTTATTATTGCTCAAGCACCTCTGAGCGACACTTACTATATATGTATAACGACTTCATCAATGGATTTATCAGTATCTAGGTGTATCTTAAATAAGAAAAACTCACCATCTCCCAAAATTTATAGCTCAAACGAATCGCAAAAAACGGTAATTAAACAACACCGAAAACACACCACCAAAAAGCATTCCACACATCACCATGGATCCAACTACAAGCAAACATCGTTAAGATGGATCTAGACAAGTAACTCTACGCAGAGAAAAGCTTACGCGAAAGATGAATCTGTCGAGAATGAACCTTGCAGCAACGAATGCAAAACCGAAGTAGATAGCGAGGAAGAAATGCGAAGCGGAAGGGACGTCATTCTGCGTCCAAATCGGTTCCATCAGATGATTCTCAAACGACAGCGCATCAATCAACCGATGATTGAAATATTCACCTACCGATCGATGTGATCAATCGTCAACTCATGCAAAATCCACATGCATTTAGTGTGTAGAAAGTGAAGCAATTGGCGTAGTTCCGAAGAAGAAAATCTCAGAAAAGTTTGAAGCCCGAAATAGCAGAGAGTAATAAAAGAAAAAGGAAAGAGGATTGAAGGAGTAGAGTGAATTGAGGGAGGTCTCGTTAACGTTTTTATACATGTGGGAGTGCCTCATACTGGGTTGGACCCCACCGCGACCCCCCGCATTACCCTAAATCAATCGTCTTATAATAATTATTATTATTGCATTAATAATTCATTGAAGGAGAAAGTTATTGGATGAATGGACTAAAATGGCCTGTATATAGGTTTGAATTTTGGGATGAGCCTATTGAATATAAGGCACGACTTAAAAGAATTCAGAGAATAATAAGAAAAAAGATTGAGGAGAGAAAAAAAATTATTTCGGAAATTCTTATTCAACATCCAAATGCAGACATGTCTTATCATTATCGCATAAAAAATGTTTTTCCTCCATTTCATCAAGTGCTTCTTGACAAAAATATTTTTTTGTTTCCGGATTGATGAGCATTAATTTACTCCAGAATTTAGAACAAGATTTCCTTTTAATACAAGGAATTTTTTGTAAGGTCATTCCTACTTCAGGTAGCCATTTCCAAATCCATGGAAGTGAGAATTCCATAAAAAAGAAGAATGAGGCCATTCCTTCAATCCATTTCTGTGATTTTTCCGCCTGGATAATTTTTGGCGAACAATTGATCCATTCCGTATAATAACCCTGGAAAATTTCAGGGAGTATAGAAATTGGAGGACCATAATTTAACCACCATTGAAATACCCAATTTGGTACTTCTTGTTGGAAAACTAATGGACAAATTTTGAAAAACCATGTGTGTTTTCTCTTATAATTTTCATAGAGAAAAGTTTTGTTGAATGCTTCAACATAGTCCCAATAATTAAATTTTATTGGGGATTTAGACTCTGGATGAATATATTCTTTTTCACCTAATGGGTTAATTCCCCATTCAACAGCAGTAATGAATTTTTTTATTACTGCTTTTGAGTAATTAAATTCTTTTCCATTATTGGAATAAGTGTGAGTAATTTCAACACTTTGCATTGCTTTCAGGATACACTCATAATGAGCCCTTGGTTTATATGAACCTGCTGTGAATGCTGTCACATCCAGATATCTTTTCATTAGATACCATGGATCTTTTTCCCACCTTAAATCCTCATTTTCCAGAAGTATAATTACTTCCTGATGTTCACTAAATTTATAGTTTACTAACTCATCTTCTTCTTCCAATATTTTAGCATAAGATACTGAAGAAGATGATACTTCTTCGGCGGCGATTTTTTTCTGCTCCTTTTTAAATATGAGGAATTGCTGGAAGAGCTCATTTTCTTCCTCAGAGACTTTATTGTATCTTCCTATTCCGGAAATGTTGTCTTTAATTAATGATCTGTTACCTTGGCGTATAATTTCGCCTGGTCTAAATCTACCTCCTCTCTGATTGGAGGAGTTTCTGCCTCTTCCTCTTTGAGGAAGCATTCCTGCAATAAAAGGATTATTCATTTAACCGGCATAATATCCTGCAATTTTTTTGGTGATACAACAAATTTGCTATCCAAATATTTTTTATGCGATAATGATAAGACATGTCTGCATTTGGATGTTGAATAAGAATTTTCCGAAATAATTTTTTTTCTCTCCTCAATCTTTTTCTTATTATTCTCTGAATTCTTTTAAGTCGTGCCTTATATTCAATAGGCTCATCCCAAAATTCAAACCTATATACAGGCCATTTTAGTCCATTCATCCAATAACTTTCTCCTTCAATCCTATCTTCAACCCAATAATCTGGGATTTTAGAGGAGGTACTTACTCCTATAAAGAATTCTCCTCCAATCCAGTTAAATTTACCAATGTCTGTGTTCATTTAGATATTCTCTTGATAAGAAGTCAGGAAGACTATTAGTCTTTCCTTTAATATGTTCTATTGTAAAATTAAATGGAGCTAAATGTGCTTGCCATCTAGCAAACATTTGTTTAGAAACATCATGCTTAAAGTCTTTGTTAAACATAAACTTAGCAGCAGAACAATCTGTTCTGATAATAAATTCTTGGTTTAATAAGTCATCTTGGAATTTTAAAACACATTTAACAATAGCAAGAACTTCTTTAGCCACTGTAGCATAATTTAATTGGGCTGCTTTCCATTTTCCAGAATGGAATCTAACTAAATATTCTTGTTTATTATTATCGATTTGTTTTAATATTCCTCCAAATCCTATTTCAGAAGCATCTGTTTCTATTATTTTCTTCCAATTAGGATTTGCTAGTGTTAGACATGGTAATGATTTAACCTTCTGTTTTATTAGCCTAACTGCTTTAGTGTGATCTTATGTCCATTCCAATGGATTTTTCTTGAGCCTATCATATAATAATGCTGTGTCTTGTGCAAGATTTTTGTAATATGGAGCTATATAATTTAGGCTTCCTAAAAATCTCTGTAATTGAGTTCTATCAATAATTTTATCCGGAAATTTATCTGCAAATTCTATGCATCTGTTAATGGGAATTATTTCTCCTTTTTCGATATTGTGACCTAAAAATCTTATCTTAGTTTGGAAGATACTCATTTTTGGTTTAGATATTACTAATCCATTTTGAATGACTATCGTTTTAAACATTTCTAAATGTTTAAAGTGGTCTTCTATGTTATTGGAGAAGACTAAGATGTCATCAATATAAACAATAATAAAGTTCGAGAATTGGTTAAAAATATCATTCATGATATTTTGGAATTCTGAAGGTGCATTTTTCAGACCAAAAGGCATAACATTCCACTCATAATGGCCAAAAGGAACTGTAAATGCAGTTTTATATCTATCTGATTCACTTATCTGAATCTGCCAATATCCTGATTTTAAGTCAAATTTTGAAAAAATTATTGCCTTATGCAATCTATCTAAAAGATCTTTTTTATTGGGGATTGGATACCTTATCCATTTTAAAACTTTATTGAGGGGCTTATAATTGATAACAAGTCTAGGTCTCCCTCTTTCCTGTTCTGCATGTTTATTAACATAAAAAGCAGTACATGACCAAGGTGATTTAGAGGATCTAATTAGTTTTTTATCTACTAATCCCTTAATCTCCTCTTTGCATAACTCTAGATATTCGGAATTCATCTGACAAGGTCTCGCCTTAGTGGGAATATTTTTTTCTAAAAACTCATTTTCATATGGGAGGCTTACAATATGTTTCTTTCTATGCCAAAATGCATTAGGGTGTTCATTACATGTCTCAAGTTCGAATTTATTTTGAACCATTTTAATTTTTGCTTGTAATTTTGGATTTTGAAGTAATTCATCTATCTGTAAAGAATTGATTTCTTCTTTTATAAAACAGATTTGATTTGTTTTAGAAATTATTAAATCTCTTATTTCATTAATAACTTTTTCCATTGGTTGAGTAATAAATTCAAATTTTATTATCTCATCTTCAAATGTTCCTATTATACCTTTGTCATTAATGTTTTTTATTGGGAAAATCTTTTTTAGAAAGGGTGTTCCTAAGATTATATCATTTGTTAAATCCTTAATTAGTAGGAAACTCATAGGGATACATTTTTTATTATTACATATATAAGCTTTTGGGATTTTAAAACTTATGTTTAATTTTTGCCCATTGGCAGAGGATAATGAATGAGTTGTTTTTTCAAAGTATTTGGTTGGTATTAATCCTTCTTTTATACAATATCTGCCCCACTATCTACTAGAGCAGTAAATGTTTTTCTAAAATTATTACTTATCAATAAGTCAATCTTTATATTCCATTTTTGACTGGTCACTACCTCTAATGTAGATAGGAAATTATCCTCAATTTTCTCTTTACTTAATTCAATGAATTTGTTATTTTTGTCTATTTCTAATATTTCTATTCTAGTAGTAAGAGTCTGATTATATTTCTTAATATTTTTTATTTCTTCTTTTAATTTTTCAACTTCTAATTTTAGATCTTCTGCAGTGGAAGGGTTATCTTTAATGGTTTGTTTTTCTCTGAGTATTTTTTTAACTTCAGTAATTGTATAGGGTTCAAATGGTTTACTAATTAAGTTTTCATATGTCTGATTTGACTCAGAAGATGAACCTCTATTGTTATCCATTTTACTAAGGATAATATTTCTTATTTCAGGGTCCTTAATTTCCCTGAGCAACTCAACTATATGATTATCTGTAAGGACATTTACTGTTGACAAATCTTTGAATTGTGCCATTAATTCATAAAATTCATCATCTGATTCTTCTTCATTAGTCCCTTGTTTACATGGACAAGAAGAATCTTCTTCTTCATTTGATTCATCCGAGGTTGATAAATTCTCAGGATTCTCTTCTATATTTCCTAATTCATCTTGATTATTTTCTTCTAATTCTTCAGATTCGGAAGATTCTTTTCCTTCAGAAAATATTGTATTTATTATATTTTCTTTTTCTTGGTCTTCTAATTTAAGACTATTAATCTTCTTTTTTAATCTTTTAGCTCTTTTATTTCTACATCTATTTGCAAGGTGGTCTGTTTCACCGCAAATGTAACATCTTCTTATCTTTTTTGTTACATTATTTTTAGTTTTCCATTCATCTTTTCTGGTTATGTTTCTTTGTTTATTTTTTTCTTTTCTATCACTCCGTTTTTTATGTCTTTTCTTTTTTCCCTCTGGGGTCCTATATTTGGGAATTTTTTGTCTATCTGACGGCATCATTTCTATTCCAAATTGAGCACAAAATTCTCCTAGTTGTTTCTTCTCTGTTAAATTTTGTCTTTTAATTTGTTTATTTAATCTAATTTCATTGCATAGATTTAAACCTTCTTGAATGCAAGTTCCAATTAACTTCCCATAAGTATATTGATTATAATTTATTGCTACCCCTCCATTTCTGAGATTCTTCCTAACCCTTTCAGCGAATAGGTGAGGAAGTCCATCGATGAATCTAGATTTCCAATGAGCATCATTGGATTCTGGGAGTTCCATTACTCTAGTAAGGAAGACATCTTTGTAAAACCTAAAGGATGTTAGAGTTTTACATTGGAAATTCTGTAATAGGGTTCTAATATTTTCACTATTATCGGACCATCTCCCTGTAAAATGTTCTACTATATTAATGGCAAGTGTATAGACTGCTTGTTCTTCCATATTTTCTGGTTTGACTGTACTCAAAATTTCATTTCTGTCCATCGGGCTAAGATAATTATCCCACCAGCCTTTTAATTGTCCTGTAAAACCTGCTATAATCATTTTAGCAATAGCCTTATCTGTATTATTATTTCCTTTACAGACAGTACTATACATCATCATTCTGTGAATAGTATTGTAGATTTGTCTTTCTGTATAACCATCAATATTCCATTCATAAATTTGTTTCCCATTATAGCTATGCTGGTCATAAATCTCTTGTTCCTCATATAGTATGTCTTGAGGTGTGGGCCTAGGATAATAAAATTTTGTTTGCATAGGCTTCCTAGCATATTTCTCTATTTTATTTATTCCTTCTGGCAAATTTTTTCTACTATTTTCAGTTGTCATGTCATCACTTAAGGTGTTTAATTTTAAGTCCCTAAATTTTTGATCCAATAATTTTTCTAATTCTCCTAAGGGTTTTAAATGGAAATCTTCAATTTCAGGAGGCGGTTGGATTGATGATTTTGCTATGATTTCTTTATTTAGTCCACCAATTACTGTATTTTTAGAATTAATTTCCTGCTGCCAATTAGATATTTTATCTATTTTTTTATTTAGTTCGGTAATTTGTTCTCCTATAATATTTAAATACAAATTTGTATAATTTTGTTTTTTCATTAACTCATTAATTTGGGCCATTGTAATTATTAGGGTATCATCTTCAATTAATTTTGAAAATGCTTTGAAATTAATTTCTATTTCATTCGAGTTCATTTTAAATGATTGTTGAGGGGGAAATATGTTATTAACAATTTTTCCATTATCTAAAAAATACTTTCTCTCTAGTACATTTAAATATTGTTCTGAATATTTGATGAGAAACCAGGGAACAAAAGCAACTATTTTATTCCTTATAGTTAATTCTTTATAAAATTGTTGAGAGATTATTTTTTGGTTTGCTATATTAAAGTTTTCAAAGAACCATTTCCTAAATGGTTTCCATCTTTCTTCCTTGAATTCTTTCTGAATTTCTTTTCTAACTAGAGATCCAGGACTAAAATCTATTATTTTAGAATAGTCTACTAATGGGATCTCTGTTTCTAAATCAATTAGATTTAAATTATTCATTTATAAACAAAAATTTGTTTCTGAAGTTAATTCTTCATTTAATCTTGGATCTTTATATATCCCTTTAGCAATATTATTAGACTGAATCCTTATTTGTTCAACTTTATTTTCTCTTATATCTTCTTGGCTATTTTCTTCTCTATTTTGTGAAGTGGATGCTCTAGATGGAGTCATAATTTCAACTGGTGAAAAATATGATATTGTAGAATATCTTGAAGAATTGCTTCTTAAACATTTTGGTTGGTTATTAATAAAGTCTATTCTAACATTTCCTTCTGGATTTTGAACAATACTAGCATAATTACTTTCTATATGACTTAAAATTGGAACTTCTTTCTCAATTATCCAACTTTCTGGGAATTCTATTTCACTCCATTTTATTTGCCTTCTAGTATTAATTCTAGAACTATGTAAATTTGTTTCAAAAAATATAGTTTGTTCTAATGACTTATTATCTTGTATTCTACAGTTAGGATTAAGGGTATGAAGAAGTTTATAATATATTCTATAACATACACATATTAATTCAGATCCGGGTGTATAATTATACCCATGAGTTTTAACATTTAATGTTAAAGCATCTAATATATTTGCATCCGATAAGGACAATTGTAAATTCGGATAGACATTAAAAAATACCGGCCCGTGAGCTAGGCTGGATTGTATTATCCCAATCAAAGATTTTTTCCAATCTAAATTCCTTGCATCTCTAAGAGCAGCTAAAAAAACTTTCAGGTAAACCTTCTAATGTTAAGGGTTTAAAAGCAATTTGTACTAATCCTATATGTAAAAATTTATATTCATCCTGATAATGCCCTATATCCATAGCATCTAAAAGTTTTATTACTCTTTCTTCATTATCAAGGGCTATTGATTCCTCACTAGTCTTTACAATCTGTTTTGTCTTCCAAAAATCAAATCGGCCGAAATTATAAATTAATCTAGGATTTACCTTAGGAATTGTCCATTTATTTAATTGACTTAAATTCTTAGGAATTTCATATTCTTCCTTTTTGGAATTTTTAACAGTATTTATATCTGAAACAGATAAATATTGCATATTAAGCAATATATAAAACAAGTACTGTTGAATTATCCAATACAACTTCAATAACATGGCTCCTTAATAATAATAATAATAATAATAATTATTATTATTATTATTATAAATATATAAAATTAGTATTTAATAAATATATTATGAATAATTACACTTACACCCTTGGCCTATTGTTTGTTTACACAAATTAACCATATTTTTTTTAATGTTACAAAACCAATCCTGACATCTAAAAAATATGAGTAATTTGTGTAATGATATTGACGTTTTTGGAGGGCGTATATGTAATTTTTTAAAATATAGAATAATTTGTGTAAATAATATTGGTTTTCTTTGGTCGATGTACTATAATTATACAAAAGGTATTGGTGGTTTATGTAAACAAACCATAGATTAAGAGTGTAAATGTAGATGTAATTCCATGCTATTAGTTTAACTTTAATTATTCAACTCAAATTAAAAAGTCCCTTACTTTATATTATTATTATTATTATTATTATTACTATTATTATTTGGATTAATTTACATATTATAACTTATATGAAATTATGATACTTGTTCTCTATGGAACTTGAGCACAAATTTAATCACCAAAAGTTTGTACAAGTGTTTAGTAAACTAAGTTTGACTAGAAAGTATCAAAATATTGTATTAGAAACTAAGTTTTTCTTGGTTAATGTTTGAGTAGAGTAAAATTCATTAAATATCGGCTTGGTTTTAATTAAATCAATTTCAATAAAAAGAAATTCAAACTAAAATTTAAAAAATATCTTATTTGGTCATATTCAATTCGTTTAGTTTATGACACTAGCATTCCAAATTAAACAATAATAATTACGCAATATATGTTCGTATTCATAAGACTCGGACATTCCAAATTAACGAATAATAATTATACACTATATATTCATATTCATGAGACTCAAACTTCTAAAAACCAGCAATTATCTGCCAGGCATGTATGGCGTCATGAATAACTCAAGTCGAAAAATACAACATTTGAAGCATGTATAACGTCATGTATAACTCAAGTCGAAAAATACAACATTTGAAGCGAGAATACATAACAACATTTGAATCCCATATGATTAGACTTTGATTCTTGACGATAATAAATTAGCTATAAAGACCTTGACCGATAGAGGTGAAGCAGGCGCAATCCTAATGCCACCCCTGCTTTCTATTTTCATGACCAAAAAAGAGTATCTTAGCAATAATTACATAATGCCCCAGAAATTTGAACATACTACAAGGTAATCCTTCAATTGTGGAAAATCACACTGTCATCCCCTATAGTCATAATATTACAAGTTCCCTAATCTTCAAAAACTCAAGAGATAATCTATGATGCAAAACATCAACAGATAGGACATGTTTGGTTATAATCTTCCCTACCATATTTAGCCGCGAGACGTGGGATTATGTCCGAAACAACGCTAAAGAATACACTGTGAGAGATCGGCAGACAATCTATACAAAGATGACTTCAAACTTGGCACAGGGGTGGCTCTCTACGTGATTCCTGAAATCAGAATCCCCCTCGAATCTGAAGGTATACAATGCTTGCCTCTGTGTCTTTCCGATGGGATATATTCTGTAAATATTGAACTCGTCCCCTCCCCTTATGCTGACCGGCCTCTCGGGTTTCCAGACAGGTACGTGTTTCAGAGACTTGAATTTCAACAGAACGGCAGATGACATGGCGTCCAGAGTTAAGTTGTTGGACCTGCGTGAATATGTCAACGTCTATAGCAAAGTAAAACAGTGATATGAAGACATGGTCGCTAGTTCACATTTGGT
This sequence comes from Sesamum alatum, assembly GCA_034509735.1. Classification (NCBI taxonomy): domain Eukaryota; kingdom Viridiplantae; phylum Streptophyta; class Magnoliopsida; order Lamiales; family Pedaliaceae; genus Sesamum; species Sesamum alatum. Next base: position 1,623,175 of record JACGWO010000006.1, read on the forward strand.
GGTAGTGTATATGAGCGGATGGATATAAATCGTATAAGAAATCACACAAGTCGAAACCACCTTCGCCTTTTGGATAATTACACACACCCACCAGAAATATCAACATAATTTACACAAACTCCTATTTTTTGAAAAATTACACACACCCCAAAAACGTTAAAATCATTACACAAACTACCCCTTGTTTTGCCTATCCGGGATGGTTTCTCTAACTATGTAAAAGACGAGTAGTTTGTGTAAACAGAACATAAATCAGGGAGTGTAAATGTAATTATCCATTTTTCTTTAATACTAAAACAAGTGTTAAGCCCATAGAAGTACCTCAAAAAGATGGACTCCATCTTAAATCTACCTCGTTCTCTTACGTATACGTGGTACGTGGTTTTTGAGCCACGAGTACACTTGCAGGGGCGGTTTTCAAAAGGTGGAGTCTTTTCTTCATTTTCATGGATTTTGGTTGCCAAGAAAATACATAAACGACATGATGAATGAACTGCAGCCATATCGACAAGGGCCTTGAAAGAATCGGATGGTCCCTCAAACTTCCACCTACACAGCACGAACCAAAATGAGGAACGGCCATCATAATGTTAGAAAACCATTCATTCTATTCAGTAATATACTGACAAAAAATAATACGAAGTTATAAGACGAAAATTGGCGTGTCAATATCTAAAGAAAACCTTAATGACTCATTGTATGCACTGGGATTTTCAGCAAGATATTTCATCCTCTTGGCAACAGAATCGACGTCTTTCGCGTCCTTGATATGCAACACTGAACCGGGAGAAGGAGCAAAATCTTGGATATTAGGGGCACCAACGACCACAGGAACAGAACCTAAAGTATATGGTATCAGTGCAACAGTACCATGAAGTCCCAATATATTAAGATTACCCCCAAACTTTGGATTAAGAATTTATCGAACAATCCATCCACACATTAGGAAATTTTCACTGCAAGCCCAAAGTAAAGTCGAAACTAGAAAATCCCAGTTTGTAGACCAGGAAATACAATTAAACCACTTGAGACTTGATTAGTTCATCAAAAAAGCAAGGAGCAAGCAGGAAGGTAATGTGTTACCAGCTATGAGAGACTGGAAAAATTTCTCAGTAACATAATCCTCCTCGTTGCAGTTCTCAAAAGCCAAGCTAAATTTGTACCGCTCCAGTGTTTTCACTTTGTCCACTGCCAATATAAGAAAAAACACGGTTCTTCTTATAAGTTAAACTTAGTCATGTTCGAAAACAAGTGATGGTACTTCAAGGGGACACATCACACATGCCAGCATGAATTGTTTTCCAAAGGGGACACACTGCATATGAATGGGAAACCATTTTGCCATCTTTAAACACATAACAAGTTTAGGTGATGTGATAAATAAAATAATATATAAAAGAAAAATAGTTGAACCGGATCAAAAGTTTGGATAAATTAACCTCTTCCATCACGGTTGCGGTGGCAACTGCCATAGGAATCAATTGTGACGTTTGCCTTCTCAAGAGCAACCAAAGCTTGCAAACGAAAGTTTCGAGCACCACAATTGGAAATGAAAGCAGCAGCCAGAGCACTTTCATTTTTTGGTTGAACTGGAGCCATTATGTCATATTCAGCCCAGGAGAAGTATCCCACAGGCACATCTGATGAAAGGCTGGTCGTCATTACAACACTATACCCTTTCCTACGACATGAACGCATATTGTAGTTAAGTTAATACAATGATGGATGAGGTATGAAAGGTAGAGGGGCCAATTGATGCGAGCTCGAACTAGTAGAAGGATACTGAAAATAATCAAAAAAGATTTCAAATTTGTGGAGGAATACATAGAATACGAGTTTACATGAACTTGCCTAAAAAAGATAATACCATGCACCCCATAGTTACTAAACCCTAGTTCTCAACGATTTCAAAACAATTAAAGGACCCCAAATTCAGATTACAAATCCAATTCCAATAACGTCGGTCACATGAAGACTGAGCATCAAAAAGTTGCTTTCATAGTAATAAAAAAAATACTGAATCCGAGCATCATGTTCTACAACAACATCCTCAACTTCTCCAAAACAATCTAAAGTATGGTATGCTAAGATAGATTCTCCAAGGGAACAAGAATAATCCCAAAATTGTCCTAGTTCCATGTAAAGAACATAGCTCAGTCACCTGATGCATACCCACTAAAGATTTCAATGAGAAAAATTCAACAATGCAGATGTCAAATTTATTTGCTTGAAAGATAATGAACCCGTAGTGTGAAATAATTAACATGGATCTGGACCGTGCACAGAGTGGAAGAATAAGCAGAAGTTCACTACAATGAGTGCTTACCCACCGTCGTGCCAGAGCAATATTATTCTCGGCATAATACATAGCTGACTCCATTGACCGGAGAACGTTAGTGGCGTGCTTCTCAGGGACCCCAATTACAGCATCAGGCTTCTTCTTACCAGATTCATCATACCCGTACGTACATTTGACAGCACAAGACTTCAACTTCTACATATCATAACCAACCAAATGACTTAACAACCAGTTAACAAAAGATAAAACGGCAGACGAAAGCGATTGCCCAAACAAGCACATTCAAAAAGCCTTTCACCATTTGCACTGTTATCACATACTCGGTCTTTCCTCCAAAGATTTTGGTAACTTATAATTCAGAAACATCTTCAAGAAAACGTAATCAACAATGCCAATAGATAGCTGCGATCCGGTTACATAAATTCTCAACTACAAACTTCTCCCTCAGCACAAATCTCACTCAGACACAGTAGCATGCAAAGCAATACATAAACATTCTTCCAAATTTCCAAACAACAATTCAAAAGGAATCTAAAAAATCCCACAAAGGAAAAACAAAAATCTGAATGAAACAAACACCTCATTGTCTCCTTGTATGAAAACAGGGTCTTTCTCGAAATCCCTAGAGTAAGGCACAGAGTCCACCTTCTCCAACCACGATTGACAGCCATCCTCGGCGTCGAAGTCCCGACCCTGACCGGACTCGGAGTATTCGGCGGAGGCAGAAGACGGCTCCGTTATAGTGGAGTGGTAGAAGGGTTCGGCCCCTGAATTCAGTATGTCAGCGTCCTTGGCCATGTCGAGCGGGCCCAAGAACAAGATCTCTGCTACGACAACCAACCCCACCAAAACCGGAAGAAACCTCGACCAATTCTTACTGTTCGAATTCGGAGAAGGAGATGAATAAGACGTTGACGGGACATTTCCATCTTTGGATTTGGAATACTGTCTGTAGTTACCAAAAGTCCCCATGAATTATGATCCCAGAAATTCTTGAAAAAAGGTGAAAGAGAGAAGAGCTCTTGATCTCTACGTGAAATGGGTCTGCGTAGATCATGAATGGCTGCCCAGAAAAACGGGAATCATTTCATTTGGTGGAATTGAAGTGGGACTCTGCGGGGCGCTGTTGCTGATTTTGAGAGTGCATTGCCAGAAGGATTTCTCTGCGGGAAGGCATGAGGAGTAGGATGCAAAGAGGGGAAGAAGACGAGAAGGGGCATTGGATTTCTGCTGTAATGATTCAATATGTGGAAGGCCGCGCCTCCATCGGAGATAGGAGAGTTCAGACTTCCGACTTCTTTTTTTGTCTCGTAAGACAGAGGGACACCTTGGGAAATGGAAACTAAAAGTCAATATATAAAGTTTTGAATTTAAAGATTGTAGACATCAACAAACCATCGACAAGGGAGAGCCGAGAGCGGCTGGCGACTGCCCGTCCAAGTCCCGATCGGATATTTTATTGTAAAATTTATTTTATTTTTTATTTTATTTAACATATATATATATATATTATGTGTATAAATATAATCTTATGTATTATATTTAAAAATAATTATAAGAAATAATTACTCTCTCATCCCCTTGAAGGTTGGTAATTAAACGTAGACACCTTGTGATTTAAAAAATTACTTCTAGTATTCCTGAGATTTATTTCTATTTAATAAATAGGTCAATTCATTCGTTAGTTAAAAGTTATCGAATTTGTTGATATTAATAAAAATATTAAATGAAAATCGATGTTTACCTCGATTGACTTATTACTGACTTGTTGCACTTCAAATAGACGGTAGAAGTATACGTATTCACATGCATTACCGTGTGAAGATGTATAAGGGTGATTTAGTCACAAAAAGATTTGTTTGACCTACAAGAATACAGTAATAAATCAATCGATGGTAAATAATAATTTTCATTCATTTTTTTTTTTTGTTAATATCAGCAAATTCAATAAATTTTGAATAACAAATGAATCTATTTATTAAGCAGAAACAAACCTCAAGTTGTACTAAATGTAAATTTTCAAATCAAAATAGAGTTTACATGTAATTACATCAAGCCTCAAAAGAGGAAAGTATAATTATCCCTAATTATAAACATAACATGTATATGCTGAATGAAATAAAAAATATATTAAAATTGCAATAAAAAAATTCAATCCGACCAAAGCAGCCTCCTCGGCCTTCTTCTAGTTTCGCAGTTTCTCTTTCCAGTTCTGGGGCGTGTTTGGGCGTATCCTCCTAATCAACATGAAGTGTGCATGCTTAAAATCGCCAAGAATGCATTTGCATGAACTTGTAAAAAGTTCTCTCCCAACATTAATTTGAGAATCGATTTAGAAAAAATAAATTGACAAAAAGTGATTTTAGATATTGCATTTGTAAATTAAAATAAAAAAGACATAAAATAATATTAGTACATAATACTGAATATTATTGGAATTGAGACTCCCAAGCACCTTTCAAAATCACCGTAGGCCTTGACCACTAATATATATATATGAATTATTTACATAACATTGAGAATGCCTCAGTCAAAGGAAGGGGAGGAGGCATACTCCTCTTCTCTATATACGGGTATATATATCAATATATATACATATATATATATGTGTATATATTTCTTCTACATTTATATCTACCAAATCAAACAAATGAAATTCCTGTAAGTGCAAAAGTTCCCGTAGTACTTTAACTAAAAACTATAATGCCTATTGTTTCATACTATGCAAAACTTCCTTGGAATAGCATCCTCTAAAATCACCTGGATCTGGATTGCAATTGTTCCTTCAATTCTGGTCCCGCGGCAACTTACCTATCGAAATTCAAAGAATTTCGACGTGCTAGTTCGCCTCAAGAGTGGAGCTATGAATTGCGCATTGACCGGTTGTAGGACGGTTTCTGGAAGGCACAATCTGGAAGGATGATGCTGGGATCAATATGAGATGGAGTAGCTTTTTGTACATAAAAGAGAGAATAAACTTGAGAAGTTACTTGATCGTGACTGCAACTATCTGTTAAAGCTGTCTTCAACCTTTTCGCTCCAGACTTGGGATTTGATTTATATTGATTGTCTTCGTCCACAAAATTCTGACCTGTACCCTCTGCAGGGAATCAGATGAGTTCAAAATAGTTAGAAGTAACACTTGAGACCTTACTGAAACATAGAATGCTCAGCAAAGACGTCTGTATAATTATACCAGCCAAGCATCAAAGTCAAAAACGAAAACGGAACAAAGCAAGAAGCTATAAATGACTTGTATTTCAGCTTCTCATACATAAAAAGTGATGCATGAGATGGTAGGAATGTAGGTTTGCATGCTTGCACACAAGAGATAAAATAGGAGGTTACTGATTTTTATGCATGAATAATGTGCTGTTCTGCCTTCGTGTATGCTTTTGTGAAGGAAATGACAATATATCCTCATGCACTCTCAGATAACAGAAAACTCACATCAGTAACCAAGCAAACTCTACGAGATTTTCCTTGAAGGTGGCATAACAAGGAAAAAGACCTAGTCATCCACAAGGATGAGTTGGATTACCTCTCATTAAGCCATAAGAATCACCATGGAACCGGCTACCGGCAGAAAAGTGATGTGAACATGTTTCTGATCCATGACTATGAGATATAATACCCTTCCTGCGAATCTCTGTACCGCAAACTGTCAATAGTTCAGGGATGTCAGTTGAGATTGGAGGACAGAGCATTCCCATGCGTTTGAAACGGTATGCCCCTGGACGCTTAAGAGGAGCATGGGAATCAGCTGAAGCCTGAGAACGAGGATCACCGCCTTTGCAGTTAATCTTTTCTTGACATCCGTACTGTAAAACAGGAAACTGGTAAACATAAAAGAAAGATATAAATTTCCTCAATCCGTAGAATAGCATGGCTAATCCAATTTCACAGAATAAAGCAATAACTGTGGGATCCAAATGAGTTCCTCAACCTGCTCAAAAGTGTTACAAACGTCGATTGTCCTCAATTGAGATATATCTTTGTCCCTCTTGTTCTGCTCTGAGTATGGAGCGAGTAAACCCATTGACTGGTGGAGATGTTTAACAAATGAAACCTCCAAATGTTCAAGATATAAGCTGTGCTTCTCATCTGTCCATGTTGTGCTGTCATCCTGCAAAAACAGGGGATGTGAGGATACCCTTTAAACACATATGTAAAGACCAAATGTCAAATCAGCTGTGACAATGATCCCGTACATTCTTATAGAAGATCTTAAGTTTCAACCCTTTAGATTTTTATGTTTTCATGAGGGTTAAAGTCCTAGCTTCCATCCAACTTCTCCTTAATATGTTGGAGAATCTGAAATCTAAGGGCAACTGGATGATTGACTTGAACCGGAAGCAATACTGATGATAAATAAGCTAGTAAGTTTGTCCAAACAATCAACAGAATAAGGGAATATTTGTGAGCCCACTCAACAGACTTTCAGACTTCAAAGTCTATTCAAATAGATTGAGAATTAGACATGTCAAGATATGATGCTATATATACCCTAAGAAACCATAAAAATATGAGGAAACACAAATTACTTGAGTTTGCATGTCCTAAATTGAAAACTTAGGAGGATTCCAGTGACTAGAGAAGTTCATTAGAAAGGAAGTAAACTTAGCTGAAATAGTGTCAAAAGACCAAACATGAGGAGTCACCCTTTGACCTTTTGTAACCATGATCACTAGTTTGAAATTCATCTTGAGAGGAATAACTATAGTGCTATAAATTAAGGCAGAGACAATTTGAAGAGTCAATCTCAATTGACCAACTGTTTTTGCTTCAGACCTTGTAGATAAATGATTATAAGGAGCTTCTAATTTTATGTACAACTGGGACTTCTCCATAACTATATCACTACGGTCTTTCCTAAGTAGTTGAGGAATTCTTGATTCATTGATACGACGCAGAGCTAGTATCTTCAGTATCTCATATAGAAGTTCTTGCTAATGCTTGCACTCGAACTAAACTCCGATATAGTCTCACAAAATGCTACATCAGTTGGCAGAGAGTTTTAGCAATTCCTTGTTTCGGCAATTAACTGCAATTGCCGAAACCACAAAAACACATAAGATAGATCAAAGATGCCAATCGCCATATACAAATCATATTAAAGGACACAGCTAGAATACTTTAGATGCCTCAGCAAGTCACCAACTGCATCCCTCCTGGCTCCTTCCCAATAATAGACCTGTTCTCCCAAATGTGGTACAACCATACGACAACTCTAACAAAGAAAAATAAGCTAATCTTGATTTTGTATCATCGAGAAGCTTCCACTAATGATCAACTTCAGATAATTACTAAGAAACTTTCAGAAAATAACTCCAGGAACTGACTAAGCTTCTAACCTTTCCAATCCTTTCACTTACAATCATTACTTTTCTATTTTTGTTTTCTCAATTTTCTCCTTTTGGGTTACAGTAGTCATTACTATCAGTAATTTGTGCAACAAATCCATACAACTCCAGTAAAGGGAATATTTAATTTCAAACCAAAGAAGTCCAAAACCCACCACGTCGCAAAGTTCAAATCTCTCCACACATCTGACTGAACCTCAGTTCATTTGGTCTCATGCCACCATAACACATATTAGTTATAGAAAATCCTTCCTGCTCCACAAGTCACAACCATATGAAAAAAGCAACAACTCCATCAGAACTACTCTTCCATAGTTCCAGGTAACAATCAAGTGTTAGCGAGATATTCGTGCATTCAGCCCACAACAACTTCCCTCAGCTTTATAAACACGAAAGAAAGCAAAGCAAAGTTAAACTCTCGAAAGAATCACTGAAAATTCATAGCAAATCTCGTCCGAGTTGCAGTTTAAATCTACCAATTAATAGGTGTCTATCAGCACAAGGTATTGTCCAATTTGGTCAAGCCACGTAATTTTATCCCTAAAAGGTACCATGATATAAAAGGTGAGTTTTGACACTTATATGCCGCTCAAATCCCTTCTCTTTGCTCTAAAAAAAATCCCTTGTCTTCGTCCAAAGGCCATGTACCTTTTCAAAACCCCATGCCAACCTCTAGATCATATGCTCTACCCGAGGTCATCAAGTAAGAGGTTCATAATGTTGAGTGCGAAACCACAGGACATATCAGATGGACATAGAGGGTGAGCGGCTTAAAAACCTTCAGAACGGACTATAACTCACGCAAAGCCTGCGGTCTCCGCGATGTGCAAATCTACGGACACATTACCTTCGTAAACTTCACAACAAAATCACAAACCACAGCATCTCATTCATCTAAATCACTAGCAACTACAACAGCATCGAGCCTCAAAATAACAAAACAGAAAAACGAACGGAAAATCAGAACCACAACATTCAATGCATTCGATCGGAGAGCTACAAAAAATCGAGATCGCAGGAACAGAGTTTACCAGTCTCGCATCCAACGAGGGATGCAAAATATCTTTGCAGTTCTCAGCAGTCAAAGCTGACGCGTCCGAGCTCGACCGATTCATCTCCTCCGCGCAACCAGCATCCGCCGACCGCGGCGTAGCCTCCGACCGGCAATTCCCTTCCATAATCCGAATATCAAAACGCTGATCGTAGTTAACAAACCGAAGAATTCGAAGAAAAAAAAGGAAAATCAAAACCCTCCGCACGAAAATCTCTTTAGAGTTTAGAGAGAGAGAGAGAGAGAGGCGGTGAGAGATAAAAGTGCAGTTAAGGAAGGCTCCACATGGAGGCGCTTTTACACGTGTCAGTAACATCAGCCGGACGCCACGTCAGACGAGGCTGATAATATCTTGGGCCAATGTCAGCCAGATATTTATGCATAGGGGGCGTATGGGCGCGTCCTACAACGCGCCACGTTGTTGTTTTGAGGCGCGTGTCGTGTCGTGTCGTGCCGTCGTGGTGGGGAAGAGTGAAGACTATGCGATAAGGTTTGCCAATTGTAGACCTTGTTTGGTCCCACCCCTCGCACTTTTCCCCACTTTTTATTACTCTCAAATAATATTTTGAAAATCGAATCGAAAATCTCGAACCATCGTATTAATGGGTCATTGGTTTGTACCATCGAATTAGATTAAAAAAATTGATTGATCTGAATTTTATTATATCTATATTTATATATGTAATATAACAATAAATTAAATAAATATAATTTATAATAATATTTTATAAAAACGGTATAATTTATAATAATTTAACCCAAAAAAATTAACAAATCTTTTGAAAGAAACAAATTAATTTAAAATTCAAACCAACAAGAATTTAAAATTTAAAATTCCCCAAATATATTATATATTAATTGATAAACATAATTTATAACGATACTTTAGCAACAACTGTCTTCATACATTTCTTTTAACAAAAAAATCCACAAAAAATTGAAGAAATGTGAAGAAAAGGATAAAAATAGCTTAGTGTTCCTTCCACATTGAAAAAATATTGGCAAAGTTTAAGCATTTTCTTTTAGATAAAGCAATTTGAAGATAAGGTAAGTTTGAAGAATTGTGACTATAAATTGGTGTAGTTTGTCTGAGTAATTGTTCATATTTGCCTATTTTTTTATTCTTTTTTGCATTTGTATTTTTCTATTTTTGGTATTTCACTATATTATTTTTTAGTGAAATATATATTTCATTATATCATTAGTTTTTTTTTTAAAAAAAAAAAATGAGTTAACCGATTACTGGACGAACTGATTTTATCCGGATTTGACCAAGGGCCTTTTTACCTCATGAATTTGACTTGAATCTTGGTCAGTTTCCGGTCGAACCGATCGAATCGGCCAGTTTAGTCCAAATTTGAAAACCCGACTCTCAAGTCTAAACTAATAAATTCCACCCTACCTTAAATCCCAACACACTTTTTTTGTATTTCAAAATTTTTTCGCCAAATATCTCATCTAAAAGTTTAGTTATAATGTCACTGTTTGAAATTATATGCAAGTCAAACAAGGTTTTTTTTTTTTTTTTTCAAACTATCCTTAGACATTTTCTAGGGTAATGCATATAAATAGATATATCTCCACCTCTATACGGGTAGTTTGATCAGAAAATATTTATTTGACCTGCAATAAGTTAGTAATAAGTCAATCAGGAGTAAATATGAATTTTCATTTAATATTTTCTGCTAACATCAACAAATTATATGAAATTTGACTAATGAATGGATCTATTTGTGAAACAAAAATAAACGTTAGGAGCACTGGATGTAATTTTTCAAATTATAAAGGATCTATGTATAGTTATCCCAAAAGTTTAAGTTGCTACATCTAATATTAATATCTTAACTACCCTCATGACTTGTAAACACTGCACGTGAAATATTTCTTTTATAAACGAGAGGTAATGAGATTCGACTCTATTACCTTTTATTTGGCATGACTCTAATAGCATATTGAATGACTAGCCCATCTAAAAACCTAAATCATTAGACAAGTGTATAATTTAATATTAATATTTTAATAGCATATTGAACGACTAGCCCATCTAAGAACTTAAATTATTTGACAAGTGTATAATTTAATATTAATATTTTAATATTTTTTTTATAATTTTTTTTATTTGTGGAATAATAAGATATTCTAAACTTGGATGTGAAGGGATTGTAATTTTGAAGTTTTACAATATATATATATATATATATATATGTCTATTGCAACGTAGGTTGTGTTTCTTGTTTATTCATTAATTTGATTATCTAGACTAATTTGAAATAAAATTAATGAGAATAATCATATTTACACCTATGGTATTTCATGACAAACCATTTCTATTTTTTGTGTGATTGTAAAAACCATCTCTGTCAGTAAAAAAACAAGAATAGTTTGTGTAATGATGTTGATATTTTTAGAGGGCGTATGTGTAATTTCTCAAAAAGCGGTGGTGAATTGTATAAATAATGTCAACGTTTTCTGGTAGGTGTGTATAATTTTTCAAAAGACCAAGGTTGTGTAAATAGATCATAAGTGAGACGGTATAACAATAATTATCCCTAATTAATATTATGATGTACTTAATTAATCAACGTATAATATATTGAAATTCCGCGGATGCAAACAATGTCTCCACATCTCTATTTTTAGAGGAACAACGTGCAAAACCCTGATTTTTACTTTCAGATAATTATATTCGATTCTCGTTAGAAGTTCATTAACAATACCGTGAAAAATATCACTTTAAATATCTAAATACTGTGTAAAAGTATTATTATTATTATTATTATTATTATTATTATTATTATTATTATTATTATTATTATTATTATGGGGGGCATTGATTGCGGCAATAATATCATAAGATGGCATGCTAATTTCATTTTCCTTAACCTAAAATTGACGATTTGGCTAAAATAATATCTAGTAAAAGGACAAAATGAAGTTGTAGTGTTGATCACATGAGAATTAAACTTGTTGCAGAGATACTTATGAAGCTAGGACAAGATATTTTTCAGTGCATAACTAATTGATCCTTGTAATGAAAGCGTTGATGGATGGAGCATGTGATTTGTTTCTCTCTCCCTCTGAAAAAGTGCTACATTGACAATTATCATATAATTATGTACCAAAGAGAGGAAAAAGGAGCCGACCAGGTCTAGTTTTGTTGGTAAAATTGAGGCTTCATGATTCTAGAGGTCATGGGTTCGAACTCCTGCGTGGGTTTATTTTATTTCTACTGTATAATAGGTATTATTTGTTGTTGTAATAGCTATATGTTAGTTTATGTGATATTGTTGATATGATTGATAGTAATTATTTCTGTTCGATATTGATAACCGACATAACTGAATGTAATCACTTTACTTTCTATTAATAAAGTTCATTGCTTTCAATTCAAAGAGAGAGAGAGAGGAAAAATGAGTGATTAAAAATTAAATTACATTATTTGATATTCGATTGAAATTAATAGATAAAAGCTTGTTCGAACACGATTTGCTAATATTAACATATCAAACTTACAGCCCTACACGCAACACACTCACGCATACACTCAAGTTTGAACCCAAGACCTCTCATAAAAAATCTTGAGTCTAAACCATTGAGTTGTCCTCCCAAGAGACGCTTATCTTTTTTTTTTTAATCCAATGATTTTGAATGAAATGAAAGTACATATTATACTTTATTTATTTTAAAACTTCAACATCTCGCCAGCCACGATTAGGGGTGGGCATTCGGGTTGGGTAGTTCGGATACCGACCCGACCCGATCGGGTTCGGGTAGTTTTTTCGGTTATTTTTTTAAAAAATTCGGGTATCGGGTAATCCGATACCCGAATTTTAAAAATCGGGTCGGGGTTCGGGTAGGATTCTCCTACCCGAACTACCCGATCGGGTACCCGAACTTTTATAAAATAAATAATTAAACAAAATTATGTGTAAAGAAGAAATGTTCAAGTCTATGTTACACTTACACATTCTATTTTTTCATTTTTTCCTCAATTTTCTTACCTCCCAACTCCTAAGTCCCAATCCCAACAAAAATTAATTTTCTTTCTCTGAAAGCCTAAATTTCTAAATGTCACAAGAAAATGATGGAATAATATTATCAAATCCAAAGGTTAGTATTATTTTTTTTTCTTTTGTTATTTGGTTAATAATATATTCAAAATTTTATCACTTATTATAAATTAAAAAATACTAAACTTTTAATAATCATCTTTCAAGGCAATATTTTACCTCTGAAAATTTTATTTTTATTTTTTAAAAAAAAAATCGGATATCGGATACCCGAGAGTCGGGTACCCGACAAACTTCGGGTCGGGATAGGGTAGTGAAAATAACTATCCGAAAGTTCGGGTACCCGACCCGAACTACCCGAACCCGCATTACCCGACCCGACGCCCACCCCTAGCCACGATGACATTTTAAGTAGCTTCTTTCCACTCCCTATATATATATATGATCACGCAAATACCTAAAATTTGAATTCAAGACCTCTAATAAAAGATTTTGAGCTTAGATTGCTAGGTTTTTCGTACCATTTTAAGTAGTTGATTATTGAAAAGTTGTTGTCATAAAATGGGGTTTATTTTTATGTTTTGAGTAAGTTACGGTACACTTTCAGTACGCTTTTTGGTTCGGGATAATAGTTTATTTATCATCCTTATATTTTGCATAATTACAGAAGCAATTCTTACCAGAAAAAAAGTAAAGATAGTTTGTGTAATGATGCGACGTTTTTTTGGGTATATGCATATTATTTAAAAAAAATTGAATAATTTGTGTAAATGATGTTAACGTTTTAATAAGTATATATGTAGTTATAAAAAGACTGGAGTAATTTGTATAATCAAACTGCGAGTCAAAAAGTGTTAATATAATTATCCGTTTTGTATGTGGATATTAATACAAGAAATCAAGTTTAAACACGTCTTGTATTATTATGTAATAATAATAATAATAATAATTAAGGGCCATCTCGAGGTTTGGTTTAGAAGTTAAAATGAAAATAAACTTAATCTGAACTTGAGTGACGTGTTTGTACATCTGACTTGATGTGACGTACGTAATATAAGATATTTTTATATGATTAATATAATTTATCATTTTAGAAAGAAAAAACAAATAAAAGAGGATGAAAGATAAATGAAATATTAATCAAAACAATGTCATCTTATTATTATATTCCGAACCTCAAAACCCAAAAACAAGTAGTAAACACTGTGTGTGGCATACTCCAACGAGTGTGCATAATTAAATAAAAATTTTAAAAAATATTTTATATTTTTGAAAATATGTTTTAATTAAAATATTGATAGATTACAATTATCTCTCTTGAGGTTTGTTATAATTACAAATATTTCTTCGTTGTTTGAAAAATTATGAATACTTCCCTGAGGTTTGTAACCGTCAACAAATAACCCGTTTTCATCCATTTTTGTGGGTGAACTGACCAAAATACCCTTATGCATTTTATTTAATTTTTCAAATTCTTTGAATTTTTTTGGACTACAATGCGCATGAGAGGTTTTTAAGTTTTTTACACAGAGAAATTAATAATGCAATTTGCGTCAACTGATTTTTTTATAATTTTTTTAAAAAAATTCAAGGGCAAAATGATCAATTTCTGGCCTTTGATTGAAAATTACAAACCTCAAGGGGGTATTTGTAATTTTTCAAACAACACGTGAATTTTTATAATTATGTCAAACCTCAGGAGAGGTAGATGTAATTTACCCATTAAAAAAATTAAAAATATTAAAAAAAGAAGATATAAAGAGTTAGTAGAAATTGAAAAGTGTGGACGATTTGAAGGTTCAAAAGAGTGAATTGGAGGTGTATAGAAGAGTGGAAAGATGAAAAGTTAATAAATAAATAAATTCAATATTAAAAATAGCAAATCAAAAAATAATGAGGCACCAAAGCGGTGCTCTCACTTAATAATAAATATATGTTCCTATGCATACATTAAACTTAAAAGTATTTTAAATCATTATTTTGATTTACAACAGTATCGTTTTTTTTGGGTATTATATTTAAGTATAAATAAAATATTTTTTTTCGCATATGTATGAATATGCTTCATATAAGTATATATAAAAGAACAAAAAAAAAAGTCTGAGTCGGGTTTGAATCCAAACTACCAAGACCTCGGACTGACCCCGAGACCTAATTATGGCTTGAAAACTTGCCCCAAACTAAACAGATTTGGATCCAAATTCTAATTTGACCCGAATCTATTTTCATCCCTAAATACATTCATGACCATTGGGTTATATAAGCATCTAATTCATAACATTCAAGGACTAGTACTACGTTCGATAACAAAAACAAAGTCCATATGAAAAAGTAAGATAAATATACTTTCGATGATTCGATATTAATTTGTCGTTTTATAATGGAATAACCTCGATAAAGTCTTCTCTTGAACTATAGAGAGCGTGAGTGATTTTCATCATTATTTTATTAAGTTCAATAATTTTAAATGAACATTTCAATCCATCAATCGATTCAGGAATTTCGCCCGTTTAGTCATTACGATTTACTCTCATCCTCCCACAAAATGAAAACTTTAGTTACTACATTGCAAATTCAAAATTTTCAATGTTCTGACTAACGTATCAATTCTTTAGTAATAACTAATAATTGCTAAATTTCTAAATCTATATACTTACTACATTGTTATTTATTTTTCCGAAGAATAATTGTTTTATAAATTTATTGAGAAATAATTGATCATCAACCATAACAGTGCAACCTTTATTTCTGCAACATAAAAATTACATTTTTTTGGTCTGCACTGCAATAATTTATTTGAATATATATTGTCACTTGCAACGTTCTCATTTCTTTATATTATTATTATTATTATTATTATTATTATTATTGTTGTTGTTGGTATTACCATAAGAAATAGAATATGAGGAAGGTGTGTCAGTGTGGTAGGTCAATGTAGCAAATATGTGTCGACTGTTAGTGTGTGTATATATATATAGAGGATAATTACTTTCTCATTCTTAAAGTTTGATATAATTATACGTAGACCCTTTATAATTTAAAAAATTATATTTAGTATTTTTAAAGTTTGCTTCTATCTAACAAATAGGTCTCTGTATTAGTTAAAATTCATCGAATTTGCTGATATTAATAAAAAAAAAAAAAACTGAATGAAAATCAACATTTACTCTCGATTGACTTATTAATGACTTCATGCAGGCCAAAACAAATCTTTTTGGACTAAATTACCTTATAATGGTGAAGACATACCTCATCTTATGCATTAACTATGCTGATATATAAGGGTAGTTTGATCATAAAAATATTCGTTTAATCTATAATAAGTCAATAATAAATTAATTGCTGGCAAATATCACATTTAATTCAATTTTTTTCATTAATATCAACAAATTCGGTGAATTTTGACTAACAGAGGGGCTTATTTGTTATATAGAAGCGAATATATAAAGGTACTAAATGTATTTTTTTAAACTATCGATGATCCACGTGTAATTACACCAAATCTCAGAAAATAAGAGTGTTTTTTTGAGTTGGAAGCGATGAATTTTATTTATTGAAATAAAGCGATTACAAACAATCCTATCAGTATCAATATTGGACAGAGACAAATACAACAATCATATCAACAATATCACAAACTAATATCTTACTATTACAATAATAAATAAACCTACTATATAGTAGAAACAATATCACAAATAAATAGACTATGCAGTAGAAACAAATCATCTCATGTAAGGAATTCCAACTCATGACCTCTAAGATTATGAGGTCTCAATTTCACCAACTGAATTAGGCTTCATTGACCTTAAAAAATAAGAGTGTAATTATCCATATGAATATTGGACTGGAGAGTAGGAAGCTCACGAGGCCAACATATGAATACGGGCCCTCTGACTCCAATAATCCTCTCATGGCGGCGCATTTCATCATTACTCCACCGTCAAACCAATACAAATATATGGAATTATTGGAACCCCTCCAATTATTTCACCATAAAAAATTAGTATATTTTGGATACATATGTTAAATAAAATATAAACAAATTGCTTTTTATAATAAAATTTTTAGAGTAAGATGGCTACCAAACTTATAGTTGTTAGGGGTATTGACATTGGATAAACTGAATTGGTATTGAAAATTTGATATGCATCTAACTGAATTGAAAATTTTGGTTCGGTATTTTTTTTTTTTAAAATTCTGTATTCGAAGCGATTTCAATTTTAGTGCCGATTTACTCATTGTCCCAAATATCGAAATATTATTTTTATATTTATTTTTATGTACATTTGAAATATATTACATATTTTAATATTATATTTGTCATTTTATTTATTAATAACTGAAAATAAATAAGAAGTGTAATTATTATTTATTATTTATTTTTAACTATTTTTTTTAATATTTTTTAATGACAATTCGGTCTACCAAATACAAAACTAAAATATAATTTTTCTTTTGATAATTACTAAAATGATTTTTTTTTTTTTAATTGGAAACGATGAATTTTATTAAGCGAAAATAAAGTGATTACATTCAGTCCCGTCGGCTATCAATATCAAACATAGACAAATACAAACAATCAAATCAATAATATCATCTATACTATTATAAATAGAAGGGGTTTTATAGACACAAAGTGAATGTTTTTATACCACTATACCAAATTATTGTAATACCAAAAATGCCCTTCAACTTCCCAACTCTATTCAATTAAGTTCTTTTGGAAAATTAATTCCATGCAATTAATTACATGTACTCAAAAATTAAATTTACTCTCATTTTGTTTAAGTTTATTGTTAATTGAAATAAAAATAACATATTAGTATTTGTGTTGTATGTAATTATAATCGTCATTGTCAATATAACATATATTCTATAAAGTATCAATTTTTAATTTAATTTGAGTACAATACTGTATTGATAATTAACATCTTGCTATTACAGCTGCAAATCATACCTACTATACGATAGAAATAACATAAATCCACACAGGGATTCGAACTCATGACTTCTTGGATCATAGGGCCTAGCGCCTACTAAAACAAACTTACTAATCTGCTTTGATATTCAATATAGTATTTTTGCGTACTGAATTTCACTTTATCGAAATTTGGATTACTAGATTCGTATTTTGCCAAATGAACACCGTAGTTATTATTGTTACAAGTTTGGTCCTAGAAAAGCTAAAAATGATAAGATGCTTAGGTTTATATTTATCATTTAGTTAAGTTACATTTTTTAAATTAATTTTCACTCAAAATAGGTAATAATTATGCGTAATACTTGTGGATTAAAAGCTGTAAAATTGAATCTAAATTTGAATTTTTCTAATCAATTATTGTAAAGAAATAGAGAATTTAATGCCTGAGTAATAATGAAAAAGAAACAGATCATAAAATTGACAACAAATTGAAAATGTAGCATATTACCAGGTTTTATGTTTGTAGGGCGTAACGGCAGGCTGGTTGTTTGGTTGTCTTCACAAACATAAAGATCACCAAAAGTAAAACATAGTCGCCATGCAATTATGCACAAAATTGAAAATTGTTTTTCTACCACTACATTTAAATCTCGATGCCGTTGAAAACCTAATAAAAATGATTTTATTTCAATGTGGTAAAAGATCTGGGAGTTAAAAATCAAGAGAATTTTAAAACAAATATGAGTTTGTAGAATTTTGATACAAATATGAGTGTGAATAGATAAGGGAGAAATATGAAGAATTGGCTCACAGAACAGATGATGTACCTTTGCTTGCTAATGAAAGTTGAGGCAGTGAAATCCGTCGCTCTTTTGTCAGAAGAAAACAAGCAAATAGGGGGAAAAGAATTTAATTACAAACCCCAATAATAAAAGCTACTACAATCTTCAGCTACTGATTCCAGCAGCAAAAATCCCGGAAGTTTAATTTGCAATGATGAATTCAGAAAGAACAATGAAATAGGAGAATTCTAGTTATACAAAATTGGATTTTTCGTCTTCTTTTTCGTCTCCTTTTTAGTTTTTCCCCTTCCGGTAGCTAGCTAGAATCACAGTAAGTTTGGTGAAGATTGGCGCACCGAACACGCCACCACCTGAGCCCATTGCTTCAATCGCGTCTTCACAATAGCCGGATCATCACCTTTTACAATTCAAAAACAAATAAAAAAATTCAGATTTAGCTACGTCTGATCCAGATTGCGAAGAATGCTTATTTTCCGAATAAAATCCAATATTTTGACAAAAAAAAAAAAACAGCTAAACGCAACCAATTACAGAAATCCTCTTTATCTTTTGAAGAAAAGAAAAAATCGTGATCTTACCTGGATCAACAAAAGACCTTGGACTCCCAACAGAAACCGCCATATCGGAATCAGAAAACGAAGCCGACGAAGATCGCGACAAGCTATTACTGTAGTTCCGGTTGACAGCATAGTAGAATCCGAGTGCAGGAAAAGTAGAGGAGAGTTTCGGATCTAAATCAGGCGAATCGAAGTTGAACCCCAAGTCGAAGCAGGCACGGAGCTCGTCGAGGTCATCGTCGGTGACGCTGCGACCACGCCGCAGGCGGTGATTTTTCCGTCGATTCATCCAGGCCTCGTCGCGGAGGATGTCTGGTGACCACGAATTCTGCTTGTACAGGGACGGCGGAGGTCCGCGGCGGAGGCGAGGTTCCGATTCCGACATGAAGAATACGTCACCGTATTGGGAGAATAAATATATTCGTTTTCCTATTTGGGGGGCGAGCGGGAATAGTGGGAGAGCGAATATAGGGCCTGGGGGTATTTAAAGTGGGGGCTGAGCTGGGCTGAGTTGTGGTATGGCTAAATCTTACGAGGACCGTGGGCCCGCCCGCTTGCTCCAAGGTGGCGCCGGCTCCACCACGCGCCGCCTTATTTTTCTTGGAGCCGACTCTCTATGGGCCCAGAATATTCTCGGCTTTTAAAAAAAAAAGAATCAGTAAGCATTATTTTATTAGTAATTAAAAATAATTTTATTTTATAAGCAGTGGATTAAAATTAAAAATCTTAAATTCATAAAAATAATTAATTTATTAAACTTATTTGGATTATTTCATACTAACAAAAATTTAAACCTTTTGAATTCTTATCACTGCCTTTTGTGCATCGTGATGGATTTTAGAGTCATCTGAATTTATTTTGGTGGTGGATTCGAATTCTGAATGGTAAATTCTTGGTGGAGTCTGGACGGAGTCTATGAATTAAAGAATTCCATATCATTCAAACTCTCGTTTAGAATAGTATTTTGTGAAAGGGAAAAATGCAAGTAATTTGCATGTGATATTGCAAATGAATAAATTATTCTTCTATAAAAAATAAAATATCAATTTACATCTATATGTTTTTTACGTTTAGGGAGGTAAATTGCTCCATTTTAAAGATGAGTAAATTACATTTAACTCCCCTGAGATTTGGTATAATTATAAATATCTCCTCTTTATTTAAAAAATTACAAATACCCCCCGAGGTTTGTAATTTTTAACCAAAGGCCTAAAATTGCCCATTTTGCCCTTGAATTTTTTATTTATTAAAATTATAGAAAAATCAGCCGAGATAAATTGCATTATTGCTCCATTGTGAAAAAAAGTTAAACCTCTCCCTAAGCATTGTAGTCTAAAAAAGTTTTAAAAATTAAATAAAAAATAATTCAGTACATAAGAGCATTTTGGTCAGTCCAGTCATTAAAATGGATGTGAATGAATTATTTGTTAGACAGTTACAAATTTTAGGGGGGTATTTGTAATTTTTCAAACAATGAGGGATATCTATAATTATGCCAAACCTCAGAGAAAGTAGTTGTAATTTACCCTTTAAAGAATATAGGGAGGTAAATCACTTATTTTCTTTTATAAGGGGGGTAATTTGCCCATTTATAATATTACAGATAGGTAAATTACACAAACCCTTTTGTGAAATATCAATAAATTTTAAAAATTCTTTTTGGTACGGAGTCATTTGATTAAATAATTTGTCAAATTCATTTCGTCTAATTGAAATTCATCATCCAAACATAACATTAGATAATTCTCTTAAATTTGAATTACTCCATTGCGATTTAGTATAAGGTTATCTGATAAGTAGAATTTAAGAATTTTTACAAAAACAAACCAATGATGGAAACCTAATTAAATCGTGCTTATCTATTATTTTGGACTGAGCTTGTTATTAAAAAAATTAGAAAAAAAGTGATAAAGAAAAGTTTGCTAAAATAGAAAGATCAACAATGGCCTATATATCACCGATGATCTCATGCCTGAGTGGTGAGGTTGAGGTCCCACAACCAAGAGGTCGTTGGTTCGAGTACTACGAATGTACGGAGTTGTTTAATTCATAGGATGATTGTATTATTCCTTTGATTGGTGTTGGTAGATGTGGATTTGTTATCGTGGATTGAATAGATGTTGTTATAAAAAAAAACAACAATGGCCTATATATCAATTAATGATTTGCAAAAAATTCTAATATTTTACATCATAATAAACTAATGTTGCCTTATAAAATTTTATTTAATCGTCAATAATAGTAAGTAGTGGTTATTTGATGGAGACTACATGCATCTATAATTTCATAGAGCAAGGAACTTTCATAACACGCAATCCTTAATATTTGAATAAATGAAATCATGCAACGAACAATTATAGAAACGAAAATATATAATTGCTATTTGTTAATTGGCTTTCTTTAGGGTATGAAGGTAAAACGCGTGTCTTGGAAAATGCGAGATGAAAGACGTGTTGCTTTGGCATCTTAAGTCAAATTTTGTGTTTTCTGTTGCTAGTAATCGCCTCTCACCAAACACGTCTTTTGTAAGTGCTAGAAACGTTTTTTGTTAATAGCAGTTGAGTTTCTGTTAGTCAGTTAAAGGAAGAGGTTACAACCCTGGTTAGTGCTATAAGTAATGCTGTAATTGTGCTTCTCAATATAGTGAATATACTTGATTTCTTCTCTCAATTCGTTCTCTCTTCAAGAAGCCATGAATACACTCTTGCAGCAATTCAGTTTCTCTAGTTTTCATGGTATCAGAGCCATCAATTGATGGTCTTTGGTACTCCTCGCAGCCGTTGATTCAACACAGTAACAGATTGGAAACTCAAGATCCACAGTCATGGCGACTCTTTCCAATGGAGAAGACAAGGGCAAGAAACCAGAAATTGATCCAGAAATCTTGAAAATCCAAGCGGGTGACACACCAAGAACAATCTTGGTGTCAAACATTCTAAATGGCACAAATTTTTTAGCCTGGAGTCGATCGATCAAGATAGCCCTAAAGGCAAAAATGAAATTGGGCTTTGTTGATGGGAGAAACACCAAGCCTGATGAATCTGCCGAGAATTTCGACCAGTGGGAAAGGGCGGACAACTTAGTGATATCCTGGATTCTCAATTCCATATCCAGAGATATTGTGGAGTCCTTCCTCTATATTGACACAGCTAGGGATTTATGGCTGGAGTTGGAAACACGATATGGAGTCAGCAACGGACCTATGGTGTACCAGTTGCAGTGGAAAATTGCTTCGGCAGCCCAAGGGAATCTCACGGTATCCTCTTATTTTGCGAAATTAAAGACTCTATGGGACGAATTAAGTTGCATGACAGCAATGGCATCCTGTAGTAAGGATGCCTCCAAAGAAATTGAGGGGCCACAGCAACATGATCGGCTTATGTAATTTTTGATGGGATTGGATGAATGTTATGACAATGTTCGGAATCAGATTTTGATGATGGAGCCACTGCCCAGTGTCACCAAAGCATATGCTACAGTTCTGAGGGTTGAAAGACAAAGGAAAGTAAGTTCCACGTATGCGAACCCTTCTCAAAATCCAGGTTAAATTTTATTTATTTAACTACGACGTGTTAAATTATTTCTATCAAATGTTCTAAAATTCCAGGTTACAAAATTTTATTTATTTAAAATGGGATGGTTTGAGGCCATATCCTAATATGAGATCCAAGGATCCAACTCATGGACTTGGACAAAGCCCCATTCGATTCACCAGACAGTTTGGATGCTCCAATTTCAACTTCTGTGCACTCCACAAAGCTTTATTTCAACTGTATATTAATCACACGACAACCATAATGCATTCGCCATGTGATTGCCTTGGACAAATTTTAACTCGACTATCGCACAACGCTTGCGCTTGAACATCGTCTCCGAGCAAATGCAAAACCCTTTCTTTGCAGAAAACGGAGTCTTCTCTTCCCAAGACGGAACAAGCTGGTTCTAGCATCTCTGCTTATTTGCCACGTCAAATACATAACATCTTCATTGCTTCAGTCTTGGGACACAAAACGGGGGAATTTTGAACCCGACGGGGTGATGATAACTGCCTATTACCGAGGATACTCAAAAACGAGACCTTCAGCCACACTCCTCGCTCTTGCATGCCCAAAAAGTTTACTTACAATAGCAAGTGCAAAGTCTGTTGCAGTAGCAAGTCCCTTGCCAGTGATCAGTTTCCCATCGATAACGACCCGGGCAGTATTTACAGCGCCGTTGAGCTTGTTTATGACGGAAGGATGAGCTGTGGCCCGCTTATCCTGTTTTAAGCACGTAAACGATTTAGTCTCATTTCCTACTCCAAAAGGTAATAATATTAATGGTGAGGTGTGAATAATCCTTACCTTTAGCAATCCTTGTTTGTGCAGGATTGCAGGCGAAGAACAGATTGCACCGAACATTCTTCCACCCGATTGTTGTTCTTTTAGCAATGTCTTCAGAATCTTCGACTTGTGCAGCCGCTCAGAGCCTACCGTTCCTCCCTTAAAGAGCAAGCAGCACTTTAGGAGAACTAAGAAAGATGGCCAGAACCAAACGATTGTATTTTTCCAATCACTATTTTCATGGACGATAGTACAAAAGCATGGAAAACTCCTGTTCGTTTATGTTTTCATTTCCAGTTTTCAGTTTTTGAAACAGTAATTAAAATGAAAACATGTTTGTTTAAATGTATTCACGTTGGATATATATTGATTTAACATCACAGTACAGTATAAAACACAATCTTATTAACTAATCCAAATATATTCTCATTTCACACGAAAACCTATACAAAATTAAAAACACATTTTCCACTAAAAATTGAAAACTGAAATTCCAACTTTCATCTAAAACGCCGTCTGAGGTCAACAAAGAAAGGTTATAGTTTAGAACCCGTACCGGTAGGACGATTAGATCATAAACTGAATTGGCAGCATCACTAATAGTCTTGTCTGCAACTATTTTTGTGCCACTCGATGCCAATATCTGCAACGATTTTTCCACTGAAGCAACTGTAACATTTGCTTTTGCCCGTCGTAAAATATCTATAATGGTCACCACTTCAATCTCTTCAGAACCGTTGGCAACTGGAACGAGTACCTGTGACATTCGGCAGAAGCTAAACTTTGAAAAACTCCCGAGAGTCAAAGAACTATTGGGTAGAAAATCAAAGTACTACCTCAGGAGCACGACCTAGGGACCACGACACTTCATCGAATTCTTCTTTCCTAGAATTGTCATCAGCAACATTTAGTAGCTGTACAAAATGAAAAAGACAAAGAGTTATCTCAAGCGGGTTATGCATAAGTAAGCAAATTCCGGAAGATAAAGCAACCAAACCGAGTTGCAAAAACAGCATTGCAATCTCGAGAGCACCAAAACTCCAGAAACCCTTGAAAGTTCCGTCTCTTTTTCAAACAATATCTCGTTCAAAATGAATTCGCATTTTTCTTACCATCGACTCACAGATTTCCCTGGCTACTGATTCACCAAAGAGCTGTTCCACCAATGATACAGCAAATTCAAACGAAGTACCAGGGCCTCGACTCGTTGTTAGCTCTCCCGACACTTGTAAATTTGATTTGACAGCCCAGAAAGTTGGGAGCTTGTCCATAAACGCAGGGTGACAAGTCGTCTAACCGGAGAATTTATGAGCCCATTAGTCAATCCAATCACGCAAGTAACACAGATGCAAGAAAGTAAGTAGAAATTAGTAATATCAAACCAATCGGAATCACCTGTTTTCTCCTAAGTAGTCCCCAAGGCAAAAGAGTAACTGCTGGAGCAGCACAAATTGCAGCATACAACCTCTTTGCATCAGCCTGTCTTTTCGTGATATTCTGAAGAATTTCGCAGTCCCTTAAACGTGTAGAGCCCGGCATTCCTCCCTACTTACAAACATCAAAGTCTAGTCACAAGAAGTTAATTTTACGACCCAAAGTTCTAAATATTCCACAAAGATCAATCGAAACTACGCCACAAGTTGAGGAACATCAAATAAACTAGAACGACAATACCGTATAAATAACCAAATAACCGAAATGAACAGGAAATCTTCCATCCAAATTCAAGAAATCCAACCCCGGAAACCAATGAATAACTAGTATCAAACAAATAAGCATTCATACACAAAGAAACAGGTATTAAAACGCAATTTACAAGCTTTTTCAGTGAAGAATGTGGTTAGAGCAGAGTTCAAAACTAACCGGCAGCGCAACAAGATCAAAAGTTTCACCAGAACAAGCAGAGATAAATGCGTCAGCCACCAGCCTGGTGCCACCGGAGGCCTCAACCTCCAGCTGCTCCTCCACGGAAGCTACTGTCACATTAGCTCCAGCTCGCCGCAAAACATCAATGATTATGACAGCCTCCATCTCCTCTGTCCCGAACCCAATTGGGACCAGAACCTGAAAAATGGAAAAACAATTACATACGAAAGAAGAAATCTTCAAAATCTCAAGAACCCATCAGTGATTACAATAGAAAAAATAAAAAGAATTGCGCAAACTACAAAACCCATTAGTTAAAAAGAAGAAATAATCTATAACACGATAAACATAAAGCCCCTCAAAACTTCGCCGCAGAACTCTGCAAAACTCGAAAATAACTGGGAAAAATATGAGAACCAAAAAAGAGAGACCTTTTTCTGAGGAACTGAAGATGAGGGGGGTGTATTGGGAGTGAGGATGGGAGTTGGAGAGACATTCTTGGTGGGTTTTGCAGAGCGTCGTTTAAGAGTGGGGTTTGTCTGTGTTTTACAGTTCTGGATTGCTCCGGCGACTGCGAAAGTTGAGAAACGGAAAGTTGCAGAAATGGCCGCCGGAGTCTTGGAAGCGGGCACTTGAAAGAGAGGCGAGAGAGTCTTCATCCTTTTCTCTTACTCGCTTCTTGATACGAGTCTTGTTAACAGGAGATGCAAATGGCAGGAAAATTACATCAACGGTCGGAATGGCTTCTTGTGGTTTGACAAAGATATTTTAAACCAGCATCCTCCATCTCAAAGCAGCGCCCGTGGCCTAATGGATAAGGCGTCTGACTTCTAATCAGGCGATTGTGGGTTCGAGTCCCACCGGGCGTGATCTGTTCTTTTATTTTCTTTTATTTTTTCCGTTTTCTGATCACCATCAAACCCTCATTTTACCTCCTTGTTGAATCGTCGATCACAATTGCACAATTCGAATTTGCAGCCAAAGATTTTACACACAGTTCACACTTTAAGGCTTTAATTTCGGGCTGAGACGAGACTTGGAGCCCGAAAGCCCGTTTACGTCTCTCCTGCCTTGGTGACACCAAAGGTGAATGAAACTTCAAGATTATTTAAAAAATCTCCGATCCTCGATTTCTGGATTTCGTTCTTGATCCATTGAAATTACGTTGTACTGATGCGTGATCTGATGTTATTTCGTGATCTGGCAGGATTTCAATTCCGTTTTCTTCAAGAAATTGACAGAAAACGAGTTCAAGTTTCATCTGATTGTTGCAGCATTTATGAAAATTGTGATATTTTAAACTTCAGTTAATTGCACCTGTTTATGTGATTTGAAAGCTTCAGCTATGCAGTCACATTTATATTGGTGGATTCCGTCATATTCCTACAGACCTAAACCAATTATATGTCAAGTTTATTACACTTTTCCGTGTAATAATCCGTGTATAGAGTACAAGAAAATTGGTTTAGTTTCAGTCAAAATCGATTCAGGTAAGAATTTCCCGCATTCTTGTTATAGAGTTTGAAAGTGTAGTTATAATATCCATACCCGAATCCTGAATCTTTTGCCTCACTATTCTCTACTATTAGGATAGTTTGATGAGTTGATTCATCCAGTTTCAGGGAGAAATGTGAACATATTCGGGACTGCAGACTGAAAAATGCAAACGAATCCAAAACGTACGTTTCCTAATTTGTTTATATGTGCAACTCTGGTTTTGAGTTTCGTATCTGGTCATGCTGTTTGTATGGAGGATATAAGTTGGATCTTCCGTTTGCTTGCCTTCGTCATGTGTTGAGTTATATTGTTCATTTAGTTGCATTTGCCGAGCTGTTGAATCATAGAACTTGTATATACGACATAGAAATTGAAGTTTCTTGACCAGTTTGACATAACTAGATCAAAGTAACAAAGTCCAGTTCAGATGGTTCAGACAGAACTGATTAAGATTTCGAATCAGCAACTTATGTTAAATGCAACAGGTGGTGCCATTTTTGGACATCAACATCAGTACTTGTACTAAGTTGGGTGATTAATGCATGTAATGAATGTTTTATCTCCTCTTGAAACTTGTATGTAATCTGCATTGATTAGTTGTTTTTCACAGTGAACAAGAGAGAACCATAGTTTACATATAGTTTCATCAATGCCTGCAAGTAATAGCTACAAACAAACTGGTGGAGATTCGAACCTTTGATCAATTTTTTGTCTGTCAATGGGGGGATTGATTCTTGTGGTAGGACATATCAACTCATTTCTGAATGCTTTTTCTTGGTTATGCAGCTGCAATTTTATACCCATTGGTGTGGACAGTGTCGCACAGTGCATCGAGTAATTGAAGAGATAACGACCCAAAAGTCACCTGAGATTATGGAAAAATCTAATCCAGATCGTGTTTGTCCGGATCTAAACTAATTATATGAAAAATGCAATACATTTGTTGTATGATTGTTATGCAGTTCAGGAAAGTGATCAATCACATGGCAAATGTATCAAACTTGCTATATGATTGGTTTGGTTCGACCAAACCTGATTCAGGTAAGAATTTTCCATTATATTAAGGTTGTCATGGTGATCGTATTATTTAAGAACTGTTGATTCTGTCATTGTTACCCTGCCTAAGGAGTTACCATGGGAAGGGTTCTTGCTTCATAGATTCTGTAGTTTTGGGCAGGGTTTGTGAGTCTGTGACACGAGCAAAGCTTTCCCCATCTGACACTGCCCTCTGTACAGAAACCATTCTTTAGCATATCCCAAAAGCTGTCTTTTTTTTTTTTTTTTTTTTTTTTATAAACTAAATTCACAAGTACGTCTTTCTATCATACTTTTATATCACATGTAATTAATATGTGATTTTACACGTATTCTTTAGTTGATTAAAATATATAATCAAATTACTCTGTAATTTAAAAATGGAATCCATATAACAAATGCGTACGTGCGACACTATTTGGTGTCAAAATGAGATACAAAATCCTTTCTGTTTCTCATGTAAAAAGGAAAATTATTTACTTTACATGTAAATATTTGTCTCACTTTACATAAATTTATTATAATTTTATTTCATAAAAAGAGAAATTAAAAAAAAAATCTACTTAAGTGCCAATGTAAATAAAGGCCCGTCCATCGTGGTGCACATCGAGGAATTGATTCATTTTGAAGTATTGGGCCAAAAAGCTTAACATATTTGGCCCAATAAAAGGTTTAGATTAAAAATTGTGAGGCCCATGTCAACAAATAAAGCCTAGTTTAATATTGAATTAATGATGGATAGTTTAGCACAAGCCCATATCTGGACATCTATGATGCATGGATACGGACACGGCGACACAAAAAATTTTAAAAAATTAGGACACGACACGGCACTGACACGGCTATATATAATATGTTTTTTTTATATATATCCTAAATTTTTCCGTAAAATTTATGCAATATGAAAAATATGAAGATAATACATATAAGCATGTCTTATATCTATATTTTTAACCAAAATACATGACTTAAAAAATATACATAATTATTTTATATTAAAAGTACGTAATGAAAAAATTTCTAATCACCCGAATTAGTTAAATTATCATGACCATTTTTCATTTTTTGGTAATTTCATCCTAAAATTTTTAGTTTGAGAGAAGTAAATTAATTTTTTTCTTTTTTAGCCCCAAACTCTTTTTTTTTAAAAAAAAAAGACAATCCAAAACTTTTTAAAATTATAAAAAAATCCAAAACGTGTTCAAAACGTGTCGGACACGCCAACAGGGTGTCCGACACCGTGTCCTTTTTTTTCTTTTTTATTTTATATTTTCAGACATGCCTATGCCGTGTCCAAGGCATGTCCGTGTCCGACACTGTATCGAATAATTTTTCAGATTGTCCGTGCATTATAGCTGGACATACATATTTAACTTATCCCATAATTAATAGAATAATTGTTCATTCTATTTGGTTGGTTGTTTGACTGTGGGCTATTTTCATTATTTACGTGGAAAAGGTTAAGGATATTTTTTTGAAGTGAAAGTAATGAATTGTTATTTTTTATTTGAATAAATTAATTACAATTTATTAAGGTTGAAGTTCCACTTGATACCCCTCAAGAAAAAATTCTCAAAGCCCAAAATATGAAGATGGCTCCCGTTGAACAGTCCAACCGGACATGACCTATTGGGCCATGACCAAAGAGGTGAAGCTCATAAAGTTGTCTCTTATCTTTATAAAATTGGCAAGCTCAATATACAAATTCTAATTTGCAGGGTGAGTCAGCATACAATAGGGATGATACGTCATAATTGACTTATTGGGCCGCATTATACTAAAATATATCCAGTTGGATCACAATAATTCAACCGAAATCCACTCCTCAACCAGTTAGGCAACAGAATTCTGAAGACTCGGGCAGACTGGGCAAGACTCAGTCAAACGACCGTAATTTTTTCTAGATAAGTCCAAATCCTGATATTCTTTTTTTTTTTTTTTTTGGTTATTTAACTAACACATGTAACCATCCAGTGTCACTGGATTTACCCTAACTACTCTCCAAATCTTGCTCCACGATCATCTACAGATGGACATATTGTGCAGTCATTTGGTAACATCAACTCTCACACTTCTACTCTCAATTGCTCTCGTTTTTTTAGCTACATTTAACTCACTTTTTGCACTCCACACGAATTATATCACATCACTATCACATTTCACCATTATTTTTTACTTCACTTCAAGTTTTCCTTCACTTTTTATCAGTAAAGAACATTATGACTTAAGCATCGATCTGCTAACACCTCTTTGCAGGTTAATTCTCCCTTAATCTCAAGAATTTTTTTGAAAATCTTCTATTTTTGTGGTGTTGTTGAACACTGGTACGGATCACATTATTGAAATATTTGTTAAAACATTTGATGTAATCATGTAAGTATTGTTTCTATCTCAAAGGAAGAAAAAAAATTAACGCTTAAAATCTCAGAATAACCTTAATTGACAAAATATGAGAGTTATACTTATTCCATTTATAAATAATAATCTCTTTAATCAAATTGATATTTCCTACTCATGTATGTTTGAAAATCGATTTATTTTATCAACTTAAATCCATCTTTCACTTCATATCGATTTCATCAACTTAAATCCATCTTTCATTTTATATAATTTTAATTTTATTTAGTTAAATAAATAAATAGTATATAAGTTATATTAATGACTAGTATTTTCAAGAGTGATCAAGATAGATAGATATTATTTGGGATAAATGCAATTTACCCTCTCTGTGATATAAGAAATGAGTAAATCCCTCTTGTAAAAAAATAATTAGCAAATTATCTCCTGTAATCTTAAAATGAAGCAAATTCCTCTTGTGTTTTATCTTAATAGGGGTAATTTGCTTCATTTTTCAAAATATAGGGAATTCATTTGCTAATTATTTTTTACAGAATTTTTTTTTTACTTATTTCTTATATAACGTAGAGTAAATTACATTTATCCCATGCTATTTTGGGGAATAGAGAAACCAACACACAAAACAAATGAGGAAAATGTTTTAGTAACTTTCCACTCCCAAATCCCAATCTTCTCACACAAGTAATTACCATTTCACTTTTTTTTCTGAATTTGTTTCAATTTTGTCTTTCATCTCCCAATTCCACACGTCTTTCTCCGCCGCGTCCTTCCGTCCTTCGCCACCCTCTCTCTCTCTCTCTCTCTCTCTCTCTCTCATTTGTTTTGGACAATATTTCTTGCATCAGATTGAATCAGAACCATGGCTGCGATGTAATCCAGGCTCCACGAACTATACCTACTATTAATTCTTTTGTTTCTCCAGCTGTTTTTTGGTGTAAACTTCTCAGCTCCTTATAGACCCAAAAATCAGAAGTGCATTTCCTCTTCAGGCAAGTAATTCTCCTTCAAGATTTCATTTATATGCGCAGACATCCACGAGGGTTTTCTGAATTGAGATGGGTTTTAAAGAGAAATTAGATCTTTAATTGGTTTGTGGGTTGGATTTTATTTTCAAGAATAGAGGTATATCTTGATTGTTGTCGATAGTCTTGTTGTTTTTGTTGATCTTTTTTAGGTTTAGGGCGATCTCTGAGTACCTTTATTGAATTTTCTTTTCCTAATTGTTTTTGAACTGTGAGCTCATAAAATTGAATATTAACATGTGGAGCTGAGGCTGCAATCTTGTTCTATAGTCATATGACCTCTTCTGTGCATTTATTAAATTTTTGTTGGAGTTTTAAATGGCGCTCATCATGTTTGTTTCATCAATCTAGAACATCCAATTTGAATCCTTTTGTGAGTTTTGGTATGGAAAGGAGTTGTTTCCAATTGAACTCTTCTGATTATCGAAGTCTTGGTGCCGATATCAACAAGTGTAAATGAAAATGAATAACTAAATCTTCATACAAGAAGAGGTTTCAATGTGTTCAAGTGAGTTCTTGTGAAGAAACTTGATTGTAGAGCTTCTAATCTTTGAGTTGAATATAACCCGTTATTGTATGATCCCGTGAATATTTAGCATTTGCCTCATCCATATATATGCTTGATAAATTATTTTGTGGAGTCTGATTCTCTTGGTCGTCGTTCTTCTATTAGTTTTTCAGTGGTTCCGTTCATTTTCAATGTAAAAATATATGAATTGCTTCATTTGATCTTCTATCTATAGATATTCTCATTCCTTTTTGTAATATCAGGAAGGTAGAAGTCCTTTACCACTTAATAAATCACTGATGTCAAGCTCAAACACGTCATGTGCTTTAGCATTGCCATCAGAATATCCCGAACATGGTACAAAACAAATGGAAATTTCGAACACAAATCCATCTCGACCTCCTTTGCACCATATCTGGAACTCCTGTCAGGGTCCTGTGGCTATTCTCTGGGACATTGAGAACTGTCCCGTGCCAAGCGATGTGCGGCCTGAGGATGTGGCTGGTAACATTAGGATGGCCTTACGGGTCCATCCTGTAATTGATGGAGCTGTAACATTGTTTTCTGCATACGGGGATTTTAATGCCTTCCCCAGACGACTAAGAGAAGGTTGCCAGCGGACTGGTGTCAAACTCGTAGATGTTCCCAATGGGCGGAAGGATGCAGCTGATAAGGCAATATTGGTCGATATGTTCCTTTTTGCTCTCGACAATCGTCCACCGTCATCCATCATGCTGATCTCAGGAGATGTTGATTTTGCTCCGGCTCTCCATATTCTTGGTCAGCGAGGATACACTGTAATTCTTGTTATCCCTTCTGGGGTGGGAGTGTCATCGGCTCTAAGTAATGCAGGCAGGTTCGTTTGGGATTGGCCTAGTGTTGCTCGTGGGGAAGGCTTTTTGCCCCCTGCTAAACCATTAATTCCCCCGCGACCCTGTCCACCAGAGATTGCTGGGCATTTGATGGGATTTCAGATCAATGAGAATGTGGATGGTAAGAATGAAGAAGAATCAATAGTGTATAAAGGGATCTCAAGAACCTCTTACAATATGAGAGATTTTTCAATTGTATCGCATTCTCTGTCTGAGCTTAATAGTTGTTCATTGTTAATGCCCCCAAACCCTACAAATTCCCGAGCACACAGCCTTCCATCTGGTCCAAACGAAGTTTCATCAGGAACTATTGCTTCTTGTGAGCAGAATGAGTTGACGTGGGTGCAGCCAGGAGATGTTAACGGTTTGAAGGGCCAACTTGTAAAGTTGCTTGAATTGGTGGGCGGCAGTTTGTCTCTAATCCGTCTTCCGGCAGAATACCAAAAACTTTACGGGAGGCCTCTGTATGTTTCTGAATATGGGGCAATCAAGCTTATAAATCTCCTTAAGAAGATGGGTGATGCAATCACTCTCGAGGGAAAAGGCCAAAGGAAGTTTGTCTGCCTCCATAACCCAAAATTTGGACCAGTTGGCACTCCCGTAATTCTGGCAAGGAGGGATAAGAAAGAAAAGGCGTCTCAGGAAGATAACGTTGATCTAACGGCTGGAGTTGGATCTTCGGACGAGTTCTCAGATGATGAAAGAATAGTTATTGGGGCAAGTGATGATAGGGAGGCGAGAGAGAAGTCTAATTTGGAGATGGTTGATCATTCTCAAATTACTGACCAGAGTCTCGACAAGTTTAAATATGAGCTACAAGAGATCCTGGTGAGCTACTCTTGCCGCATTTTTCTTGGTTTTTTTGAGGCAATTTACCAGCAAAGATACAAAAGACAACTCGATTATGTGAGCCTTGGAGTAAATCATCTGGAGGAGCTGCTAGAAAAGGTGAGAGATGTGGTGGTGTTGGAAGAGGAACCCATAAGCAAAAGAAAGTTTCTGGTTGCTGTCGGTGGCTAAAAGAAAATTTCACATCCCGAAAATGAAATCCTTTCATCGTAGGAAACATCAAGTTCTTGCCTGAGGTAAACTCTCTTCTTCCTGTATCATAATCTACTTCTTTTCCTGTCGTCCTCTTGAAGTGTTTTTATGGATGAGGGATTGCAACAAATTTCGCCTACGCTCCAACTCAGTTTATGTTATATTAAACTAGAGGTACACACACACTAGATGTGTGTATTTAAGAATTATAAATAATTATTTCTTTTATTGTTGTGTCGGTTTTCAGTCATGGGATAGTGACTTCAAAATATAGAATGTGCCACAAGTTGAGGTGTGTGCAAGTTTGAGGGATATTTTTAGTAAATTCATTTAAGAAGATTGAAATTACTATTATGACCAAATTTTCAAAAGATGGTATGACAACAGGGTTCTATTTTGTATAGTATAGATTATCACCAGTTCATTTACTTTTACGTTGGTTATATAGTTGTAATGCAAGATCGCAGTGTCTCAAGTATATACCAGCAACGACGACGAATGGATTGATGTGCCCCCATTCTCTTTATTAGTTAAACGTACAGGGTCAACGATTGGAGCGTATTATGAACGAGGGTAGCTGCTTCAGAAGGATTAGGATGAATGAGAATCTTGGTGGAGAATGGCATCCAATTTATTACTGGAAATGATCTTCTATGCGATATGTTTGGTCAGATACCAAACCTACTACGCAATTCTGAAGGCGAGACGGTAATTGCCGTTGCAACTACTTATTCTGTTTTTGTTTGGTTGAACTCTGTTCTCTTAAACTCCTATTATTGCTGCAGGCCACCAAGGGAGAATTGCTCGTCAAGGAACGTGCAGTGCTGCTCGTAAATGATAATCCAACCGCATAAACGTGTGAGTTTATGCTATAAACCGTTCCTTGTGCTAGCTTTTATCACTGCGGCCATCTTGTTAGCCTCGACAAGAACGGATTTCTTGAGTTGCAAAGGAAAATAGATCATATTTCAGTATTGGGAAGAATATTATTGTTCGTTTCAAGATTCATGATGGAGTTCAATCGGTTCAAGATCTTTTCAGCTGATGCGCAATGGCCGGTCGCTACTTGGATTGTATTTTTTATTCCAAATCTTGTTGCATCTTCTATTTCATTTAATATATACACGTCCCGTGTACATAGCATAAAAGTATTCTCAATTTATGGGTTGTTAACTGCTTTCGATTTCTGAGATCGCTCGGTAGTGGGACGAAGGATTTGCGACCGAGAATTTGTAGTGTAGATGATAGAACTGGCGCTTGCTCTGCATTGAATCTCCTGTTGCTGCATTTTTGTATCAGTACATTCAATGTTGCTGGTAGATTATTACAAAGGAGGAGATAGAATATTTACAATCTTCAAACATCAGCATTTTCATACTTGGGCATCAAATCATATTCCATTTCATGATGCTTGCTTTCTTTAATAATGCTGTAAGAAGAATACACAAAGCAGAGTTGGATGCTGTCTTGTCCTGTCCTGTCTCCACAAAGAATGCATTGATCCCATTTAGTGATGTGATCTACCAATCCGAACCACACTTCTCTTATTTGCAGAAAAGGGTTCATTTTGGCTTGACGGTTGAAATTTTTAAAATTAAGGGTCTGTTTAGTTCAAGTGAGATGAGATGAGAAGTGAAACAGCAGAGAGGAAACAAATAATAATTTTCTTTCAAGTTATCTGGTGTGATTGGAAGGAGAGTAAATCTCAAATATTTTCCTTGTTTGGTATGAGGAAAATGAATTGATAAGAAAAGATTAATTTTTGTAATGTTACTGATTAATTATTTCTCTTTATTTTTTTAATATTATTCTAAAATAATTTTAGTATATCAAAAATTTAAAAATTTTATTAATAAAAATATTTATCAAACAAGAAGAAGAATTGTTTAATTAATAAAATATTCATTAAAATAAGTATTTATCATTTATTTTGAACCATCTAGCTTAAGGAGTGGAGGGAACAACATTGAGATGAACGGATTATTCAATCAAGATTAATGGTAAATTAACAAAAGAAAATTTTAAAAAACACACAAGGAAAATATGTTTACCTGATTGTTGAATTACGTACAGGTTACAGAAATTGTATAAATGGGTACTAGAGTAAATAAAATAGAATATGTACTTTTTTTTTTTTTTGGTTTTTTTTGATCTTATACTTTCACTTTTTTGCCCAATTTGAATCTAAATAAAATTGGATTCATGAGGAATTCTATATACATCAAAATTTACTTTCCCTTCATCTATTCTTCCTTACTAAACACTAAACTTTTTATTACTTTCATTCTTTTTATACTTTCATTTTTTACTCAGACCAAATAAACCCTAAAGTACTTTTGGGTTGTTTAAACACAATAATATTTGTTTCGTAAAAGTTGAAAGTTGAAACTTGTAGCCAATTTACGATTTTCTGGAATCATTTTTTTTTCTAAATCAATTAATATAAAAATTAATTGAACAAAAATAAATTATTTTGTAATGAATTATCTAAATACTCGGCCAAACTTGGCTTAAATTGTAAAAAGGGAAATATTGAGTTATAGGATTAATTATACTTAAACCTCTTTTAAAAATATAAAATTATATTTTTTTTAAAAAAATTAAATTATACTTGAACCCCTCTATTTACAATTATACCCCTTCTTTATACGAAAATGCTGACATTCAACAGAAAACTTACATCAACTTCCAATCCCCTCATTCAGCATTCCATATAATGTATTGACACGGATATTCCGATGATATTTTTATACTTGTAAGGAGGTAAATGTAATATCTATACTAATATATAAAGTCAATATGGTGTAATTATAATAAAATATTATTTTTGAATTATTGTCATTGTTAAAATGCAGCTGTTGATGAATAAAAAAATTAGTCATATTTAAAGAATTTTTGGAGAAGACGTAAATGTAATTTGTCCTTATAAATATTTAAATTCCACAGCCTTGCAATTGACTTGAATTCCATCAAATTAACTAAATACTAAAATTTCCACAAAAATCAAAGATTTGAATTTTTGTTTTGAGTGCAAAAACAGTGACTAATTGATTGCTTCTAACAATTGCCAAATTTAAAAAGTGAGACTCAATTATTGAAAAATCGGACCACAAAATGTAAAAAGAGGCCTATCCATTTCCTGATAGGGCGTATCCACAAGCCCAACTACGCCTTTCCTCTCTTTACACTCCACTCCTGCGACGTCACGTTAGAAATTTTTTGTTCGAATCAAGTCTGATTGAATCAAATTAATTATCGAATAAGTGTGATAAACTTATTATATGATTGATCACTTTCGCAATACTGTACACTAATCACATGACAAGTGTTAGGTTAGTCGAGCTGGGTCCGGGATAGAATATCCCTGGGACATCCATCCTTTGAAATTACGGATAATTATATTTACACTATTGATTTATGATTTATTTACACAAATTACTTATACTTTTTTTAAAAAAAATTACTTAGACCCATTAAAAATATCAACATTATTACATAAATCAAACCTGTTTTTCAAAACATTACATATACAACCTTCATCGACATTATTATACAAATTATCCATGTAATTACACGTGTCTTAAACCAAGGGAAAGTAACTCTATAAAGATAGAAAGCAAAAAGGGTTTGATTTCTGATTTATTCTAAATAATATTATTTACACAAATCACCCTATTCTTTTGAAAAATTACTTATACATTTTAAAAACGTCAATATTATTATACAAACTATTCTTATATAAACTATTCTTATAATTACGCAAATAAAGGTGAATGAATTGTATAAATATACCATAAATTAAGGATGTAAATGTAATTATCGTGTAACACAACAATCATGTCTTAACCACGGAAAGTAACTCTATAAAGGTAGAAAGAAAAAAAAGGGTTTGATTTCTGCCCTACCCCTAAATCAATTATTAAAGTAATTGTGGAATTAGAATAGTGTGCAATTTAATCAAACATTCCCAAATCTTTTTATCTACTCCTTTGACTTAAAATGATCGTTTTTGAGATTCGTGGTCTTTTGAAAATATTATGCTTGTCGTTAAAGTTATAATTATTTAAAAACTACTCATAGTAAACTCACCTTTTTTTTTTTTTATTTGCTACAAAAAGTCTGTTAAATATATTAAATATGAAATGATTTTCTTTTATAACGGTTTAGATGAAATAGTCGGTCAATAAAGCTACAAATCATTTATACCACTAAATCTCATACATAATATTACGCTACGTAGCTATAACTTTATTTTCTGAGAACATATTATAATGGTTTGAGACTCCAAATCTCTCGAGGGGTCGTTGAAAAACATTCGAGGACGAACCACAACTTGTAGAGATATAAGTCTGTGACGATGTACATGCAAATTTCACGTGCATTTTTCAGCTTAAAATTTAGGGTAAATTACATCTACCTCTCCTGAAATTTGACATAATTATAAATATCCACTCGTTGTTTGAAAAATTACAAAAATACCCACTAAAAGCTACATCTATATACATATCCTAAAAGCCAACATATTTATTTAATAATTTTGACTTTATGCTACATAATACTTGGCCCAAATCAATCCTTTTTATTCCTAATCTTTTCCCCTGCTTTAATTAATTAGATGAATATTGGGATTAAAGAATTTTATTCAACTTTGTTTTATTTACGATTAGAAGAATTTATATAATTGATTTAATTTTACATTTAAAAATTTGTGCGCACAGGACGGTGTGTGTTAGTTGCTAATATGTATAATTGGGTTTGTTGGTCTGGTTTTGTGAACTCTACACCAATGTACCTAGTGTGGTTTATTCGAAATTGATCAGTTTCTAATGTCGTCAAATTACAGAGTTTAGAGATTTTTTTTTACGTCCGCGATCACTCAAAATCAATTATTTTAGTATAGTTAGTTTGAAATTACAAAAGAATGCAACTCATCAACTATTTATACTATGTAACATTATAAATTTATTCCTCCCTTCGTGAAATAGTGTTGGTCGGGTCTTGGCTTTCATCCAAGCTTGTGGCTGAGTCCTCTATACGATCGGTAGTATCTTATCCTATTCCTTTCTGTGATCGAAATAGGATGGCGCAACAATTTCTTTTTGTTTTAATTTCTGATCGAATATAAAGCTTGATTTTTAAGAGTTGATGTTGGTTTGGATTTCCATAGGCGATCACAAAATCTAGCAACAATCAGTTCTTGAGGGAGTCCATCTAGTCCATTCGCCTATGGATCAAATATAAACAATGACGTCGATACGTGCCGAAGCGACTGTAATCGATATTAATAAGACCGAAAATGTAAGCAATTGGAGGCTCGTGGAATACCGCTCATTGTCCAACACTGGGTACTGGGTACGTCGGGTGAAAAAAATGTCTTTATTTTGATCAGGCACATATTAAGGTGAGTTTTAGGTAATTTTTATGCGGACTTCGTCCTACTAGGCAAAAGAAAGAAAAAATAAAAAAGAACAATTTGAGTGGCACCTTTGGCAAAAAACACTTAAATATAGGTGTAATAATGTATCAGACTTGACGTTTTAACGAATCTTAGTCTTACCTAAAAGAAATGTATAATTACATGTGTAATTAATACTAATATAGGACATGATGTGATTGTCCGAGAAAGATTATTATATAAAATAAATAGAAATAGATAAAGCTGATGGAGAAAGAAAGATTCTTGAAGTTCGATTTGTATTGACGATATGTATGTTTGTGGACAATTAAGGGCAGACCATACGATCTTGGTTCGATTTGGTTAGTTGGAGTTGGAACACGTAAATGCATCCCAATCAAGAAGCGGATTGGTTTTTCAACGGTAAATTCTATTGCATTTTTTATTGTATTTAACATATACATGCAATATGTATAAATATATATTTTTTTAAATACATAATATTATCTTTATACATGTGATTCAGGTCGCTTCCCGTGATCTCAATCGAGTATCTCACTGAGCACCTCTTCTAACGATCTCGTAAGTTTCCCAAACTAAGTATCCCTGAGAAGAAACAAGCATGTTAGGCGAGCCGAGAGTATCCCGGCGAAAATCCTCCGATGCTTAAGTCAGATATAGGTCGAGATGGTAAATTGGCGATCTGATGTAGTATTATGGTCGAACGTAACTTGAATAACTTACCATAAATATTGTGGGGGTAAGTGTATTTATAGGACAAAATGTATGTATTTGCCTGATCTACATGGCATCATCTCCAAGTTTGAGTTGTCTCCTCATCAAGGATCTAGATCTTGGCCACCTAGCATCGATTACGGTCCGGGTCGCTGATCTAGGTTGGGTTGCGCGACCCGACCCGGCTGAACAGTGCGCAGATCCATGGGCTTTTGGTGATTTTGGCCCCTTTTCAAGGTCATTTATGTCTTTTCATGATATTTGGATTACACTCCATCAACAACAAATCATGTATCAAGTCATTCGTTTTCCCTAATAATAATATATATATTACATTCATTAATTGTTACATATAGTGGTTAATAATATATGATTAATTTACTATGTAAGTATCTTATAATTGATTAATTATTCAAGAAAATGATGATAATATTAGAGGAAATTCGGACATATTAATACTATGTTATTAATTAATTATATAAAACTGGAATAGAGAACATCATCATCATCCTCATTATTATTTTTAGGAATAGTTATATTTTCACGCATTGATTTATGATTTATTTGTACAAATCATTCATATTTTTTTTGCATAATTACCAAGATTATTCCTGTTAGCTAAAAAGTAGAGATAGTTTGTGTAATGACGTCGAGGTTTTTGATAGTGTATGTATAATTTTGCAAAAAAAATGATTAATCTGTGTAAATAATATTGACGTTTTTAATGAATGTATGTATAATTTTTTAAAAAATAAAAATAATTTATATAATAAGCTATAGATCAAGGAGCCAAGATGTAATTATTATTATTAATAATATTACGTGGGAACTATGGATGCAAATGCATGTTATTAGGCAAAGTCAGGAGTAAAGATTCATGGGATAAAACAAAACTCACAAAATACATATATATATATTACTAAAGGTAAATTACAACTACCTCTTCTAAAATTTGGTATAATTACAAATATCTCTTCGTTATTTGAAAAATTACTAATATCTTTCTGAAGTTTGTAATTTTTAACCAAAGACTTGAAATTGACTATTTTGCCTTTGAATTTTTAGTTAAAATTGTAGAAAAATCAACCGAGGCAAATTGCCTTATTGTTCCTCTGTGTAAAAAATTTTAAGAAATCTCTCTCTGCATATTGTAGTCCAAAAAAATTCAAAAAATCTTAAGAATAATTCAGTTTGCATAAGGGTATTTTGGTCAGTTCACCCATAAAAATGAATGGAAGTGGTTCATTTATTAGATGATTACAAAACTCAAAGTATTTGTAATTTTTTAAACAATGAAGAAGTATTTATATTTATATCAAAATTTAAGAGAGGTAGCTATAATTTATTCATATAATAAAGCAATAAAATAAGTAGTAATTAATAAAAAGGGCAGCGTAGCGTTGCATAGCAATTAGAATAGGGGTGATTGTGATTTGATTGATGATAAGAAGGGTAGGTCTGTGTGTGTTTCGCAGAAGGAGAACACAGCAAAGTTGAACTGGGCTGGGGCTTAGCTGGGGAGCACGTGCCACGAGCTGTTATCACGTGCACCCGGGAACCAAAAGGTTTAACCTGCCGGCTCCACCCCAGACAAACGGGGTCACCCCCACCACCTGTTGTTCACTGCACGCGCCACCCCTCACTTCTCCTTCAACCACCTGTCCACCTAAATACTATTAGAATATTATATAGGATAAATTACATTTACCTCCCGTGAAGTTTGACATAATTATAAATATTCTCTCATTGTTTGAGAAGTTACAAATACTTCCTGAGGTTTGTAACCGTCTAATAAATAACCCATTACCATCCATTTTTATGGGTAAACTGACCAAAATATCCTTATGCACTAAATTATTTTTTATTTAATTCTTAATATTTTTTGGACTACAATGCGTAGGGAGAGGTTTTTTAAATTTTTTACACAGAGGAGGAATAATGCAGTTTGCCTCGGGTGATTAGTTTACAATTTTAATAAAAATTTTAAGGGCAAAATGGTCAATTTCAGGCTTTTGGTTAAAAATTACAAAACTCACGGGGTGTTTATAATTTTTCAAACAATGAGGAGGTATTTGTAATTATGTCAAATCTCAGCGAAGGTAGATGTAATTTACCCTATTATATTTTTATTGTATTAAAATTATAAATGCCCCCTGAAGTTTTTTTATTTTTAACCAA
This sequence comes from Sesamum alatum, assembly GCA_034509735.1. Lineage (NCBI taxonomy): Eukaryota > Viridiplantae > Streptophyta > Magnoliopsida > Lamiales > Pedaliaceae > Sesamum > Sesamum alatum. Next base: position 1,665,011 of record JACGWO010000006.1, read on the forward strand.
ATATTTGAAATTATCCATTTTACACTTGATTTTTTTTAAATTACAGAAAAATATGTCAAGACAAATTACGTTATTGCTCACCTGTGTCAAAAACGTAAGAAACCTCTCCATTGGTATTTTAGTCCAAAAAAATCAAATTTTTAAAAAAATTAATAAAAAATAATAATTCAATTTGCATAAGGACATCTTGGTCAATTTACTTATAAAAATAGATGAGAATGTGATATTTGTTAGACGATTACAAATCTCATGGGATATTTGTAATTTTTGAAAAATCAAGAAATATCTATAATTATATCAAACTTCAGGGAGATCGTTGTAATAACCCTATATATTATTCATGTCAAATTAATTAATATTTCTTACTTAAATAATAATTAATAAATATGTTTTCTTATCATTTTTATTTATACTAATATATATAAAAAAAAGCCTTCCTCACTCACAAATAACAATTTAAAATACCACGATATTAATTTTTTTTTGTGCCGATCATATCGCTAAATTAGATTTTTTTTCAGAAAATATAATATGTTGATTATATATATATATATTTATATTTATAATATATTTAAAAATATATAATATTATTTTATATGCACATAAAAATAACGTGATCCTAATATTAGTATTAATAATAATATCGAGTGTTCGTCTGTTGCGTCCTTATTAGTCTCATGACCATCAAATGCACGCTTCTAAGGGTATTTTCCTAGCACCTTCTTCTAATTATTGTAGCATTGATAATCAGGATATTCTGATGAAAACGTGTGATTGCACGGGTGGTGGAACTTGCCAGCAACACTCACCGATGAGATGTAGGGGATAATATGCAGCCTAGCCCTAGCGTAACAAACTAACTTCTTTCTATTGGAGGAAGCAATACATGCCTACAACCACTAGGGTTATTATTAGCTTCAGATATTGGGATGTATACTCTTGTCAGATTGTTTTGAAATTTTTTTATTTTTTTAAATAAATATCGAGTATGTATATTTGATTTGTGATTAATATTATAGGGATAATTACATTCTCCTCCCTTAAAGTTTGGTGTATTTATACATAGATTTTCTGATGTTTGAGAAATTATATCTACTACCCCTGAATTTGCTTTTGTTTAACAAATAGGTCCCGCAATTAGTCAAAATTTACCAAATTTGTTGATATTAGCAAAATTGGGGATATGGGAGGGGACGAAACTATAATACATGAATATGGACATGGTAATATGAATACGATACAACAATATAATTTTTAAAAAAAAAATTAAAATACAACACGATACTGACATAATTATATAATATAACCATTTATAGAATACAATAAATCTTTTATGATTAAATTATCTTTATAACAGGAAAAATATATTTTCTCTTATGCACTAACGTGTGACGATATACAAGGATAATTTGATCATAAAAAGATTCGTTTGACCTACAATAAGTTAGTAATAAGTCAATCGACGACAAATATCACATTTAATTCAATTTTTTTTTACAAATATCAACAAATTCGATGAATTCTGACTAACGGATGGACCTATTTATTAGACAGAAGCAAACTTCAAGAGCACTAAATGCAATTTTTTGAACCACATGAGTGCTATGTGTAATTACACCAAATATCAGAGGATGGGAGTATAATTATCCTATTTTTTTTATTACATATATATTCTCAATTTCTCATAAATTACAATATACAATATGAAAATATAAAGATAAAACGTTTCATATGAGAAGTAAATTTGGGAGATAAGTAAATTCTTCTTCTTATTCAAGCGTGCCAGCCACGCCTTTTGACGTGTTTGACACCGTAATCTTTTTATTTTATTTATATTGTCTGACACATAAATATTAGAGTTAAATACATTTTGCACCTTAAATTATACATGTAGTCTTATTTAGATCTCTAAGGTATGAAAGGTCACAAAAAGGCCCCTAACAAAATAATTTGACATTAAAAAGACAAAAATGCCCCTTCTCACTTATCTCCTATACATTTTATTTTACTCCCTAAATGTATGTTTTATTACTTCGCCAAAACTACTTTTATAGATTTAAATTTTATTCATATTTTATTTAAAAAATAATATTTATAATTTATAATTTTTTTATTAATTATGTAATACCAAAAATATTTACAATTGCACTATATGCATATATATTTTACAAAGTAAATTATTTATGTTAAAAAATACATGTAAATATGTGTAAATAAATTATAATGCATATAATTTTATATAAAAGTATGTTATATAACCTATAATTTTTTGTTTAGGTATATGTACACATAATTAAATGATATCATATCATTACTTAAAAGATTATAGAATATTATAGATTAATTATATTATAGAGTTGCATATTTATAGTGTATTATGTTCGATGTAATATTATTAAATTGTATCAAAAATATATATATATATACATAATGCTTAAAAATTATATCAATTTTTATGCATTATGTAAAAAATATAAGGTTTGTAAATTTATAGAGTGTTATACAGATTTTATACTAATTGTAAAAATTATAAATTTTGATAGTATTTATGTTAGATATAATTTTTATAATAATTCAAATTATGACTTAGGAGAATGATTGAAATAAACATCTTTTAGGGATGTAAACAATAAGGATATTTTCGTTATAAAAAAAATAATCCATATTATGAGGAATTATTTTATTATATTTTATAGTTTAGGGAGATAAATACACTTTATGCATAATTTAAAAGTGTAAAGTGTATTTAACCCTAAATATTATGTCTGAAATATATTTATATTCAATACGCAATAATTTTTTGAAATGTTCGTGCAAAGAGAAACCACAAATCAAATAGCTGTCCCCGGCACATTCCTCTATTTATGGTTGACCCTTTGACCACCCGTCACCTCACTTCTCCCTTCCCTCATCCCTCCAACCAAATATCAAATCAAATACCTCTGCCAGCTGTTTCTTCCTTCAGTATCGTATTATTATTAGTAGTATATTTATATTAGTACTGTATTTCTCGAACTTCTCTGTATTTTTTTACTATTATCCTCATAACAGTACCAACAATCCATCTTCAAACCGTGGGGGTGCTATTAATTTATTGATGACCATTTAATGTTTCTTGAATTTCATATTATATCTTTAAATTTAACTATTTAATCCTCCCTCTTAGTTGTTTTATGAAAAAAATAATTAAATTTGACCAGTCAAAACCAATAATAGACATACATATATATTATAGTAATTCTGGAATTTAGGAGTATGAAAAGTACTATTGATTTTAAATATAGTATTTAATGAAATAATCACTAGCGAAATTATTTAAATACACAATGAAGTATTCAAAAATAGTATGTGTTGGATGAAGAATTTAGTGAGGGGCGTTTATCATGACAACTCCCTTTAAGCTGCATGATTTTCACTGTGATTTTTACACAGTTGTAGGATTTTATGTACTTAATGTATGAATGATTATAATTATTTTATAATTTTATATAAAAAAAATAAATCTCCAGAATTATACTACGTAAAGTAAGAATATATATATATTTGTGTTTATTTTACAGGTCATTTTCTGATATTCTTTTACTTTTCTACATGCTAAATCCACCTAAAATAGCTTTTTGAAATGCATAAATCCATTTAGAGTAAAGTTGTTAAAAATTAATTAATATACGTAAAATATTTATTGTGTTGTACAGTTAAAGAACAAATTGGTATAATTACATCGCCCTTCCCTTGATTTAGTGTAGTTACACATAAATTTCTATAATTTCAAAAATTATATTTAATACATCTGACATTTAATTTCGTTAATCAAAATCAACTGAATTTACTTACCAGCGATAGATTTATTACCGACTATTGCAGGTCAACAAATTAGGTAAATTGACTAATGAAAATGTCTATTTGTTAAACGAAAATAAATATCATAAGTACTAGACGTGATTTACAAATTACAAGATATCCGTATATAATTACATAAAATCTCAGGAAAAATATGTAATTATCCCAAATAAATTTGATTTATTAAAATTAATTTACATTTTACAGGTAGTGGGAGTGGTCCCTCCCTCCTACAGTGGTTGGAATGATTCAAGAGTGTTATTTAATGTTCCTATGCACTTGTCCGGAATCTTCCTTCCTAGCTAGCTAAGCTTATCAACATTCTGTGCTAAATTGATCCAACCCCCAACCGACCTATTCCCCTGTAATTGTATTGGTTACACTCCAGACCGCCCAATGGGAAACCCTTCAACTTAATTTTCACATTTGCTTCAATTCTATTACAGCTTCGGAATTTCCACCCTCACTTGATTAATGTAAGAATTCAACTATATATATCCTTCTCAGATAAAGGGGAGTGTAAATATAATTATGCAAAAATCATATGTAATTTATGCAAATAAATAATAGATCGTATAATATTAATGTAGTTATTCCGTATTATTAAGAGGATAATTTTTACCCAAATAAGGTTTAGTTAAACCAAATCAATCACATAATAAGGAGAAAATTGTAATTTTGGTCCCAAAATGTAGGATGGTTTGCAATATTAGTCTCATACTTTTTGAAATAGCCAACATTAGTCCTATACTGTAGGAAAACGTTGCAAAGTTAGTCCCACCGTAGCAATATTAGTCCCACACTTTATAAAAGTATTGCAAAATTAGTCCCAAAGTTTGTCCCAACTGTTGCAAAGTTAATCCCAAAAGTTGCAATTTTTTCATTGTGGGACTAACTTTGCAATGTTTTCCTAAACTTTAGGACTAATATTGGTTATTCCAAAAAGTATGGGACTAATATTGCAAACACCGTATACTTTGGGATCAAAATTGCAATTTTCTCCATAATAAGTGTGATTCACTTGTCACTTTTTATGAATTGTATATCAATCACACGGCAAGTGAATTGTACATGACATATTATTGGTTTAGGTCGGGCAAATAGCATTTTTCATCTCATAATTTAGGGGTTTTTTACTTTTGATCCCATCAATTACGGAATTATCATTTTTGGTTCCATAACTTTTAAAAATTAGCAATTTCGATCCCATGACATTTCCGTTAAATATTTAACGAAAAGTGCCACGTGGCCGTTAAGCTCATTAGACCAAAAGTGCTATTTTTCTAAAGTTATGAGATCAAAAGTGAAAATTTTATAATGTATGGGACCAAAAGTGAGGATCTCGTAACATATAAGACCAAAAGTGTAAACGCCCTAACAACCACATGTTAAACACATCTTTAAAAATTCTAATGAAAATGTATCATGAGACCAAAAATGCTACTATTTAAAAATTACAAGATCAAAAATAAGAATTCTTGTAATCAATGAAACCAAAAGTGAAAATATCATAAATTCCGGGATGAAAGAATTTTCTAGAGTAAGATCACATCACATAATTCACATGACTGTAGCAAGTTTAAAAATATAATTACCAATAAACTTGAACAACAACTAGGATGATGTGGACACAGCAAAACAACAAGGGCAAGTAGGCAAAAGACTCGGCAAATCAGTCAAGCTCAAAACAGCAAATAAACGATGAGAGGAATTGATTTAATTCCAATGATGTAAACAGGAGTTGGATTTTTAGGGAAAATAAAGAACACAGTGGGCCTCAGCCCCCCCACCACCACAGAGTCCCCACCCACATTCCCTTTGACCACCAAACCCAACCATGGTTAACATCCCACCACCACCCCGGGTTAGTAAACCACACGTGTGGCGGATGAATGCCGATGCATAATAGTACAAATCGGTCAGAATAAAACCAGAGAAATGTCCCTCTGTTCCCATTTCGTATATAAACCATCACTCCCCCAACAGAGTGAAAGAGAATTTGCAGTCCTCTCTGAATTAGTAGTATTACTCTCTCTCTAGTTTCTGTTCCCTCTTCTACATTCTTTATTCGTGTTTGTGTTACTTTTTTTAGCATAGTGTAGCAGAGAGAGAAGAAGAATACAAATAGAGAGTGGTCAGAAGTTAACATGCCTGCCAGTTTGGAGCCATTGGACGTCGGCGTGCAGATTCCGTACTATTTCCGGTGCCCGATTTCTTTAGAATTGATGCGTGATCCTGTTACTGTTTGTACAGGCCAGACGTACGACCGTTCGAGCATAGAATCGTGGGTGGCCACCGGAAATACCACTTGTCCGGTTACCCGGGTGCCGTTGACGGATTTTACCCTCATCCCGAACCACACCCTCCGGCGGCTGATTCAGGATTGGTGCGTCGCGAACCGGTCCTTCGGAGTGGAGCGTATACCCACACCGAAACAGCCAGCGGACCCGGGATTGGTTCGGACTTTGTTGGCTCAAGCTTCTTCCGGGTCGGGTTCCTACAGTTTGAGAGTTTCGGCGTTGAGGAGGCTGAGGGGACTCGCGCGTGACTCGGATAAGAACCGTTCTGTTATTGCTGCTAACAACGCGCGCGAGGTTTTGTTAACCATTGCGTTGGCGGATGTAGGTTCGGAATCGTCCGAGTTGAATCACGAGGCACTCGCGGTTTTGTCCATGTTCGCGCTTTCTGAACCGGAGTGCTTGTACGTGGCTTCCGACTCGGACCGGGTAGGGTACCTGGTGAAGTTACTGTTCCATTCATCGATCGACGTCCGAGTCAACTCGGCGGCGATTATTGAGACTGTTGTGGCAGGAATCCGGTCGTCGGAGCTCCGTGCGCAAATCAGCAATGCCGACGGAGTGTTTGAGGGTATAGTTGGGATTTTGAATTATCCTCTGGTTTACCCGAGGGCGTTGAAAATCGGAATCAAAGCGTTGTTCGCTTTGTGTTTGGTGAAGCAGCACCGGCACAAGGCGGTGGCAGCGGGAGCGGTGGAGGCGTTGATCGACAGGTTACCGGAGTTCGAGAAGTGCGACTCGGAGAGAGCTCTAGCAACCGTGGAGCTGCTCTGCCGGATTCCATCCGGTTGCGCGGCGTTTGAGTCGCACGCGCTGACTGTTCCTCTGCTGGTGAAGATCATCCTAAAGATCTCCGATCGCGCGACGGAATACGCCGCCGGTGCTTTGTTTTCGCTCTGCTCGGCCTCGGAGAGAGCTCAGGCAGACGCGGTGGCCGCCGGCGTGTTGACTCAGTTGCTGCTGCTCGTGCAAAGCGATTGCACGGAGAGGGCGAAACGGAAAGCGCAAATGCTCCTGAAGTTACTGCGGGACTCCTGGCCACATGATTCCATCGCCAGATCGGATGATTTTGCCGGGAGCGACGTCGTTCCATTTTGATAAATATAATTTTCTTTTTAATTTTCAAATATTTTCCTCTTAAATCTTAGTTCTATTTAATTTCTTAGGTAAAATGCAAAATATACATAAAAAAAAATAGGAAAAGACTTAAGAGGATTTAGATAGGGTACATATGAAAGCTGGTGTATGTATTTTTGTAAATTTTTATTTTTGTAGGACATATTTTTGTTGAAGAAGAAAAATGGAAATTATTAAATCTATATTTCAGCTGAATTTCTTTTATTTTTATGAATTTTATTTGCATCTACTAAAATAAATAATTTTGATTTTCCCTATATGTATTTTAAGATTTTATTTTTCTACAATATAAGGAATAAGCATTACTCTTATTGGTTCATAGGAAGGACAATTATTCCAAAAAGAATATATATTACTGAGTTATCGTGGCATCCAATATTTATGTACATATAATCATATAGATACTACACATATTTTAAAAATAAAAATTAATATACCATTAAAAGTGGAGCAACTAATGACGAATGTGAGTAAAAGTAGATAATAACAATGACAGAATATTGAGGGTTAAAAACGATGGGTATTATTTAATTTTTTTTATATATTAGTATAAATATATCCAAATTGTTTGAATAATTTTTTGAGAATAAATTCGATTTATGAGCCATACATGCTGCATTATGGCGGAATTTATATATCCTGACGTAGTTGATAGAGACGTTACTCGAAGCATCTCAATCTCACTAGTTTCCCTCAATTCATAATGTTTATTTTTATATTAAAAAACTAAAGTATAAACAAGAAGAACCAACTATTTCAATATTATATAATTATTTAAAAAGACGGATAGGGGAGAACTGATTCGGGGGGAACAATTTATGTTGAATTTTTCTACATCCTAGTATTGAGAATTTAGAGGGAGCTTATTGATTTGGGTTGGGGATTGAGATCGTCTCGGTGATAGTTTGCATTGCAGATATTTTGGAATTTTGAGAAAAAAGAAGAGATCGTTAGGATCTCTGAATGGTCCTCAATAAAAACTTTTCGATGTTAAATCAGTTCAAGTGAGATTGAAAGGTAAGTGAAGAATAATGGGGTGGAAGTAATAATGAAGTATTATAGTCCAAACTAGCGGTGGTCCGATGGAGTATTTGTAGAGCCAAATGTTTGATTTGTTTGGGTCCAAATCCGTGATCTCAATCAATGGTCCTTGTCTCGGGTCATTGGGTCAAGTCAGGCGGGGTCGGATGTGATCCAACCTGGGTTAAAAACATGTGGATCCTTATTCTATAAAGATATTTTTGCCTTTATTTGGTCCTTTTAGTATAATGGTTGGTATATTGCCCATTACTTGTAAGTTTTCTTCAAACCGTCTGATTTATTCAAACATTATAAAATCTTATTTTCAATATAGGATTTAGCATCTTATAAAATGTATGGACCTATAAGATGTTTGAAATAAGTCAAAGAGAGTCGTAATTAATTAAATGACATTATAAAAATTAAGAAAAATCAAAACAAAAACCTAGTCCAACAATGAGCAAAGGATTATGATGTTACAATACATTGTTGAAATTTGAAGGTGAGGAAGACAAAAAAGGGGGCAGAAGGTATCTTACATACATACATACATTGTGAGAGGTAACAAAATTGATGGCTCAACTTCCTTTGACCATAGACTGCCAGAATGTCTATTTAGGAATCATTTGCATGTTAGGAAAATTTTAAAAAAAAAAAAAGGAAAAAAAAAAAGGTATAAAGGTGAGGGGGTGTACATCTGTGAATGTGATGGTCTCACATGGTCCTAAAATGAGACCATGGAAATGGAATCTCACATGGCCTTTTGATTTTTTTTGCCTTCCTTGATTGCAACTAGTGATCATCTATTCTTTACTCCACAAACACACATACATATATACATATGTACAGGTGAGTTCGATTAGGTTGAAATTTGATATAATTATAAATATCTTTTATTATTTGTGAAAATTACCAATATTTTATTTATTTTAATGTTCGTCTAACAATTAGTCCATTCTATTAGTATCCATTAGTTTTTTTTTTTGTTTTTTTTTTTATAAATTTCCATTTTTTTTAAAAAATAGAAAAATTAGAAAGTGGATAGTTTCAAGCCTCCACCCAATAATTACATAATTCCATCAAACACCAGGGAGGAAATTGATAACTTTCTAAACAACGAGAGATATTTATAATTTTACCAAACCTCGTAAAAAACTCATTGTAATTTACCCTAGTTGCGCTTGAAAATAATGTCAATCTTGAAGTTGTAAAAAGGGGAACAATGAGAACTCCAATCAGGTGTCTTAGTCCTTTATCTACATATCACAAATGTGGAATGTTGGATGGGCCTTTACTATAACCTTCAATATTTAAATCAGTACGGGCGTTCAGATAAGAACATGTAAATTTACACATGCACAATATTTATTTTTGTTTTTGGCCCATCTCCAAGATGGGCCGAAACAAAGGCAATGTTTGGCATAGTTTCATGACACTTTATCTAGGTGTTTCTCCGCATTTTGGCCCAATCCCATATATACTTACAATAATATATTATATAATTCAATCCACCTATCAAAAAAATATTAAATATATATATTTATTTATAAAAATATATAAAAGAGATATGATTTGACAATTATCAGTGTTTCTTATCTTTCAATATACAACACAAAAGATACAACATATTTTTTTACACTATTTAAAATTATCTAAAAAACAAACCCAAACTGATGGGGGTGAAAATTGGGAAGCATTTGATCAAAGCACAATCACACGTCACAAGCCAAGAAGTTAAGAATTCCTCTTAACAATAGTATTCCAAAAGTAGCAAGTGAAGTTTTACAATGTTCTAAACGTTCTATTTATAGTAAATATGGAGGGGCGCAAAGACAGATTTATCCTCCAACCGCCTATTATCTAATGGTTACAATTTAATCACTAGGGGCATCTTAGTAATTTACATCACCCCACTAACTCACAAGGAAAATAACTACCTAATGCCAATCCGGTAATTACAAGTATGTTTAGGAGTGTTTCGATAATTTGGTAAATGGGCTTATTTTGACACCATCACAAACATACACCCTATATTTAACAAATACTTTTTTATCTTTATTTCTCTCTTTATATTTCCACAAAATAAAATAAAATTCTCTAAAAATAAAAACAAATATTATGATGACTTATTGCAGACCTCGGTTTTGACTGCTAAGTTATCCCCGCGCGTCATGATGCATTATGAATCCTACGGTCCAAATCATTTGTAGCAGCACTCGGGTCGACCCCACCTAACTGAGAGTACGCGGATCGGATCTTTCTCTTATTCTTTCAGTTTTCTCTTTTGGGCTGTATGTCTCCATTACCAATTGAAACATTTACGTTCTAACTTAGGCCCATTGGCCCATATATCTCACATTGGGCTTCGTTCTATTTTACAAATTCTTCACAATATCGAATTTTATGTTTATATTTAAGTTAATATAAACTTGTTTTTAGATAATATAAATAAAAATATCGTATTTATTATTATCTAAAATTCAAATAAGCAATATATTAACTCAATGTCAATATACGGTGAATTTTTTTGAAATAATATTGAATATATAATTAAATAAATAAAAATATTTAAAAGTGAATATATATAAAGAAAAAGCTCGCGAGCTAATTCACAAGCTCAGGAATAAAAACCATAGAGCTCGAGCTCGAGCTCGATCAAATTGAGCTCGAGTCAAACTTGAAATCAAGCAAATTGCGAGCTTGCGAGTTGGGTCGACTGCTTGTACCCTTAGACTTAATAGTTCTTGCATCTACCAAGATTATCAACGAAATTCACGATACTCAACACACACATATTACCTAAATATAGTTTCACTGCATAAATATATGTTAAAGATATAATTCGAGCCGGTACAATAAAATTAATTAGGAGGAGATCAATTCTTTGAAATTAAAGCCACGGTTTGAACTTGTTACTGTTTTCATGGATACTGTGTTTTAGTGTAATATTAGGATTATGACGCCATTAATATGTAAGATACGTCTCAAATCTCCAGAAATAGGACTTGCAAGACAAAATACCATCAGAACCACGTTGAGAAAGTCCTGATAATAGCTCTTCAATATTTAAATTTGATAGGTCGTAAGTAGAGATGACAATATGGGTTGGGTTTAAAAAATTTTAAAATTGGTCCAATATGGGTTGCATTTAACAAATTACTATATTATGAGTTTTGTTATGGATCCTCAATGAGTTTATTATGTTTAACTTTTTTATTTAGCCAATCAAATATTAATTTTGATAATATCATGGCATTGATGAAAAATGTTATTATAAATAAGAGTTCAATATGAGTGGTGTGTTTACTTAAGTCCAACTAGATCATGTGTCCTATATGATCTTTGATGAGTTCTAAGAGGATCTCATCGTATTTATTTATGATTAATCAATCAATTATTATTTTTTTTTACTTTTAATATTGACAAAGAATATTATGTTTCAATAATATTATGCAATTGAATAAAGATACTATTATGCTTGTGACTATACAATTATTTTCAATAATTGTCTTTTAAAACTATTGATGTATATAGGGGTCCAACAACACCGCGAAAATCAAAGGATTTTCACGAAAAAAATTCCAAGATTGAGGGGGGACTAATCTGCAAAGTGGGGTTAGCAATCCGATACTTAAGTCAATAATGTTCTTACTGAATAAAATAAATGAAAAACTTGAATCTAAGTGAGAATAATGATAAAGTGCAACAGTGAAGTGATGAAATTCATATATAATTAGCTCAAAGTAGCTTAAAAGTAGAGTGAAAGTGAGTGAGAGTGTAATTGTAAGATGGAGAGATGTTAGTTGACAAATGATTGCACAAATAGTCATTTTATAGACGATCGTGGAGTCGGATTCGAAGGGCAATTGCAGAGTGTCGTATGCCGTTGGAAAGCTACATGAGTTGGCTATTTTATGGAAAAAAACCTTTTGAGATTTGGATCAACGTTGAAAGAGATATGACTGTGTTACCAAATCTTCCCAGGTTTGCCTATATTTTCGGGAATCTGTTACTTGTTGATTAAAAATCGGATTATAGCCAGACTTTAGGAGTTTGTTGGAAATATTTTAATATGACATGTCCCTACGTGTCATCGACCTGTGCGGCGTAAATCCTTGTTGTACGCTGACTAGGCTTGCTGAAATGAACATTTTTCTCGGGCCTGCTAGGTTAGTAAAGATAATTTATATAGCCCTATTGGCTGAAGGCCTTATTCCTTGGACCAGCTGGGTTTTACCTGCCAGACTACTCGACTGGGGATTCACTTACTTGCTCTTGGACTTTTAAAAAAAATAATTGAAGGGGCATCAACTATATAAATATAATATTTTTTTTAATATATTTTCACGTGGCTTAAAAAAGAACATGACATACTTCTAATTTCATGTAACTAGTAAATTATTGTTTCTTAGGGTCCATTTTTTAAAATTAACTGGAATTGAGAATGCTAAAAATTCATAATTATATTTGATACCGTAACGGAACATGTAACTTGCTCAAATTAGTAAACAAGATTTGAAATCAGTTCAAAATTTTATCACAAAAAGGAATATTTTACTGTATTGAACTCATACTGATGTAGTGGGAATTCGAATAAACTCGAGTAAACAGTTAAAAGGTTCCTCGGCTCTTTCGTAGTCTATTTTCTCTTTAAAATCCTCCCATTTGAGAGACTAGCCGTGGGATTTTTATAGGGATCACAAAGACTTCAAATCATGTCTTAAGGGGGGATGTATGGGGACCTTTCCTTAATCTTGTGCGATATCCTCGTGGATCTTCCAAGATACCCTCGTAGATTTACAATGCATAGCCTCGTCGATCTCTCCCGTGGGATATGCGTGCGGACGTCTCCAAATAACTGTATTCCTTCCCCGTACGATGTTTTTGGGCCCCAGAGTGTGTCCTCATGGATCTTTTTGCCAGGCGGCCTCGTATATTTTGAGAGCTTCGTATACTCCTAGAACCTCGTATTTTTTTCTTGTACCTTAGCAGAAGACTACTTTTGAGGAACCTGCCTCGTGCATATTCTTGACGACCTTGTATTCATGCGACCTCACGTCCTGGCAGAGGACCACTTTTGAGGAACCGGGTTCACGCTTTTTGACAGCCTCGTATCCTCCGCACGGCTTCCTTGTATCTTTAGCCGAAGCCTCGTTCATATGCCTTGTCCATGCGCCTCGTAGAAGGTTCCCCTCAAAGAACCCCCCTTATTTCATCAACTGGCTTCGTGTTTATCTCCAACAGCGGGCTTCGTAGGATTTTGGGTCGGTGCCTGGTGTCGTAGTCTTTTCCTGGTGATCCTTTCCCGAGAGGCCTCTAATTTTATATCCCCCGTATCAACTGTCCCCCCTCCCCCTTTTTGCGCCGCCAGATTTTTTTGGCGGGACAAAAGCTAAGTAGTGTGGTGATTTTTTAAATTTGAATCTTTATCTCTTTCTTCCTTTTCGGCGGTAGGAGAGAGAATTACTCCTTTATCTCAATCATAATTACCTTCCAAGGCTAGCCACCCACTAGCCTTTCCATGCGTCACCTTTTGCACTTCCCAACCTCTTCTAGAGATGCGTCCTCGCCTTCCACGCGTCCTTTCATAAATTCCTTCACTTCCTCCTTTCTTTAAATATTTACCTTTTTCTTCTTTCTCATTCTCCATCTGCCATCTTCTTCCCCATTTTTACAGCCCGTTTGAGTGTTCATCTTCTTTGAAGTAACTTTCTCTAGTTTTTTAGTTGAGGTATTTTTTCTTTCTGTGTATAGTGTATATGTGTGTGCGTGAGTTTCTTTTCCTCTAGCTTTGCTAGGGTTATGTATGGATAGTGTTACCACAAGTGATTGGACTTCTTCCGCTTCGTCAGCCTCTCCTTCACCTCCCCCCACTTCCCGTCAGCTTTCCCAAAAAATCCGGGGAAAAATGCCCCGCAGGTCTAAGGCGTCTTCCTCTGGGGAAGAGACCCTCCCTAGCCCTACTGAGATATCTCGAGAGGCTTTGGCCGTGATTTCCAACATCCCTTCTTCCATGTCCGAAAAGGCCCTGAAAAAACTAATCGAGCAGATCGCTCTTCCGGTGGATTTTGAGTGGATCCTTCCCTCTCCTACCCAATGTGCCAACGATCCTCCTCCGGGTTGTTTGACAGTATATGCCTCTAAGCTAAATTTGGGGCTCCGTTTCCCGCTTCCTAACCTTTTGGTCCAAGTTTTTACCATACTTGGAATTCCCCATAGTCAGTTGCTTCCTAACTCTTATAGATTAACTGTGGGTTTTCTGCTGTGCTCCTGTCTGTATCACTTTGAGGCGTCCGTCGAAAACTTTCTAGGAGTCTTTGCCCCGAAATTGACCACAAGATAGTGTTTCTTCTACTTATCTCCTCGCCCTGGTCTGGCCTTTATCCGAGAAAAACCCTCGTCTCACGGGGTTTGGAAGGCCCTTTTTTTTCTATATCAGAAGAGACGCTTGGAACATCCCTTTGACCTGGAGTTCTTCTTTGAGACCTCTGCCCTCTTTGGACTTGGTCGGGATAAAGAAAAACATGATTGATTCAGGGCTAATAGCCCACAGTTTTAATGCTAAAGCCATTATGGGAGGAAGAACTGCTTATCTTAGCCGGATTACACCCGGTTCCTGATCTTTACGAGGGTCCTTTGGACCCCGTCACTCGGTTTCATAAGTACTTTTCTTCACTCTTGTTGTTCTTCATTTTTTGGTTAATCGTTTGATTTGTTTTGTTCTTGCAGAAACCATGATGAACCGCGCAGCTGTCCGAAAATTCATACCTGATGATGTTCCCACCATCCCTCCGAGCCTTGGGGCTCGTTCAACTTCAGCCACGCCTTCGGATCCTCCTTCTTCGAGTGTTCCTCGTTCTGTCACTCCCCCACGGCCTCAGTCTTATTCTGCAGCTTTTCCCCATGGCACTCCGGTGATCGAAGTAGTGACGTCCCCTGAAGAGTGTACTCCCTTTTTCACTCCTCAGCCAATCCCTCTGTCTTCTCCTGTCCCTCCTTCTGTCGATGCTACCTCATCTCAGAAGAGGCCCAGGCCCCTCGAAGATCCTTCCATCTGCCCCTCTCCACCCCACACGGCTTCAGGCTCGTTGACTTTTTCTGCACCAGTTCTGACTCCTCGTCTAGATCCGAAGGCTGGGGTCTTCAATCCGCACAGTCAATTGTTCTGATGTCGAGACTTTATCTTCTCGTTCGATGGCTGGCTTGTGCCATTTTCTCTTGGCCCAGAGTTCTACGGTAATGTTCTTTTATTTCCCTTCATTTTGCATTTGTTTGCTAAAGCGTTTCTCTTTTTTCACAAACCCTGCCATCATTACTACTGTCATGGAGAAGCACGAGGGGTTGCAGAAGGAGTTAGAAACCGTACGAAGGGAGCTTGAGGAAGCCTGTGACTTACTTGCCGTTAGCCAGCGTCGTTTGGACAACGAGAAGGGTCGGTCGGGCGAGCGAGAAGGCAAACTTAGAGCTGAGGTCGAGCTTCTTCGAGCGCAAGTTGTAGAGAAAGAAAGTCAACTGGCCGTCCTCACTATGGAGAATGAGGCGATGAAGACTTCGACGGTGCAGACGTATACCAGGGGAAGAGAGGAGGGGATGTCTTCCGGCATTGCTTTGTATAAGAATTCACAGGATTATGCCGACGATGTGTGTAGTCATGGGTCGTCGTTTTACATGGACGACTTTTCGACCTGTTTGGAACAATTTAAGAATCTGGGGAATCTTCCCCCTGACTATGACTTCAGTTTTCTGAATATTCGGGCGGACGGTTTCGGTCGTACCGGAGGAGAGGGTCCATCTGGCGGGTAGCTTTTTGTAGCTGTTGTTGTTTTGGAGGGATGTGTTAGCTCATTTCGTTTTCTTTCTCCTCGTATTTTTGTCATGGCTAGGCCATTTTTTATGTCATCCCTGTGTTACTTTTGCAGTAGTGCTTTTGATTTTGTTGGTAGTAAGTCTCTTAATATGTTCTAAAAAGACTTTTGGGTGAAAAAGAGCAAGCGTTTTTCTTGTCGCAACATACCTTTACTTGCTTAATGTTGACATGGCGACGAGAGACTCCCTTTTCTTTTGGGTGAAAAAGAACAAGCGTTTTCCTTGTCGCAAAATACTTTTACTTGCATAATGTTGACATGGTGACGGGAGGCTCTCTTTTCTTTTGGGTGAAAAAGAACAAGCGTTTTCCTTGTCGCAAAATACTTTTACTTGCGTAACGTTGTTATAGCGACGGGAGACTCTCTTTTCTTTCAAAATGGACTAGTGCCTTACATTTGTAAGAATTTCTTCATTTTCGTGATGGCGATATGGCGGGGGATTTTCAAACAATAAGTAGTTTCCTTATCATATGCTGCCAACACTTTTTGACATGATGAGGGGTGATTCCTTAGAAAGAAAACACATATTCTTCATGCTACTCCTGCAATGGCGATGTGGTCGAATGAGAGGTTTTATTTATCTTGGGGAGCCTTATTCCCTAACAGTAAAACTTTTGCAAGTTACAGATGCTCCATGTTCGCGGGACGTCTTCTCCTTCCAGTGTGGCTATCTTGTAGGTGCCTTCTCTTTGAATCGCTCTTATCACATATGGTCCCTCCCATTTTGGATCTAATTTCCCAACGGGCCGTCGAACTTCAACTTTTCTCAAAACCAGGTCTCCTACCTGTAGGGCTCTTTCCCTAACCGTGGAATTGTATATTCGCAGAATTCGACGTTTGTAATTTTCCATGCGTATGTGAGTCGCGGTTCTTCCTTCTTCAATAAGGTCCAATTCGAGACACCGGGCCTCCTCGTTTGGCGTTTCTTTGTACTGAACTATTCGTGCCGTAGGTTCAGTGACTTCTGCTGGAATGAGTGCCTCGGATCCGTGTACTAAAAAGAATGGAGTTTCTCTAATGCTCGATCGTGGGGTGGTGCGATAGGCCCATAATATTCCTGGAATCTTCTCTACCCAGCCCGTTTTGGACTTTCCCAACTTAATTTTTATATTCTGCATTAGGATCCGATTGCTGACCTCAGTTTGTCCGTTAGCTTTCAGATTTCCTACCGACGTAAAAACTTATTTGATTTTTCATTGTTCGCACCATTTACGAAATTTTTTCCCTTGGAATTGTGTTCCGTTATTTGAGGTAATTTTTCGCGGGACCCCGAATCGACATACAATATTTGTCCATGCGAATTTTATCATGCTGTGTTCGTCAATCTTGGCGAGGGGTTCTGCCTCTATCCATTTAGTGAAGTGGTCTACGACCACTACCAAAAATCGTTTTTACCCTCGGGCTGAGGGGAAAGGACCTACCAAGTGTATCCCCCAATGGTTAAATGGCCATGCTAGGTTTGTGTATTCCATTTTTACCCCTGGAGTGTGGTACAAATTGCTATGGATCTGGCAATGCGAACACCTTTTTACCAGTTGCATGCTGTCTCTCTGAATGGTTGGCCAGAAGTATCCATTTCTCATTATCTTCATGGCTAGGCTTCTGCCCCGGAGTGATTTCCGCAACTCCCCTCATGAATTTCTTTCATTACACTCACTGCTTCCTCTTGGTTTAGGCATCGTAATGCAGGCAATGTTAACGATTTCTTGAAAAGGTAGCCACTATCCAAGAAAAACCTTCCCGCTAACTTTTTCACTCGTTTGGCCTCGTTCGTATCTGTGGGCAATTCTCCTCGTTCGAGATAGGCTCGTATGTCATCAATCCATGACATTCGGTCGACTTCTCGGATCGGGTTGACGATGCATGGTCGTCCTTCGGGTTTAACTCTGATCAAGGTGATTTGGGCCGATTCGACCCCTTCCATACCGCTCCCCATTCGAGCCAAGCTATCCGCTCGGCTATTCTCTGTACGAGGGATCTGGCTGATCAGGCAGGAGTCGAATTGCGCCATCTCTTGTTGTACTTTCCTTTGTAGCCTCCTCATCTTTTCATCTCTCGTCTCAAACCGCCCATAGGTCTGTTCGACCACCAACTGTGAATCGCAAAAAATACGTATCTTTTGCGCCTCGACTCCTCGTGCCAGCTTCATTCCCATGAAGGTCGTTTCGTACTCGGCTTCATTGTTCGACAGAGGTACTTCGAATTTCAGCGCAAACAACAACTCTTCCCCCTTCGGACCTATGAGAATTACGCCTCCTCCCGCATGTTTTTCTGAGGCTGAGCCGTCCACGTATGCTACCCATTATTTCACTTCTTCTGGTGTGTTGAATGGGGTTTCTACGAGGAAATCCGCCAGGGCCTGAGCCTTTATAGCAGTACGAGGTTTATATTCCAGGTCGTATTCATTTAGCTCGTACGACCACTTCACCATTCGACTCCCCGAATTTCTTTGCAGTACTTGTCTCAAGGGTTGATCCGTAAGTACCATGACAGGGTGGGCTAGGAAGTAGGGTCGTAATTTTCGAGCGGCTTGTACCAGTGCTAGTATCATTTTTTCCATCGGGTCGTAACGTACCTCGGCTTTTTGCAGTATATGACTGACGTAATATACGGGGTAATGCATTCCTTCTTTGTTTTTGGTGAGCACCGCGCTGGTGGCTTCGTTGGATAGAGTGAGGTAGACCCACAACCTTTCACCTTCTTCTGGTTTCCTTAATAGAGGAGGTGCAGTCAGATAATCCTTAAAGGCCTGGCTACACTCCTCGGTCCATTGAAAATCTTTGGTATGTCGTAGCACCCTGAAGAACGGTAATCCCCCATCTACGACCCTTGAAATAAATCTATTGAGGGCGGCTATTTTTTCAGTTAACTGTTGCACTTCTTTGATGTTTCAAGGCTCTCTCATTTGTTGGATGGACGTCATCTTGTCGGGGTTAGCCTCAATGCCACGTTGGGTGACAAGGTATCCCAAAAACTTTCCTCCTTCGACCCCGAACACGCATTTCTTGGGGTTAAGCTTTATCCCATAACTTTGTAGTTGCAAGAAGCATTCTTCCAAATATGCCAAATGTCGTTCCTTTCGCGTACTTTTGACTAGCATATCGTCCACGTATACTTCCATTCCTTCCAATTTGTCTCTCAAAAACTTTGTTTACCATCCTCTGATATGTGGCCCCTGCATTCTTTAGCCCAAATAGCATCACATTATAACAATACAACCCATGGTCTGTGATGAAGCTGGTCTTTTCCTGGTCTTCTTTTGCCAGCCTTATTTGATTGTATCCTTGATATGCATCGAGCATGCTCAACCTTTCACATCCCGAGGTAGCATCTACTAGTTGGTCTGTGCGGGGTAATGGGTAAGAATCCTTCGGGCAAGCTTTGTTAAGGTCGGTGAAGTCCACACACATTCTCTAGCTATTATCCTTCTTGGGAACGAGTACCACATTCGCAATCCAATCGGGGTAGAATACTTCTCGTATGTGCCCTGCTTGTAGCAGTCTTTGTACCTCATCTTGTATGGCCTTACTTCTTTCTATCCCGAAATTCCTTTTTTTCTGCTTCACTGGGGTTGCCTCCTTGTTCACATTCAACTAGTGTACGATGAATTTCTCACTGATGCTCCACGATCCTCCTTGACCCCATTCGAAAACTTTCTAGTGAGCTCGCAGAAAACTTGATAGTCGTTTGATTTTTTCCGGGGACAAAGTCGTTCCTATCCGAACTTGTTTTGAAGGCACTCCAAATCCAACGATATTTGTTGGATTTCTTCCGTGGGGCTGGCCGGGGCGGGGATTTCTTTTGTTTCGAAGACCTTAGCGCTATTTGTTAGGCTATTGATTTTTTTTTAGGGAATGACATTGGCCTTCTTGTGCTCCTCGTTGATCGCCTTTCACTTCTCCTACTCCATAGGTAGTGAGGAAAATCATTTTAAGGCAGGAGGTGGAAATCACTGCCCATATCACATTCAAGGTAGGTCTTCCCAGGATGACATTGTAACTCGGCTGTTTAAAATCCACAACCAGGAACTTCACTATTTGTGTTCACCTTCGGGGTTCTTCCCCTATCGATAAGGGTAAGGAGATCTCTCCCATGGTGCACACAGTGCTTCCCTCAAACCCCATCAACGTGGTTTCCTGAGGGTGGATCATCTGCTGAGTTATTCCCATTTGCGCTATGAAACAATATATCCACTGAGCTCCCATTATCAATCAATATTCGTCGCACTTCCACATTCGCGATTACGACTGATATTACTAGTGCTTCTTCATGGGGGAAGATCACGTCTCCCTCGTCCTCGTTGGTGAAAATTAAAGGGGGGATCCATTCGCGTCACCTTTTGGTGTGCACGCATTTATGCTTTTGGGATAAAAGATTTCCCTGATGTGCCTTTTCCGAGCGGGCCTGGTAGTCCCACCGTAACTTCCTCCTTCTATCATGTTCACGATTCTCCCCGTAGGCCAGTTGTCGTTAGAGGGTGACTTCTTACTCCTCTTGGATGTCGTTACTTCATTCGGCCATTTCTCCATGTGTCCTGGTTCCTTCTTGTGAGTTTGCAGCAATTCTCCGAGATAGCCCATTCTTTTCAGCCTTTCCAGCTCCTCTCGAAGGTGGTAGCATTCTTTCGTCGTGTGCCCTCTGTCTTTGTGAAACCCGCAATATTTTGATGACCTCTGTCCTCCTTCACTTTCTCTCATCTTAAGGGGCCAGCGTACATAGTTGCTTTTTTCTATGGCCATTAACGCTTGCGTTTGGGTCACATTTAGGGGGGTATAATCCTCTACCCGAGGCCTTCGTTCTCGTTCCCTCTCGTATCCTTTCTTATTCACCTCTTTGGGGAGGTCTTTCCTGGGTCGGTGGAAATTATTCACCCTCCGGGATTCCTCGATCAGTATGAACTTTTCCGCCCTCATCAAGAGTTCGTCCCAATTAGTTGTTGGCTCTCTAATGAGGGAATCCGCAAATCCTCCGTTTCGCAATCCTTGAGCCATGATTCCCGAGAGGAATTCGGGGCTTATGCTAGGTACATCCAATATCTCGTTAGCGAATCTTTGGACGTAGGTTCTTAACGACTCGCCTTCCTCTTGTACTACTGCAAGAAGGTGGCTAGGATTCTTCGGGTAACGCTTATTTCCGGCAAAATGGTACACGAAGCTCCTAGTTAATTGGTCGAAATTCGATATGGAACCCGGAGTCAGCTGCGAGAACCATGTTTGGGCCCTTCCTATCAAGGTGGTGCGAAAAATTCGACACAACAAGGAGTCTTCCAGATCTACCAGATCCATTGCCGCCGTAAATTGGTCCACGTGATCTCTAGGATTGCCCTTGTCCCCTCCATAAACAAGCGAGCTGTGGGATCCGCACGCTAGGTGGCAAGGATGCTGCCAGTATTTGGGGGGAGAAGGGGTTTCCTTTCCTGACTGCGGAAGCCTTCGGGGCAAGTTATCTACTATTTGTTCCTGCAGAGCTTCGATTCTAGGATCCTCCATCACACCTTGGCGGCGGGGGCCTTCTGGTGCTCGGCTGCTACCCACTGATCCCTCCCTTTCCTTCGTGACTGGCGGCTTCGGGTCGGGATTCGGGGGTAGTACTTGGTTTTCCCTTCGCATCCATTGGAGAGCTGCTCGGGTTCCCCTTTCGGCGGCTTCTTCCAGTAATGCCCCCATGTCGACCCCCATGGTTGGGGAACGAATCGAGTTTTCGGGAGCCATGCGCTCTTCTAGGGGTGGTACCCCCTCCAAGTCCCCATTTTCAACAGGGATCTCTTCTAAACCTACACTACCTATCTCCTGTGATCTCATCACTATTCTCCTTCTTACCATTTGATAAGCTCAAGTTCCCACAGACGGTGCCAATTTGATGTAGTGGGAATTCGAATAAACTCGAGTAAACAGTAAAAAGGTTCCTATGCTCTTTCTTAGTCTATTTTCTCTCTAAAATCCTCCCATGTGAGAGACTAGCCGTGGGATTTTTATAGGGATCACAAGGACTTCAAATCATGTCTTAAGGGGGATGTATGGGGATCTTTCCTCAATCTTGTGCGATATCCTCGTGGATCTTCCAAGATACCCTCGTAGATTTACAATGCATAGCCTCGTCGATCTCTCCCGTGGGATATGCGTGCGGATGTCTCCAAACAACTTTATTCCTTCCCCGTACGATGTTTTTGGGCCCCAGAGTGTGTCCACATGGATCTTTTTGCCAGGCGGCCTCGTATATTTTGAGAGCTTCGTATACTCCTGGGACCTCGTATTTTCTTCTTGTATCTTAGCAGAAGACTACTTTCGAGGAACCTGCCTCGTGCATATTCTTGACGACCTCGTATTCATGCGACCTGGCATCGTATTCATGCGACCTCACGTCCTGACAAAGGACCACTTTCGAGGAACCGGGTTCACGCTTTTTGACAGCCTCGTATCCTCCGCATGGCTTCCTCGTATCTTTAGTCGAAGCCTCGTTCATATGCCTTGTCCATACGCCTCGTAGAAGGTTCCCCTCAAAGAACCCCCCTTATTTCATCAACTGGCTTCGTGTTTATCTCCAACAGCGGGCTTCGTAGGATTTTGGGTCGGTGCCTGGTGTCGTAGTCTTTTCCTGGTGATCCTTTCCCGAGAGGCCTCTAATTTTATATCCCCCATATCACATACCAACCTAGTTTCAGCCCAACACTTGTTCGACCCATTCATTTGAACATATATTGGACCCGACTCCTATGAACCCAACCCATCTAGACCAAACCCAACCCACCCATTTGACACCCCTAGTCATAAGAACCAATTGTTTAAGGTCATAACAAATATTAGGGTAGCAAAAGTTATACGTAGGATATTAAGGGTGTAGATTTATAAATTTTTCGTAATTGTATGATTTTATATTAACCACAAATATGAAAATAATTATATTATCACAATAAATCCATATATATTAAGATTTTGAAGGAAATGGGACAGGGTCATAACGCCTTTAAACATACAATACAAGGTCAAATTTAATTGACTATAATTTGAATACAGTTTGGAGATTGCGACCTTGATAAGATTACGTCAAAAGTAAAATAAAATAAAAATAGTAAACATGCATTAGTCAGTGTCACTGGGTAGCATCTGCCCCTAGAACCGATTGCCCCCTTATATAAATTCCTTAGGAATAGATCATTTTTGGTAAGTTAATAATAGTACATTTTGTCCTAATTAGATTCTCTCCCATTTTCATCATCCCAGTTCGGAGTTGGTCGGGTCGTAGGCAGGCTTGTCTTCCTCTAAATCGAATTTTTCTTTGTTATAAATTTTATTGAATCTTCTATTCTAATTAATAAATGCACAACATATTTATAAAATTTTTATTTTAAACAAAATAAACAACATAATTTTTATACACATAATATATATATATGATAAGTAAAATACAAAATTCAGTCCGATCTTTTTCATTCATGTTGCAAGTTGCCCAACTTTTTCTTTTACATCTTAATTAAGGAAACATTTACCTCACGACCCTTGACTTGATGTGACAACATCTTAGTAAAAAAGTTACAGTAAATAGCATCAATGCTATTTAAATTTTTAAATTATGAAACAGTTCAAACATCACATTTCAATTGGATCTGATCACGAGAATAATTGTTTCAACACAGGCCAATAACCTCCTCCCAAGTAATTGTCTCTCATGGAAATGGAATTGTGACTTTCGCTCTGATATCAATTATAAGATCGAACATTATCACTGTACCAAAAGCTATAACTGATAGCAGTTATATAACTCAAATTTTTAAATCTTACGATAGCCCAAACGCTATTGTCCTGATCATGTAGATATAAGTAGGATTAAAGGCTTTTTTGTCTTGTAACTATACTCCATTCTCATTTTAATTAGTACTTTATCTTTTTATTTTTCCAAAAAGATCATATAGCTTTTTGATTGTCATGATTTTGGTCCTCATTTCGCCGAAATTTCTTCGACGTCGCCGGAAATATCTGAAATTTCGGCAGCCACATCAAACCTTTCCAGCAACTTTGAAGAAATTCTGGCGAAAGGAGGACCAAAATCGTGACAATTAAAAAGCTACATAACTTTTTTAGAACCCTAAAAAAATAAAAGACTAAAACGAGAATGGAGTATAGCTACATGACCAAAAATATCTTTAAGCCATATAAGGGGCAAAATACTTTTTTGGTCCCATAAGACTAGAGCATTATTTATTTTGGTACCACAACTTAGGTAGGTGGTTGTTTTAGTCCCATAAGACACGTTTTTCAATTTTTTTGGTCCCAACACATGACATTTTGGGACAAAAAAAAACTAAAAAACTTGTTTTATGGGACTAAAACAACCACCTACATTTGGGACCAAAAAAACTGAAAAACGTGTTTTATGGAACTAAAACAACCATCTACTTAAGTTGCACATGATTTTTTGGGATAAAGAAAAAATGAAAAACGTGTTTTATGGGACTAAAATAGTCACATACCTAAGTTATAATACCAAAACAAATAATACCCTAATTTTACAAGACCAAAAAAATATTTTACCCGCCATATAAGTATGCATCTGGTGTAAAATTATAGCCTAAAACTCGAAGCTAAGTCATATATATATCTATATATATAATGGTTTTTGCATACATAATATATGGATAAATGTACATACATTAAAAGGATGTACAATAATCATCCTTTTAAATTTCAATAGTAATAATCTCTAATTAAGCACAAATTAATTACTTAGGAATTAACCCACATCATGATCTCCACTGCAGCTTGCTTGAATATTTCTTCCACTAGACACAATGTCTCTGGGAACTGCTCTACACCTCCATTTGCCTGATCACAAGTATATACACTTAATTAATTAATGAGATTACTAACATATTTATCATTAATTTAAATGATTAATTATCTGCTTCATCAAGACGTCGATTTTTCTTCAATGGATCGAGTGTGAAAACACGAACGTTGTGAATTATGCCACATCAGTAGACCTAATGTGGCATATATGATCTACAGGACCATTTAGTGTTTTCACGACTGAATCTTTTAAGAAAAAAGAAATCGTTGAGACCTCTAATTAGAGGTCACGATTTCTACTAATATCCGAAAACCCTAGTTCATCGACGTCTGTGAGCTCATCCGATACATTTAACGAGCCCCTCCCCCCAACATCACCAGAAAAGGTCGTGATTCCTTCTAATGTCCGGAAACCCTAGTTCATCGACGTCTACTATGAAGTGCCAAAGACAAGCTCGGACTCATTTTTAAGAAATTACTGCTATGCGCGTGTCAGATATACGTGCAGTGTTAAAAGTAGAACGAGTCTTACTCGGGCATGAATCATGCACATGCGTCTATCACGGGCCGACGAGACCTGGGCGGAAACCACCTCAAGCTTGTACTTCTCCAGCACAAAGAAAATGGGGGTGAACAGGCCGGGCTTTTTCGGGCTGGAAATGCTGATGTGGGCATCTCTCCCACAGACATTGAGGATCACATTAGGAGAAGTCCATGTCCTGAAAGTGGCGGCTGGGAATTCAAACAGTGGGTTTAAACTGCTGGGGTTTGCTACAGCTACAGCTGATTTGTTGCTTGTGGATCCCTGCTCGGCTAGGAACGCCTCCCTTGATTGAATTGGGAGGTTCTGCTGGGGGGTGGTGATCATGGACAGATCACAGGCTGTGGGATTAGCGGATTTGCCTTTGAGGATTTGAGCCTTCTGCCTCTCAAGCTCTGAAAGAGTTATCTCCAGTTTCTTGATGTACAGTACTGCTTCATCAACTATGGTGGATTTGTCTGCCTGCATTTGTATGTATATTTATATATGTATAAAATATATTTCAATTACATTAATTATTGAAAATCGAGAAATTAAATAGAGGGATACATATATATATATATAATTATTATAATTTAGTTTGAGATATAATTATAGAAATTATTGAACTAATTAATTAATACATCCAGTTAATTTTGGATTTTAGCAAAGATTTTCTGACATAGAATTCTTCTGGTATGAGATATTAATTATTCAGCTATATAAAAATAGATCTTGAAATTACAATCAAGAACAATTATCTTGATTTTACTAGTACTAATATTTAAAAAAAAGACAATTTTATAGTTGAGATAAACAGATATATAATGGGGTTCTTTCTTATCTCCTTTTATTATTTTAAAGGGATTGATTATATATCAATAATTCCTTTTCTTGATTCAAGAAATCAATAGTATAATTTCATAAAATTGAGATAAATATAATTAAGAAGAAAAATTAGAAAAATTAGATGGTGAAAATGGTTAATAACCAAGTGTTATTTTAAGAATCTAAAAAATCAAAAATAGGAGAAATTAAAAAATTAATACCACCATTAACTCTTACATAGATTTTTTCTCAAAAAAAAAAAAGAAAAAGAAAAATTCTTACATAGATTTGCATGCAATTTCTGATACAAATGATAGTGACATTTATTTTTCACTTACCAAAATAGAAAATTCCAATCTTTGGTTAAAATTAGTACCAAATCTAAGGTTGGAATTGGATGTTCCTTGATTTTGACAGAAATCCCAACATTATTCTCAAAACCTACTCAATTTATACACAAAATTACCCCCAAAATTTAAATAAATTGATTAAAATAGAAAATAAAATCATAAACAAGAAGAAATTAGCACTGTAAAGCATCCCCCCAGCTTCCCAATTTTCAATTTCATCCTCTGTGTGTGTGTGTGTGTTTATATGTAATTAATTAAACCAAAAGGGCATCTTTCGCAGAACGGACTGTCTGTATTTTTCATTGCAAAAAAAAAAAAAAAAAGGAGGGTTAGATGTGTGTGTGTTTTGTGTGTGTAAATCTTGAAGAAATGTACCAAAAAAAAAAAAAAAAAAACTTGAAGAAATTTGTGTATGAGTGAGAGATGAAATTACCCTTGCAGGGAGGTGAGGGATCAAAGAGTGAAGACTAGCAAACATGTTCCTCATCTTCTTCCTCCTCTCTCTCTCTGTCCATATATGGAGCTCATGATCATCAGACTCACCATCACCACCGCCTTGTTGGCCGCCGCCCCTCTTCTTCTTCCCCTTGGCTGCAGGCGGCGCTTCCACATCCTTCTCGGCCGCCTCTGAGTTCCCGGTGTCCATCAACATCTTGCCGCCACTTTCATCACCTTCAAGAATCGGAAATGACCACGACTGGACGTCGTCCCACAGCCCTTCCGCCATAGCTAACATGACCACAAAGCTCGAATTATACGTATATATCTTGTATGTATATATTGATGAGAATTTTACACTGGATTACTTGGGGGGTGGGGTGGAGTTGGCATAGAAGAGAAGGGAGAGATAGGGGTACTGCATATATATAGAGAGAGAGAGAGAGAGAGAGAGAGAGAGAGGGTGGGAAAGGTTTATGTAGATAGATAGAAAGCATGATTCGCTGGAGCTCCATAAGAACAAACCAAAATACAATCATAAGCCAAAATGCCGTTACTGGCTTCAAAACAAGAACAGTAGCTTAAACCTCAATTACACCCATTTTTAATTTTTTTTCTCTCACTCTACGGGGCCCCACTTTCAGTGTGTAAAACTGGCCGTCGTGTCATTCATTATTATATACTAACTGTCGTGGCATGCCGTCCCTATGTGCATATAAAATAATATTGTACGTTTTAAAGTTATTGTAAATAAAAAAAATATACATATTAATCAACACATTGCATTTAAAAAAAAGAAAGAAAAGAAATAAAAACTAACTTAAGATATTATTGGTATAACTAAAAAATTGGTGTTACGGTATAAATATTTATTAGTAAAAGCAGAGTTTGCTTTATATAATAGTATAGATGTATAATGAATAGTCTTTCACGTTTTTAAATATATTATAAATAAAAATAAAATATAAAAACCAACAAATCATATTTTACAAAAAAAAAAAAGAAATAAATATAAAGAAACCAACTTAAGGTATTATCAACACAAAAAAAGAATTGGTGTAATGATATTAAAATGATGTGGAGTTATTTTTTTTCTAAAAAAAAAAGGAATTCCAATTAATTTTTAAAATTATCTAGTTATGAGTATAATTGTTATATTTAAAAATTGATACGTCGTTGTCACTAATCGTCGTTTGTGAGTGTAGAGATTTTTTTTTAAAAAAAACATATTAGTATAGGTATCGCAAGTCTTTTATTTATTTATTTCTCCAGTTTTTCTCTTCTTTTATGTTGCTAAGAACTTGGCAATTCCATGGCCATAGTTTCTAATTCATAATTGACTATAATGCTTGAAAAATTTTCTAATTATGAAAAGAATCATTGATGGAAAGAAATAAAAGAATTATCTATAACATGAATAACCTGTAGATATATAAGAATTGGTATATTCAAAAATTATTCAAAAAGATGCATTTCTTGTTTCGGTTTTAGTTTGTTATATAAAATGATGTTAATTACTTACCATGTTTGTTATTAAGCTAACTGACAGTTTTTCAGAGTGTCAGGTAACTCGTGATTTACATTTGCGTGCAGTTGTTTACATCGTAGTTACTAGATCTGTCTACTTTTACGAATAATGGGGTATTGCTTTTATTGTTTATATTTACATATATTGATCCGTTTATTGTAATAATTTATCAAATATGTTTGTTGGTAGCAGTAAAACATTAGTTGTTTTCTGGAATTAAGTGAAACGCGAGATAACTGTTCACTTTTATGTTAAAAGTTAAAACATGCGATGATTGAGATTTAATTCATTGCGGAATTTAAATTATTTCCATTAAAGCCAATATATAATTTTAGCTAGCCACAATCGATGTACATCTTTTTCCTTTAATCATATATATGTATCGTTCTATATATTAATTAAGCTAACAAAATTGTTATCAAGTGGTTTAGAAAATTATTCAAAAATGCATGTCTTGCTTCGATTTTACTTTGTCATACTTACCATGTATGTTATTAAGCTAATAAACGGTTTCTCATAGGGTCAGTAACTCGGGATTTATGTTTGTGTGCAGTTGTTTTACATCGTAGTTATTAAATCTATTTAATTTTACGAATAATGGAGTATTGCTCTTACAGTTAATGATATTTGCATATATTAATGCATATCGTAATAATTTATCAAATATGTTTGATGGTAGCAGTAAAAAATTAGTTGACTTCTGGAATTCAGTGAAACGTGCAATAACTATTCACTTTTATTATTAAAAATTAGAACATGTGATGATTGAGATTTAACACATTGCGGAATTTAAATTATTTCCATTAAAGCCGATATATAATTTTAATTAGCCACAATCGATGTACATCCTTTTTCCTTTAATCATATATATGTATCGTATTAAGCTAACAAAAGTGTTATGAAGCAGTCTAGAAAATGATTCAAAAATGCGTTTCTTGCTTCGATTTTAGTTTGTTATATGCAATAATGTTACTTACCATGTTTGTTATTAAACTAACAGACGGCTTCTCAGAGGGTCAGGTAAATCATGATTTACGTTTGTGAGCAGTTGTTTTACATCGTAGTTATAAAATCTGTCTAATTTTACTAATAATGGGGTATTGTTTTTATAGTTTATATTTGCACATATTAATGCATATCGTAATAATTTATAAAATATGTTTGATGGTAGCAGTAAAAAATTATTTGGCTTCTGGAATTAAGTTAAACGTGCGATAACTGTTCACCTTTATTATTAAAAATTAAAACATGTGATGATTGAGATTTAACTCATTGTAAAATTTAAATTATTTCCATTAAAGCCAATATATAACTTTAGCCAGCCACAATTGATGTACATCTTTTTCCTTTAATCATATATATGTATCATGCTCTATAATAAGCTAACAAAAATGCTACCAAGCAGCCTAGAAAATTATTCAAAAATGCATTTTTTGCTTCGATTTTACTTTGTTATATACAATGATGTTACTTACCATGTTTCTTATTAAGCTAACAGACGGTTTCTCATAGGGTCAGGTAACTCGTGATTTACATTTGTGTGCAGTTGTTTTTATATCATAATTATCATACTTGTCTAATTGTACGAATAACGGGGTATTGTTTTTATAGTTTATATTTGCATCTATTGATGCATTCATGTCACTTTTCATGTGTATCGTTATAATTTATTAAATACGTTTGATGGTAGTAATAAGAAATTAGATGGCTTCTGGAATTAAGTGAAACATGCGATAACCATTCACTTTTCATTTATATATATATATATACGCACGGGAAGAAACAAATTACCAGAACATAACAAATTACCAAAATGCATATTTGAGTATTACATTAAAACTAAAGTCGTTCGATGATTGAGGTTTAATTTTAATTACTCGTTGAGAATTTATATTTGTTTCTACTAAAGTTGGATAACTTTAAGCACAATACATAACTTTTTTCCTATAATTATATATTTATTATGACATTAAGCTAACAAAAACATTGTTAAGCAGTCAAAGACTGCAAGAAATATATGTTTACATATTGATTTTAAGTTGTCGTTGTCGATTTTACAGTCTAACTTTATAGAAAATGCTATTACTTTACGGTTTATATTTACATATATAACGATTCATCTGTTCCTTTTTCTCATGTTATACTGCATTTGAGGAAACAAATTATCAAATATGTTTGATCAGTTAGCTTTTAGAATCGCGTAAAACGTGCGTTTTTTGTTCACCTTTTGAAAGTAAATGTGATTGTTGTTACAATATTACATAGAGCAAATGCTTATCTTACTACTTACCATAACTTACTAGGAAGAGTGAACCTAAACACTTTCCACCTACTTTGATATGTTTTTACTACCAAAATATGTACAAACGAAACATACTATATTTGAGTATGATATTGTAATTAAAACGCACGATGATTGAAATTTAACTTATCGAGGATTTTCAGTTTGTTTGTACTAATTAAGCCGATGGATAATTGAGGTACAACTTATCATGAATTGCTATTAGAAAAGGTTGTTAAGAAGTCAAATAATGCAAGAATCATGTATGCGAATAATGATTTTATATTACTGTTATTTCTAACCATCTAACTTTGTAAATAATGTGATTACTTTAACGATTTATGTCGGTATGTAATGATTCATCAATGTTCCATTTTTTTCATGTATATCGTGCTAGAGAAAACAAACTACCAAACATGTTCCGCTAAAAACGACCACCAACTATTAGGTTAAACGGTCATGAAGCTAATACAAACGTTGAAATATGCAAAAATTCGAGAATTATGCTTATATATACATGCACATATATATAGATAATATGATATTATGTTGTCAATTATCACTACAATGAACTTCACACTAAATGTGATCGTTGTAATTATAGTTTACCACTGAGCAATGCTTATCGTGCTACTTACCATCTAACTTTATAAAAAACGTGATTACTTTAACTATAACTTGCTATGTTGTTGATACCATTTAAAACGAAAAAAGTATGAATTCCAGTGTGAATTTTGCCTCACATTTCCATGTCACATGTTGGTTTCACACAATGCATGATTGGCACGATTCTTTTTAAAATTAAAAATATAATTAAATTGAATTATAATTTAAAAATAGAATTGCGCATACAATACACACATAAAAAATGTAGCGTTTATATATATATATATATATTCAATATGTCATGAATTGCTATAAAAAAAAAGGTTATTAATTAAGTGTTAAGTGTTCAAATAATGCAAGAATTATGTTTATAATGATCTTATATTACAATTATTCCTAACGTCTCATTTTATAGAAAACGCGATTACTTTTACGATTCTTGTTGGTATATGTATATATAGTAACAACAACCACCTGCTATTAGGTTGAACGATCATGAAGCTAACATAAACACTGAAATATGAAAAAAATACAAGAATTATGCTCATATACACAAACATACGCAAGCACGCACGCACGTGCGCGTGCGCGCACACACACACACACATATATATATATATAATGATATTATGTTGTTAGTTATCTTTACAACGAAATTTACACAAAACGTGACTGTTGTTATAGTTTTACACCGAGCAATGTTTATCTTGCGACTTACCATAACTTTCTAGTGCAATTGAAACTAAATACTTTTCACGCTCTTTGATATGTTGTTGATACCATTTAAAACAAAAAAAAAAGAAAGAAAAAGCAAAAAGCATGAATCCTAATATAAATTTTCTGTCACACTTTTGATATCACACCACCAAAGAATGATTGACACAATTCTTTTTAAAATTAAAAATATAATAAATTAAATCATATACAAGAATACAAGAAGTATGCTCATACACACATACACACGTATATATAATAATTTTACGTTTATACACAGATATATTTACAACGATCTTTATACATAGCGTGACTATTGTTATAGTTTTTACACCGAGTAATGTTTATCTTGCTACTTACCATAACTTTCTAGCACGGGTGAAACTAAATTTTTTTCACCCTCTTTGATAGGTTGTTGATACCATTTAAAATAAAAAACAAAAAGCATGAATCCTAATATGAATTTTTTGTCACATTTTTATATCACATATTGATAACACACCACCAATGAACGATTGCCACGATTCATTTTAGAATTAAAAATATGATTAAATTCAATCACAATTTAAAAATAGGGCTACATCCAATACATTCACGCGTGAGTATGACGTGTAACACGAAAGTGTGAAAGAAGATCTATTACCACCTTTCTGAATCAATCAATCTCCGTTTAATCAAGACTTAGCAAAATCTCTTATCTTGCCAAATATTAAAGACCAAATTTAATAGTTGGAATTTTAAGTAGGGCTATAAATGATTCGAATCGAGTCAAACACATCAATATTTAAACTTGTTGAATTATTATCGAACTTAAAAAATTGCATTTGAATTTAGTTCGATTATTAATATATATAATTAAGCTCAAACGAGTTTTGATTAGATCAAACATAAATCAAGCTCAAGTAATTTGGTATTTTTAAATATATTTTATTATTTTTTCACGAATCAAATCGAGCTCAAGCCAAACTCGAAAGTATATTAAACAAAAAGTTTTGTCCAAAGTTTAGTTTATTAAGTTTAACAAATCGAGTTCAAACAATCTTTTACCAATCAATTTCGGTGAATTACACTATTAGTCACATAGGATAAGGGATTCAATATTTTTAGTCTTCTACTTCATACAAAAAATTCGACACATTTAGTCCTTTACTTTATAGAATTTTCAAAATGGTCCCAAAAATGTAAAAAAATCGACGTATTTAATCCGATAAATCCCGTAAATCATAAAAATAAATATATCGAGTTTTCTCAAATTTGAAACCTTTTTTAAGATGTCGTAAAATAGAAAATTAAGTATATTGAATCCCAAATCCTATAAAACTAAAAGTTTAATTAATTATAATTAATTTCAATCAAATATCGAATAATTTAATTTATTTTTCAATCCTAATTTTAAGTATCATAATGAATTAAATGAGAATGTGCAATAGATTCTAGCTGTTCATTCTCTCATTTAATAGCTAATGATTTGTATGGGATGGGGGTTGGGGGGGGGGGGGGGTGCGTTTGTTGTGGGTGGAAGGAATGACGTATAGTGAGAGGGGAATTGTCTGATGGTTTGGCAGAATCTGAAAAAGCTTGGGATGGTTGTTGATTTTCGAGTGTTTTATGGCTAATGCTTGCGTTTCTGCAATCATGACATTCTGTCCATTTTTTATGATTTGTTTTTTGGCCCTTTGATTACGTGGCGCACATACACCCAACACAGGCCCCACCTGCCCATTTTATTCCCCACCTAAAAGGAAATATTTTTTAAAAACAAAAGCTGAAATCCAAATTCCAAACCAACTTTTCTTCCTCCATTGATGAGCTTCAGTTCAGCTCCTTCAGCTTCACTCTATATTCCATCCATTTAATTTTCAAATTCATTAACTTTCAAAAATTATGGATTAAAATTAAAATTAAAATTTGATTTTTTTTCCTTTCTTTCTCTTTCTCTCTCTTTTTTTTTTTACCAATTTAAATACAAAAACAACATGCTAAATCTATAATTGCATAAATTCAATAACATCAACGACGTGTTTTTACTTCTAAATTAAAATAAATTTAAATTTATAATCAAGAGTTCTGGGGTAGGGACGGCAGACCCAACCGCCCGAGAGATTCTTGGACTTAGGATCCGCCCCGCCCCGACTGGTTGGATCTGTTTTCTTATGTTCATATTTTAGATTTTAAAATATTAAAAAATTATAAAATATGTGTTATTTATAATACCTTAAAACATGTTTATAAACTATTTATATTATTATTTTAATTTATAAAAATATATAATTTTATTTGTCGTATGTAATATAAATAAAATATATAATTTTTTTTATATATATAAAAATATATTTTATATAATCCTATATAAATATCTAAACATATGTATATATAAAAAATTTAATGAATCTTCTATATAAATATCTAAACATATGTATATATAAAAATTTTAATGAATCAGACTAAGATCCGGTTCGAGTCCAAAGGACCTGAAACCCATTCCAAAACTCGATTAAAGGTCCAAACCAACCCCAAACATGACAAGTCCGAATTCGAGTCTAACACAAACTCATTATCATACCTATTTTTGAAATGTGTAGGAATCTTGATGAAATTGAAAATAATAAATTATACATCCTAATTTATAATTTTTATATCATTAATAATAAATATTGTAATATGTTAAATTCTAGTAAACATAAACATAACAAATTTAAATCCATCAAACAATTCTTCAATTCAAATACAGAACTCCAAACCCGAAGTATTGAAATTATGTTTTTTGGGCTTAACCTTTCTATATAAGTTGGTTTCCTACCAATTTGGGCCAACCCAAACCCGAATTTATTTTGGGTCTATAATTTCTAATTGGGCATTTGCACGTTCTTTAAGAATGGGCTTTATTTCAAGTTTTGACTTTGGGTCATCATCTTAAAAGAAGTAGGGAAAATTATATTTTTATTCCCATAAAATACAAATTCAATATTTTTTAATCCTTCAAGGCTCGTTTACTTTTGTGGTTTCGATAAATATTTGATAGGGCCTGAATGAATTTTTTGTAGGATTTGATAAATTAATAAAAGTTATAAGTTGTTTACTTGATTAGACCACGTGATGGATGAAAATTTTTAATAGCAAAGATATTGAATACTTTGCTGGATAATTTTCTGGATAAATTGTTGTAATTACATTGTCGCCCTTTCAACCAATTTCAGTTTAAAGAAAAGGAAAAAATATGTAATTGTAGGCTGTAGCCATAAGTCTCTGTTGGGTTGGGTGTAAACCTATATCAGTTCGTGTACTTTGTCTCTTTTATTAATGCAATCTGCAGTCAGACATTATACATTGTCTAGGAATTTAACATTTTTTAACAATATGCTATTAAATCTGGAAGATAACTGAAAATGAAATCTGAAAGATAATTGAGAATTAAATCTGCATCCTTTGCACCATAATGTAAGATAAAAATCAGCCCTGTTGTGCGCAATGCTAAGCTACTAATTGAAATGGTAATATAAGAACCAAAGCAATTGTCTACAGATTCTGATCAACTGAATCAACTAACATGAAAATGTAATTCTGGAAATTTTCAACTAGAGGTTAGAAAAGAATTTTTGCTTACCAACGAGGGGTATTTAGGACTTTCCGCATCTTAACCCTACCACCCACTTCTGCTGGATTTCTCAATCAGACCACATGCGGTCTGATTTTGTATCGAGCCCAATCGAGGCATGTCCCAGGCTTGTAGAATTCGGACCGGGCCGATATCAGAAAAAGGAAATGCTTTACACACTTGGATAAATAATCCAATCCAAGCTTGTACTTAAATGTAAACAGGCCCTTAATGTACATAATTTTTAAAATAGTCCCAAAATCAACAAAGTCCGACACACTTAGTCTTCTATTGAGATTTTCAAAATAGTCCCAAAATTAAGAAAACTTGGCACATTTAATTCTTTGTAAAATGTCAAATTTTTTCAATTTTAAAACCATTTAAAAAATTCTGTAAAACAAATTACTAAATGTGTCGAGTTCAATCAAATTTTAAACTATTTCCTATCAAACAAATGGCCTAAAAGAGTTATTACAAAATTCAAAGAGAAAAAAGACCAAAAATATCAAAATAAGTACGACATAAAATTGCAAAATAGAATAAAACAAAAATACTTAGGGGTTGGTAATGAAAGTGATACTTCGAGTCTTATGCTGTTAGGCACATCATTGCCAACTTCGACTTAAAATTTTCTTAACTTATAATATAATATTCAAAAGGAAAAAAATACAAGCAACCCTCTGATAAAATAAGGAGAATTGGCAAAACACCTCATATTAATATATATATATATATATATCCCTCTTTGTTTTTAAAATTAGTCGGCATGACACGCCGTTTCTGCATGTATATAATAAATATTTTTTTACGTTTTAAAATATATTATAAATAAGAGGAAAATATACAAACTAACACATCACATTAAAAAAAAAAAGAAGAAAAGAAAGAAAAAACTAATCTATCAATTAATAAAATTTGAAAAATTGAATGAAGTAGTTATTATATCAATTGAGGGTTATTTTTTACATTACAAAAAAATGATGCAGCAATGTCATTAACTGTCATTTGTGAGTAAAAAATTGGTTACTTTTATATAATAGTATTGATAAAGCAATTTACTCCCTCAAACATTTAGGTAAAATGCTATTTTCTTTTAAGAAAGGGATAATTTGCTCGTTTTCAATATCACAGATAATAAACGACATTAAACCATATTCAAAAGATTTAAGAATCTATAAACATTTCATGAAAATTCAAATATTTATTACTATTTTGAGCAAATGATTCTTAATCGTTATATGGGTATTGTAATTTAAAGGATATGAGAACTTGAGAGTTAGGATCCCATATTATGTTGGAAAAAATACAAGGAGCCCCCTGCGATATAGGGAATATTAAAAAAACCCTCTGTAAAAATTAAAGTATCATTTACACTTCATGTGTTATAAAAAAAGTTCAAAAAACCCCTTGAGGCCATGTTTTGTTATGCACGCGCATTGACTACGCTTAGGCATATAAAAAGTGCATTTTGGGACAATTTTGTCCTTCCCTCTCTCCTTATATTACATATAATATATATAATTTAAAAAAACTTAAAATAATAGAAATATATATTAATAATAAAATATTATTTTATATAAATATATAATAATATTAATATAATATTCTTTTAATATTAAAAAAATAAAAAAATAAAAAGAAAAAAAGAGAGAGAGAGAGAGAGAGAGAGAGCCGCGGCGAGGCGGCGTCGCCGCGCCCTCCTCACCACTGGGCGACGGCGACTCGCCCATCGCTGCAAGGGTGATCGCGTCGCCCAGACTAGATCTTGGCGACGGCGTCGCCCCCCTCTGCGGGGGAAGGGGGAAGGGGAAGGAGGGAGGGTGGGGTGGGGGGAGGGGTTGGTTTTTTTTTTTAAATAATAATTTTATTTTATAAAGTATAAAATTTTAATTTTATATATTGTGGATATATTATAATTTATAAATATATTTTAATTAAAATTTATATAATATATTATATAAATATAAAATTTAAAATGTGAGGGGCATTTAGTCATTTTTCCTATAAATATGTGTTTAGGTTGACCAGAAAGCGGTGTGATTCATTGTTCGTAATATAGAGTGATCTTTTATATTAAAATTTTTACAAGGGGGTTTTTAATATTTTTTCCATATCACATGGGGTTAAAATGAATTTAACTCATATTATGTTAGATCTCTAGGGATAATTATTTTTTTATACTATATTTCTTTTATTAAAATTGTACACGCTCATTCCCTAATCAAGATTTAATTTTATTTTCGTTTTTTTAATTTTTATAATAATCAACTTTAAAAAAAAGACAAATTGTAGGTAAATCTTAAAACTAATACCATTTTTAAGGTTAATGGAAAATTTTAAAAATTATTTAATGCAATGTAGTAGATAATTAGATGAAAAATAGTTATGATGGAATTAAAAGCTATAAATTGTAATTTTTATCAGAACGTTGGTTTTAGTTCAATTTAATCCAACAAATAAATATTAAAAATGAATTCAACAATAAAAAGAATTATATTTATATTTAAAAAGAAATTAGCCAAAATCAATTGCACAATTTTGTTTCCAAACTTTTATTTTTCAAACAGTATTTAAAGTGAAAAAACATGTTTGTTTATACATATTTGCATTTAAAATTTATTAATTTGACACCATAATTTAATATAAAATGTTGGAAAATGACGAATGATAAATTAAAGAATAAATTATGACAAATGATTGGTTACGATGTGCGAAGCATAACAAGCTCGTGACAGCTCCTGACAAGTGGATAATGGTTGATAACGTCCAATCATCATTCGACCGTATCTAAATCAACCAAATAAGTGTGTCCTTTGGTTGAAAGAATGTGTCCATTGGATCAAATCATTTGAGTGAAACGATGCGTCCATTTGAGTGAAATGTTATGTCATTTGGGGTGAAATAATGCATCCATTCGAATGAAAGGTCATAACCGTTCAAAGATATATTTTCTGACTGGACATGTCCGTTCGATACACCTTTTCAATTCCTATAAATAGGCCTCCCATTTCATTTCATTATTCATTCAACTCATTCATAGCATTCGTAAGCATAAAGCATTCTACAAATAGAATTTAGCAAGTGATGAGGATGTAATATGCAAAAAAGGTCCAAAAAGCTGATGGGCTCGTAAGACCCAAATCTAATATTTAAGGCCCAAGTCTGATACTTCAAATGGATTGAGCTTTGGCCCAAAAAATCTAGGACAACCCGACCTAGGGGGATCCGTCATAGAGGTATTGATTACCTGAAATATGTCAGAATCATAGCGACATGTGGGTCAGAACAAGTGGGCATTTCAAACCCTATAAATACCCCCCGTCAGACAACATTTAAGGTATGACATTTATTATACTCAGTTCGAAATACTTATTAGATCGCACATTCTATCTCGATCTAGCATTTGACGTAAGCATCGGAGGATCTTCGCTGGGGACCTCCCAACAAGCTTAACGATTTCTTTTTCTCAGGTCCCAAACAATCATCTGAGGAACTCGGACGCGACCTGCGACGTCGGATCAGCAAGAGAGTTTTAAAATATTATTTGGTTCGTCATTTTCTTAAAGTTTGTAGTGCTGCTACTTTGAAATAGAAAGTCGTTGTATCTTGGGGGATAAATTACCGATTCTATGAGAGAGCGGGACAATAATTATCTTAAAGATAAAGAACTTAACTCTTAACTCAACTTCATAATATACAATTTTCCGTATTATCCATCTCATTCATTTTCTACATAAAATACAATCACATTAATTAACTTAAACATGTTTTTATTTTACACAAAAATTTATAGAAAACTGAAAACACGTTTTTTCCGCCAAAAATTGAAAACAGAAAATGAAAACAAAAACGCACATGCGCCAATACATCTCTACCCATTCTCACCAACCTTTCACCATACAATAACGCAACGTGGGACTCTCCCATTCGCCACTCCACCCATTCTCCAGCCAATCACCTCCGCCCACGGCGGCACCCACCCCATACACCGCAAACAGCGTAGCCCCGAGGTGGCGTCACCATCACGCAACACAGACCAGCTCCACAACATGGACCCCACCCACAACAACCTAACCTGGACCCCACATCCCACCACTATTGGGCATTTCACCAACCCCCGACCGGGTTGGCAGACGGTCCACCACCCCCAACCACCGCAAAAGGAAAAAACATAAACACTTAACCGGTCCAACCGGATTGAATCATCTCTATATCAACCTCCATTTCCCCCCACCTTCAACCTCAGCAACAACCCATAATCCTAAAAAAGAAAAGAAAAAGGAAAAATGGCAGAAAATGTTGAATCAAAGGAAAATCAAGCGGGCAGGCATCAGGAGGTCGGGCACAAGAGCCTTCTCCAAAGCGATGCCCTCTACCAGGTAACTCAAACTCGGGCACGGGCAGCCATCAGAAATACATATATATATACAGAGAGAGAGTATATATTTTATTTTATTTTAAATTATTTTATAAATTTTTTTTTTTGGGGAATTTTTCAGTATATACTTGAAACGAGTGTGTATCCGAGGGAGCCGGAGGCGATGAAAGAGCTTCGAGAAATAACTGCAAAGCATCCATGGTACGTAGCTTTTCTCTGCTGTTGGGGATTTTCTTTTTTCTTTTTTCTTTGAATTGATTTGAATTGTTATTACTATTATATTTAATTTGAATGGGAAAAAAATGAAAATAGGAATATAATGACTACGTCGGCTGACGAGGGGCAGTTCTTGAACATGCTGTTGAAGCTGATCAACGCCAAAAACACCATGGAGATTGGGGTTTACACCGGCTACTCTCTCTTGGCCACCGCCCTCGCCCTCCCCCACGA
Source organism: Sesamum alatum (assembly GCA_034509735.1). NCBI lineage: Eukaryota > Viridiplantae > Streptophyta > Magnoliopsida > Lamiales > Pedaliaceae > Sesamum > Sesamum alatum. The sequence continues at coordinate 1,705,641 of JACGWO010000006.1, forward strand.
CGGCAAGGTAAAAATTATACGTTCAAACGAAACAAAGAAACCGAACGTCAAATTTTTATTGTTTATAAAATTTAAATTTATTTATGAGATCTCAATTTTATAATTTAATCGACAAAAATTCTTGATTTTAAGTATAGGGACAATCACGATCTTGAAATTTATGAAAAATAAATATTTGATTGTAAATCAATTGCTTTTGCTCAAGTGAAATGGCAATGGGAAACGGAAAAAGGGCTAATTGGAAAAGTCAACAAATACCTAATCATCATTTAGAATTAATTAAATTAGAGAATGAGAGTTTATGGAAATTCCTATATATTTTGTGGGATCTTTTATTCTTTTGCAGTCATTTAAATGTTACAAATATGTTGGAATTAAAATTGACTAATGATGTACATGTTTTGTATATTGCCAAAAGATTTGAAATGAGAATTTTCATTTCTAAAGTTCTTATTACTTTGTTTAATATATTATTGAAAAAATGCATTTTTAATCCTATAATTATAAGGAACAACACTTTTGATCCACTTCATTTCAAATTTGCAATTTGATGACTATAAAAAAAAATAGCACATTTTGCTCAAATGTCACTATAAAGTACTAAAATTCCAATAAAATTGATGTAAAAGTTCACCATGCCAAGTTAGCAAAAGTGGTAAAAAAAAATTACAACGTCACAAATTAACTAGTCCTTGTGCAAGGTATATGATAATTTTCGACTAATTTAGCTAACATTTGGACTAAATGTCCCAAAAGAATTAATTACAATAATCAATTGTAATTTTCGAATTAGATATAATTGAAAGTGTCACCACCCTGGAACGAGTGGACCAAAATTGCATTAGGGAAACTCGGGTGTAAATGGTTCGGATAAAGTTAGTAATTACAATTAAATTTGATTTGATGGCAACATTAATGATATTGTTGATTGGTGCAGATTTTGGCAATGGACGTTAACAGGGAGAACTACGAGTTGGGTCTGCCTGTGATCCAGAAGGCTGGCGTCGCCCACAAAATTGACTTCAGAGAAAGTCCTGCTTTGCCCGTTCTTGATCAAATGATTAAAAATGTAAGTATTCAAACACATTTAAATTAAAATTTAATTAAATATATCGATAATTTCAAATCAAATAATATAGTCTGGATGAAACTAAGAAAATAAAATATTACTATAAATGTAAACTCGTGTACCCGTATTTATTCAGGGGAATTATCACGGAACATTCGACTTCATATTTGTGGATGCTGACAAGGACAACTACCTCAACTACCACAAAAGGCTCATCGATCTGGTTAAGATTGGTGGTGTGATCGGCTACGACAACACCCTGTGGAACGGCTCTGTGGTGGCCCCACCGGACGCACCACTCAGGAAGTATGTTAGGTACTACCGGGACTTTGTGCTGGAGCTCAACAAGGCTCTTGCAGCTGATCCAAGGATTGAGATTTGCCAGCTTCCCGTCGGCGACGGGATTACTCTGTGCCGCCGCATCAGCTGATTGGCCCCTCCAAACTATTCTTTTCCAATATATATATATATATATATATATATATAATTCCCCTCGTATTTCTACTGTTGTGACTTTGTATTTCTATCTCTTCAAATTATAATTTGGACGAGTAAATATCAAATCCCATTTAATGCTTTTATTTTTTTGTTTTATTCTTATTAATAATATGCTTTTGTGCATATGATGGGCTAAAACTGCAACTAAAATTATATACTATTAAATTTTTAGAATAATTTCTATAATTTTACTTGATTCTTTTATCACATTTTGATATCTCGATTAACATATATGAATGTTAATTTCAAGTTCATTTATTTAACGTTGTAATATTTATACGAACAATGTAACAAAATCGATTATCAAATTTAGAAGCAACCCATGTTATTAAATTGTTATATTGCTTTAAATATTATTAATATTTTAGTGATGATGTATGATAATATTAGCTATATATATGTATAAGTATATTTCGATTATGGTAAGTAGGAACTTAGAAAAAAAATCTTATGCCGAGAAAATAAAATACGGAGAAGGCGTTTGACCGAGCTTATAAATATTTTAATCTATTTTATAATATATTATGACTAATTTTAGTACTTTCAAGGTCAAGTTCAACTATTTTTTTAATTTTTCAAACGCAAACTTTAAATAAAAATTATCTAATATTAAATCGAGTACAAATCCTAATTTGTTTTGTTTACAAGGTCAAATTGGGTTAGATATCATGCATAATTCAGACTATTTTTACGTTTTATTTACAAAACGTACTACAAAAATATGATATTTAATCATGGTTAATTGACATGATTAATACTAAATAATTATAGCGAATAGTCATTGACCACGACCACGCAATGGTTGTCGAACGTGATTTTTGCGAGGGTGGCTAAGATTTTTGCTATGGCTAAAAGTCATGGCGAATGTTTTTACTACGGCTAAAATCCGTGGCAAATAAGTTTTTCATAGTGGAAAAACTAGTTTTTGTATCGATTTTTATTTAACCATAGTTAATAATAGTTATTTACCATGATTTTTAGCCATAATCATTAAAAATGTAACTAATATTAATCTTTTTTCTAGTGACGGCCAACCAAGGATAGATAGCAGGGGCCCAGTATAGGTGGACTCGATAATACACCGTCCATTATGTTTCAATTTTCTCGAAGTTGGGCCAAATTTCAGTTATGCTGGGCCAATAATAATGGTCGCCTCACATGTAATTTTCAACTTCTCGATTCTGCAATTTTGTAGAAGTATTAAAAAATTCCAATTGAATCCATGCCAATAAATATATGATTAATTTATCTATCTTTAATCATAAATATTATTAACCTAAGTAAGCAAAAGACTAGAATTATTATATCCAGATATATCTTTGATTTTATCGCATATTTATCTATCACCATTTTATCCTATTTAATTGGACAAATAAACGAGACCAATGTAAATTAAATATTTATATGAGTTGTGTGAACCAAATGCTTTGCCTGTACAAAAGTGATCCTGTTTATGGTAAATTACAATGGATTTATTGAGGTTTACTATAGTTACAAATGCCCCTTTCATTGTTTGAAAAATTATAAATATTTTTTTGAAATTAATGGCCATTAACGAATATTCCATTACAATGGACTGTCATGATGGGGTATTTGTTAGATAATCATTAATTTCAAGAGGTATTTATAATATTTCAAACAACGGGAGTGTATTTGTAATTATGACAAACCTTGAGGGAAACTCATTATAATTTACCCATCTTATTTATGAATTATTTAGTTTTTACATGGATGATATGCTCTTACCCCCATTTATAAATTACGACAAAACGCGGCGATTAATATATTGTGGATTTGAACTTTATGAATATGCGCATTTATCTACTTTTCTAATAATTTATTTCGTACGTTTCTAATTGAATAAATTGCATAAAACTCACTCGTGTTTTTGAAATTCAGCTACCCCTGTTTTAAAAATATACACAAACAAAAAACCCTGTGTTTTAATAAATTTAGCTCACTCGCCCTTAATGTTAAAAGAGACTAATGGCGTTACAAATTAGATTGAAATGCCCCTTTGATCTTTAATAGTTTGTTCATTCGTTCTCTCTTCTCTCAATTCGAGAGAAAATATCATAGAAAGAAAGAAAAAAAGGGGGAAAACGATTAGGATTAGATCAAGGTGATTTATGGCGAAATTGATGGGAAAATTGTAGATTATAGGCACTTTGGGGATAAGATAACCAGCTATTACTGATTTGGAGGATGACATTGTGTGATCTTGGGAAAGACCAGGGCATAAGAAGGACCGGTAAGTTATCTCTACTATGACTACTGTCTTGTTTCAATGGTGCGCTCACATTTTCTGTAAATGGTGATTTGTTTTATATGCCAAGACTGTATATTTTGTTTCTTTTGTTGGGTTGTGATGTTAAATGGTGAATATGGGATTTTTGTGTAGAAATGGATGTGCTTGGTGGCTTTATACTGTTTCTTGTTAGGGATTCGATTTTAAAGTATTTTGATGATGATTTATGCATTTGTGGACAAAAACATGATCTGGTCCCCTACCCTGAATATGTTCCTCACTGTTTTAAAACATAGTATTTTATGCATTGATGAATGGTCCCACCCTCCATTATTTTATGTTCATTTCTGTATTGTAAGCAAGTTTTTATTTTTAAATATGCAGATAATGGTTGTGGGAGAGTATGCAAACTTTTATGTTTGGTTAGGGGGAGGGGGGGGGGGTATTGAATGGGTCCCTACTATTAGGTATGTTGGGGGCTCCAAAGTGTGGTTTCCTGAGGTAGATAAGGATAAATGTTTTATGATAAACTTATAGATATCTTCACGAAAGTTGGGGGTAAGTAATATATTATGCATCACCTAGGCAAACACTAGATGAAGGACTAAAGGTACTAATGGGGACAGTGGCATTAGTGACTTGTTGAGGGAGTACAAGGGGTTAAATGTAATTTCCATATACATTGAAGAGCTTTCAGGGCCCATTCTAACACTTGACCTACATGGTAATATGATAGAAACTGATGAAAAAATGTTCCACAAATTACACTTGAGGGTGTGGATTTTGAGTTCTTAGGGGATTTAGGGGTTGCTACAGGTGAACAGAGGGTAGAGGGTGAGGGTGTGGGGGTTGATGCAGGGGTTGAGAGGGCTGAAACAGAGAATGAGGGGGCTGAGGATAGTGATGATGGGGATGGATCAGAATCAAATTCTGATTGATCCTCAGCATTAGAGTGTCCTTATTGGATGTTGGAAAATTTAGAGGGGCCTTGGGATGATGATATATTTGTGAATAGACCTAAAGATCATAGCATGACATTATCGAGAATACTTAGGAAAATTATGAGAGAGAAAAGAAATTATCTGGTGATGAAGGGGTTAACTATCTAGGTTGGAATGATAGGATGGAGATGAGGGATGTTGAGCTTGCTGTAGGAATGCAATTTGAGACAACGGAGAAATTTAGGGAAGTGTTGAGGGATTGGGCAATGAGGAGGGGTTGGGACTTGAAGTTTGAAAAGAAATGAGAAACACAAAATCACAACAACCTGCAAGAATGATTGCAATTAGAGGCTTTATGCTTTAACAATTATGAAAACCACCACATTCCAAATAAAGTCAATTAAGGGTAACCATAATTGTGTCCATAGAGTTGAAAACAAACAGGCCAATTACAAGTACCTTTGAAGAAAAATTGAAAGTTTTGTGAGAGATACTCCCAAAGATGGCGTTCAGTCTTTAAAAACAAAATTAGAAGAGAACTACAAGTTGATGTGAGTATGTTCAAGGTGTACAGGGCAAAGAGATTTGCCCTTGATCTGATTAAGGGAGATGTGAAGGAGCAATACCCCATGATTTATGACTACTGCCACACAACTAAAAAAGTTATTTTGGAAAGTTGCATCAACCTTTAATGTTAATCAACACCTGAGAACAGTGAAGAAATTGGAAATAGAAAGAATATATCCAAAAAGGGCCAGGAGCAAACTCCATCCGAGTGGTTGTTTGAAATTTCATCTCATCACTCGGCCAGATGTTTCTTTCTAGCAAGAACTAAGTGTGATGTTCTGGTTAACAACATGAATGAATCTTTCAACCACATCATACATGAAGCAAGGGAGATGCCTATCATAGATATATTTGATTGGATAATAAGAAAGTTCATGAGAAGAATTCAGATGAAAAGAGAAGGGACAACGAAATTTGAAAGGGTTGCTTGTCTTAATATCAGTAAGAAGATTGTTGTACATAAACATGAAAGTAGGAATTGTTCCCTACCTTGGGCTGGTGAGGACAAATTTGAGGTTATGCATTTTATGAAAAAACACATTGTTTATTTGAAGGACAAACACATCAGCTATGGAACGCTTCAGCTTGTAGGCTATCCCTGCTGCCAAACAATTGCAGCAATTGACTACTCAATGTAGATGATTTTGTAGATAATAGTTTGAAAAAAAGATGTCTATTTAAAAGTTCACAATCATTTGATAAATCCAGTTCCTGGAATGCATGATTTTGAGGATTCAAAGATGGAAAAAGTGGTCCTCCTAGTGTAAGAATCCAAGTAGGAAAACAAAAAAGGCAAGGAGGAAGGATGCCAATGATATAAGGGATAGAGTACAAGTCTCAAGAAGGGGGCTTACACATACATGTGTTATATATATTTTGGCAAGGCCATAATAAAAGAAGTTGCAAGGATCCACCTCATCCCAATTTCAAGTTCACAGAGGTAATGGTACTTGCATTGACTACTTTAAATATGTTGATAATACATTATTGTACTTATGTATACATGTAATATTTACAGAATCCCAACATCAGGAGACACAATGCTAGGAATGCACATGGGCCAAGAAGCAGAAATGCAACAAGGACAGAGCATGAAGATTGCACTGCTTTTGAGACTACAACAGTCCAATCAGTAAGATTTATTGAGCTATTTTAGTTTTTGTTATGTTTTTTTTTTTTTTTTTTTTTTTATGTATTCTATAATTTTCTATGTTTTATTAGATAGATGTCACCACAGACTTCATAGCCCCAACTTTCTCAACAGTCTTTATCGTCCCAGTCCTAGCTTTAACCCCAACTGCCAATGGGTATAAGAAGGCCCTTCAAGGCCCTATCCCTAGTTCCAACAGCTCCAGTTCCTCCAGTTCAGGTAAATGTATTAATGTATTTTATAGTGTCTAATTTTCATAAATATACACATGTATTAATGCATTTACCATATTTTATAAACCTGCAGCTGCCTAAGACTTAAAGAAAGCAAAAGAATCCAATATCTTTATCAAGTAGATTGGATAAGAGAAAACAATAGATGCCCCCAGAACCGGGGGGGGGGGGGGGGGGGGAGGTTAGAGAAACTCACAGAATAGCACATCCATATCTTCAAAAATGAAAACTTTGTCCAACTTATATAAGCCAAAACCAGCCAGCCAAGGATCTTCAACAAATGAAAATGGAGGTGCAAGTAATGCCTAGTGTTGAGGTCTCTTCTCTTAATTTTTGTGCCACAACAATGTTGTTGAATTGCAAAAATTGTGATTTTTGATTGTTGGATGTGTTGCTTTTTGTCATAATTTAGGATATGTATAGGTTATTGTCATGGTTTAACTAATTTTGGATATTGGATAAGACTTTAGTTGGTCAAGATTTAATTAAAGTTTTTGGCTTTTTTTTTTTCACAATTTTTTCCCTCTTGTTTTAGCATTTATTTCATATTCAGAACAGGTATACATACATTCAAATTCACTTCAAAATTACAACAAAAAGTAAAACAAAAATACCCACAATTAATGTCTTTAACATTCCTTGATTTGCCTCCATATGCTTCATTTTAGCAGTTCTGTCTTCACATATATGGATAGTAGCTCGATAAATCTTTCTCTAGTCCTCTTGCATTGGATTCAACCTCTTCTTCCATTTCTGGCCTCCTTGACCTTGTATTTTCTAAATTTTTTCTAAAAAATTAATAGGTTCCAACCAACTGAAATAATTACACTGTCCAAATTTGCAATTGCAAAATAATTTTTCTTCAATTTCTTTCGTGGGACCAACAACTCTGATGACTCCATTTTTTTTTTCAGTAGCACTTAGGGTTCTTGAACCTCAAATCCATAAATTCATCCCTTTTGGAATGAGATTCCTTTGAATAAGTTACCATTCTATATAGAAAACAAAACAAAAGAATTATTTTAAAATAAAACTAAAAAATTCAAATGCACACAAATAAAGCAAAAATAACAGACAAAGTTAACACATAATAAAAAAGAGATAAATAGTTCCTACCTCTTCAAACGAAAAAGAACACAAAAAAATTAACTAAAAACAATACTACTTACCAAGAATGCTTTAATAGGACAAATGGGGTTATTTTAGTCTTCCCAAAAAATCTGAAAAACCGGAAAAAACATCCATTTTTGCATAGAGAGCGTGTCTGACCTGCCTTCCGTTAGTTTATAATGGAAAGGGGGGTTTCACATAGAGTTTTACAAAATACAGGAGATTTTTTGCATATTACCAAAAACAAGAGGGTTATTAGCAACATTTTGATAACATGGGGGAAAATGCAAACTGTCCATTTTAATTTGAATAATTGTTTAATCTGACATTACTGATGCATTTAATTAGCGTTGAGTGTGCTTTGATGTAATTAAAATGTATATATATATATATTTGTTTTTCTTATTATGAGACATATTATTATAATTATAAACCTGGGGTCTTTTTATATTTTTATTTTCATTAATAATATTAAACATGGATAAAAGAAAAAAAGTATAAAGGCTTTGATATTAAAATGCTAAAGATATTTTCCAGGTTTGTTTGAGTAAATTGATCTCTATTTTTTATTTAAAATTTTAAAATATTTTATGAATCTCAGCATTCATCTATTGGGCTGACCTCCTCAAAAGCAGTTCCATTATGTAGCCCAAAGCTGTGAAATCCATATGGCCCAAGAATTTAAGTCGGCCCAATATGATAGCCCAAAAGATAGGAGGGCAATGTAGTAATTAGACTACCGTCCAAGGGTATTTTCAACAATCTCAAAACCCTAGTCACTCCCCATCGCTCCTACTCGGTATATATTGTCTTCCTTGGCCTCGACAAAAACCTTCGAGTGATTAGGGTTTCAGCCGCAGAAGAGAGAAGAGTGATAGAGAGAGAGAGCGGGACATAGCCACCACTCCTACCATGGCTGCGGCGGTAACTGAATCAGTTCAATGTTTTGGACGGAAGAAAACGGCGGTGGCCGTAACTCACTGCAAGCGCGGCCGAGGACTGATCAAAATCAATGGAGTTCCGATCGAGCTCGTCCAACCAGAAATCCTCCGCTACAAGGCGTTTGAGCCCATCCTCCTCCTCGGCCGACACCGCTTCGCTGGCGTCGACATGCGTATCCGCGTGAAGGGAGGCGGTCACACCTCTCAGATCTATGCCATTCGTCAGTCCATTGCGAAGGCACTCGTCGCCTTTTACCAGAAGTACGTCGACGAGCAATCCAAGAAGGAGATCAAGGATATTCTCGTGAGGTATGATAGGACTTTGCTGGTGGCTGACCCGAGGCGCTGCGAGCCGAAGAAGTTTGGAGGACGTGGTGCTCGTGCGAGGTTCCAGAAATCCTACCGTTGAACTGTTGGTAGTAATTATTCTTATATTACTATAATCATCAGTAGTATGTGTTTTCGGGGATTAAGATGAGATACTGTGTTATGTTTTGGATATTTTGGCATTTGTTCTGTTTTTGTTTAAGGATCATATGTGACAATTTTGAGACGCCTTTGATTAATAGTTTTAAGATTTCTGGTTACAAGGAGCATGGCTATTGCGTTTTATGTTGTGTTTGCTTTATTTCTAATTGTTTGTCTTCTTCTGATGCTGTGCCTTAACTTTAGTTTGTTTGGGAATTTGATCAAGAATAATGACGTCCATTGTGTCAATGAATTTCAACTGGATGTAACATACAAAATTGAAATACGATACTACTATTAGTTACCCGACTCAAATTCACTGGAATGTGATGCTTTGTGCTTGAGTTGATTTTTTCCTTAATATGTTGTATTTAGTACAGGCTTCAGTGATACTCATTCTTGTGCATTTTGTTAAAGTGACTGGAACTAACTGCAGCTTGCTGTTGCGATCTTCAATTTGCTGCTGATTATTGGAATTGACCAAAACTTCATAGGGTTTGCTCTTATCTAATGAAGTTCTGCTTTTTATATGTGAATCTGAGATTCAAGATCTTATTATAGTTAATTGCACATGCTGAAAATTATCCGAATTTGCTCCTTGCGTGCTGAGCATGTTGCTTCAATTGATTCATGTGGAATAATCATGGAACGAGTGCTCTAACTCCAAATGGTCTGTGTTTTGCATGTCCTCAGAGTCTTCCTTGCCAATGCCTCATGGCTAAGGCTAATCTTACAAATATGGTTGCTTTCAATAATTACCCAAAATTTAACCTCACACCTCCAGTGCCTTATTCCATTAGCTGAATTGGTCTGCCAATATGAGGTTTGGGGATTGTTTTTCTAGGTACATTAGCTGCATTAGCTGAATTGGTCTGCCAATGCCTAATGGCTAATCTTACAAATATGATTGTTTTTCTGTGCGGGCTGGGGATTGTTTTTTCTAGGTACATTGTCCTACTTGCTGTTGGTCTGTTAAAAATTATCTAAGCATACAAGTAGGTTTTTAACTAGTCATAAATTAAGAATATTGTATTATTATCAATTCATTTATTAAATTTCAAAATAAAATGAATTAAAGTATAACAAAAGATCACTCATCAACTTGTGAGTTTATGAACAATGATATTTTGTCCTTGATGTGTTGTTTGCTTTCTTGTGTGAGATATAGGGAATTCTTATGACATTTCACTTCTTTCCTTTTACTTGGTCTGAAAAACTTGTGAATTTTACATATTTAGTGTGTACAACCTCCTTGGTTGGTATTATGCGGATTTATCATTTACATTCAATGAAAATTGTTAACTTATTATATATATATATATATGTATTTGATGTGGAATTTGTATGATGCACCGATGTAGTTACAATACAAGATGGACATGAAATATGAGATGTGTTTTTAAGTTTATAGAATGTATGCTAGGTTAGATCTGGGCTTCTTGTCAAATAAGGGGGGAGGACTAAAGATGAACGTGTTGATTATCTGGGTTTGCCAGGAGGTTCTGGTTGGCTGCCTATTAATACCCTGATTTTTAGTTACATTTAGTAAAATACATTCTTGTATTTGGTATCACATTACAAAGTTTTTAAAGAAAAAATATAGCAAAGACTATAAGTTATGTGTTGTTAATTATTATTTTTTAGATAAGTTACACTGATAGGGGTAGAAGAATATATGAATTAAGAAAAATAAGGATAGTTTCCCAAATTCTGAGTGATGCCAGTTCCAAATCAATGACATATCAAGAATCATGGAATTATCGTGTTAGGGTGTTGCTTCGCCGTAATCGAAATTTTGATAAATATAAAATTCAATGCTTAAAATGATATATGTATATGTCAAATCAAACTAATCAGTTTGATTTTGATAATTATCGATTTTCTTCGGTATTCGATAAATTGAATTTTTCATCGAAAATATAAAAATAACCAACACTGAGCTAAATTATTTTAGTTCAATTTCAATACTTACCAAATTTTTGTTCAATTCGATTCGATCTATTTATTCAACTATGAACATCTCTACATGTGTTTTTGTGGGTGTGCCAGTGGGGAAATAAGGGAGAAACATGGCTACCAATTGACTAGGCGACCTGATTAGAAATTGATCTATTTATTCAACTATGAACATCTCTACATGTGTTTTTGTGGGTGTGCGAGTGGGGAAATAAGGGAGAAACATGGCTACCAATTGACGAGGCGACCTGATTAGAAATTAAGAATTTAGACGACATTTGGGTGAGCATATAATTTTTTCAAAACATCTTTTAAAAATATTTGATAGCTTATAAAATGTTAAAAGATGTTCTGTAAGTTTTATTTAAAACATGACCTTATTAGCTCATGCGATGTTTAAATTAGTTAAGCCAAATACCCTCTTATTATGATTCAAATTTTGCTAATAAATTACTCATCCAAAAAATAAAATTGAGTAAGGATTATGAGAATGGGTTATACTTTTCAGGATTCTGTATGCACTAAGAATAAGATCTATAAGAATGGGTTAAACTCTTCTATATTTAAATCAGATAGGGATATAGAATAGATTAGATGTAGTTGAAGAGTTAAGTCTCAAATATTATAAATACAAACCTATTAAATGGTGCCCATTAGCCTTTATAGAGGGTCAATGCATCAAGAGATGTATGGATTCATGTGTTTTTTTTTGGTAATTGTTAGATGATATTAGGATCATCGGTCATTAAGGTGGGTTGACGGATCTCCCTTTATTTAATCATTTTGGGAGTAATGTATTTTTGTGTGTGGGATGATGTTCGATAGGAGCGGATTGTGCTATAGGATAAATTAATAAGTTTTTTGGTCGTTATTTGCTTGGATAAAATGAGAAATAGGGCCGAATTATACCATCACATCCTAAAGTCTGATAAATTATTAAGCCTTATTCAGAGTCTAATGGATTACTAGGGAATCATCATTTATTATAGTAAAGTTCGTTTGATTCAGAAGAGGAAACGGGAAGTGAAAGGGGGAGGGGGAGGGGGAGGAGGAGTGAAAAAATAGTAATTTTCCTTCAAATTGTTTGGTATGATTGGAAAATGAGTATATCTTAAATGCATTCCCTTGTTTGGTACGAGAAAATTAGATTGAGAATTTTTTTTTTTTTTTGTAATTTTACAGTTTAACCATTTCTCTTCATTTTGTATTAGAAAATAAATAAGTTGATATTATACTAATATCAAAGATCTAAAATCCTTAGTAATAATAATATATAAAAAAAAATTGACGGATTACTACTAGAGTAAGCTACTCATTTACACACCTCAAGTCCATGGAGTCTATGGTGATGCTCCAAGAAAAACGTAGAGAGAAATATAGAGAGAAAAAGGGTACTTAGAGAGAGCATATTTGGGAGTGTTGTGTTGTATCACACTATTGTGTGTGTGTGTGTGTGTGTGTTTTTTCTTTTATTGGATCCATAGAAGCACACTATTTATAGTATGCAGAAAAGGAGTCATAATCCCAATACGAAGTATAAGAGACTACAAACTCTATTCCCAAGAGGAATCCTCCTAACCACAAGTTTGGAAAACTTCAAAACTCTTCAAATATAGATGTATATCTAATAGTTAATATCAATAATTCAGTAAATTTTGACTAACGAAGGAACCTATTTGTTGGACGAAAACAAATCTCAGAGGTACTAGATATAATTTTTCAAACTATAGAGAATCTATGTGATGGTACTAAAACAAATTAGCTTAGCTATATTACCAAAATACCCCCAAATGTACAATTATTTACAAAAATGCCATTTAGTGGAAGTTATAGGTAGGTTAGTGAGGTGATGCCAAATTACCAAAGCACCCCCTCAGATTAAATCTCGGCCGTTAGATTTAAGGCGGTTGAGGGATAATGTCGTATTTTTACCCCATATCGTTTGCTATAAATAGGGGGGAAATCCTTTGTAAAAAAATCTCATTCATTTTTATACAAGTTTACTTTTCCTACTTTTGGAAGAGTTTTAAGAGTTGTTGTGCCTCGCAACGTCGTTTCGAGTCACCGTGCTTAGATCTACAGTCTCCCGAATTTTACACCATTAGCTTGGCGCCATCTGTGGGAACTCGGTCTAGACATTGAAGATGAATACTCGTTCGAGGGCGAGGAGCGCGAACGTGGGGCAAGAGGAACCCGAGAGAAGAAGGGAAGCGCACGGCCAGCGGCAGGAAGAGGTCGAGGCTCCACCTCAGCAGAAGCAAGGCCGCGCCTTGGGGAATCCACTAGCGCACCCAAGAGGAGGAGAGACAGGGAGAGATCGAGGAGGAGTGGGTTGGCCCCTCACATTAATATCTTATCGAAAAGAGGGGGATGACCCCTCACATTAATATTTTATCTAAGAGAGGAGGGTGACCCCTCACATAAATATATTGTTTAAAAGAGGGGGATTGCCCCTTACACTGACATTTTGTCTAAAAAAGGGGATGACCCCTCACATTGATATCTTGTTTAAATGAGGAGGATTGCCCCCCACATTGATATTTTGCTTATAAGAGAGGGATTGTCCCTCACATTGATATTTAGTCTAAAATGAAGCAACTTAATATAATGAACACTAGAGGAACCAAGTTTGAAAACATATAAAAATGAACCCTTAAGAAGTTCCCACAAAAATGACAAAGACCTCCCACAAAGGTCCAACAGTGTTCCAACCAAGAGAACTTCTACAGAGCTTCCAAAAAGTCTGATGGGACGCGCCGCGGTGCAACTTGACGCAACGCGATATATGGTGCAACACACAGTCAACGTGACGCGTCACGACGCGAGGTGATACAAATGTGACGCAACGCAATGCAACACAATCACAAATAGTCATCAAAGGGCAAGGTCCCCCTCGCCTCCATGGCGGCATACGAGGTTGCAGAGGATGAGGGAGCGAGCAACCTCATCTCCTTTCCTTGACGAAAGGCGAGAACGGACTCGCGAATCACGCTTGCAAACACACTAAGCCTCTAGAAAAATTTTACAATTGTGGAGAGGAAGACTTAGAAGAACGAGTCCTTAACAACACTCCCAAGGATAAACAAAATATCGAAAAGTCTCAAGAGAGGAAGTGGCACCAAGATCCCGCAACGCCGGAAGAGACTCTTCCAAGTACGCGAAAGAATTAGGAGCGAAGTGGCTGACGCGCGACATCGAAGGAAATCGAGGAGTTTCCAACTTTTTCGTAGCTTTAATTTTTGGAAAAAAATCTAGCAAATCAGATGAACGTTCTTGGTGCCCTAAACCAAATTCACTTCGTGATCAAAATCGACCACTTAGCAAGCAAGAGAGGAAGAAGGAGGGGCGACAAGACACCCTCGGATCAAATTCGACCGAAGCGGGGGGCCATGGCCAGACTCTGGCCGAGGCACGCGCCTCGGCCCACGATCCACCATCGACCGACCCCCGACGACACCTCGTTGGACATTTTCTTAAAGTGCGTGACATCCTTAAATTCTTTCAGACTGGCGAATTGTTTCTGTTTTTTCCAGATTAACGAATGATGACTTTTGGAAGTCTAAAAATGAAAACTACTGCAAGGAAAGAGATGAAGAGCCAAATACTTGAGCCAAATCGTTTCGATATTTTTTCTGGAATGTGGCTGAGACCAAGAAGACAAACCGAACAAAGCAAGAGGAAGAAAGTCAGAATATCCCACCAAGTTTATACATAGAAGACAAGGAATCCCAGCAAGGGAAGGAGTTAAACCAAGAATAGTCTCAAAAGAATAAGAGCTTGTATGAAAAAGGGTCGCAAGAAGGAAGAAACCCGTGGCCGAAGTAGAAGATCAAGGAAAAAGAGCCCTAGTAGAAAAAGGAACAAGAAGAAAAAATAGCTCCAGTAGAAGATGGATTTGTGCCAAGAGGAATCCCAGAAAAAAAAAAAAAAAAAAAAAAAAAACTCTACATCAAAAGGGAGCATTATCAAGAAGAGGAAGATGAATCAGAATCAAATTATCTGTTAGAACTTCCAAATTTTCCAGAAGCATTTGAAAGTTGGGGGGCATAAATATACAACGACAAGCCATCACGGCTGAAAAAATGCTAAGGCAAAACGCTTAGAACACGCTTTGATTAAAATTTGGTCGAGGCGGACCAAAACCTATATTCCATTTAGTTAATTCCTCAAGCCTCGGCCAATATTGTGGAGAATATCCGGCCAAAATTGTGGTATATATGTTAAAAAAAGATTGTTAAGAATTACCTTTCATGAATTAATGTATTGAAGTTTTGAATGCCAAAAAGCATGCACATGCACATGTTCATATTTTTTCAGAATATTCAATTAGTGCTTCCATGATTTTTTATATTTTGTTATTTTTAATAATAATATTTTGTGGAAGAATGTGAACAACAACTATCGCAGATTGGTCAACCGAAGAAGATGGAAACAGATCAGACGATGATGAGACAGTGGTGGGGCTCTCTGCTAAAGTTTAACAAAAGACTAACAATGATATAGCAAGTATCTGAAGGGTTCAATCCTGCAAGCAACGGGCATACAAATTTGAGGCAACTCCTAAATACTATTCTTAGTGTTTAGGAGTTGGGGGGCTGCTGATGGTACTAAAACAAATTAGCTTAGCTATATTACCAAAATACCCCCAAATGTACAATTATTTACGAAAATGCCATTTAGTGGAAGTTATAGGTAGGTTAGTGAGGTGATGCCAAATTACCAAGGCACCCCCTCAGATTAAATCTCGGCCGTTAGATCTAAGACGGTTGAGGGACAATGTCGTATTTTTACCCCATATCGTTTGCTACAAATAAGGGGAAAACCCTTTGTAAAAGCATCTCATTCATTTTTATACAAGTTTACTTTTCCTACTTTTGGAAGAGTTTTAAGAGTTATTTTGCCTCGCGACGTCGTTTTAAATTACCGTGCTTAGATCTACAGTCTCCCGAATTTTACATCATCACTATGATTAATTACACCAAATCTAAAGGGGAGTGTAGGTATCCCTAATAAATTTATTTCAAACAGTTCACGTAATACTGAGTGAGTCAAACAGATCAAGCGATGCCGGTCTTGACCATTGAAAGCCCTTTCTCCAGCAGCTGACGTCGCTTGTTGTTTCTTCCTGCTCACCAAACTTTTAGGGTATGATTGGTACGAGGGAATGGGTTAGGAATGGAATGAACATTCTTAATCTTATTCCAAACACATGTTTGGTGTAATTTAGGAATAGCAATAGTCATTCCTTTGGGAATGCCCATTCCCATAAGTATGGGATTACGCATTCCCCCACTCACCCATGGTTTTAGCTATTCCCAATAGATTGGGAATTGATTTTTTTTTATATTGCTAAAATAACTTTTAGTAAAATTATAATTGCAAGATTCATAACCACAAAATTATATATTATTTTGAATACATTAAATAAAAAATGAATATCAATATAAAATATTTAAACATGAGTTACCAAAATATAAAATGTATAATATAATAAAATAAATTATTAAATATTTTATTAAATATAATATAAAATTATTAACATCTTTATAGGCATTTTACCAGATATTACTATAAGTATAAGCATTTACCAAATAATAAGTATTTATTAAACTTGTTATAAACTTATAATTAATTTAACATTTCAAAATAATATTTCTTATGTCATTAATACGTAGCTTAGTTGTTTTTTATTTTAATTTGTATGTTTCATTATTTAGAAAACATATAAATGAGTAATTTGAAAAGTTTTGATTCAATCCCCTTTTTCATTCCTTTGGTATACCAAACATAAGAATGACATATCAAAATCATTCCATTCCTACTTTTATTCCATTCCTAATTTCATTCCATTCCCACTCAATTCCATTCTTATATACCAATCATGCCCTTATTGTTATTAGGCGCCATTGCATGTAATGTTTGTATATATGTATACGACACATATTTTAAAATAAAAATTAATATATGATTAAAAATGAATTAATTAACGTATTAAAAGTAGAAGATAAATATGATGGTATATTGACGATTAAAAGACGATGTGGATCATATAAAATAAATAAGTAATTATATTGATACAAATATTTAATGGTATAGTGGGTATTGTAAATTTTGGTATAGTGGTGTCACAAATCGCCATCTGTGAGTGAAAAATATATTGCTTTAAAATTAGTATAAACGATACATATTTTAACATAAAAATCAATTTTGCAATTAAAAGCGTCAATTAACATGACTGAAAGTGAAGGATAAATATGATTATATGTTGACAGTTAAAAGATGGCTTGGACCATTTGAAATAAATAAGTAATTATATTGGTACAAAATATGTATAATTGGTATTTTTAATATTCGGTGTAGTGGTGTCACAAATTGTCATTTGTGAGTGAAAACTGCTTTTCATTTTTATATTAGTAAAGATTACCAATGAACGAAGCACGCCCAATGTGTGTGGATGATTCAAACTGCATTTATTTACATAAGTAGAAGAGAAACAAATAAAATGAATAATTTCACAACTAACAAAATTTATTAGTTTTAGATGTACAAATGTATGCGCATAAGTTTTAAAAAATTTGAAATAATATATTTATATAAATTATATTATATTATTTTTGTAGAGTACAAATATAGCTGAAAATATATATAAGGGTAATAAGTTAATATAAGTATTTTATTTTTAAAATATTTATAAATTATCTATATTATTATAAAAAAAGATGCTATAGACAGTGACGATTTTAACATTGTTGAACTAATATTTTGTGATCTCAAAACTATTCTTCAACTGATAAGAATTAACTCATTCATATTTCCAAGTTTAGATTAATTTACCTGTCTAATTAATATATTTTATTTTTATTTATAATATATTCTAAAACATAAAATTATTTATTATAGGACACAATTATGGCCGGACATAATAGCCACTTTTACACAAAATCTAGGCAAAGCACCACTTATTATTGCTTTTAGACGTATTTTTAAACATCTTCCACTTTTTTAATGGCTTTTGTAGTTTTAATTTATAATTCAATTTTTTTTTCACTCAAATTAGGATCGATCAAATCAAATTAATTATAGAACAAGTGTGATATATTTATCATATAATTTATATTTTCTCCAAATTGTATATTAATTATAAAATAAGTGTAATACATTTGTCATATAATTTATACTTTCTCTGAATTATACGTCAATTGCATGGGTATGGGGGTGAGGATGGGATCCTCTATTCCAACGCCCATGTTTCATCTCCTACTATACATGTGTAGATGGAAGCCACCTGGATAAAACTTACAATTCAAAGATGCTGGCAAGAAGCAGTGGGCAAGGGAGAGAAAATGTAAGTTGACCTATGGGCAATAGAGAGAAAATTGCAAACTTATCCAAACAATTTAAAAAATATTTATTTACATACATTCAGCAGCACACAAATATAGCATCTGTGGAGATTTAGCATCTTTCTTAACACATTTATGTCTTATCACAAATATTTATTGAGAGAAGCACAAACATTATTGAAATTCAATCTTCAAATCATGCAACAATAAGTAAATGTGATAAACGTGATGTTACTAATTAAAACCACTGCTACTCAGTTTTTACATAATAATAATAATAATAATAATAATAATAATAATAATAATAATAATAATAATAATAAAAGGTATATGATCATGGTGCTCATATCGACTTAATTATGTTGTCCCTCATGTGTTGATTTATCCAAGGGAGGCTTCCCACATTCTTGTGACTTCATTACTTGTTGTTGCCATGTAAGTATGATAAATAAATTAGAATTGTACCCAATATTATCAAATAGTAACAAAACTTCTCAAATTATATATGTTACCAGCAGTAATTGTGTTAAACTTATCTGATTTGGGTGATCTATTCTTGAACCATAATGATTGAAATTGAGTTGATGATGAAAACTTGGATCGAATGCCTAGAAAACAAAATTACACAAATGTAAGATTATAATAACAAGAAAAATATTTTGTTAGAAATATATTATGGTTAAAAGACAAGTAATATATTTTGTCAAGCATACCTGTGCAAATAGAAATGGTTCCATATGTGACAATGAAAACCCTTCAGTAGGATGAGTTATATATTGATTAGAACTATCCCTTTGAGCTACCTGATTTATCAGAATAGCCTGAATAAGTATCAAATTATACTCATTTTTCTATTTAATGGTTTTAAGCATGGGGACAAAATACCAAATATAATAATCGACAAGTTTAATGAATATAATAAATAAATGTAATGCATGAAACAAACTGTTATACCTGCTCATTATTCCCTGTACTGGCATGTGCAGTTGGATTATTTGATGAATATATAATATTATGCTTTTGCCTATTCCTCCGTATGCTCTTCTCTAATCCATTCTTGGCCTTTCTCCAGATTTCACAGGATTTTTTTCTTTATCTTTTCACTCTTTTATCAAAATATCACTAGAGGCAGTATTAACATCATCAAATGCATTTCCAGGGTTAAGCGATGCACCGACCCTGCGTTGCTCATCCACTCTCGATACAAGAGCTTTCTTCCCAATAGATTTGGATCCAATGTTCGGGCAGATTGTTATCATATTCTCTAGTTTTACCTCAACTTCTTCAATCATTTTCAGAATACCAATTTTTACAAGTTTAAATGTCTAAATCAGTTAAAGCAGCCCGAGTTACTAGCTGACTATATAAGCTACACAATTCTTTGTAGTGGACTCCAATCATTTTTTTTCCTTATTTGCGTTCGTACATTTAGAAGTAGATATACTATCTTCCAAAGGTTGTGCTTCAACAATGCTCTTTTTGGATTTCTTGGTCCACCTTTTCTGAATGTATAATTCAAGAATTTTGACAATATTTCCTGAAGAAAGCACTTTGAGAGCATGTGAACATAAAATTCCTGCAAACCCAAACTTCTTACAACTACAAGAAACATTACCGTGAGAAGAGTCGTACATGACTGCGTTCTGATGATGCTTCCTGAAAGGAATAATCTTATACTCAGACATTTCTCCAATCTCGCCACACAACTCTATTTGAGAATCATACGCTTTCCGCAACTCATCCTGAAATAACTCAAAGACTTCATGTGTATAAACACTGGCTGCATGCTTTAGAATTTCAACTGGAAAAGAAGCTACAGGTGTGCTGTGACAAGTTCTCAAATCCGCTTTCAGCTCTTGATAATGACGTTCATCAATCAATCTATCGAAGTGGTGAAAAAATTGTAACAAATTATGCTTGTAGCTCACATATCTTTTAAGAACACTATTCATGCTTTTCACTACGCTGAGTGGTGGTCATGTCTGCACAAAATGATCATCGGGATTCAACAACAAAGAACTTGATAATATTTAATGCTTTTCTTTTTCCTGTTTGCAATAGGTGTTTGTAAAATCTTAGTATCCATTAAAGTTCATTGTTATTTATAAATAGATGTGATTAGTTTGTATTAATGTATAATTGCAAGACGCATGAAAATTACTTGAAGAAGAAGTTGAAGATTAATAGAAGTAGGAAAAGTGAGGAAGAAGAGAGTTTGGGGATGACATAGATTTTTTCATGGTTTTCAGTCAATTTGCATGGCAGTGAGAGATGAAACGTGGGGCTCAAACATGTAGTACTCATTTTTTTTTGGGTAAATTACAGTGACACCCCTTGAGGTTAGATCAAAATACACAAACACTTCCTTTTTTTTTTTGGCAAAATTACAGTTGCACCACCCCCTTAGGTTATAATTGTATTACAATTACACCCCTTATTCAAAGGCAAAACTTACACTAATATCCCCTGAAAAATATTACACTAACACCCCTTAGGTGGTGTAGCTATAATTATAGAAAAGATATGGATATTTGTATAATTAGACCTAACTTCAGGGAGTGTCAACGTAATTTACTTTTTTTTTTATGTTTTTTAAATTATTTGGATAAGTTTGTAATTTTTTCTATATTGCCAATCGGTCAACTTACATATTTATCTCTCTTGCCTATTGTATCTTGTAGCATTTTTGAATTGTAAGTTTTATCCACGTGGCTATTGTCAACATCTTTGAATTATAAATTTTATTCACGTGGCTTTCATTTACACATGTTGTAGGAGATGAAACATGACGCTAGAATAGAGGATCCCACTGTGAAGCGGCCGACGGCACTTCAATCCCCGTACACCCGCACTACCATTTATTCTCCACGCGGCGTAGCTAAAACAATCGATCCTCAAAACTCTAAATCCCTCTCTCTCTCTCTCTCTCTCATGGAGGAGGAGGCTATGGAGAGAGATCAACCGCTAACCCCCGTCGGCCGCCTCTTCATGCAGCCTCTATTGAACCAAGTCATCAATTGCGCCGTCACTTTCGAGTTTCCTATCGACGTCGACGCCTTTAAAGCTGAACTCCGAAGCTCAATATTGCTCCAGCACCCCAGATTTTGCAGTCTCATGGTGAGAGACTCCGGCGGCCGCGAAAACTGGCGCAAGACCAGAGTCGACTTTGACCGCCACGTCATTGTCCGGCACCAACCCCTTTTCGACGATAATTCTATCTCCGACGATGACGCCGTTAACGATTTCATTGCTGATCTATCCGTATCCTCGCCTCTCTCCACCGACAAACCTCTATGGGAGATTCACCTACTCATGGCGCATAAAACCTTGCTTTTCCGGTTGCACCACGCGCTCGGGGACGGGATTTCGTTAATGTCGATGATGCTATCGTGTTGCAGAAGAGTTGATGATCCGTCGCAACCGCCTACTATTGGTGGCGTCGGTGCGGCCTCGTCCTCGCCGAGGAGGAGGGCGTGGAGTGTGTGGACGTTGGTGAAGGTGGTTTGGTATTCTTTGATTTATATTCTGGAGTTCTCACTGAGGGCACTGTGTCTGAAGGATAAGACCACCGCCCTGAGCGGCGGCGAGGGGGTGGAGCTCTGGCCACGGAGGCTGGCCACGGCGAGATTCCGGCTCGATGATATGAAGACAGTCAAGCGAGCTGTTGCAGACGCGGTGAGTTTTCTTGACTGATAAATTTAGATGCAGTGATTCATCATCGTAGAATTCTTTTTCTGCTGTAGCAAAATTATTCTTGTTTGAATCTGCAGACCATAAATGATGTTCTTTTCGGGGTAATCTCATGCGGGCTCTCGAGGTACTTGAACATCAAATCACCCAAAGGTAAAGCATGAACAGTTGGATGGAGAAATTTGTTTGACGTTTGGTTTTGATTTCTATAATTAGTCACAAATGGATAAAATTGAAGAAGGAAAAGAAGGCGACTATTTTGCTCATTTTTCATGTCATGGAAATTACATTTCCAATAGGGTAAATTATATCAATTTCTCTTCAAATTTGACATAATTACAAATATCCTTATAAGGTTTGTAATTTTTAACTAAAATTCTGAAATTGATCATTTTACCCTTCAATTTTTCATTAAAATTATAGAACAATCATCTGAGGCTAATTGCATTATTCCTTATCTATGTAAAAAATTTAAGAAACCTCTCCCTATACATTGTAGTCCAAAATATTTTAAGAATTAATTAAAAAATAATAGTGCATAAAGGCATTTTGGTCAATTTATCTATAAAAATGGATTGAAATGGGGTATTTGTCGGACGATTACAAACCTCAGGAGATATTTATAATTTTTCAAATAAATATTTGTAATTATGTCAAAATGCATAGGAGCTAACTGTAATTTACCCTTTCCAATAGTATACTTGTTTCAAAATTGTTTCAAGAAGCAACTCCAAACAAAGAGTGAAAGCATCGGTAATTTTCATCACTAGTGATTCACATTAGATGATCGAACTGAATGACTTTTTTCGTACAGCTCTGCCGGAGGGGCTCCGACTCACTGGCGTTTCCATGGTGAATTTGAGACCACAAGCAGGACTGCAGGTTCCAATCCTTTTGTTTGGTTTCGTTTTTGTTTTGTGAAGATAGAGAGGAAAAATAAAGATAAATAAGTGTGTATTAGAGATATGATATATATTTGGATTTGTTTTTGAAGTTATTTTTAAATAGTATAAAAAATATTTTGTATGTATTATGTTGTATATTTGGAGACAAAAATTACTGTTCATTGTCAAATCATGTCTTTTTTATATATTTTTATATATGTATATAGTAATATTTGATTTTTTTTATGTAAGTGTTGTATATTGGGAGACAAAAAATACTGTTCATTGTCAAATCATGTCTCTTTTATATATTATTATAAATATATATATATGTATATAATAATATTTTTTTTTGTTTGTAGGTAAATCTATGTATACATAGAAAAACGGGTCAAAACACCTAGTAAAAGTATTTTGGATAATGTTATGTTTTCTTTTATTTTTTTACTGTCTCAGATACACCTAAGAAAGAATTGTATAATGTTTCTTACTGTACTTTTGACCGGAAAAGAATTTCTTGTCTTGAACTCATGATGTCAGTGGTTCCATTCAGGATGTACGAAAGCTGATAAATAGTAAGTCTAGAACCCGTTGGGGCAACAGATTCGGAATGCTTCTCTTACCTGTTTATTATCATACCGGTGGTTCCGATCCACTCCAGTATGTGAAGAGAGCCAAAACAGTGATCGACAAGAAAAAGCTTTCACTTGAGGCCACTTTCTCCCACAACATCGGCAACTTCGTAATGTCGCTTTTCGGGCCAGAGGTGAACTTTTTCTTAATATCATACACAAATCTCAACGGATTGGATTTTTTGTTGCAAATCGTATTCTATCTCTTTCTTTATTCAACATATACAGTCCACACGTATATATTGAATAAAATAAGAGATGAAATACTATTCGCAACAGAAAAGTCAATTCGAAATCTCAAATGTGCTACACGCACTAACTGTACTCACTCATTGCGTGTAAAAGGAATGAACCCAAAATTCATTAATTTTCTTGATTTGTAGCTTGCTAGCATTATGGATTACCGTATAGTTTGTAATACAACCTTCATTATATCAAATGTTGTTGGCCCCCATGAGAAGATCACAATGGCAGGCAACCCTGTAAGGCACATTAGGACGAGTACAAGCAGCCTACCACATGTAAAGTTTCTCTCCTTTATGATGTATTTTAGCCTCATCTACATTCTAGAACGGGATTAAATGTGTTTTTGGTCCCTTAATTTAGGTTTGGTGTTTTCATTCTTCAACTTTCTAACACAGTATTTTGGTCCTGCATCGTTTTAATTTTTGCAATTTCAGTCTTTTTGTTCGCTGGAGTTCATCTCCATCGGCGAGAAGGGTGAACTTCATCAGAAAAAGGACTGAAATTGCAAAAATTAAAAAGATACAGGACCAATATGCTACTTTAAAATTTTAAAGGACAAAAATGCTGATAAAAATGGACTAATAGGAACAAAAGCCCCAATTTTAAAATATCACGTGAGAGACATAATACATTTTTCCGGCGAGAAGGGTGAACTCCATCGGAAAAAGGACTAAAATCATAAAAATTAAAAGGATACATGACCAAAATGCTATACTAGAAAGTTTACGGACGAAAATGCCAAATGACCTAAGTTACGGGATCAAAAATGCATTTATGCCTTCTAGAATGTACACCAACTTAGAGAATAGGGTTCATGCAATTTACCTTATGTGAGAAAAATAGGGAGACAAATTGTTTCATTTTAAAAAATACAGGGAAGTGAGTTGTTTCATTCCACAAAATACAAGCAGGTAACTTTTGTTTTTGTTTTTTTTTTAAAGGTGGATAATTTGCTCATTTACAAATATCACAAATGGTTGTTTGTATATTTTTACCCTTAGAGAGTAACATACATCGTTGGTGGTTGTTCTTTCGTTTGGCTATCTATACAGGCACTCACAATGCACATGGTGAGTTATGCGGGAGTTGCCGACATGCAAATCGTTGTAGCTAAAGACATAATCCCTGACCCAAAAGTTCTAGTCGAGTGTTTCCAAAATGCCTTGCTTGAAATGAAGGTAGCTGCAGAGGCCGCCACCAAATCTTAAGGATAGTTATTACAATATCGGAAGAATTTACAGATAAATAATGTCTTGTACGTCCTTGTATACTCTCTATACGTGGATTGAATTTTTTATTGTAATTCATGTGTCGTCATCTATTACATTTTTACATTACACTCCATATCTATAAACATTACGCAATTTATTCAATTTAAGAAAAAAATTTATACACGAGGCGTGAGTAGGGAGAACCTTTACTCAATCAAGGACCTTGGCATGGCCAAGTATTTCCTTGGCCTGGAAATAGCACGGTGTCCAAAGGGTATTGCAGTTACTCAGAAAAAATACATTAAGGACTTACTACAAGATGCTGGGGTGACTCAAGCCAAACCAGCTACTACTCCTTTACCAGCGGGAATAAAATTTAGTACTGAAGCAGGTAACTCTGTAGCTCATCCTGAGTCATTTAGGAGACTGATTGGGCGTATTCTTTATATAGGCGTCACAAGACCCGACATCTGTCTTGTTGCAGAACAACTAAGCTAGTTTATGCAATCCCCTTGCAAACAGCATATGGATGCAGCTATACATCTACTAAGAAATCTCAAAGGAACAACACAAAAGGGGTCGTTCTTCCCTGCGAATAACATATTAGAATTGGTGGCCTTTTGTGACGCGGATTGGGCGTCTTGTGTGGACACTCGCAGGCCGCTTACTGGATATTATGTTTTCCTGGGAAACTCCTTAGTTTCCTGGAAAACCAAAAAGCAAAACACAGTCTCAAGGTCCACTATAGAGGCAGAATATAGGAGCATGGGAACAACTACTTGTGAGTTGATATGGATATTCAATCTGCTACAGGATTTAGGAGTCACAACTCCTACCCCTATTCCTCTCTATTGTGATAATCAAGCAGCTCTAAATATCGTGGCAAACCCCGTCTTCTACGAACGCTTGCCACTTGGTGAGGGATAGGTACAAAGAAGGGTTCTTAGCTCCCAAACGTGTTCCCTCGAAGTCTCAGTTAGCTGGTCTCTTCACCAAAACATTAACAGGACCAATGTTTTTACACATGACATCCAAGTTGGGCTTGCTGGAAATGCCCCCAAGTCCAACTTGAGGAGGGGGTGAAAGCATGGAGAAGAAGCAGAAACGTGTTTGTAGAGAGTAGAAACGTGTTCATTTCTTCACCTTATAAATACAGTAGCGTTTTTGTTCTTAGCTGTTTGGACGGAAGCGTGTTTCTCACTTGCAAAGGCGTGTAGCACTTCTACAAAGTGTTTAGCAATTTTGTTAGTGGTTAGGTTAGTTTTAATCCAAAAACTTATTAGTTAGTAAAGATGGTTAAGGGCAGTTGTTAAAGTTGTTAAACTAATCCTCTATAAATAAGAGGAAACTGTATACAGCAAAATAGATGTAAACTTTTACTTCACTTTCCTCATTTCCATGGCTGCTCTGGTGCTAATGGAAATGGCAATTTGTCTTCAAAATACAACGACTTATAATCACAAAGTAACAATATTACAAACTTTGAGAAACAACGAATCAAATGATATTTTGGAATTATCTTATTTAAACTATGCTTTGCAAAATGCTTTAATGCTTAAGAATACTATGGAATGAATTCAATAAAATGAAATACAATGGGAGGGCCGATTTATAGGAGTTGAAAAGGTGTATTAAATGAACATATCCAATAAAAAAAGATGCATTTGAAAGGTTATGACCTTTCATCCGCATGTACGCATCATTTTACCCAAAGGACATACCATTTCACTCAAATGGATGCATCATCTCACCTAAAGGATTTCACCCAATGGACAAATTCTTTCAACCAAAGGACACACCTATTTGGTTGATTTAGACACGGTCGGATGATGATTGAACGTCATCAACCATCATCCACTTGTTACAAGCTATCACAAGTTTGTTATACGTCGCACGTCGTAACCAATCACTTGTCACGATTGAATTCGATAGATACAAATTTATTAATAAATTTATTTTTTAATTTATCATTCACCATTTTTCAAAATCATGTATATATGAAATGTAATAAAGGATAAATCTGGAATTTTAATAGGAAATCTAATCCGCTACAAAGGATCCTTGATTTGAATAATTAAGGGCTAAATTACATTTTGCACTCTGAAATTAATTGTAATAGGTACTTAACACCTTGCAAAAAAAATTGCAACTCGCACCCTAAAAACTAAATTATTTGGCACATTGAAATATTGGCAACTTGCAGGCCAAAGAATTGGCTGGGGGAAGGGCAAAATTGTCCCAAAAATGACCCTCCAAGGTGCAAATTATGCATTTAATAAAATTATTAACTAACTTATCAATAAGATAAAATATTAACTAATAATCAAGATTCAAATTTAACTAACTTATCAAAGTATTATATATTTTTCTCTTTGGATTGGTGGTATCAAATATTATATATTAACTAACTTATTAAAATATTATATTCTAAATACAAAAGCAAAAAGGCATACCATTTTGCACTAAAATTAAGTTTATAATATGCATTTAATAAACTATTAATTAACTTATCAATAAGATAAAATATTAACAAATAATTATGATTCAAATATTAAAAATAAAGTAATAACTAATACCATATATAGATCCAAAGAGACAATTATATAATACTTTAAAAGTTCATTTACTTTTGTATGTAGAATAAAATATATGATATTATTTTTATACATTTGGTCCATTTTTTCATAATCACTTATGAAATTAATATTTTTTTAATCAAAATCACATTTTTGGTAAAATCTATACGATATGCGAAAAATAGCTTGGCTCAAAGTGAAATCCAAATGCACAGAGGCCCAACTGGAAGTCAAATAGCACCGAGCCTAAGAGGGATGACAAAACTCGTTGATTGGCAAAGCTCATGAAATGAAGCTCAAGAGCATAGAAACCGGCCCAAGGAGGATCAGGACCCAGCTCCCTCAAATGCCAGGGAGGCAACACTCATACAGGTGGCAAGAGGAGGCATGACGCAACCCTCCATATTGAGTCCGAGAAGAATGGGGCTGAGCCGTTCACAATGCCCAACCCGAGAAGGTAGGATAAGGCCTGCTTAAAGCTTAGCCATGCTTGCTCTTATCCGATCAAGATAGATCCTCCTCGAAGATCTCCCATCAACTGCATCTGAATTCCGATGAGACATATCCCTCCGAGTTTCGAGAAGGCATATCCGCTCAAACCTTAAGGAAGCATATCCCTTCAGATTTGAGAAGGCCCAACCTCAACCACCTTCACGAGTCTATAGGAGACAAGACCCCTCATTCACTGGGGCATTTCCTTTATAAATACCAACTCACTCGGTTGGTATAGGGTAACGTATCTTCATTCTACACAAGCACATGAGAGTACTTACTTGCAAAAAGTACTCGCTGATTTATTTCATTTACATATTCATTATTATTTCATTACTTACCTTCGATTCCTTATTTCCACAACTATTTACAAACTTGAGCGTTGGAGTATTAACGCGTTATTTGCAAGCCCCCTTTCCTGACTTGTAGGAACCAGGACCCAAATTGTTCAAGTCCAGAGCCCTTTCAAAACGAGTTATTTCAACCAACATCACTACAATTTGTAACTTTAGATCACACAATAATTATTTTTTCATTTAACTATTCATTATGTCCATAAAATTTTTTTTAAAAAAAAATCAATCAACCTCAAAAGATGAAGTTAGTTTCGAATTTAGCCAGAATTTGATCTACTACAAAATTAAAATCCAAATACCATAATTATATTTTTTGAAATCAATTATCTCATAATCAATTATACAAAATTTTACTTTAATGCAAAATATCACACTATATTTCTTTTGGATCAATATGAATTTGTTTATTTTAATTATTTAAATTACAAATACTTTGCATTCATTACTATATGAGAATAATAATATTTATTATCATTATGACTATTGTTTCTAAGAAATTATAAAATATTAATGAAATTGTAAAAGTTTATCCCAAAATCAAATAAATAAATTAGGAAAAATTGCAATTTTCATTCATTAATATAGGGATGGTGGCATTGTAAATCAGGTTTTTAATAAAATAGTAATTAAGAATACTAATTTTTTAATAATGATAATTTCAGTCCAATGACCCTAATCCCATTGCTTTCTTCCCACAATCGCATTAGGCGGAGGTACTCAAGGTGGACATCTTCAAAGTTGGCTAATTTCACCTTCACCAGTCTTCTGGCTATAAAAATTAGGGATCTTCATCAACCAATTTTAGGGGTAATTATAGAGGAGATATGTGTGAGTGCAATTTCCCACCAAAGATAAGGTGACTTGGCAGCCTTATGTACGTGAAAAGTCTGACGTGTTAAAATTACACATGTCAGATGTGCCACACCAGCATCCATCGTATTTATCAGGCCATGTAGGCTAATCTGGTCGGAGACGTCAAAAACCCCCAATTTTTGGGGGTCAAATGCATTGGGCGTGATGGATTCCGGCGAAATAAGGATACTTTGGACGTCAATTGTAATTTTTTAAAAGTCAGTGTCCTGAAATACTATTTCGGGATAGCCCTAAATCAAAACTGCCACCACCCATGTGCTAGTGGATCAAAATTGCATCTTTTTCCTTTCTTAAAATATGGATCATTCGTCTGTAGACATTGAGATTCAATGGTTGTTATTAGATGATCACATCTAACGGTCCTCATTTTTCCTCCAAATAGCCCCTCATGTGCTGGAATCTCTCCTCATAATAGTCCGCTTAAGGCTCTGTTAATATTTGACGGAAAAGGTCCATGAGGATTAAAATTAAAAAAAATTTTAACTATGGATGCAATGTGAAAAAATAATAATAAATAGTACTAAACTGGAAAAAATCCTAATTTGTAGGACTAAACATGCGATTTTCCCATCAATTTGATTTTGATAATTATCATTTTTTCAATATTCGATACATGAAATTTTCGTTAAAAATATAGAAAAACCAAATATTGAGCTGAATTTATTTAGTTCGATTTTTATACGTAGAGAATTTTCGTTCAATTCTCTTCGATCTATATATCTAATTGTATATATATGGGTGTGCGATTGGTGAAGAAAAGGAAAAGCACAGCTACCAATTGCTAGGTGACCGTACTAGAAATTAAGAATATAGACGGTATTTGGATGAGCTCATAAATTCTTAAAAATATTTTTTAAAATGTTTGAAAGCTTATAAGATGTTTAAAAAAATATTTTATAATTTTTTTTTAAAATGAACTTATAAGACAAAAAAAAATAGTTGGGAATTTATAAGCTCATTTATAAAAAATAAAAAAATAGTTAGAAATTTATAAGCTCATTTAGAAAAAAAAAAGAAAGAAAAAAGTAAGAAACTCTTAACTTATTTTTAAAATTTTAATGAACTCCTTTCATTTCGATGATATTAATTAAAAAAATTATTATATACTAATATTTTATAAGTGTTATATATATATATATATTTTAATTCAAACACTTTAAAAGTTCATTTTTAAAATAAAATTTAATATTTTATAAATTTTAAACATATCTTACAAGATGTATTAACTCACACGATGTTTTAAATTAATTAGGCCAAACACCTTCTTATTTTGATTCAATTTTTGCTAATAAATTACTTATCCAAATAGAAAATTGAGTAGGGATTACGAGACTGGTTATACTTTCGGGGTTTTGTATGCAGGAAGAATAAGATCATTATATTATACACCACTAAAATAAAGGCTTGATAAATAAATAAATAATTTTGTACTTGAATGTTGTCAGAAGATAATTTAATGATTATATTACTTTATGAAATTTTCGTAGTCATATAAGTGTATTACAGATTGACAATCATCAATTTAATCTGGTTAAGAGTTGAGATCGTGAATGACGTTTAAAATTCTCAACTGGAGATATGATCTAGAGCTAAACCTCTATCTCGTATTAAATTGACTTGAAAATAAAAGCTCGTAAAGCTTACAGAGGTAGCCCAGCTAAACTCTCCAAGGGTTCTAAAATAAATCATATGTCGAAAAGTTAAATCTCACACATTATCAATGCATACCTATTAAATTGTGTCCATTAGCCTTTATAAAGAGTCAACGCGTCAGGAGATGTATGGATTCATGTGTCTTTTTAGAAACAGTTGGATGATGTTAAGATTGTTAAGTTGGGTTCGGGGATCTTGGTTTTATTTAATTATTTTGGCGGTCGTTTTCTTTTTTGTATGAGGGATAAATGGTTTGATAGGATCGGGTCGGATAAATTGTGTGATCGGATAAATTAATAAGTTTTGTTGGTGTAAATTCAATTGGATATATGAGGCTTAGGGCTGAATTATGATAATCCCAAAGTCGGATAAGTTATTAGGCCTTATCGATAGCCTGATGAATTATTAGTGAATTGTCATTTATTATAGTAAATTATAAATAAAGGTGAACTGGAGGCCCAATTCATACTTATTAGACCTTGTAACTATAATGCACGGACACTCTAAAAAATCACTCGGTGCAACATCTGATACGAACACAGTTCGGACATGCATCAGACACGGCATCCGCATGTACAAAAATATATAAAGAGAGAGAGAGAGAGAGAGAGAGAGAGAGAGAGAGAGAGAGAGACGATGCCGGACATGCTTGTTGGCATGTCCAACACGTTTTGCACACGTTCTGAATTTTTTTATAATTAAAAAGTTTTGGGACGTCTTTGAAAAAACAAAAAAAAAAGAATTTTTGGCTGAATAAAAAAGAAAAACAATCAGATTCACTTCTCTCAAAGTAAGAGTTTTGGAATGAAATTACTAAAATTTTGAGAGATGGTAATAATGATTTAAATTATTTGGATGATTATAAAATTTTCATTACGTACTTTTTAAAATAAACTGTTTATGTATATTTTTTAATCCAATGTATTTTGGTTAAGAATTTACAAATAAGGCATGCTCATTTTATATTATCTTGATATTTTTTATATTGCATATGTTAATTTTATGAGATTTGAGAATATATATAATAAAAAATATTTTATATATAATCGTATTAATGTCGTATTGTATTCTAATTTTTGAAACTTTTCGTATTGTTATATCCATATCGTGTCGTGTCTGTGTAATCATATTTGTATTGTGTGTGTCCATATCCATGTATCCTAGCTTTGTAAGGTGCTTCTTAGGGCTTCTCGAAGGTACTATCACAACTTATAAGTTATAATATAGGGTAAATTACATCTATTTTTCCTGAAGTTTGGCATAATTACAAATACTCCCTCGTTGTTTAAAAAATTACAAATACCCCCTGAGGTTTGTAATTTTTAACCAAAGGCCTGATATGAACCATTTTGCTCTTGAATTTTTTATTAAAATTGTAGAAAAATCGGTCAAGGCAAATTGCAATTGCTCATCTGTGTAAAAAACTTAAGAAATATTTCCCTACACATTGTAGTTCAAATTTTTTTTAAGAATTAAATAAAAATAATTCAGTGCACAAGGGTATTTTGGTCAGTTCATCCATAAAAATTGATAAAAATGGGTTATTTGTTAGACGGTTACAAATCTCAAGGGGTATTTGTAATTTTTCAAACAACAAGGGGGTATTTGTAATTATGTCAAACCTCAGGGGAAGTAGATGTGATTTACCCTATAATATCTATAAATATATATTTGAAGGCGGTCTTTGACCAAAACCTTCAATTTTTGACCAAAATTCTAATTTTCTATAATTTTGAATTTCTTTTATTATGATGAATATTCCTAGAAGTCAGGCGTTCAAACCCCTGCAAATTTTTTTTTATTATAATAAATATTTTTAGAGGTTAGGGATTCGAACCCCTGCGAATCCTTTTTATGTTAATAAATCTTCCAATAGATCATGGGTTCGACCCCCTGCGAATTCCTTTTGTGTTAAATAAATATTCCTAGAGGTCAGGGGTTCGAACCCTTGTGGATTCTTTTTATGTTAATAAATATGCCAAAAGATCATAGGTTCGAACCCCTATGAATTCCTTTTATTAAGACTAGCTGCTGTGGCATGCCGTCTCTGCGTGCATATAATAAATATTCTTTTGCATTTTAAAATATTTTATTATTATAAATAAGCAAAATATATACCATTACATCATATTAAAAAAAAACTAATTTATCAATTAGTGAAATTTTGAAAGTTAAATAAGTTTGTTATATTATTGGTTGAAGGGCATTTTTGACCTCACAAAAATGGTACAACGGTGTAATTAACACCTTATATATGTGAAGAAGGTTTTCTTTATATAATAGTATAGATTATATGAACTCAAATATCAGGAAAGTAGATGTAATTACCCTATAATATATGATTTATAAGTGATTGAATTTAATTTTAATGTTGTTGATTGGAGTGAAGTGGTCAACTTAAACAACTCCCAATAAATCTTAATAAAATAAGCGAAGCATCATCATTGAATTTCTTTAATTATAAATGGTTGTGGCATATTTACTTTAATTTTTTAATCATTAACAAATAATTATTATAACCAGATGACGAAGAGCCACGTCCATCCTGCGCGCGTCTGCATTTCACATGAAGTGCAATCGGTCACTGTAAGCTCGTCTTTTTTATAGTTGGTCCACATAAATATGTCCTTCGTGTAAACTAATATAAATTATATTGATATCTCCTAATTACGTTAAGCTAAATATCAAAAATACTCTTTTTTTTTAAACTATAAAAATATTTTTTAAAATTATAATTATAATTATAATTATACTCTCTATTTAAAGAAAAAATCTAAACAAACATTCTTCGAAAAATATTACACTAATACCCCTTACATGGTGTAGCTGTAATTTTACAAAAGTCGAAAAGTATTTGTACGTATTGACCTAACCTTAAGGGTGACAATTTATTACCCTAAAATATACCATTTATTTAATTTTCATTTACAATAACTAGCTATAAACGACATACTCAATGCGTAAAATACTTAGAAATTATAAATAATTAATTTTGTATTAATATGTTGGTTGCAAGTCATGCATAGTGGTTTCAAGATGTAATATGTACAAATTTGAGAAGTAGTTTTAATAAATTTATAAACATTGAAATGATTATTATAATAAACCTTATGGAAGAGATACAATGAATTAAATTTAAAAATTAATATGATAACAATTTTAAAAAATAATTAAAAAAATATTTTAAATAATCCACGTCATCTTTCAATCTGTCAAACAGATCATGCCATGCTGGTCTTGAGCATTGAAAGCCCCTTTCTCCAGCACCAGCAGCCCACGTCGCCTACTGTTCTTCCTCCCCACCAAATTAATTTCCTTGAATTGACTCTCAACTACCCAAGGCACCGTTACTTGTAACATTTTCCTCTATATAATCTATTAATATATATATTTGAAGGCGGTCATTGACAAAATCCTTCAATTTTGATCAAAATTTTAATTTTTTTAAATTTTAAAATTTTTTATTATAATAATTATTTTAAGAGGTCATGAGTTCGAACCTCTATGAATTCTTTTTATTATAATAAATATTTTCTAGAGGTCATGGATTCGAATCTCTGCGAATTCTTTTTATTATAATAAACATTCTTAGAGGTCATGGGTTCGAACCCTTACGAATTTTTTTTTTATTTATCATAAATATTTTTAGAGGTCATAAGTATGTAAATGACTTTATATAGCATTGCATGAATAGTGAAATTCTTAATTTTTTTTCATGTTATATGTAGTTTTATATTAATAAGACACATATAAGTATTTTCTATTGATATTCATTATATATAAAATAAATATATTTAATATTCATTATATATACAAATTAAATAAACATCTATTAATATATTTGAGGACATACATATTGATATTTTTGATATTATTAATCACCTTTGCATTAAAAAAAATGCAATACAACTTATGGCGTCATCAGTAAATTTGATCGAGATCCCTTTATATATATTTTTTATGATTGTAAATTTTTACAATTTTTATAACACAAAATTTCTATAATGCACAATAATTGGAAAATAAAAAATATTTTTATTTAAAAATATTCTTCATTTGACATTCACTTAATTTGAAAAATCTTATAATATATAATTTTGACTAGATTAAATTAAACCCGTGCATAGCACGGTCACCCGCTAGTAAATATATATGACATAGATTTTAAAATTAAAAATAGATTAATTAACATAATCGAAAGCAGAAGATAAGTATGATACTACATTGTCGGTTAAAAGATGGCTTGAACTATTTGAAATAAATAAGTAATTATATTGCTAAAATATTTAAAGGTATAATTGGTATTTTAAAATTTGGTGTAGTGGTGTCATAAATTAACCGTTGTTTGTGAGTAAAAATTGTATTTCTATTTTGTACCAGTCAACGTGGCATGTCGTTTCTGTGTGCATATAACAAAATAAAAAAATAAAGAAATAAAGTTAAAAAACCAATTTAGGAATATTATTGACATAACAAAAAATTGATATCACAGTATAAGTAACTGTTCTTTGTGAGTTAAAATGAAGTTTTTTTTTTAATATTAGTATAGATTAGTATAGATTACCAACGAATTGTGTGTGGATAATTTAAAATACGTTTACTTAATTAAGTACATGAAGAAAAAATAAAATGAATAATTTCAAAACTAATTAAATGTATTAATTTTAAATGTACAAATGTATGCGCATAGGTTTTAAGAATGATATGAAATAAGGGTTAAATACTTTTTCAGTCCCATAAAATTAGGTTATTATTAATTAAATAAATTATTATTTACTAATATTTTATAAGTTTTATATATTTCTTTTCAATTCAAACACTTCAAAAATTTATTTTAAAATAAAATTTAATATTTTATACATTTTAAACATATCTTATAAGATGTATTAACTCACTGGGTGTTTTAAATTAGTTAGGCCAAATACCCTCTTAATTTGATTCAATTTTTGCTAATAAATACTCATCCAAAATAGAAATTTGAGTAAGGATTATGAGAATGGGTTATACTTTTGGGGTTTTGCATGCAGTGAGAATAAGATCATTACATTATACACCACTAAAACAAAGGTTTAATATATAAATAAATAATTTTGTACTTGAATGTTGTCAGAAGATAATTTAATGATTATATAATACTTTATGAAATTTTAGATTTCATATAAGTGTATTATATGTTGGTAGTGATCAATTTAATTTGGGTCGGAGTCGAAATCGTGGATGACATGCAGAGTCCTCAACTAGAGATATGGTCCATAGCTACACCTCTATCCTGTATTAGGTCTACCTGAAAATAAAGGCTCGTGAAGCTTGTGTAGGTAGCCCAGCTAAACTCTATGAGCGTTCTAGAATAAATTAGATGTCGAAAACTTAGATCTCACATATTATCAATGCATACCTATTAAATGGTGCCCATTAACCTTTATAAAGAGTAAACGCGTCAGGAGATGTATGGATTCATGTGTCTTTTAGAAAACTGTCGGATGATGTTAGGATAACATTTGTTAAGGTGGGTTCGGGGATCTTTGTTTTATTTAATCATTTTTGGGGTTGTTTACTTTCGTGTGAGGGGATAAACTGGTTTGAGAAGAGCAGGTCGGATAAGTTGTGTTATATGATAAATTAATAAGTTTTGTTTGTGTTTATTCGATTGGATTATACGAGGCTTAAGTTATTAAGCCTTATTGATAGCCTAATAGATTACTAGTGAATTGTCAATTAATATAGTAAACTATAAATAAAGGTGAATTGGAGGCTCAGACCATACTTATTAGACCTTGTAACTTAATGCAGGACATTTCAAAAAATCACTCGGTGCAATATCGATACGAAGAGTTTAAAAACGCATCAAATACGACATACGCGTGCAAGAAAATATAAAAAGAAAAAAGAAAAAAGAAAACACGGTACCGGACACACTTGTTGGCATGTCCAACATATTTTGGAATTTTTTTTTATAATTTCAAAAAGTTTCGGAATGTCTTTCAAAAAAAAAAAAAAAGAGTTTTTGGCTGAATAAAAAAAAAAAGAATCAATTCACTTCTTTCAAAGTAAAAGTTTTGGGATGAAATTACTAAAATTTTGAGAGATGGTAATGATAATTTAACTAATTTGGATGATTTTAAAATTTTCATCGCGTACTTTTCAAAATAAACTATTTTTTGTATATTTTTTAGTGTATGTATTTTGGTTAAAAACTTAGATATACCATGTTCATTTATCTTTTATCTTGATACTTTTTATATTGTATATGCTAATTTTATGCGATTTGAGAATATATATAATAAAAATATATATTATACATAGTCGTATCAGTATCGTATAATACTCTAATGTTTTAACCTTTCCGTGTTGCTATGTTCGTATCGTACCCATATCGTCATATTCGTGTTGTATCGCGTTCGTGTCCATACATCATAGGCTTGTAAGCAGCTTGATAGGGCTTTTCAAAAGTAACTATCACAACTTATATATAATACTAGTGTGTGATCCGTGCTATGCACGGGTTTAACTTAATTCTAGTTAAAATTATATTTTATAAAAAAATTTAAATTAAGTGAATGTCAAATGAAAAATATATTTAAATAAAATTATCTTTTCTTTTTCAGTTATAGTGCATTATATCAATTTTGTATTATAAAAATTGTAAAATATTTATAATCATAACAAACATATACAAAGAGATATCTATCTAATTGACTGATGACGCCATAAGTTATATTGCATTTTCTCAATTCAAAGGTGATTATCAATAATATAAATATCAATATGTATGTCCTCAAATATATTTATATGTTTATTTAATTTGTATATATAATGAATATTAAATACATTTATTTTATATATAATGAATATTATAGAAAATATTTATATGTGTCTTATTAATATAAAGCTATATATAATATGAAAATAATTTAAGAATTTCACTATTTATGGATAACATTTATCCTGAATTATTCAGTTTGTTGTGCGCATAACTTTTGTCAACTAAGTTTATATATTTCTATGATGATATTTATATTTATAATTTAATATTTTTGTGATAAAATTTTATGGGTGACAAATCATTAAATTATTATAACAATAAATGATACCAAAGTAATTTTGAATATTTTGATGGATTCAGATTTTTATAAAAATATTAGAAGAGAAAATATATCTCACTTGAAAATCAATTGGCGTTTACAATATCTTTTAAAATTATTTTTCGGATATAATGTGAATGAGAAAAGGATTTTTTATTTGATACATTTTTTCTGAAAAAATTAAGAAATATTTCTTTTCTCATAATGTAAATTAAAAATAATAAATATGATCGAAATTAGTTTTATGCAAAAAGTTTATCACGGTGCAACGGACGGGGAAAATGCTAGTTATTATAATAATAAACATTACATACAAATTTAATGCATGGTATAATTATTATATTTTAGGTAACTTGTAACAATCGATTTTTGATTTGATTAAAATAAAATAATTAACATTATTGAATATTAAATTCTTCTTGCTGGCAAATTATGCTTGCAAAGAAATAGATCTAATTATGAGATTGATAGGAAATTAGCTAATTAATATGATAATGAAAAAGATCACAAAAGCTTTTTAAGTTTTAAAAATAACAACAACAGCTTCTTATGAGAAACTTATCTTACTATATATATATATTACTTAATTATAGAAATAGTTTAAAAATAATAAAATTACTATTACAATAAAAGGAATTCGCAGGGGTTCGAACTCATGACCTTCAAAAATATTTATTATAATAAAAGGAATTCGTAGGGGTTCGAACCCATGACCTAATTCGTAGGAGTTCGAACCCATGACCTCTAGAAATATTTATTATAATAAAGAAATTTAACAGGGGTTCGAACCCATGACCTCTAGAAATGTTTATTATAATAAAAAGAATTCGCAGGGATTCGAACCCATGACCTCCAGGAATGCTTATTATAATAAAAAGAATTCATAGTGATTCGAACCCATGATCTCCAGGAATACTTATTATAATAAAAAAATTCGTAGGGGTTCGAACACATGATCTGTAGGAATATTTAATTATAATAAAAAGATTTCGCAGGGGTTCGAACCCATGACCTCTTTGAGTATTTATTAACATAAATAAAATTCGTAGGTGTTCGAACCCTTGACCTTTAGGAATATTTATTATAATAAAAGGAATTCGTATGGGTTCAAACTCCTAACCTCTAGGAATATTTATTATAATAAAAAGAATTCGCAGGGGTTCAAACCTATGACCTCTAGCGATATTTATTATAATAAAAGGAATTCGTAGGGGTTCGAACTCATGACCTCTTGAAATATTTATTGCCATAAATAGAATTCGCAGGGGTTCGAACCCTTGGCCTCTAGGAATATTTATTATTATAATAAAAGGAATTCGTAGGGGTTCGAACACATGACCTCTTGAAATATTTATTAACATAAAAAGAATTTGCAGGGGTTCGAATCCCGGACCTCTATGAATGTTTATTATAATAAAAAGAACTCACAGGGGTTCGAACCCATAACCTCTAGGAATATTTATCATAATAAAAAAATTCAAAATTCTAGAAAATTAGAATTTTGGTCAAAGTTAAAGACTTTGGTCAAAGACCGCCTTCAAATATATATATACTAGCGTGTGAGCCGTGCTATGCACGGGGTTAATTTAATTCTAGTTAAAATTATATTTTATAAGATTTTTCAAATTAAGTGAATGCCAAATGAACAATATTTTTAAATAAAATTACTTTTCCTTTCCAATTATAGTGCATTATAGAATTTTTGTGCTATAAAAATTGTAAACATTTACAATCATAAAAAATATCTACAAAGGGATATCAATCAAATTGACTGATGCTGCCATAAGTTGTATTGTATTTTTTTAATGCAAGTGATTAATAATAACATAAATATCAATATGTATATCCTCAAATATATTTATATGTTTATTCAATTGTATATATACTGAATATTAAATAAATTTATTTATATATAATGAATATAAATAGAAAATACTTATATGTGTCTTATTAATATAAAGCTATATATAACATGAAAATAATTTAAGAATTTCACTATTTATGCAGTGCAATATAAAGTCATTTACCTATTTATACAAATTTACCATATCAAATTTTTACCGAAACTATATATATTAAATTGACAAATGAACAGGTAGTACAACTCACATGATTTTGAATATGCAATTGATCCTTTTTTTTTTTTTAACTACCTTTAAATAGCATCTTATATCAATGATTAGATAACAAAATTATATAATTTGGATCTTCAGCTCATTTGTCACCAATCTTACATCTAAAGAATGACATACGATTATGATAGAAAAATTATTATGTAGTCAAAATTATACAATTGATATTCAAAATGTATCTTGGTATACTTTTTTTTTATTATTTTATTGATATTCATATTTTTACAATTTTGTGGATGACATTTATATTTTTCTTGATTTATCCTGAATTATTTAATCTGTTGTGCGCACGACTTTTCTCAACTAAATTTATATATTTCTATCATGATCTTTTTATTTATAATTTAATATTTTTCTGATGAAATTTTATGGGTGATAAATCATTAAATGATTATAACAATTAATGATACCAAAGTAATTTTGAATAATTTTGATGGGTTTAGAATTTTACAAAAATATTAGAAGAGAAAAATATATCTCACTTGAAAATCAAGTTGGCGTTTACAATATCTTTAAAG
Organism: Sesamum alatum; assembly: GCA_034509735.1. Lineage (NCBI taxonomy): Eukaryota > Viridiplantae > Streptophyta > Magnoliopsida > Lamiales > Pedaliaceae > Sesamum > Sesamum alatum. The sequence continues at coordinate 1,746,510 of JACGWO010000006.1, forward strand.
TTGTTTTCCGGATATAATGTGAATGAGAGAAGAATTTTTTATTTGATAGGTTTTTTTCAGAAAAATAAAGAAATATTTCTTTTCTCATAATATAAATTAAAAATAATAAATATGACCAAAATTAGTTTTATGCAAAAAGTTTGTCGGTGCAACGCACGGGGCAAATGCTAGTTATTATAATAATGAATGTTACATACAAATTAAATGTATGATATAGCGGGGCAAATGCTAGTTATTATAAAAATGAACATTACATACAAATTAAATGTATGGTATAATTATTATATTTTAGGTAACTCGTGATAACCGATTTTAGTTTGATTAAAATAAAATAATTAAAACTATTGAATATTAAATTCTTCTTGCTGGCAAATTATGCTTGTAAAGAAATAGATCTAATTATGAGATTGATAGAAAATTAGCTAATTAATATGACAATGAAAAACATCACAAAATATTTTTAAGCTTTAAAACTAACAACAACAGCTTATTATGAGAAACCTATCTTACTATATATATATATATTATACTCAATTATAAAATAATTTAAAAATAATTAAATTACTATTATGAAAAATTATTTTTTGTAAAAAATAAAAGAAAACCATGCAGCAAAATTTGACGTATAATTATAGTTAGAAACAATTTTTGACTATTCAACTTGGTCACAATTTTCAACAATTGTTCAGCAATTAAACATTCATCAAAACTTAATTATCCGTAATCTGTTGATATCTATTAATATTTATACAGCGCTTTGTATATTTGTAGGAATATTTTAATTATGTGTTAAAAAAATTATTTTTTAGCTTTCCAAATTCAAAATTCTAGAATTAACACATAAAAAATTACATATACATGAATTACAATATAAAATAAGATAATAAAAAACTAAAAAATTAATCAATAGAAAAAATTTCATACCTGCTTGAGTAATTTTCTTTCTTTTCTTTTCTTTTTCTTTCTTATGGACTTGGAAATTCTATTAACACAGAAAAATCATATATACATGAACTATCAAAGCAAATTAAGATAATAAAAAATATTAAAAATCAAGCAAGGGTGCGAACCCATGACCTCTAAGAATATCTATACTATTATAAAGATAAGGGATTTTATAGACACAAAGTGAAGATTTTTATACCACTACACCACATTATTGTAATACCAAAAATGCCCTTCAACTTTCCAACTCTATTCAATTAAGTTCTTTTGAAAAATTAATTTCATGCAATTACATATACTCAAATATCTATACTATTATAAAGATAAGGAATTTTATAGACACAAAGTGAAGGTTTTTATACCCCTACACCACATTATTGTAACATCAAAAATGCCCTTCAACTTCCCAACTCTATTCAATTTTGTTCATTTGGAAAATTAATTCCATGCAATTACATGTACTCAAAAATTAAATTTACTCCCATTTTGTGTAAGTTTATTTTTAATTGAAATAGAAATAACATATTAGTATTTGTGTGGCATATAATTATAATCGTCATTGTCAATATAACAATTTTTTAATTTAATTTGAGTACAATATTGTATTGATAATTAATGCATTGGAAAAAAAAATATCAAACAGTTTTTATATGTGAAGTCGTAAGACAATGATAAATTTTAAGTACTGGAATAAGTTATGAGATTCAATAAAATAAAAGTTTTATTAAAAATTATGGACGCAGGTATTGCGTGCTACAGTTTCTAGTTTATTATAATTAAAAAGAATTCGCAGGGGTTCGAACCCATGACCTCTAGGAATGTAATAAAAAGAATTCACAGGGGTTCGAACCCATGACCTCTTGGAATATTTATTAACATAAAAGAATTCGCAGGGGTTCAACCCCTGACCTCTATGAATATTTATTATAATAAAAAGAATTCTCAAGGGTTCGAACCCATGATCTGTAGGAATATTTATTAACATAAAAAGAATTCACAGGAGTTCGAACCCTTGATCTATTGGAATATTTATTAAAATAAAATGAATTTGCAGGGGTTCGAACTCATGACCTCTTGGAATAGTTATTAACATAAAAAGAATTCGTAGGGATTCGAACCCCTAACCTCTAGGAATATTTATCATAATAAAAAAATTCAAAATTCTAAAAAATTAGAATTTTGATCAAATTTGAAGGTTTTTGGTCAAAAGACTGCCTTCAAATATATATATTAATAGATATATATATATATATATATTAATAGATAGATAGATTAATAGATGTTTATTTAATTTGTATATATAATGAATATTAAATATATTTATTTTATATATAATGAATATCCATAGAAAATACTTATATATAACAGGAAAACAATTTAAGAATTTCACTATCTATGAATGGCATTTATTTTTTCTTGATTTACCTTGAATTATTTAATTTGTTGTGCGCATAGCTTTTGTCAACTAAATTTATATATTTCTATGATATATATATATATTTATAAATATTTTTGTGATGAAATTTTATGGGTGACAAAATATTAAATTATTATAACAATTAATGATACCAAAGTAATTTTGAATAATTTTGATGGACTCAAATTTTTATAAAATTATTTGGAGAGAAAAATATATCTCACTTGAAAATAAATTGGCGTTTACAATATCTTTTAAAGTTATTAGATATAATGTGTATGAGAGAATAATTTTTTATTAGATAGGTTTTTTCAGAAAAAATTAAGAACTATTTCTTTTCTCATAATATAAATTAAAAATAATAAATATGATCGGAATTAGTTTTATGCAAAAAGTTTGTTATGGTGCAACGAACGGGGCAAATGCTAGTTATTTCGCAGGGATTCGAACACATGATCTGTAGAAATATTTCTTAACATAAAAAGAATTCGCGTGGGTACGAACCCATGACCTCTAGAGACATTTATTATAATAAAAGAAATTCACAAGGGTTCGAACCCATGACCTTTTGGATAAATAAAATTTGCAGGGGTTCAAACCCATGACCTCTTGGAATATTTATTAACATAAAAAGAATTCGCAGGGGTTCGAACCCCTGACCTTTAGGAATATTTATTATAATAAAAATAATTTGCAGGGGTTCAAACCCATGACCTCTAGAAATATTTATCATAATAAAAAAATTTAAAATTCTAAAAAATTATAATTTGATCAAAATTGAAGGTTTTGATAAAAGACCGCCTTCAAATATATATATTAATAGAATAGATATGATTTCGAAGTGATTGAATTTAATTTGAATCTTGGTGATTGGAGTGAAGTGGTCAACTTAAACAACTCCCAATAAATCTTAATAAAATAAGCGTAACATCATCATTGAATTTCTTTAATTATAAACGGTTGTAGCATATTTACTTTAATTTTTTAATCATTAAAAAATAATAATTATAACCCGATGACTCAGAGGCACGCGCATCTTGCGCGCGTCTGCATTTGACATGCAGTGCAATCGGTCACTGCAAGTTCGTTATTTTCAATAGTTGTGGACCCACAAAAACATGTTCTTATACTAGTCTAAACTAATGTAAATTACATTGATACCCTCAAGTTAAGTCAAAATTTAAAATATAGCCTTTTTCGTAAAATTATAAATATACTATTTGAAGTTAAAAGTTATAATTAAAAGCAAAATTCATACAAATAATTCCTAAAAAAATTACACTAACACCCATTAGGGACTGTAACTCTAAATTTATGAAAGTCAAAAGGTTGTTTGTATATTTTTGCAAAACTCAAAGGAAATTAATGTAATTTATCCTTAAATATATCACTTATTTTATTTTTATTTAAAATAACTAGCTATAAACGATATGCCTGATGTGCATAAAGACATTTAGACATTATAAATAATTAATTCTGTATCGATGGATTGGTTATATATAAGTCATGTGCAATGGATCAAAATATAATATGTACCAAAAGTTGAAATCTGTACAAACTTTGGAGGCATTTTAATAAATTTATTAAAATGTGAAAATATAAGTATAACCAAATTTTATTGAAGAGATAAAATAAATTTAAATATTTAAAAATTGATAAGAAAATGACATAAAAAATAATTAAGAAATTTATTTCTTAGTTAGTCAAACAGATCATGCGATGCCGGTCTGAGCAAAGAAAGCCCCTTTGTTCAGCAGCCTACGTTGCTTGTTGGTTCTTCCTCTTCACCAAATTAATTAAATAGTTACATGATGGTATGTTGATAATTAAAAGATGATGTGGACCATTTAAAATAAATAAGTAATTATATTGGTATAAATATTTAAGAGTGTTGTCTGTAGTTTAAAATTTGTTGGGTTGGTGTCATAAATTGTCGTATGTGGGTAATTTTTTTTTTTTTTTGATATTAATATAGATTACAAGCGAATGAAGCACACCCAATGTGTGTGGATAATTTAAAAGACATTTATTTAATTAAGTAAATGAGGAAAAGAATAAAGTGAATAATTTAAGAACTAACAAAATGTATTAATTTTAAATGTACAAATGTATGAGCATAAGTTTTAAAAGTAATTTGAAATTATATATTTAAATAAATTTTTTTATTTTTTATTTTTTAGAGTTATGCCTAAAAGTATATATATAAGGTAATAAGTCAAATATTTTGATTTATAAAAAAAAATAGATAAAAGAAGGTAAAAATTGCGGGAGAAAAAAAAACTTCAAAAAGTAGTTATGGAATATTATGATTAATAGATAAGTTAAAAATAGTTGATTAATTGAAAAAAAATAAAAATAAATGATAGACCTAATTTGAGTATGACACCTGAAGATCCATCTCCAATAACATGTAGTACTAGTAATTTGTGGCAGGTATCCGTAATTCATTAATATTATTTTTTATTTTTCTATTATTTAATTAAGTATATACATAATAATATATTATACGAAAGTGATGAAAACAGATAATAATTTGATATTAGAGAGAAAAAAAATACATGAAAATTAACAAATAAATAAATAATTAGCAAAAGACAATGAGAAAGTGGAAAGTCAGATAGACAAATTAAAAGAATAAACTATAAATACAAAATGACGTATCAAAAAGGTGAGAAACCTAAAGGATCTATCGCTCTTAATAATATAGTGTAGATGTACATGGAACGGTACTTTAGTCATTTAATATGATAACAACTAAATTAGTTAGTTTAGGAGGTTATTATTATTTGTATGTGATGGAGATTATCCCAATGATAAATGAATATTAAGAAATAAAAAATATAATATCTTTTTATTAATTAAATACTTAGTTACTTTAGGGGTCTTTTGGTGAATTTATGGACTTTCTGAAATATCTTATAAGGTATTTTATAACTTATAAAATATTAAAAAGTGTTTGGTAGAATTTAAAAAAAAAATAGTTTATAAAATTTAGGAGTTCATAAAAAAATAATAAAAGGGGTTTTAAACTTATTCTTAAAATCATTACAAACTTTTTTATTTTAATTATCTATACTTTATTACGGTTGAAGAGGGAGCTTTTGGTGTCTGAAATTACGATTTTTTTTTTTTATATTATTTCACCATTTTTTTAATTTTCTCTTTTTTCTTAATTAATTATCAAGTTTGCTCTTCTAAATTTCCAGTGACTTTAACTTCCTATAAGTTCTTTATTTTTTCTCTTTTTAATATTTTTAAATTTCTTCAATTAAAATATTTTCTTAAAAATATTTAAAATAATTTTTAAATTTTTTATTTAATTATGCACACTCGTTTGGGTGTGCTGCAAAGACTAGCATATAGTAATAACAATATTGACATTACTAGCATTTGCTCTAAAATTATATATCATTCAAACAGTTCAAAATTTATTTTTAAAATATTTATTAATGATCTATACTATTATAAAGAAAAGACGTGCTATAGACATAAAATGACGATTTTGACATTGTTACGTTAATTTTTTAAAATTTCAAAATTATTTTCAATTGATAATATAATTAATTTATTTAATTTTATAAATTTATATCAATTTAATTGTATAATTAATATATTTTATTTTTATTTATAATATATTTTAAAATTTAGATACATGGACAAACGTGACATGACGCCTAGTTTTACATAAAATTTTAGGCAAAGCACCTCTTTTTATTGCTCTTAAATGTGTTTTTGAACATCTTTTTCCACCTTTTTTAACGGCCTTTGCGGTTTTAATTTATAATTCATTGAAAAGTACAAAACTTTTGAGTAGTGATGTGGTGGAACCGTGGATCCCCGCACTATCATTTATTCTCCTCGCTGCGCAGCTCAAACAATCCAACCTCAAAACTCTCTCTCTCTCTCTCTCTCTCTCTCTCATGGAGGAGGAGGCTATGGAGAGAGATCAACCGCTAACCCCCGCCGGCCGCCTCTTCCTGCAGCCTCTAATGAACCAAGTTATTAATTGTACCGTCGCTGTCGAGTTTCCGATCGACGTCGACGCCTGTAAAGCTGAACTCCGAAGCTCAATATTGCTCCAGCACCCCAGATTTTGCAGTCTCATGGTGACAGACTCCGGCGGCCGTGAACACTGGCGCAAGACCAAAGTCGACGTTGACCGCCACGTCATTGTCCGCCACGAACCCCTTTCCGACGATATTTCAATCTCCGACGATGACGCCGTTAACGATTTCATCGCTGATCTATCCGTATCCTCGCCTCTCCCCACTGACAAACCTCTATGGGAGATTCACCTACTCATGGCTCATAAAACCGTGCTTTTCCGGGTGCACCACGCGCTCGGGGACGGGATTTCGTTAATGTCGATGATGCTATCGTGTTGCAGAAGAGTTGATGATCCTTCGCAACCGCCTACTATTGGTGGCGTCGGCGCGGCCTCATCCTCGCCGAGGAGGAGGGCGTGGAGTGTGTGGACGTTGGTGAAGGTGGTTTGGTATTCTTTGATTTATATTCTGGAGTTCTCACTTAGGGCACTGTGGCTGAAGGATAAGACCACCGCCGTCAGCGGCGGCGACGGTGTCGAGCTCTGGCCACGGAGCCTTGCCTCGGCGAGATTCCGGCTCGACGATATGAAGATAGTCAAGCGAGCTGTTGTGGACGCGGTGAGTTTTCTTGACCTATAGATTTTAGATGTATTGATTCATCACCGTAGGATTACATTTGCTTTTTCTGTGGTAGCAAATTATGCTGCTATATAAATTCAGACAAGCAAACTCTGAATTACAGGATAAATTCCCCGTTTCGGCAGGGGACCAATTAATTACTTTTTTTTCCCCTACATAATAATAACATTACTTCATCGTTATTCTATTGAATTCTTCTTTTCATGTAGGCCATTCAATTTTTTTATTGAAACTTTTAAATCCATATCCTGTAACGTCGTCATCTTCTATCCTCTTAAACACATACACGCATCATATTCATAAACTTTTTTTTAAATTATATAATCTATACAATATTAGGTGTGTGAATATATATATTAAACGAAATAGAAGATGACACTGGATATTAAACCCCACCCATGTTAAATTTGACTTAATTTGAATCAATTATATAAAAAGTATAGTATATTTATTGCATAATTAATGTACTTCAAAACAAATTGACCAAATGTGGCCGCACTACATCTGTACACATCATAGTAGTGTAGTATTAACTTCTTTTGGATTAGTTGCATATGTTGAATCTGATAGTAAATACGTTCCTCTGGACTTTGTCAGCATAAAATCAAGAAAGGACCGAATACAGTGTACTTGTCTCTGTGTTTTGGTGAATCCGATGAAATCCACTTGTTTTTTGAAGTTTCTTTTATTTGTAGCGTACTTAAAATAGTGTGCCCTCTACGGAACTTCCGTGGACTTCATAGTATCGGTACTATAAAGAAGTTGGTCACAAGGTTTCCGTAGCCTGACCATGTGTTCTTTTTGTATTTATGCATGCTTTCAGTTTTGAACTGCTAGAACTGATATTTTTTCTCCTTTGAATCTGCAGACCATAAATGATGTTCTTTTCGGGGTAATTTCATGCGGGCTCTCGAGGTACTTGGACATCAAGACACCGAAAGGTAAAGCAATTAAAGCTGCGTTTTGATCTCTTTTTGAAACAGTTTTGATCTGTTTATTTTGAGAAAGGGTGCAATGATTGGGGTGAAGGGAGAAATTTGTTTGACTTTGGATTTTGATTTATGTAGTTAGTTGGAAATGGATAAAATTGAGAAAGAGAAAGGAGACAATCATATGACTTTTTCGCTCATTTTCCATATCACCGTGGTAAATTGCAGTTAATGCATATTGTATTTGAATGGTAAAAGATAATAAAACGCACATACATATAATGGCAGGCAAACATTTCCAACATTATTGTACTTGTTTCCGAATTGTTTCAAGAAGAAGCTCCAAACAAAGAGGTAAGAGTATAGGTAATTTTCATCACTAGACTGATATTTACATTCTATGTCCAAGGCACAACAACTCCATCACAGATCAATATTGATGATCGAACTGAATGACTTTTTTCGTATAGCTCTGCCGGAGGGGCTTCGAATCACTGGCATAGCCATGGTGAATTTAAGACCACAAGCAGGACTGCAGGTTCTAATGTTGCTTACTTTACTTTGACCCGAAAAGAATTCCTTGTCTTGAGCTGATGTCAGTGGTTTGATTTAGGATATATGGAAGCTGATCAATAGTAAGTCTGGAACCGGTTGGGGCAATAAATTTGGGACGCTTCTCTTACCAGTTTATTATCATAGCGGTGGTTTGGATCCACTCCAGTTTGTTAAGAGAGCCAAAACAATGATCGACAAGAAAAAGCTTTCACTTGAGGCCCCTTTCTCGTACAAAGTTGGGGACATGGTCATGTCCCTTTTCGGGTCAAAGGTGAACTCTCTTTTATAATAGAAAATGGATTTTTTGTTGTAAAATCGTATTACATCTCCTACTCCATTAACATATATACGTGGTGATTGGGTGTAAAAGAAATGAACCTGGAATTCATTAATTTTCTTGATTTGTAGCTTGCTAGCATTCTCAATTACCGGATAGTTTGTAATACAACCTTCACTATATCAAATGTTGTTGGCCCCCGTGAGGAGATCACAATGGCAGGCAACCCTGTAAAGCACATTAGGACGACTTCAAGCAGCCTACCACATGTAAAGTTTCTCCCCTTCACCCCTGTTGTATTTTAGCCGCATGTACATTCTAGAACGTATATCGACTTAAGAGAATAACATACATCATTGGTTGTCGTTCTTTCGTTTGACTATCTATGCAGGCACTCACAATGCACATGGTGAGTTATGCAGGATTCGCCGACATGCAAATCCTTGTAGCCAAAGACATAATCCCCGACCCAAAAGTCCTAGCCGAGTGTTTCCAAAATGCCTTGCTTGAAATGAAGGAAGCCGCAGTTATTACAATACCCAAAGCATCCGCAGATAAATAGTGTCTTTGTCCGTGTATACTGCAAAGGATCCTTGATACTAGAAGTTAGGCGTCTACAAATTTATGAATAATAATTAAGTGTACGATTGCTTTGTATTGAAACCAAACATCATCTTCGATATGTATATAAGTAAATTGGTGATACTATTCTGAAGTATATGAGATTGTTTAATTTTGATGTAGCAAGCGTCTCATATCGGTTGCAGACGAGGAGCTTGAGTGGCTTATAAGCCCAATGCTTCCTCTCCCTAGCGATGCGTCTTTTCAGGACAAAATTGTGAAACTCATACAGAGCCAAAGCAGACAATACCACGTAACATGAGCCAAAGGATAGGAAGCATTGAGTTTTATAAGCCACTCAAGCTCCTCGTCTGCAATCGATGAGAAATGCTTACTACATCAAATTTAGTTCCTTTTTATTGAAGAAAGCTTGCATAAGTTTTGCACTCTGCATTTAGTGACCTGGAAATTAAGAATGAGTTGAAGAGGCTGCTCAAATAAGAAGCAATATACATGCAGAGTAAATTAGCATGGAATCTTAGTGGAAAAAGAGAAAATTCTAGTACGGACTTGATTTTGTTTGTCCTCTGATATACCTATTGCCACTTCATATTGCTTCGATTAAGCTTAGCTTTACCAACAGTGACTTAGCATCAAGGTCTTCATTTATCGTCGGCAAGACAATTGTAAAATTAATTATAAAATAATTTATTATGAGAAAATTGAGTTTTGATATAACTGGTTTAAAAAAAGTGATTATGGTATTTAAATTCATAGTTTTATAATTAATTGTATAAATACAGATTGTGGTTGATTCAAACTTAAGTTTGGTTGCACAAAAACTTAATTGTGTTATTTGGATCAATATGAATTTTTTACCTTAATTATTTAAATTACAAATACTGTGTATTATCTGAGAATAATAGTATTTATTATCATTATGACTACTGTTTCAACAAATTATAAAAAATTAATGAAATTGTAAAAGTTTGTCCCAAAATCAAAAGGGTTTTTTTTTTTCTTTCCCAAAATCAAAAAGGTTAAATACACTTTATCCCTAAAATTATATCGCATGTCATATTTATCCCTCTAAACTAATAATTATACGTATCACTTAATCCAATTGGACAAAATTGCTCCTGTAAAAATATATATATTTAAAACACAATTATTTTCTAAATTTTTTATCTTAAATTCAACACAACATATTTCTTAATTAAACAAATATATTTTAATTTTAAATAAAAAGGTAATTAGCAGCTTAAGTAATTGGAATTCCAAAGACTAAAGATTAAGTAATATATGGGTAAAAAAAATACACAAAATCCTCAAATGTAAAAAGAGATTTTTATTTTTTAAAACTTAGATTATCAACTACTCAATCTAAATATATATATATATATTATGTTCAAAAAAAAAAATTAGGGGGTGAATTAGACTTAAAGTATAGTTGAAGTGTAAAATGTATTTAATCCTAAATAAATACGTACAGAAGCCAAACTACTGGTTTTAGATTTTAGAAAAGATCAATTAATGGCAAAAGTTAGGGGTATTCACGGTGCAGTTTTGGTATTTTTAAAACTATTTTCAAATCAAATTATCACTAGTGATTTTATAAAATAATTTCTTAATTGCCACATTCAAAATCAAAATCAGAAATGCGGTTTCGGATGATTTGGTGATTTTAAAACTTATAACAAAATCAAGACGTTGAGACTAATAACATTAAAGCAAAAATATATATAGTTTTTTTTTATGCCAAGTACGATGATTTTATTACTAAACGAAAAAACAACCAGCAAAAACAACACAACAGAAAGCAACCAAGTTCCCCCCGTGCACAACGGGGTCTCCCGTACAGGAATGAATTAAAAAGAAAGCAACTACTATCAGACCTACCAACTCACGTAACAAACATGAAAGTGCAAAAACTATGCCCAGAATAATGCTAGAACCAGTTAGCTAAGTAAGGCCTAAACACAGACTAGCAGGATTCCTTAGTAAGGAAACAACATGGACGAACCTCAGTCGCATCTGTCCTCACAGGCTATCAGGATTCCTCATCGTTAGGCCCTCACCGTTGTGCGTCTCCCAAGCCGGAGTTGTTGAGTGGTATTTGTGAATTCTTCATACAGCCGTGTGGCACCCCTAACAATGTCCATCGGTTGTTGTGGTTTGCTTTCCATCACGACCTTGTTCCGATTTGTCCATAGAGCCCAACAAATGACAAAACACCTGGCTATATCTCGACCCTCAAGTTGTTCCGCCGCGCGTAGTATCCAGTTATGTGGCTCATGTTCTGTTGCTGATATAATGGTCCACGGCAGGTGAGACAACGCTCACACTTGGCGGGCCACTTGACAGCGGATGAGTATGTGTCGCACAGACTCCGTTTCCTCTCCACACAAGCCACATACTTCTGACTCCATGCCGAACCTACGTGCCAGGTTCTCCTTCGTCGGAAAAGCGTTGTGCACTGCTCGCCACACGAGCATTCGAATCTTCGGCGGCACCCGACTCTTCCATACCTGTTTCCAGTGCTGTTTATGCCAAGGTGATACTGAGGTCATCAATGTAGATGATGATGGTTTTGCGCGTTTCATTCGCCGACACTCCAATTCATATGCCTCACTCACCATGAACTGTCCCTTGGATGCAAAGTGCCACGTTAGTGTCTCCTCTTTCCACTGACACCCATCCATCAGTAACGACTTTGCTGCAATTATCCCCCTCCATGTAAGTGATGGTTGTGCACCCAGTTTCTCCTCCCACAAAGGTCGAGTTGGGGAAGTACTTAGCTTTATATATTCAGCCCAGCAAGCTATATGGGCGGACTAGTAGACGCCACCCTTGTTTAGCAAGTAACGCCATGTTGAATGCCCGCAAGTTCCGGAAGCCGAGCCCGCCTTCTTCCATCGGATCACACAATCGTTTCCATGACATCCAATGTGTGCGTTTCTCCCCCATGTTATCCCACCAAAAGTCCGCTGTCATCGCTTCAATACCGCGTATCAATTTGTTCGAGAGTCTAAAGCATGACATGACGTACGTAGGGATGGATTGGATCACCGTTTTAATCAAGACACCTTTTTCCCGCTTGTGATAGTAATTTAGAGCTCCATGCCTGTGTCCTCGTCCATACTCAATCCCGTACTGTTCGGAATAGTGCTATCCTCGATTGACTGGCCACAACCGGCTGGCCTAGGTACTTTTCAAGTTGGTTTACCAGCTGGACGCCAAGTTGTTGTGCCAGTTGTGAGCGTTTCGGCTCCCGAACATTCCGGCTAATGACCATGCTGGATTTCTCCAAATTTATTACCTGCCCCGATGCCCTCGCGTAGAGATCCAGAATATTCTTGATCGACTGCATTGCTTGTTCGGTGGTTCGGCAAAATATGACTGTGTCGTTTGCGAACAGTAAGTGCGAGACAGGAGGTGCCCCTCGGGCCACCACCACTCCTTGGAGTTCGTGGTTTCTTTCCGCTTCTGCAACAAAGCACTAAAGGACTCTGCAACAAATAATAACAGGTATGGCGACAAGAGATCACCCTGCCTAAGGCCCCGCTGTGGTGTGAAATAACCAAATTGAACGCCATTCATCATCAAAGCATAAGATACAGAGGTAACCAATAGCATGATAAGTCGAAAAAATTCACCGTGAATGCCTATCCTAAGCAAAACTTGTTCTAAGAACCTCCATTCTACCCTATCATATGCCTTGCTCATGTCTAGTTTGAGAGCCACATTCCCAGTTTTACCATACGTCTTAGTTTTCACACAGTGGTTTATCTCAAAAGCAACAAGTACGTTATCAGTAATTAAACGGGCAGGGATAAACGCTGATTGTAACACCGAAATCACATCATCAAGAATAGATTTAAGCCGATTAGCAACACATTTCGATGTGATACGCATAATGACATTCGATAGGTTTATCGGTCGTAATTGGGCTACCCTTTCGGGTTTTTTGCATTTTGGGATAAGTACTATATGTGTGAACTTGAGCTTACGCAGCAAGAATTTATCATTTAGTATACGAAGGATGCAATCTACAACATCAGTGTTAATTATATGCCAAAAGTGCTGAAAGAAAAGTGGTGGCATACCGTCCGGGCCGGGTGATTTGAGTAGGTACATCTGAAAGGCCGCCTCCTTTACCTCCGCTGTGGTGAATGGCTGTAGAAGACGTTCATTCATGTCACCCGTTACTCATGGTTGCATGGTATTCATAATTGCAGCAAGATCTGTTTCCGATGGGTCTCCCGATGAGAAGATCTCTTTAAAGTAAGTGAGCAACACGTGTTGTATCTCTTCCTCCCACTCACACCACTCCCCTTATGCATTCCGAATCACCATAATCTGGTTTCGATGGCGGCGTGATGTTGCAGTTGAATGGAAGAATCTGGTATTTCTATCGCACTGCACTAGCTAGTGTGCCTTTCCTCTCTGTTGCCATAGTAATTACTCCATTGAATGTAGTTCCTCCAGCTCCTACCAACACCCTTCCATCTCTGTATACACCTGTTCATCTAATTCAGTTTGTTGGAGACGTTCAACTCTCTCCGTTGTGGCCTTGATCTTTCTGCCTACTTATCCAAATTGCGTGACATTCCACCGATTAAGATGCATTCGGCTGCTCCGTATTTTCTCCATGAATCGGGTGTGAAGGTCGGCTGCCGTTATCTATTGCCAAGCCTGTTGAACCGTGTTCTCACATCCCGCGTCCCTTAGCTACATAGCCTCGAACTGGAATTGTTTCCTTCTCAACCATGGTTTTCCTATCACTTCTGATGGTTCCGAATCAATAAGTAGTGGGTTGTGATCCGAGTGGGCTGTCACCAAATGCTTCACACTAGCACGCGGGAACCTCTGTCGCCATTCGGCACTAGCACATGCTCGGTCTAGACGCGCTCGGACAATATTAGGATGTTGTTGTTTGTTACACCATGTATACCGGTATCCCTCAAATCCAAGGTCGGAGAGTCGACTATGATCCAATGTTGCTCGGAAGTTCTGGATTTGCCATTAAGGGCGGGTTGCCCCTATTTTTTCCCTTGAAGCAGTATTTCGTTGAAGTCCCTCGTGCATAACCATGGCAGCATGGACTGTCTACTGAGGTGCACCAACCTGTCCCAAGATTCCCGTCGCCTTGCCGTGTCCGGATATCCGTAGAACCCTGTGAATTGGCATCAATTCTGAACGTCCGGGTCATAAACTTCCACATCAATATAGTTGTGTGCAGAGGATTGCAACTGTGCAGTGGTGTCCTTTCTCCACAACAAAGCAATACCACATCCCCGGCCCGACGCCGAGGAAAACAGGCCAAACATCTCCAGCTTACTTTTTAGGAATTCAAACCGCCTCTTACCGCATTTTGTCCCCACGAGGAAGACGATAGAGGGTTGGTGTTTTCGGATGTAGTGTCCGAGCTGTCAAACTGCCCAGGGCCCCCCAATCCTTCTATAGTTCCAAACTAGCGAGATCATGGTGCTCGGCGGGGTTGCAGAGCAACCTCCACCGTTGGTTCAATGATGTTGAGCTTTTTGGATTGAGGGGAGCTCTGTTCCCCCTGTGCCTTACGCTTTTGTCCTGTGGGTATGCCTTTTCGAGGCCCAAATTTCCGTGGCTACTTTCTGGACTTGTTCGTTGTGGAGTGCTTCTCACTAAATTGAATCGGTACCGCCACCAAAGAGAGGTCCTCGTCCTGATTGGGGTCCGCAGTGGGGTGGGGGGGACTGTGGCTGAGTGTAAGCTAGCGTCGGCCACCGATGGGACATCATGAGCGGCATCTTGGTCTGACACCGCACAGACGGTTGGAGGGGTGCAAGGGGATGTAATAAGTGGGTGCGATCGTGGCTGGTTGTTGTGTTGGGGTGGTGCGCCCTTCACGTGTCCGGCGTCGCGGGGCGGTGGAGGGGCGTGTTTGGCTGGTGCGGCGGTGATGGGGTGTTCTGGGTTTGTCGGAGGCGGGAGGAGGGGGTGATGATTTTGGGCGAGGGTTTAACTGCGAAAGTGAAGGTGGGTTCCGGATCTGGTTGTGGTTCGGGTAAGGGGCTTGGGCGGGTTAAGTTTATGTGGGGCTTGGGCTTGGGTTGGTGTATTTGTGTTTCAGATTGGGCCGACTCAGATTGTGGTTCGGGTAAGGGGTGAGGGCGGGTTAAGATTATTTGGGGCTTGGGCTTGGGTTGGGGTATTTGTGTTTTAGATTAGACCGACTTAGATTGTGGGCTGGGGTTTCTCGGATTGAGTGTTGGGATTGGATTCTTCGGGGGTTGGGCCTGATTGTATGTGAGTTTAAGTGGGCTAGGATGTGGTATGCATTGTGAGGTATTTTCGAGTGGTAGGCTGTGTATTGTTGTGAGTTGTGTATTGGTATGGGCTGTTAGTGGGCGGGTTAGTGGATAGAGTTGTGGACCATGTCTGGGGTATGTGCTATTGGTCTTGGTGTTGTCACGTTGTTCTCCACTCCGCACATGGCCCCCTTTTTTCTGCAGCAATCGTATCTCGTGGGTCCTCATCCCCTAAATTACGGGTTCCACTATGCATCATGCTCGAGGCACTGAAAATATCACCGCCACATCGGGCCCATCCTCGTTCGTCGTTGCCGGTCTGATGTCCAATCCCGCCACCGTGACTAGTTATGTTTCCAGCAGTTGTCTCCTCCCCAGTACGTCGGAGTGGTGTCCGAGGGTTGAGAGCTCTCATCCATGGACCGTATTGTTCGTTCTGAGACTCAATGAACCCATCGTGGAGTTGCTTTGGGCAAGATTTAGCAATGTGACCCAATACTCCGCACGCGTAGCAGAAATTCGGCAGTTTCTCGTATTGAAACCAAACTACTTGGGCTTCTCCGGTCGCCGAGCGTAGTTTCATTATGTGCTTCACTGGTTGTCTGACGTCGAGGAGAACCCTGATACGTAGTGTTGATCCCCATCCCATTCCGCCCTGGTCTGCGTCGAGGAATTTACCCATTTTGTTCCCAATATATTGTGCGATTTACGTCGTCATCTGTCTCAATAGGAGACCCTGAACTTGAACAAAGAATGGACACCAGTTCAGGTCGATGTCGTGGGGATTGTCTGCGGGATCAACTTCGTTCATGATGAGAAGGTTCTTATCGAAATTCCACGGGCACCTATCCATGGCCCTCACTCGATCGATGGGATGGTTGAATTTGAATAGATATCGATTGCATCCGATCTCCCGCATGTCCATGCCCTTCACCGGTTTAATAACTGGAACCAGAGTGTTACGCAGATATTCAAACCGATATGTGTGAGGTGCCAGTAATCGCCCCACCAGATAGTAGCCTTCTTGTGTAACACTTTCTGTCCACGCCCCTTGTGGGATTACCAGGAGCTCTTCTTCCGCCTCAATAAGAATCATACCCTTCCCCAATATTTCCATTATAAGATCCATTAGGAATTCAGTCTTAAGCAGCTATGAATACCCTGTGCCACTGAGACTGGTTGGTGAATTGAATTATCCGCTGCACCCGAACACCTGCACCAGAGTAGTAAACGAGGGCGTCCAAACCTAGTGAAGATGAACAGTATAATTTAGGTGAAAGAAGTTACGGAATGAAAGAACTGAAATTAAAGAGTAGAACAAAAGTAACAGGAAAATGAAATAAAAAAAGTAAAGCCTAGGGATTAAACCACCGCCGGTACTAATTCTTAGTATGTATCCAGTTTGCAGCTCTCGTCTGACATCCGCCGTGGCACTGATATTGCAGAATGGAAGCATTAGACACAAGATTTTGCACTACTCCTATGCAAGGAACCTAACTCCCACCCGAGAGACGAAAAACAAAAATATATATAGTTAAAACTCTTTCATTGACAAAAGTAATTGGTTATCGAAATAATTAAAGTCAAATTCACAATAATTTAAAAACATACATAGCTAAAGTCTTCCGGTAACAAAATGTAACAAATTTCAAAATAATTAAAGTTAAGTATAGAATAATTCAAGATGTACTACAACTAAAAGTCTTTAAAAATATTTTGAATGTCAAGTGCCAACTGCAATGACATTTGATCCACCAAATAATTATGCCGTAGAAATAGAAAACTTGATATTAACAAAAATACCAAAAACAAAAAATGACCAAAAAATATATTTAATCATTCATAAAAATTCTAACCTAACGAAGATTCTTTTCAAATTAATCTCATATGACACTTGTATCCACATTTTTCTGCAGCATGCCTAAAGAGGAAAACTGAAAGATGGAAGCTCTCATGCATCTATTCACTGTTCAAATATCCATTGGGCTATGGTACAAGATGTCAAAAGGAACATATTAAGAAAAAAACTATAAATCAATACCTAAAGTGGAGTTCAAGACTGAACTTTCCACGAATTTCTCTTGTTACATCTACAAGAAAAAATCGCTACTCGTGAAGGAAAGAATACAAAAAAGAAAGAAAAAATCAGCTGAAAAGAGAAATAAAGGGGTAGAGGTTGCTCTACTCTTACAGCTCTTGGGCAGGTGACAACGCTTGGCGAAGGCCGGGCAAAGGGCGTCGGAAGAGAGAAGAGAGGTGCGCGGAAAGAGATGAATAAGGGGGAGGGGAAAAGAGAGAGGGAGGGATGGAGGGGGCTCGACAATGGCGGGATAACGGCGGCGGAAAAGAGAGAAGAGAGAAAGGGGGAGAGAAAAATATAGAAAATAAATAAATTCTAGCAGATTTAAAATTGGTTTGTTATCTTAAAATTTAAACACTTTTTTTTTATAGAGTTTGATGCGAACGTAAAATGTGGTGCTCGATCCAGTTAGGGTGCAAAATAATAAAGTAAAATGCAACGAAATAAGATAGTAAAAATGCGCGAATTGAGAGTGTTATTTTTCGTTATTTGTGTGTACAAATGAGATATTGATATAGAAATGAAACTCTAAGTAAGAATTAGAAGTATTCCTTCAAGCTAAAGTGATAGCATGAAGGTGAAAGTTGCAGAATCTATGCTCAAGTTGTAGTATCAAGGTACAAGTTGTCATAGGAGGGTAAAAAATTATCAACTTTCGTTGGGGGAGGTCTCTATTTATAGGTAACCTTAATTTGGTTGGAGAAGATCACGGATTTGGGGGAGTATGATCATAAAGCTGTAGATAATGTTGCATCCCCCTCAGATCCGGTGGAGAGTCCCCAACGATTGGAGGATCCCAAACGGTCGCGGGGTAGATGGTTGGAGACCCACGATTCTTTGGAGGCAGTGAGAGTCTACTACTGATGAGGGCTTGGATGCCTTCTCGGATTTCCAAGGATGCGGTTGAGGATCCCCTGAATTCGGAGGAGGTGGTTGAGAGATGTATTCTTTCCAAACTTTTAGGGTTTATAACACTTCTCTCTAGAGGCGCCACGTGTCCCCGAGGGAGCTGTTGGTCCTTACTCTATTATGTGAAGGATTGCCTTCAGAGATCCTACGTGGATGCCACCTAGGTCAACCGTGGACGACATGTGAGAGGAGCTTTGATTTTGGTTGGGGGATTTTAAGTTCCTAAGCTTCCTTGTGGGCCTATGTGGCTTTCTTGGATCAAGGCCCTCTCAGATTTAGGTAGATTGGACTTCTTTTGACTAATTTATTTTTTGGGATCCTGTGGGCTCTACTTGGGTTGGCCTTCCTAGGGGCACGAATTGGCCCCCTTTGGAGGCACTTTGAGTCCTTTGAACTCGTACGATCTCTGTATTTTTGTTGGACCCTTTGAGTCTCTTTGAGTCAGCCTATTTTTATATACATCAGAGTTCAAATCTAAGTTTTACAAAAAAAAATAGACTTTATAATGTGGATATTTGATAATATATGAATATTGGGCTTCTATAGTTTAAATATGACATTCTTCTAAATAATTAATTATTTTTATCAAATTATTTTCTATATGATTTAAAAAATTAATTATATATTTAATGGTTTAATTCGATTTAAATAAAAATCAAACCAATAAATGCGATACAATTTTTATTAATAAATTTAAAATTATTATTTAAAAAATAAATTATAAAAAACGATTCGATTAGGGATTTGGGCGATTTTAATTTTCGTTTTACCACCCTTACCAAAAGCTATGGACAAAATTGTCGTTTCATTCAAAGTATATGTAATCAAAATGTGTCAGTCCTTTTCTCTTTTCCTGCACATATTCAAAAATAGCTTATTAGCCCCTCACGAATGTCACATTCTCAGACAACCCCCCAAACCACAAATATTATTATTATTACCTATCCGAAGCGACAGATAGCAGAATCATCGGTTTCTCCATCGGCTTGATGGAGATCGGACAGGCGACGGCGACGCCGGAGGAGGTGGAGGCGTCCTCCTCCTCTTCGGCGGCGGACGAGCCATCATCTGCGGGTTCTTCTCCTGGGGCGAGCAGTTGTGGCAGCAATTATAATATTCCAGGTGATAATAGTAATAGGATGAGCAAGTACGAGTTGTTGGATGAAGACGAGGAGGAAGATGTTTGCCGGATCTGCCGGAACCCCGGCGAAGCTGAAAACCCTCTGCGGTACCCCTGCGCATGCAGCGGCAGCATCAAGTTTGTTCATCAGGATTGTCTTCTCCAGTGGCTCAATCACAGCAACGCTCGCCAATGCGAGGTTCGAACTCTGGACAAACAATTCTTTTAATTGCTTGTAGTAGTGATTACTGTTTATATTTCGAGAGTTCTAGGTACTATCAGTTTTTCTTGATATTTTTATCTAGTGTTCTTTTTTTTGACGAGAATTTGAGGTGTTTAAGGAATTCAGCGTGGTGTTAATCACGCTGGCGAATTATTGTCTTTGGTTGAATAGGCGAAGGGATGAATATGAGATGATAGCAGAACTTGTGTACCTTAGTTGAAAATGAATATCTTACTGTGCTTTCCCCTCTGTGAGCATGGATTTTTTATTTTTTTTTTCTGTTGGTTATTGTTCCCTTCAGTTGTTGATGTGGGGTTACAGTGTTCCTTAGGAAGTCATCAGGACTCAGATAGGAAAGCTGTTTAGAAGACAGTTCAGCACCAAACCGAACTCTTAAGAAGTTGATGTTACATATCTGATTTTATATTGCTTCAAATTTCTGAGCAGGCTGCTTGTCTGTGTAGTATTATGACTAAGAGCTATTTGCTCAAGGGCTTATGTACTGAAGTCCATTTCATTCAATTTGTTCTTTCTCAAATATTTATAGACAATAAGTGCATGCAAATTCCACCACTGCTAAAAGAATAGGTAAAACACATGCAGACTATTATACTATACTCTAATTTAGATTCTATTATGTTTAGGAGGTTCTGAAGCTATTGTATTTGTTTCCCTTCACTTTGGCCTTATCTAAAAGATTTTGGTCAGGTGAACATCTAATTCTCAAGCTGACCTTCTCAGTTATTCTTTTGGATGCACAATGCAGGTCTGCAAACATCCTTTTTCCTTTTCCCCAGTTTATGCTGATAATGCTCCAGCAAGGCTTCCTTTTCAGGAATTCATCATTGGGATAGCTATGAAAGCCTGCCATGTCCTGCAATTCTTTGTACGCCTCAGTTTCGTACTTTGTGTTTGGCTCCTCATTATCCCTTTTATTACCTTTTGGATTTGGCGATTGGCATTTGTTAGAAGTTTTGGTGAAGCCCACAAACTGTTCCTCAGTCACTTGTCTACAACTTTCATTCTAACTGACTGTCTACATGGATTTCTTCTCTCGGCTAGCATTGTGTTCATTTTTCTTGGGGCAACTTCACTGAGAGATTACTTTAGACATTTACGAGAACTTGGAGGACAGGATGCTGACAGAGAAGATGAAGGAGATAGAAATGGAGCTCGTGCTGCAAGAAGACAAGCTGCTCAAGCCAATAGAAACATTGTTGTTGACGGGAATGGTGAAGATGGAGGAGCACAAGAAGGTGTTGGTGCTGGGCAGATGATCCGAAGGAATGCCGAAAATGTTGCAGCTCGGTGGGAGATGCAGGCAGCTCGCCTTGAAGCCCATGTTGAACAGATGTTTGATGGTCTGGACGATGCTGATGGTGCAGAGGATGTACCTTTCGATGAACTGGTTGGCATGCAGGGACCTGTGTTTCATCTAGTTGAAAATGCATTCACAGTGAGTGTATTTTTCTTTTTGCTTTTTTGGTTTGATTTCTCTAACTCTTCAGGTCATAAATGGAACTAGCTCTGTTTCTAATCTTCATTGCTAGATCAAATGCTGTATATGGTATATTAAGCTTGTGTTACATGTCAGTGCAGTGTGACAAATCATATTTAAGGATTATGGTTTTCTACATTTGACCTATAGTTTATGTGATTCATCTACATCTGACATGCTAAATCAGCAATACTTCTTCTCTTTTTCCATTTTCTGCCGCATTAGTCTGCGCATGGATCAAGGAGTTTTTGAGTCAGTTATAGGTGCTGATATGATGTTTAACTATCTTTTTCCTGAATAAATTTGGATTGTAGCCTTTCTGCTTTTAGATGCAGCTTATATATTCATTCTACATGACTCTCTTTCCTTCCTGCAGGTTCTTGCAAGCAATATGATATTCCTTGGAGTTGTAATCTTTGTGCCCTTCTCATTAGGACGGGTTATACTCTATTATCTTTCATGGCTTTTGTTCTCTGCTACACGCCCAGTGTTATCAACAGTTGTCCCATTGACCGAGTCTGCACTTTCCTTGGCCAATATTACACTGAAAAATGCATTGACTGCTGTTGTAAATTTGACATCCGACAACCGTGAGAATCTTAAAGTAAATACAACTGGACAAGCTGAGGTGTTGAGCAACATAAGCTCTATAATTGCATCAGACCTCTTGAAAGTGCAGTCTGCTGGAGCATCACGGCTTTCTGATGCTACCACTCTTGCTGTTGGTTATATGTTCATATTTTCACTAGTTATCTTCTACCTTGGGATTATTACCTTAATTCGGTATTCTAGAGGAGAGCCTTTGACAATGGGGAGGTTCTATGGTGTTGCTTCAATTGCAGAAACTATTCCATCCCTCTTCAGGCAGTTTGTGGCAGCAATGAGACATCTGATGACTATGATAAAGGTTGCTTTCCTTCTGGTCATTGAACTTGGGGTTTTCCCTCTGATGTGTGGTTGGTGGCTTGACGTTTGTACTATAAGGATGTTTGGGAAGTCAATACCACAGAGAGTTGAGTTCTTCTCTGTTTCACCACTGGCAAGCTCCTTGGTTCATTGGATTGTAGGAATTATTTACATGCTGCAAATAAGTATCTTCGTCAGCCTTCTTCGAGGGGTACTAGTTACGATGAAATAACATTTCTTCATGTACAGTTTCTAGAACTAACGCTTTATTTAACCTGTCTAAACTCATCCATGTCCCTCTTTTAGGTGCTACGCAATGGGGTTCTCTATTTTCTTCGAGATCCTGCTGATCCTAATTACAACCCGTTCCGCGATCTAATCGATGATCCTGTTCACAAGCATGCTCGTAGAGTTTTGTTGTCTGTTGCTGTTTACGGAAGCCTGATTGTGATGCTGGTATATTTGCCAGTTAAACTTGCAATGCGGATGGCTCCTTCCCTTTTTCCCCTGGATATTTCGTAAGATTGCTGTCACGTTTTTCTGGAATATTTTTATGATGTATGTTGCTCCTCTTAATGTACCATCCACACAATAACTTATTGTTGCAATCGTTCTTTGCAGTATATCCGACCCATTTACTGAAATTCCTGCTGACATGCTTCTCTTTCAAATATGCATTCCATTTGCTATCGAGCATTTTAAACTACGACATACTCTCAAATCCCTACTCCGGTATTGGTTCACTGCTGTTGGCTGGACGCTTGGTCTAACAGATTTTCTACTCCCCAAACCGGAGGAGGAGAATGCGAATGGAGATCCAGGGAGACATGATAGGGGGCATGCACAGGCAGGTGGACGGGAACAAGCCCTAGCTCTTGAAGATGTAAACAGACCCAGGAATTTGGCTGCAGATACCAATTCAGGCGAGGAGTTTGACGGTGATGAACCAGCTGATTCAGAGTAAGTTCCATTGGAGATTATTAATTATCAGCTTTAATGATGATTATTATTTACTAGCTGAACCAGATGATGGTGTTTACTTTTCCTTGAGCGATTCCTGGTGGAGAGCTGCTTGGTGGATTATTAATAATTCTGCAGGGACATCTTTTTGTGGTTTGTTCTTACTTTTCCTGCTGTCCTTGCTGCAATTTTCTTATGTTGTCCACTTGAATCTTTTAGCCGGTGGGCTTTTGTACTCCGGATCGTGCTATTGTTGGTGATGGCTTGGATGACCCTTCTTGCCTTCAACTCTGCATTAATAGTTGTGCCCATTTCACTTGGGCGGGGACTCTTCAATTCCATGCCACTCCTCCCAATAACTCATGGCATCAAGTGCAATGGTAACATAATTGGTCAAGTCCGTTGTATTCCGTTAATTAGTTCGACATTATGTCAAAGCTCAAATCTTATTTGACCTTTTTCCTTTAGATTTGTATGCTTTTGTCATTGGAAGCTATGTCGTTTGGACTGCCTTGGCTGGAGCACGGTATTGTGCTGAGCTTGTGAGAACAAGGAGAACGAGGTTATTGCTCCACCAGATCTGGAAATGGTGTGGCATTATTGTCAAGGGTTCTGCACTGTTGTCAATATGGGTAAGAATGTTCTGTTTTGATAAAAAAAAGTTCCATTTGCAAGTTATCATTCTGTTTATTCATACATACTTTTCATATTCCAGATTTTTGTTATTCCTGTGCTGATCGGGCTGCTATTCGAGCTTCTCGTAATTGTGCCCATGCGGGTTCCTGTGGATGAAAGCCCAGTTTTCCTTTTGTATCAGGATTGGGCACTAGGATTAATCTTTCTGAAGATCTGGACCAGATTGGTGAGCAGGATCGATCTCTCTCTCTCTCTCTCTCACACACACACACACACAGAGGATGGGTGGTAATAACTCATCATCTCCTTTCTTCTGTTTTTTCTCCTGTCTTCTAGAGTTGTATGGCAAGGATATATATGTTTAAGTGGCAGCTTGCTGCCTCCAAATTTGTTTTGTATTTTTGGTTTCTTCTTATCCTGTTATCAATAGGCATCTTTCAGGTCGTTAATTTTGTTTCCAATTTCTATATTATTGCAGTTGTGTTATTACATGTGTCATTACTGCTCAAGAAATGATGTCATGAATCATGTTACCATCTAATTTCTTTCTCATTGTCATACTTGAAAACTGTTGTGTTAGTCTTCTCACAGTATTGGGGATTTGGGTAGATTTACAATGGGACGAGAGATGGTCTGATAATATATGTTTCGCTCATGTATATGTTTTAACAGGTTATGTTGGATCACATGATGCCACTGGTTGACGAGAGCTGGCGTATAAAATTCGAAAGGGTTAGGGAAGATGGTTTCTCGAGGCTACAAGGTCTTTGGGTGCTGCGTGAGATTGTTTGTCCAATAATTATGAAGCTGCTTACTGCATTATGTGTTCCCTACGTTTTAGCTAGAGGGATCTTTCCGATATTGGGGTACCCATTAGTTGTCAACTCAGCTGTCTATCGATTTGCCTGGTTGGGATGTCTGTTTTTCAGCCTAGTGTGTTTCTGTGCCAAGCGTTTCCATGTCTGGTTCACCAATCTCCACAATTCGATCCGTGATGACCGGTATTTGATCGGCTGTAGACTCCATAACTACGGAGAGAACTTAGTCAGACAGGCTGATTCCAGTGCTGCCCTGGAAAACCAAAGTTCCATTGGAAACGACACCGATGTGAATCAAAATAATCGGGAAGCTGCCGATGTAGGGTTGAGACAGAGGAATGTTCTCCGACAAGATGCTTAAATCAAAGGTAGGCTGCATTTCTTGTTCTTTATAGCATACTGATGCCTCATTGCAGAGATGAGAGAGTTGAAGTTTCTGAGGTTCAGGTAACAGGTTGTTTGTTAATGATGCACCAAGTTTTGTGAATATAACTGTATGGCTTTTGTATTAGAAACTTCTGATTTGTACAGAGCCTCTTTTTCCTTTTGTTTGTTTCTGGTGTCAACAGGTGAGTGTAAACCTATTAGGTAAAACATGATGTTGATAAATTCAGTTGTGAACTAAGTTGACATCAATTTTAAGTGAAAAGGGTATTTCAGCTTTTTTCTATCTTGAATGAACTTTCTCAATTTCTTTCATAGTTGCTTTTCGTTTGAGTTTGTAGGCCTTCGTGTTATATTTACATGGAGGTGGTGGGTTGCTCGTAGTTTGGCAAATGGCTGCACTGAATCGAAATTGAAAATTCGGTATCTATACTAATTATAAAAGGAAACCCTCTTTTGTGTCTATGTTGGAAGTTATTTTGTAACTTTTACAAGATTTGCCCTTTACTTTTGCTTAATGCATTTGCTTAATGAATTCTGCAAAATGAAATTAATAAATTATGAAGGACAAAAGTGGAAGTTTTAAATATTATTGGTAGTTCTCATACCAAATTTTTAAACTACCAAATATTTCCTTTTCGAAAACAATCCACGTTCTCAAACTTATCTTTTCTTTTTGTGCACAATCCAAACTGAAACCTTTTTTCTCACTGCACGATCCAACCACCAAAAATTCATGGCCTTCCTCATCATCTTCTTCTTCCGTTTTTTTTCTTTTTTTTTTGGGAACAACAAAGGCATATGATCATTTCATTGCAGCAAGGCTTTAGAGGCCAATACGTCTGAAATACGAAAAAGTGGATGTCTAACAAGAGCATGACGAACTCTGTTAGCATTTCGGCGTACAAACGAGAGCTTATATGTATCTAAAGCAACAAGAGAGCAATTTTTCCACCTACTTTCACACTCCATTTCCAAATACTAAAACCTTCAGGACTCAATTTTGGACCGCATCACTCATCACTGATTAAAACTCCCACAGTGTGCATTTGAAGATCCTCCGGGAATAAGAAACAAGAGGGTGTATCTCCCACCCAATACCGAAAAAATGGAAGATAGTATCGAGAAACCTCAGAATTATGCGTACAAGTTGCTCCTCTATTTCCTACAAGTGTGTTCTAGGTTTCTGATTTGTTGCCCGTCGTGCCAAAGTTGCATGGAAACTTGGTTTTCTCAAGTTAGACTCGATTTTGCTAATCTGTATGAGGAGTGATGGAAGAGGGAATTATTAGGGAAAGAAACTCAAATTTCTCTACTGTCATTTTGTCGTAC
Organism: Sesamum alatum; assembly: GCA_034509735.1. Lineage (NCBI taxonomy): Eukaryota > Viridiplantae > Streptophyta > Magnoliopsida > Lamiales > Pedaliaceae > Sesamum > Sesamum alatum. Next base: position 1,773,035 of record JACGWO010000006.1, read on the forward strand.
TCATTGACTTTGAACTTTGAAGAAGAAAGTAGATGTTTACCCAGTTTCTATGCTTGGGGATGCATTCATGTTGTTTGGTTTTGGGGATGGGAGTATTGAGGACTTAGAGCATTGGTTGATTTTTCAATGTGAAATTTACACATTTTCACATTTATAGCATATTTAGTTTGAAAATATACAAATTTCAAGATTGATTTCTCCTTTTTTTTGAAAAGTTGTTTTTTTTCTGGAAATTTTGTTATAGGTGAGTTATAGTGTATTTGATTTGAAAATATAGGTTAAAAGTTGAGACTTATAACTATTTTCTTCGGAACAGGAAAAAAAAGGGGTAAAATAAAAGCAAAAGAACGTTGCATTGTTTGTCTTACTCCATTTTTTTGGATGAACCTCTAATGATTTCCACTTTACATCTTAGGAAATTTCAGTGTTGAATTTGTACGCATATGTGGTGGTTGGGTTGGGGACTTGGGGTGGCTAATTAGTTTAGTAATAGCTCCAGCCTCCAGGTTGTGTGCAATGCTAAAGAGGCAACCTGTGGAGAGATTTTTTTATTCATTTAGGGACAAAGGATATCTCCGTAAATGATTAATTCAAAATATATAGTTATTTTTTTCTTATAGTAGAAAATATTCCCTAAATACGACACAATAACTAGGAAAATATAATGTCATTTTGGCTTGCAGTTGAAGATCATGGTCAGGGAAAGACGAATTAAATACATAGCAAGAAAAAAAAAAGTTGATATAGAAGAATTCAATACAATATTAGGAGGGGAGATGCAACAACAGAGGCAGAATTAAGTTCTTTTATCTATTGCTTCTCTATATAGCAAGGATTCTTATAAATATTAATAATTTATTGCATATATTTTAATTAAGTATTATGCAATTGAAAGGTATTTAATTGTTGTTTTACAAAATTCTATCCCTTGACAAATTGATTTTGTTGTTTCTTATTCCTTCTCATGGCTCACAAGGAAAAAGAAAATATGGGTCTATATATGAATGAGTAAAAAGAAAAGTCTTGAATAATAACCTATTATCCAAAAAAAAATATAAAGCATATCGATTCCCATTCATAAATTTTACATGCATCTTAGCTTTTGGTGACTTTTTCTTTTCAATTTTTATATTTTTTAAAAAAGTATCTATGGATATTGGATAATACGAGATACACAGAAAGCAATAATAGTTGCATGAATAGAGTGTGAAACATTACTTATACTAAAAATTATGTGCGCGGGGACTGCGTGCGGCTACAGCTAGTATATTAAAATTGAACAAAAAATTTTGGTTTTTACTTTTGTGAAATGTAGTATTCGATTTTATTTTTAAGACAAAGCGATAAAATATTATTAAATATTGAAATAAATTCATTACAATTCATTCAATCGAATATTAATATCTGAACAAAGATAATTATAACAACTATATCCTAATTACTAATCTAAAAAAAAGTACAATTATTATTTTCAAATATTGATTTTCTGTACAATTATTATTTTCAAATATTAAGTTTCTTTTTTTTAATAAAAATTCGAATTATCAAAACATCAATTTGAAGTACTGAAAAAATATTTGATAATTAGTGAAATTAAATTAATTAATTTGGTATTCAATTCAATTTGGTATCACCCAATGAACGCCCCAAGAGAAATGAAACTCGTACAGTTATGCCTTTTTTGGTTTTAATTTCTTTTTCAGTTTTTAACTTTTTGAAACAGCACCGAAAGTAAAAATATTTATATGTATTTTGACTGAAAATGTTTTCCAATCATTTTCATCTCAATTATTTCCTTGTATATTTACACTTAGTCTGTTTGGCATGTCGTTCTTAAATGCAAATAATAAATAAGTTTTTATATTTTAAAATATATTATAAAAAAGAATAAATTATATAAATTAATTATAAAAAAAGAAAGAAAAATAATCTATCAATTATTAATGTAAAATTCAAAAAGTTGAGTAAATTAATTATCTTTTCAATTGAAAGAAATTTTTGACTTTACAAAAAATTGGTGCGTCGGCGTCATTAACATCCATTTATGAGTGTGGAAGACTTTTCTCTTTTATATTAATATAGATACATAATTTTTTTCAACCATTAACTTTATAAACTAAAAAAGTATTCTTTACCCACAATACTTAATATGGCATCACAACAATTCTAATCAATAAATGAACTATCAATTTCATTTAACTAAAAAATATAGTTGATTTGACACTACTAACAATTAAAAATAAAACTATCATTTTTATTAAATAAAAAAAAGATATATTAATTTGACACTAATAACAATTCAAAACACAATCATATTAATTAATCTAAATATATTTTCATTTTCACACACAATATATATAAATATATACAAAATTAAAGACGCACGTCACCAAACATAAAAAATGAAAACACAACCTAACATGACCTTAATCTTCTTTGGAGGCAGTAGTAGTGACACATTTGATATGATAGAGCACGAAATACCATTATGATTGAGAAAATTCATCTCATGATTTCATGAAATCAAAGTAAAGAAACTGTACCTAACAAGAAAAATGTACCAAGATCTAGAAAATCATAACCTAAAATGGACGAAAATAAAAAAGAAGAGCCTGGTGCAGTTCTACTGGAAAAACTCAAGTGATTGTTAAATAATTGGCATAATTATTTCACAGTCTCTGAGACTTATTTTAGAGTCACTCTAGAGAAGCATAACCACACAAAATCATTCACTCAAGACGAGTGAAGCCAATTGATTAGCAGTGGCGGTGGTTTGCTGCCTCTGAGGTGCATTTCTAAGGACTTCCATAGCTTCCTCTACTTTAGCCCTAAGTGATTCTGGTGACTCCAACAAGTGCAATACTTCTGTTTGATCCATTTCCAGGAGCATGCCCGTCACCTTAGCCGCCATCTCATGCTCCAACTCTTCTACTAGTGGGTACAAACTTTCACCCAACATCTGTACCGTCAAACAAAATATAACGTTTAACCAAATAGGTTCGTGGAAATTACTTTCAAAGGAAAGGTTTTATAAAATTCAGAAATAAAATGCTTTGGATGAGAAAGTAACTAGTACTAGCTTATTTTTAATATTTTTAACAAACTCTTTTAAATTTTTAATCATTATTGATTACAAAAATTTGATAGTCTACTAACATCTTAAGATGAACAATCATATTAGATACTGACATATTTTTAAGGAAAAATAGCATTTTTTTGTCCCATATGATATAGCATTTTTCCATTTCGTCTCTTTTGTTATGATTATCTAATTTTCAGTCCTTACACAACTTTTTCGTCCAATAATTAATGGAAAAGTCACGGGGCCACTAGTTCAAACACATACTGGACTAACAGCTCCACGACTACTCTATTACTTATTGGATAGAAAAGTCACATGAGGATTGAAAATGAAGAAATTTCTAACTTATGAGATGTAATGTAAGAAAATTGTAATAAATTAGACTAAATTAAAACAAGTCAAATTTATGAAATTAAAAATGCAATTTTCCCCATTTTTAACATAAAATTTTAATATTTATAAACTCTAAAAGCATCTTAATTGAGGCATAAGCTTATGAGATCTATTAACTAAATTATGCAAAATACCCTCATAAGCAGTACAATAAATTGAATTATTATCTAACGCCAAGACCACTAGAATATAAACTTAAGTGCAGTTCGTCCACAAAGAAACTGTATCCTTCTTGCAGCAACTGTGTAGATAATGATTAAAGAAGAGAACACTCACCGTCCTCTGTTCAGAAGGCAAAGCATTTGCAAGTGCAGAGGCCAAAGCTCCAACCGGAATTGAACCATGAGATCTCCTTTCATGCATTGGCCAGTAGCTATTTTCTTGCGCGAAGGAAAGCATGCCCGTAGTAGCAGTACTAGTACCTTGACCAGAAACATTAGACATCCCGTATCCAAGAGGAAGATGATATGCGTTGCCCCTTAAAAGCATCTACACCACAAATGAGATGAGTTATCAATAAAAGTTGTGGAAAGGAAAAGAATCGACGAGTGGAAGTGCTGCTGACCTGATGATGCATGAGGGGAATTGAAGGTTGGCTCTGCTGCAAAGCATCAGAACCGGGGCGTCTGCCACTGTGACGTGGACTCTGCGGTCCATGTTGATATATAGGAAATAAGACATTTGGCATGACAGATCCGGATGGCCTCACGCCAGGAATAAATTGTTGCTGGTATCCAAATCCGGGCTGAAATAACAAGTACGGAAAATTTTGTTAGCAATGATTATGTACTCAATTTGCTTAGAAAATTATGAATTTCAAAACTGGCTACGATCTTAACATTTTTTCGTGGATATGTTTTACCATCGTAAGGAATCAGTAGTTTGGAAAATAGAACTTCTATAGAAGATGTTAAATTACCATTGGAGGAAGAATAGCATGTGGAGCACGTCCATAGGGGAGTTGTTGGCCTATGCCCGGCCCACCGAGAGGGTAAATAGGCATATGAGGAGTGACTGTAGGTACATATGTATTTGGCCGCACATTAGAAAAAATAGCCTGTTTATATGACAAAAAATTGAAACTTCGTTTAGTCATCCAGTCTTCAACAAGTTTGGTTAGACAAATTGTAGAGTAGAATTTCTCATACATTCTGCAACTTGGGCTTTCTTCAGAATACATTAGAACAAAAAACTAAAGACGAAACTAGAAAGTAAAACCATAGAAGAAAATACCTGTAATCGTGCTCTTCTAACTTCCTTTTTTTCTGCAATGGCAACATAAAGGGGCTTGCTGCAGACCATCTTACCATTCATTTCTGAAATCTGCAAAAGAAAAAATATTAGTTTTGGCCTTTGATTATTTGGACTAAATGGTATGTAAACATTGACTCACTGCTTTTGAAGCCTCTTGGCTTGTGGAAAACGCAACAAAGCCTGATCCTTTACTTAATCCTTTTGGATCACACATAACCTGGAGATCAATTAGAGCAAGTATAGTCAATGGCTTCGTAATGATTGACACAATTAACGAATCAAAATTGTAAGTACCTTCTAATGTTGTCTACTAACCTTGCATGATGTTATAGTACCAAACGGAGAGAACAATTCCTTGAGCTTGTCATTGTCAATCGTGTCATCTAAATTTTTTATGTAGAGATTGTTCATGCCTAATGATTTTTCATGTGCCTCCCTCGCAATTTGCTCCTGGCGAAGCTTTAATTCTCGTTCTCTTTCAGATTTCTTCTGTGCTCTTCCGACATACCATTCTTTGCCATTGAATATTTGGCCATTAAGTACTTCAACTGACTTAGCGGCATCCTCTGCATTCTCGAAGTTAACAAACCCAAAGCATTTTGAATTTCCATATTCATCGCGCATCACTGCCACAGTAGTGATTGATCCAAATTCACCAAATGTCATCTTCAATTCTTCTTCGGTTGTCAATTCAGAAAGATTCTTCACAAATACATTGGTAAACTTAGTCTTATCAGACATCTCCCTATCTTGCTTATTAACAAAAGGTCCTACATATAATTCTTTTCCAAACAACACTGCACCATTTCGGTGCTGAATAGCATTCCGTGCGGCTTCCTCGTTGTCATAATGCACAAAACCATAGCCCTTTGACTGACCCGAAGCATCAGTTTCAACTTTTGATGAAATAATGTTCCCATATGGAGAAAATAAATTGTATAGTGCTTTGTGGTCAATCTCTTTATCCAAATTCTGCAAGAGAAATATCAAATTTACTTGGGGAAAAGGAAAGAGAGCCAAACTCAAATTCAAGATTTCCAGAATTCATAATAAGTAAACGAAGGAAGAAAAAATAAATATGAATACCTTAACAAATATGTTCCCTGCACCACTTTTACGCACACTTGCGTCTCGATTAGAATATGAAATCCTAATACATTTTCCATTCAGAGGAGTGAAGTTCAAATCCTCAATGGCTTTCGCAGCTATTACAAACACAAACAGAGAATGTCAAGACTGGAGCAAACAGAACAAAAAACAAAAAACAAAAAAGAAAGAAAGAGGAAAAGGTAGTACAAAATATCAAAACTTCGACCAGATTATCTATCTTAGAATACGAGTATTGCTCCTTTATGCTCGTCATTATATTAGACTAATGTTAATATTGAATTCAATCAAATTGTAGTTCAGTAACAAGAGAATTAGGTGCTCAAGTTCTCTAGTCCTGTAAATAGTATTAAACTAAACAAAAACAAACATTCCTATATTCTTTGCATTTCACTACCTTTTTGAGGTCAACTTCCATATGAATAAAGAGAAAATTGTAAAATTATGTAAATAATTTACTTGATTTTTTACTATTTTTCTCATACTTAATGACTTCAAATAGTCTACTTGTTTTTTTAAGATCAACGACACTACCTCTACATCCAGATTGTTCGAAAAACAGACGACCAATTCCACAGTTCAACACATAAAAAACAATAATTAAAGTCGACTTCCTAATTCGAAGAACAAACATCAAACTAATCTGCAAGTAAGGATCAAAAATAGAAATAAATAAATATCCATCAATGAAGGCATATGCAAATACTAATTCCACACTTCCAAACAGCAGTAATTCTGTAAATAAGGTCGTTCGAGTAATTCACTCATAAGAGAGAAATATACCGTCTTCGGGATTGCTGTAGTTGACATAACCATATTCAAGTGGCCGCTCGGTGGTTGGATTAGTGCATATTTTGACGGAGACCACATCGCCTACCTGACCAAATAGACGGCGCAGCTCTTCCTCCGTCACACTGGCATCAAGGTCGCCGATGTACAGCGCCGTCACAGACTGGGCCGCCGTCTGCGCCGCAGCATTCGACCCCGTCTCCATGTCGATACAAGTAAAACAGCAAAAAAAAATCCTGTACACCGAAGTCTCCGATTCTCAATTTGAGATCCTGCCTCTCCTCTTGTAATCAGAAATCACAGATATCAAACAATAAATAAACAAAGGAACGAATAACTAATCAAAAAATCGTTGAAATTTTGAAATCTCTCTACACCAGGAAAACGACTATCGCTCTACGAGACTTTTTCCTTTTCTCTGTTAATCGAAGAAGAGAAGAGAGAAGGTATATATATATATACAGTGCCGGCGGCGCGTGGCCGGAAATATATATATATATATGTGTGTATATATATATATATATAGAGAGAGAGAGAGAGAGAGAGAGAGAGAGGGAAGTTGAAGAGGAGAAGCAGCGCCCTGCAGGACTCCAAGGAATTTGAAGCGGCAGCTTTTATAGTTGGGAGGAGTGGGTCCCACGGAGGTGACGTGTTCGTATGGTGATTTGGTGATACGATCAAATATACTGCACTTGAAATTCTCTACGTATTAGGTGTTTTAACTTGTTAGGACTATTACTACGCAGTTGAACCCAAAAACTACAACACATAACCCCCCCCCCCACCCCCCAAATTATATTATATTTATTTCCTTTTTATATTTAATAGGATTCTGAATTATTCGATTTAGCCGACCACATTATTGTTCAATTTTGTATGAATTATTCATCGAACAAAATTGGGGTTGATTTTTGTTTTAATATCGATCTAATTGAGTTTTAATTGGACCAAATATGAGTCGAACTCGAGTAATTTGGTATTTTTAAGTATATTTTATTATTTTTACAGTAATGGAATCGAACTCGAATTTTATTTGTTCAAATTTGGTTCGTTATGTTTAACAATCGAGTTCAAACGAGTTATTATTTCAATCGAATATCGACTGGTTTAATTTAATTTTCACGACTAATATTATATATATTGTGTACTAAAAATTATATACGACGAATATTTAATACGATTTGAATTTTATATTAAAAAAATCTACTAAATCACTTTATATATCATCTACTATATGTTTCTTTCATTTAACAAAGAGTAAAAGTCCATTTTCTACTAATATAATAATTGAGATGGATTGGTTAGAACTTACAGAATTTATTCAATCAAAATAGATTCAACAATCATAAATATAAAATTATATATATATATATATATATTTAATAGGTAAGGCATAACAATCTTTTTGACAAAAAAATTTAATGCCATTAACTTCAATTAACGCTGAGGGCACGTGTGTTATATTTAAGAAAACAGATGAATTTTTTTGCCTATTAGGGTGAATTACAAAGATCGTTCATGAGGTTTAGCATAATTACGAGTACTCACTCGTTGTTTCAAAAATTACAAATACCCTCCTGATGTTTGTAATTTTTAATCAAGGGCCTGAAATGGTCCATTTTACCTTTGATTTTTTTTAAAAAAAAATTGTGGAAAAATCAATCGAGGCGAATTACATTATTGCTTCTCTATGTAAAAAATGTAAGAAACCTCTCTATGTGCATTTTTTTCCAAAAATAATTCAATTTGCATAAAGAGATTTTGGTCACATACATAAAAATGGATAGAAATTGGTTATTTGTTAGACGGTTATAAACCTCAGGGAGGTCATTGCAATTTTTAAACCAAAGAGGGAATATTAGTAATTATGTCAAACTTCATGAGAAGTTATTACAATTCACCCTATTTTTAAACACATAAAAACTTTTAGCTGAATTTTTAAAACACAACGAGGTTTATGCAATTTAACCAATATGCGTATAATATTGTTGTAACAAATTTTGAAAGACTTTTCGCAAGTCCAACATCTAATCGAAATAATTAAAATACCAAATTTAAATAATGAGGTCGTGTTTGGACTCGAGCGATTAATTATATAAATTAATTTTTGGGGCTACCATGATCCGACGCTATACCTCACCCACTCTATCCAAGATTTTCACCTTTCTACCGGTAGTGTGATAAAGAATCAATTAAAATTACAAAAGCCTCTTTAAATTCCAATTAAGAATTGGTTGAGGCCCTTTAGGAATAGTGTTTCTTGTTAAAAATTGAATATAGTCAAATTATGAAAAAGTATGAATGGAAGAAATTTATGAGACACCAAATTTAAGACTATAAGAGTGATGATACACCTCATCACATGTGAAAAAATATAAAGATTATTTTTTTTTTCAAAATTTGCAATAAATTAGTAATAAGTCAATTGGTGATAAATATGAATTTTTATTTAATCTTTTTGTTAGTGCCAACAAAATCAGTGAGTTTTAACTAACGGGATGATCTATTTATTATACGAAGATTAGGGATAATAGATGTAATTTTCGAAACGGGAGTCTACGTGTAATTATACTAAATTTCAGGAGAGAGCCACGTAACTATCCATTTTAATAATTTCTTTGAGTAAATCGATTACAATCGTATCACAATGTCAGGTACTGACAACTTCACAATCAATATGTTAATTATCTATATCTGATCAATAACTACTGACTACTATTAAAGTAGAATAACAACCGACACATTGATGCCGTTTTGAAATCCTGACCTTATAACCGTGGGGTCTCAGTTTTGCCAACTAAATTAAGCCTTATTGATCTGTCCCTTTTAATAATGTTTGGTGATAAATGCTATGCACGCAGGTTCGTGGAAAATGGTAAAGAAATTGTAAGAGAAATAGATGTGGGACGACCGGGATGTGGCGTGTGTTTCCTTGTGGAGGCCGAAATCTGGCTTAGATCAACTCTACTTAACTATGGGGTTTTCCCCTTATTATTGTTCTTCTCCTCATTTTCCGTGTGATATCTCATTGGTTTCTCCTCTCCCCTCACTGGATTATATATATTTTTCCTCCATTCCAATTCATGCGTGGGTCCCATCCCCTAATGAAATTGAAAACAAAAATGATAATTTTGTTTTTTGGTAATGTAAAAAAGAAACAAAGAATGTTTTAGATTATTGTTGACATAAATTTCGAGTCTAGAAAAAATAAATTTAAATCAAAATAGTTACGATCTCTGAAAATGACAGTTGTCCATTAATTCTTCTCTTCAAATTGTGATTCAAGTACCAGAAGTTTTTTTTTTTTTTAATACATAAATCACAATGTACGTTGAACTATGGTATCACAACTCCAATAGAAGAGAGTTTTGGGTTGAATCGTTTGAATTTGTTGTATATATGTGTTATGTTGTGTGTATGTAATGTGTCTGTAGTATACAGCGGGGATCCCTGTTTATAGGCATGGCTTAGGTAGTTAGGGCATAACTTTTAATGGACTTAAACTTAACAGTTTTCGATATGAATTCACTCCTAAAGAGATGTACTCAAACATACTTAAACTTAATTAGTGAATTCAATTTATTAAAAAAAAAAAAAAGGTATTATCTTTCGTGAATATGCATAAATCCCAAATTTAGGGGCGTACTGCATATTTATCTTGAACAGATGTGAAGCCCAAATTTTTTATTGACTTTAATATGGAAATCGATTATTGGTCGATTAATAAAGTCATTCGTCGACTTTGTGACATGAGTTATAATTTGGATGATAGGATAAAAAAAAATCAGATATTAATTATACTTATGTTTATTTTAGGGTTGAATAATTCAAACCCAACTATATTTCAATAATGCAAAATAAACACCTTATTTAGATATATTGAAATACTTATACAACTTAATAATAAAAAGTGAAGGAGCCCAATTAATTGATAATTTATTCCACAATTTCAATGTGAAGAGTAATACTTGTAAACTTGTGAGCAAAGAAGTCAGATGAAACAGACAGGTAATTGAGAGGAAAATATAAGATCAATTCACCACCCAAATGCATTGCCATCGCCAAGTCAAGAAAGTGAGGAATAAAAGAGAGAGAGGACGTGAAGTTAGTTACAAAATAAGAGGAACCTTCGAGTTCACTTTTAATATTAATTTGTATTATTTCCTCGTCAAAAAGTTAATAGATGGGGATAGAGGAATTTACAACTTCATTAAATAACTGAAATGTAGACCAACCACCATTCAAAATTTTATCGATTTGTTTTTTTAAAGATTAAGGGGGCCATGATTGGTACGAGGGAATGAGGTAAGAATAAAATTGGCATTTTTGAATTTATTTCTATACATGTGATTGATATAAGTAAGGAAAAGGAAGGACTAAATACAGTTATCATTTCTGAAGTATTTACCCTACATCAATTATCCCCTAAAGTATTAAAATCTTCAAAAAAAAACTCTTACCTTCTAACTCCTTTCATTTTTAAGTTCAAAAAGTTCATTTTACCTTTACTAAAAATTGTTTTTTGAAAAAAAATAAAGGAATTTTTAAAATACGTAAACCACACTTTTTTGAAATATTGTCTAATTCTAGTTTCACTTGTTTATCGAGCTCTTTTTATTTTCGTAATCCTAAAGTATTTGGAGCTCATTTTATTTTAGTTTTTCTTGTTTGTCAAATCAAATTAAAAGTAAATTTATACATGCATATATATATATATTTACTTAAACAATTATACAATTAATAAAACCAAAAGAGTTGATCATGAGCTAATAAGAAATTATACAATTAATATATATATATATATATATAAAAATGGTAATTATATAAATGTGGTAATTATATGAATGTATAAGTTTATTTTTAACTTGCTTTGACAAATAAGTTAAACTAAAATAAAATGAGTTTCAAATACTTTAGAATTATAAAAATAAAAAGAGCTTGATGAACAAGTGAAAATAGAATTAGATAAATCTTAAAAAAAAAAAAAGAGTGGTTTTGGTATTTTAAAAATTCCTTTAATTTTTTTTTTCATAAATCAATTTTTAGTAAGGGTAAAATTGACTTTTTTGAACTTCAAAATCAAAGGTGTTAGAAGGTCGGGGTTTTTTTTAAGGTTTTAATACTTTAGGGGGTAATTGATGTAGGGTGGATATTTCAGGGGTGGTAACTATATTTAACTCAAAAAGGAATTGGTCATTTTTAGGAATTTTTAAGGGATTAGTGATTTCATACTCGCACCATGGTATTACCTATTACTATTATGTTGGGAATGAAAAAGAAAAATAAAAATTCCTTGACAAAATTATCCTTATAAACCAAAACAAAACATATTTCTATCATCATATTCTTATTAAACGTTTTTATTTTTTTCATCTTTCACTTTCTCTCATCATTTTTGTGGTCTTCCAATTCTCTTTTCGTCTTCTTCAAGTATATAACTGTCAAAATTATCAGGTAAATTTTATTGGCTCTCACTTTTCTTCTTGTATGATTATTCATTATTTTATTTTATTTTTTCGTTCATGTTGGAGTACTACTAATGAATAAAAAATCATATGATTGTAATGAAACACATAAAATAACATATAAAAACAACTAAAATGATATGAAAAATCGACCAATATCACTTCACTCATTAGTCGGTTTCAGCGTCCACCGTGTTTATTTAGAATTCATCCCCCGACCAACTTCCTTACTTTTATTAAGCAAATTTTGTTAGTATATACCACACATATTTTCTGAAAATGATTTCATATTACTATTTTACAAGAAATATTTATCATGATAATCTAAATGTGAGATTGTTTGGTATTTAATTTTGAATGTCAAATTATTTTTTTATCAAATATTGAGACAAAGTAGTAGATGCGTTGTGATTAAATTAAGATTATTAATTTGGTTGTTCATATCAATATAATATATTTTACAGAAAAATATTATCTATGTGTTCTAAGTAAATAAATAAATTATCTCATAGATTTTTTTTATTCACATATGAGATGTTTTATAAATTGCTTATTACCTTCTATAAGTAACTTTTGAAAATACTATTATTATAAAACACATTCAATGTTCCCAAAACAAAAAATATATTAAAGGGCAAATTTATCATAAAAATAATTTCATTTCATTAATAACCATTCCTTTCTGGTCACCAATCATGTGAATGGAATCAATTAAGGAATGATAATTTGATTGCCTTCTATTCCTTGTGTATACCAATCATAGGAACGCTATTCAAATATGATTCATTTTCCATCCTTATTTCATTCCTAACCTCACTCCATCCATTCCATTCAAATATGATAAAGGTTCGTTTGGTTGGATGAGAGGAAATGAGAAATGAAAATGCAAAGGAAACGAAAAAGAACAATAATTTTATTTTAAGGTTTTGGTTTGATTGAAAGATTATATATATGGGTAATAGAATAAATGAAAACAAAATATTTTTTTTTTATCCTTTTAATCTTATACTTTCGCCCCATACGAGTAATAGAGTAAATGAAAATAAATCAAATTGAACTCCGAAAAAAATTCATGTACATCCAATCCCATACATCTAGTTTTCTTATACACCCATCCTATTTTCACCTAACCAAACAAGCACTTTAAAAAAATTACCATGATTTTAACATATTAAGCAAACAACAAACATTTAAGTTCTACCTATTACCCAAGCACATGACAAAACCAAATACACTTTACACATGATGGAGCTTCATAAAAAACCCAGAAACAGGTAGGTTGTGCCGTTGTGGTGGAATAATCAGAGACTCTTCAGGTAGTTTATAATGACAATTTCAATTTAAATTTATTTATAATAATTAATTTGAACATGACATAATAGTTTAAAAAAATAAGAAAATACATTTTAAAAAAAAAGGTTCTGATCAATTAAACTCAACTGATCTATAGAATAGACAAATTTTGTTTGAATTCAAATAGTAAAAAGAAAATTCTTGGAAATCATAGTTGAACTTAAATTTAAATGGAAAGAAAATATACTTTTTTCACACACCCCTACCCAGATTTAAGTTTAAATTTGGACTCAACACCTCTCCTAGTATATTTCACTTCAATCACGAAAAGATAACCCCCCTCTCTCTCTCTCTCTCCCTCTCTCCCTTCCTCCTGGGAAGTGGGAACTACAGCGCCCCCCACGCCCACCAAAAAAATCAAAAAAACTCTTTTTAAGTAAGAAAAATCAAAAAGAAATATAATAAATGGAACATGAACAAGCTGTTTTCAAAAGCATCAGGTTTACATATATCAGATACAAATCCACAACAATACAAGCTTCAACAGCCATACATCTGAACATCCAAAATGGGCAAGCCTCAAAGTGTCAGCAGAATGCGAAAAAACGTCACACGCTTCAAAGTCTCACACAACGAAAAGCATATTAAAACCAGTGCCAACCAGTGCCCATCACACGCTTCAAAGTCTCACACATGAAAAGCGTATTAAAACCAGTGCCCTTAGCAGTATGATAGTTTAGGGTGATAATGTTCCAAACCAGTATTATTCCACTTCCCCTGCAAGTGATCCAAAGACAACATCACTCGTTCAATGATAATGAAGCCAATTGCTCAGCTGGGTTGCTGGCCTGCTGCTGAGACACATTCCTAAGAACATCCATAGCCTCTGCAACCTTAGCTTTGAGAGCTTCTGGTGACTCCAAAAGGTGCAAAACCTCTGTCTGATCCATTTCCAGAAGCATGCCGGTGACCTTAGCTGCTGTCTCAGGCTCCAGTTGTTCGACAAGTGGGTATAAGTTTTCACCCAACATCTGCATAATTCAGTCATGTTAACATGGCATCAAAATATAAGCAATGACCCATAACCAATCCACCCATAATAGCGTGGGAAAGGCAAACAAGAGGTATAAATTGGAATAAAACTGTGCCTACAAAGAGAATTTGCAAGTGAGAGACATAGAAGTATATGCTCACCGTCCTCTGTTCGCTGGGAGAAGCATTTGCAAGGGCAGATGCCAAAGCTCCGATGGGAATTGGCTGCGGCATCCCCACATCACGCAATGGCAAGCCACCCATTTCATATGGGACTGGAATCATCCCACCTTGCAAGGGAACATCAGGCATGCCACGACCAGGAGGGTAGCGATAACCACGCCCCCTTGGAACCATCTGCACAGAAGAGTCAAATAAATGGTGCAACAAAGGTTTAAATATACAAACGCACAAGCCAAAGTACCACAAACCTGCTGTTGCATTACGGGAACTGGCTGTGGGCCCTGTTGCATTTGAACAGCACTACCTCTCCTTCCACCAGGACGTGGACCTTGCTGCCCTTGTTGGACCATAGGCACAAACATATTGGGCATAAGAGGCCCACCAGGCCTCATACCAGGTACAAGTTGCTGTTGATACCCAAACCCAGGCTGAAAAGAGAGGCAAGGCATAAATACATTTAAACATCTTTCAGTCATGAAAATTGCCCCAACTCATATCAGTTCAGATTGTTGCTGGGAAAATATGCAATTCAATTCGGTTGTGGGCATCAGTGGCATGCTTAAGTTGAAGTGAATGATTCAAATCAGAGTTCACTTGCATATTCCGAATCACTAAGTTGTAATAATGAAAACCAACAAACATTGGTTCTATGATATCGTAGATGAGGACAAAAGAATTACAGATCTCAATTCCGTTATTTCCAGTGTCTTACTTCATTTGAGAATTTAGCCCCTGCAAATGGTAATGGATCTAGGGACTGGTTTCCTAAATAGGCAGAAAATGGACATGTATCTTGAATTTCAGAAATAAAATAAAAGTAGGAGCAGAACAAATGCGTTTCAATTTCAGAAACCAAAAGAAACGTAATACACATTTATCTTTTTCTCCATATAACAGCCTCTGCCTTCCTCAAAGAGCAAGAAATAGTTAGCATACCATCAATATCAGTCACATAAGAATCGTATAAGGCCCATTATACAAGAATTCCTCAAACAATTGAAATCCAACATGACTTCAGAATTATAAAAAGAGCATTTCAAGATTATATTACTTGGGGAGGAATAATGGCAGGTGGAGGTTGTCCATAGAATATCTGTTGCCCCATACCAGGACCACCAGGAGCATACATTGGTATACGAGGAGCGACAGTAGGTGCCACTGTAATTGGCCTCATTTGAGCAAATTGAGCCTGGATAAAATCATAAGGGAAATCAATGTTTTCATATAACAATTACATAAAATCACCAATATCCTGAGCATCTAGCTTGTGCTCAATCAGCGTAAACCGGAAACACGAATAAAACCAATTAAACAACAAGAAAGCTTTTCAAGAAAAGGAGGATCGGATAGGGTGAATTATAGCCATTTAGTTTTTCATTTCTCATCCCTAGGCCGCTAGATAGCAGATTCAAAGAACAAAAAAAACCTTGATATGTACCTGTAGCCGTGCTCTCCTATCTTCTTTCCTTTGAGCAAGTGCAACATAAAGAGGTTTGCTAAAAATCATCTTGCCATTCATTTCAGAAAGCTAAAGAACAAATAAATATAGAGAATCAGTCATTAATAGATAATAAGGTGGAAAGGCATAAGTAATACAACGCATGAGAATAAACTCACAGCTCTCGAAGCCTCTTCAGGTGATGAGAAAGCAACAAAGCCTGATCCTCTGCTAATTCCTTTTGGATCTCGCATCACCTATATAGACAGTGGAGCAAATGCAGTAAGCTATTGCCTATATATGATAATAATTTCAATGATGAGGGATGCCAATAACCAACCAAAGGTTGAAACCATCCACCAACCTTGCATGAAGTTATCGAACCAAATGGAGAGAACAATTCCTTTAGCTTATCATCATCAATGCTATCATCTAAGTTTTTCACATAGAGGTTTGACCCCTGCGACTTGTCAACTGCTTCCTTCACACTCTGCTCAAACCGGTGTTTCAGTTCTTGCTCCCGCTCAGATTTCTTTTGGGCTCGCCCAACATACCATTCCTTGTTATCAAATTTCTTGCCATTAAGGGACTCAACAGCTCTAGCAGCATCATCTGTATTCTCAAAGTTGACAAATCCAAAGCATTTTGATGTTCCATCTTCATTTCTCATCACCACTATGCTGTTGATTGGTCCAAATTCACTAAATGCCTTCTGAAGATCTTCTTCAGTTGTTGATTCAGACAAATTCTTCACAAATACATTAGTGAATTTGGTTTTGTCTATTGACATCTGTCTTTCTTGCTTGCGAAGGAAAGGTCCCACGTAAACTTGCTTCCCGTTCAATAGCATGCCATTGAGCTTCTCAATAGCGTTTTGTGCAGATTCCTCACTAGCATATTGCACAAAACCATAGCCCAAGGACTGACCAGAAGAATCTGTTGCGACTTTGCATGAGAGAATGCTACCAAAGGAAGAAAATGTATCGTGCAGAGCTTTGTGGTCAATTTCCTTGTCCAGATTCTAGCCAGAACAAATTAATGTCAACCAGTGAGAGCAGTAAAGAGAATGATTCCAGCCTTCCAGAACGTTGTTTAACTTACAAACTGTAAGCTATCAGATACATGGGATCCATGCAACTAAAAATTGAATAGGAGATAGGAGACAGTACCTTAATAAAAATATTTCCAGTACCACTTCTGCGAACACTGGGGTCTCGATGAGAATACATTATCCTGATCGGTTTTCCATTGAGTGGAGTGAAGTTGAGTTCTATCAATGCTCTCTCAGCTAGGATGAACATAAAGGAAGAATGGTTAGGCATGGCATCAAGGCAGATAAAGGTTAACCTGATAGCTCCGGTTCAAAAAGCAGCTAAGAGGGGAAATCTGGCTACAAATATATGAAACAAAGGCAACCAACTAAACATGAACAGTCATGTACAGATGCAAATACATATTCAAATGCCAAGCTCACCATAGCTCTAAAATTAGGACTGTTGAACATGACAAATTAAAATATCAGCTTCATCTTATTTATTCGTATGGGGACAATGTTCAATTAACACTAAAAGCATTTTTATGAGATGCTAACCGCAATAGTTAGTTTTAAATTTATAACCTGAACAGCATAAGGAAGAGAATGCCATTCATTTCCACAGGCGACAAGTATGCCCTCCATGCAGTTGGAAGCAACAGCACAGCTTGCTGTCACCAATGAGTAAGAGCAAAAATGACTTCAAAATAGGATTAGGAGCACATACCCCATCATAATTATCATCATCCCCAGTTTTTTAATGCCTTTTCACCTAACCAGATTGATGAAGACATTAAGGTGTATATATGTTAATTTCTATCTTGTTAGAATAAACTCCATGGAACTTGGATAGCTTTGTTTATCGTATTGAAGTACTCCTCTAATCACTTAAAAGTCAAGTGATAGAAATATGATATTGATTTAACCATACACAGAGCTAAGATAGAAACTCCATTCAGACTGTGTAATTGATATGGTATGGAGCCAACATAACAATCAAATACCTCACTCATCAGGCACTATTCTTTTTTTGTTACTGATGGTTGTAGCTGCATTATGCTATTATTATTCTAACGGTTGAGTAGTTTCGCCTATTAACCGAGTCACCAAAATTCTCCTCTATCTTAAACACAAGTAGGACAGGTATGCAAAAATAAGAACCAGCAAAATTGCCGCCAGTCTTTGAAATGCTATGGCTCAGCTTTCTTATGGGCCTCGGCTGTCTATGCTCTGTAATTTATACTTTCATCCTAGACATGCCAAGTCTAAAGCCTGATCATAATCAGTTCAGAGGAAGAGCGAAGTCTGAAGCCTGATCCTGATCAGACACTTGACATCTGAAGCTGCACTAAAATATTACCATCTACATAAATAAAGTTGTCTGCAAAAATTGACAGTTAACTCAGCGTAATGACGATTAAAATCATCATTTATCACTTAAATAAAGTTATTTTCCAACTCAACATTCCATTTGCAAAATTGAAATTTTAGAAGTAAAATAAAGCCAGCAGTTCAAATTTGAGTTAACAATCAACAGGAAAAAAGGGGGGGAGGGGAGAGAAAACGGAAACTGTCAAACGACATTATGATGTAAATTTGTGGACATAATATAAAGTAACATAGAGTTCACAACTTCATACCATCTTGAGGGTTGCCGTAGTTGACGTAGCCATATCCAAGTGAGCGCCGGCTAGTCAAATCCCTACAAACCCTAACCGACAGCACATCCCCCATCTGGCTAAACAGATCGTAGAGTTGGGAATCGGTGACGTTTGCGTCGAGATCGCCGACGTACAGAGAAGTCACGAACGGCGCGCCACCAGACGACGCCGCATTCACCACTTGCACCTGAGGCTGCATCTGAACCTGCGCTGCCATCAATTCAACTAAACAAGCCCTAGTACAACAGACAATTTTTTTTTCGAAGAGTTTGTAATTTTTTTGGGTTTTTTTCTAATTACTTCCCTCTCCTCTTTTTATTATCAAAATCAAAGGCAAAACAAACTGATTTAATTGCTTGACCGAAAGCGAGAAAGAATATGAGATTGAGAATTTCTTTTTTCAACCAAATTTTCTATTTTTTATTTTCTTTTTGCGTTTTTAATAAAGAGAGGAGAGGGAAGGGTTCATAGGTCGGAGATCCGACGGGGTGAAGGAACAATCACCGCCAGCAACGACGGGCGGCGACGCCGATAGATGGCGGAGATAGAAAAGATGAAGAATTGGAGGGCAGGTTTGAACTGCGCACTACAAAAATTTTAAGAATTTTAGGGCGGCGTTATTTATAATGGGCCGCGGGATAGGGGATTAGATGTACTCACTCAAACCCTAGACAATCTGTGATACGAGATACGCTCCGTCGGATCAGTCAGAGTGGGCCCTGATTGGATTGCAGAGATGACGTGTTCAGAGATCAGCGTCCTTTTCTCTATTGGCTGGAAATTTAAATACGGACTTCGCAGTAGTCAAACCTACAGGCTACAACAGTTTACACATCTACGCAAGACAAGAAGCAATGTCTAAATTTATTTTAAAAATATTAATTGTATGGACATGTTATTTTTGTATATACATAATAAATAATTTTTTATATTTAAAAATATATCTGATGTCCCCTCAAAATTTATCGTGCTAGCCAAGAGCTAGGAGTAGGCCTTTAAGCCAGGAAATCGAGCAGGCCAAGGCCATCAAACCCAAAACAGTAAGGCTTTTTTATATAAGCTCAGTTTTCATACACCAACCTGGCAGGCCCACGGAAAAGGCTCGTACAGCAAGCTCAGTGATCAAACAATTCGGATTCCACATCACACAGCTAGACCACATATAAAGCCACATCATACTAAAAAATCTCATTCAGATTCCCAGTAGATTGCACAGACTCCGAATCTTTCTCAGTAAGTAACTGTTTTCCCAGAAAACATGGCAGATGTGCCAGGATTGACTCAAACGGCTATATCTTCACCAATTCAACTTCGATTCTCATGCGGTTTGTTGGGTTGAGAAGCTGACTTCTCAAAGTTTCCAACAATATAAGGCACTTATTGTGATTGACATTTTTTTTAATGTTAATTTGTAACAACAAAATGTTCTAAAATATGGGTTCAATTACATATTAAATTCATAGATTAGATGATGAGAGAAATAGAGGAATTACATTTGTCCCACATAGGAATATGATGGGAAAGTGTGGAGCTTTGATAAGGATATAAGGTGTATGTGGGGTGAGTATTTTTACATTCAAAGTTGTCCCACATTGGAAGTTTAAGGATAACTTAAACTCCTTATATTAAGTTCAATATTCAATTTGTGTTTGAAGTGTTACGGAGACTAGAGTAAACATGCGGTTGCTCCACACGCGCGCTGTCTCCGCCTGCCCGGCACGACGCGAGCGTTAGGGCATTTGGGCGAAGTCTTAGTAGCTATTTTTTTGCAGGTAAAAACATTTGGGTTTTATGGATTAAAACGGAAAAATGGTTTTCAAATGTTTAGTCAAAAATTCGGTATTAATGTTGCCTTTATTATTCTTAATGGCTAATGATTATTGGCTTAATGGCTTTTTAAAGCCTGGTTAATGCTGCTACAATTTCAAGCCTATAAAAGGTTGGGCATAACACATTTCAATTAACATAAACAATCTGAAGCAAATTTAGAAATCTTCATCTCTCGATTGCTCTCTTCTTTCTCGGGTTTTTCTCATAAAATCCGAGTGTTTTGATCCTCACAATCCGAGCTTCAAGCTCAAGTTTTTATAAGGTTTCTGAGTGTTGTTTCGAGGTATTCTACGGTAAAAGTGCATACCGTTAGAACGGAAACCATCTTATTTTGGAAGAAGTTGCGTAGTACCCGTGTGCACATTCGGAATGGGACGTATAATTTCTTCACGGCAAGCAGAATATATCTGTGATTCGATTTGGTGAAATTCTTGGACCGAGAATTGTTACGATACAATTCTCGTTGTAAGTCTTCATTTATTTTACCGTTAAACAACATATCTAATTGTTTTGTTTATCAATTTTGTTCCAACGTGTTTGTCGTGTTTTTGGTTTCAAAACTGTCTTATAAAAATCTGATTGATTTTCAAAATGATTACTAAGATTGTCTGTGACACTTTTTCCAATAATCTTGAAGAAATTAATTATAGGTTTTGAAAAATCAAATTTTTGGTTGGAACGAAAATAGTTGTTGTTTTTGATTTTATAAAATTCGGAATTTTGTTTTTTAAAATATGTGGTTTTACTTTCCGCTTCTTACTTATTAAAATGGCCGAAGCAATTTCCGTCGCTATTCCGATCGCCCCAAAAGTCGACTTGTCCAGGATGCCGGAAAAGTTTCTGGGCCAATTTTTCAAACGTTGGCAACAATGAATGAAAATTTGGTTGACGATGAAGGGACTTCTGTCGGTAATTCAGGTGACTTGCCCTGAACTAACTGAAATCGAACCTAAGATAACTGAGATTGCTCACTGGACCGAGCGGGATCAAATAGGCCGAGGAGCTATTTTGTCAACAATGTCAAATACGTTCTTTAATGTCTATTGTTCCGACTCTTACACTGCAAAAACTGTTATGGGTTGAGTTGGGCATGAATGTAATACTGAAGAGCAAGGGCTCGAAAAGTATTTTGCTTCCAAGTTCATGAGGTATCAGATGGTCGAGGGAAGATCTATAACTGAACAGACTCATGAGATTATCAATCTTGAGCATTCTGTATTTGATGCTGAGATGAAGGTTCCCGAGAAGTTTCTGGTCATGACCACAGTGGATAAATTCTCAAGTCTTGAAAAAGTTTGGCATGACACTCAAACATCAGAAAGGGAGAATATCTCTGAATGATCTTATGGTCACAATTAATATTGAGGAAGAGCACAAGAATCAGACCCACAAGATGCCTGTTGAGCATCAATCAAGGGCCAATTTAATAATCGAGAAAAAGAAAGTGAAAGCAATGTAATATTGTTGTTTTTGATTCTATTGTTTTGAATGTCGAATCTACTTCTTTGTGGCATAGTAGATTAAGTCATTTAAATTTGGGTTCAATCAAACGAATGATGAATTTTGATTTAATACCTAGTCATAAAATTGAACGAGGTCACAAATGCGAAATTTGTGTAGAAGCTAAACAAGTTATGAAACCCTATCAATCAGTTGAAAGGGATTCGAAAATACTTGATTTAGTTCACACTGATATTTGTGAGTTCAATTGGGTTTTGACTAGGGTCCATAAGCGTTATTTTATTACCTTTATAGATGATTGCAGTAGTTACTGTTATGCCTTTCTCATGCGTAATAAAGATGAAACATTAGATAAATTTATTTTGTTTAAAAACGAAGCAGAAACCCAAACTAGTAAGAAACTTAAACGATTAAGGTCTGATAGAGGCGGAGAATATGAGTCGAGTAAGTTTAGTGAATATTGTCAAAATTTTGGCATAATTCACGAAGAGACTCCTTCATATTCCCCTTCATCTAATGGAATAGCTGAACGAAAGAATAGAACTTTTAAAGACATGGTTAACAGTCTTTTATTAACCTCTGGGTTACCTAAGTATTTGTGGGGAGAGGCTTTGAATACGACTTGTCATATTCTGAATAGAGTCCCTCTGAAACACAATACGAGTACTCCTTACGAATTATGGAAAATGAGGAAGCCAAGCCTCAAATACTTTCGAGTGTGTGGGTGCCCAACAAAGGTACTGGTGGGCCCTAAGACTGTTGATGTTGTGTTCTTGGGCTATGTGGAGACAAGTTATGCACTGAGATTTATGGTTATTAAATCAGAAATTCCAAGCATTGAGGTCAACATAATAGTCGAATTTCGTGATGCTACTTTCCTGGAAGGTGTATTTTCCATGAAAACGGGAATACCTTCAAGTGTTTCACTTGATGATTCACTTGCCTCCATTTCTATTCCTGAACATGTGGAAAAGAAGACAAATGTGGGGGTTAATCCTAGTAGTACTAGTCTGACTCATGAAGAGTGAGATGAACCTAGACGGAGTAGGAGAGCTAGGATCGTCAAGGATTTTAGAAGTGACATTGTCACTTATAATATCGAGGACGAGCCCGTAACCTTCAAAGATGTTATGGTTTCTTCAGAAGTCAAGCATTGGAAGGAAGCTGACAAAAGTGAGATGGACTCCATTGTCCCCAACAGGACATTGGTGCTAGTCGATCTCCCCCCGGGGTGTACTACAATTGGGTGTAAGTGGATCTCTAAGAAAAAACTGAAACCTGATGGGACCATTGATAAGTTTAAGGCCAGATTGGTGGCTAAGGGCTTTAAATAAAACGAGGGAATAGACTATATCGATACCTATTCTCCGGTAGCGGTTGACTACAATCCGGGTGCTTATAGCACTGGCTTCAGTGTACAATCTTCCGGTTCATCAGATGGACGTGAAAACAACCTTCTTGTATGGTGAACTAGATGAAGAGATATACATGGACCAGCCTGAGGGATTTGTAGCTCATGGTAATGAGCACAAGGTATGTAAGCTTGTTAAGTCTCTCTATGGACTTAAACAAGCACCCAAATAGTGGCATGAAAAGTTTGATAAAACTATTCTTGCGTTTGGCTTCACCGTGAATGAGAATGACAAATGCATTTACTGCAAGTATAGTAAGAGTTTAAACTCTGAATGGGGTCAAGTCTTTATAGACGAGATGCTAAGCAATGCATCCCTGGAGATGCCCAACTAAGTGAGTGTAGTTGTTTGGCCGCAACTAAGGAATGAGGCTATTCCTGAAAGCATTCATGAACATGATCAGGACACATAGCCTAACGTGTCAACCTTAAAGATTAACACAAAGCCGGTGGCTTGTTGTTACTAACAGACGCTGTCACAATCACGGGCTCAAATTCAAGGCTAAGTTCCATTTGACCCGGTGATAGCTAACGTTAGATAACTTAGGTTGTGGTTCAAACTGGAAGGTACCATTATTGAAAGCAAGACACAGAAGCTTGAGTTCAAATCCATGGATTTGTGGGGGATTGTTGTAATTGATATTTTTTTTATTTTTATTTGTAACAACAAAATGTTCTAAATTATGGGTTCAATTACATATTAAATCCATAGATTAGAAGGTGAGAGAAATAGAGGAATTACACTTGTCCCACATAGGAATATGATGGGAAAGTGTGGCTTTGATAATGATATAAGATGTATGTGGGGGTGAGTATTTTTACACTCAAAGTTGTCCCACATTAGAAGTTTAAGGATAACTTAAACTCCTTATATTAAGTTCAATGTTCAATTTATGTTTGAAGTGTTATGGAGACTAGAGTAAACATGGGGTTGCCCCACACGCGGGCCGTTGCCTGCCCGGCCCGGCCCGGCCCGGGTGCGGGCGTTAAGGCGAATGTCTCAATCTCAATATCTTTTGCAGCAAAAATATTTTGGTTTTATGGATTAAAACGAAAAATTGGTTTTCAAATGTTTAGTCAAAAAATCGGTATTAATGTTGTCTTTATTACTCTTAAAATCAGGTTTATAACCTGAAAATCTTGACTAAAAACTGCAGGTTTTGAAGTTCAAAAATGGCTGAATTTTGACTATTTTAAAAATGTTTTATTATGTTTTAATTCTGTTATAAAAACCTACTTAATGGCTAATGATTATTGGCTTAATGGCTTTTTAAAAGGGTGGGCATAACACATTTCAATTAACATAACAATATGAAGCAAATTCAGAAATCTTCCTCTCTCAATTGCTCTCTTTTTTCTCGGTTTTTCTCATAAAATCCGAGTGTTTTGCTCCTCACAATCCGAGATTCAAGATCAAGTTTTCATAAGGTTTCTGAGTGTTGTTTTGAGGTGTTCTACGGTAAAAGTGCATACCATTAGAATGGAAATCATCTTATCCTAGAAGAAGTTGCGTAATACCCGTGTGCACATTCGGAACGGGACGGATAATTTCTTCAAGGCAAGCAGATTATATTTGTGATTCGGTTTAGTGAAATTCTTTGACCGAGAATTGTTACGATACAATTCTCGTCATAAATCTTCCTTTATTTTACCTTTAAACAACATATCTAATTGTTTTGTTTATTCATTTTGTCCAACGTGCTTGTCATGTTTTTGGTTTAAAAAACTGTCTTATAAAAATCTGATTGATTTTCAAAACGATTACTACAATTGTCTGTGACACTTTTTTCAACAACACTCAACCTAATTCCTCCAAAATCGGGTTCAACACCAGCTATAAAAGGAGCACAACGTGCAGTCATTTGGGACATCTTACAAGTTACAACTTACAACTTTCATGACATCTATACCCTCTTGGCACTCACTTTGCACACGAATTTTTCTCCATTTGATATTTTTTTAAACACATTCTCACACGAATTATCGCTACAACATATCACTTTACCATTGTTCTCACTTTATTCAAGTTTCCCTTCATTTTATTCAGGCGAAACATTACTGACTTACGCATCAAAATGTTAACCCCTCTCTGCAGGTCAGTCTCCCCTACAATCTTGGGACTTTCGTGAAGATCCCTCGACATTTTATGGTGCTGCTGGACTGCGGTACGCATCAATATCGAAAGCTAAAAAAGATATTGTAGTTATGTTAAGATGACGTAAGATTATTTTTGTAAAAATAAATTAATTACAATTAATTTTGAAACTTTTCTAATTAAGGGTATGTGTCAAATTGAAAAGTTTGTATGACGGTGTCACTTAACATCGTTTGTGAGTGTAAATGGCTTTTATTTTTTATATTAGTATAGATTTATATGAATTCATGTGTTTTCATAAATGCTTTTTAAATTAAATTATAGTTTTGAAATAAATTAAGTATTTAAGTAGAATAAATTATTAGACTTTATAAAATTATTATGTTTTTGTAGTTAATATAAATAAAATCAAAATAGTTATTAACATTTTAACATAACTTATGAACTCCTTACTTTTTTTTAAAAAAAAAATAAAAAAGAGCTTACTTAATATCCTATTTTTAATCTCATGATTCAAGTTTTCAAAAAATCACCCTAACACTTTATAATATTTCATAAATTTTCAAATATTTCACAAAGTATTCAGAAATAAAGTATAAGTTCATTTATACGTGCTCTCAATCCAAAATCAAGTTTAATTAATTTATCAAAATGCAAATATATATATATATATATGTAAGTATTGATGAGTTAAATCTCTCGACTTTAACAAATTGACGTGTAGATTGAATTTCAGGAATAAATTTCCCAATGATTCATTCATTGGAGTTGTTCATCAACCATCATCCATAATATCAAATTTCTGAGCTCGTTAAGGTAGAGCGCTTGCTGCCTCTCCTCCAAATTCTCATATGCTCTTTGGCAGTGCGAATGCGCGCTTCTTTGCTGGCAGGATCCAGTGTTCTAACACTCCTCAAACGGAGGTTTAGCACTCTATGGCGCTCTTGAATCTCATTTTGCAGTAGCCCCGTTTCGTCAGATTTGCGAAAAGCCTGTTTGGAGCATCCATAACTATACGTGCGCATTGGGAAATGAACTATGTTCCACAAGCCTCCGACTCCTTAACTATCATACCCTGTTGACACCAATCACATCCATCTCATCTAGTAGCGGTTGCTCCCCGTGTTTGCGGTGCAACGGATAGGCAAGTTGGACTAGCCCTGTTGTCCTCAGGCACGGGTTGCTACTCATTTCTATGATCATATATGGATATATAAAGCCTTAGGGAACAATTCTTGAATCTAAAAAACCAGATTCTTAACAAACTTGGTTTATTAGTTTAAGTTGGGTGACGCACTCTGTTGACTGCCACTCCTTGGACGAAAGGAGGTTTGCCACTCATTTTGTTCAGCGTCTGTTGCAGCTCAAATGGCATCCTGCGAGACTCTTGTTCGGGAGTGTCTGCGCGCGCTTCGAAAAAGCGCTTTTCAGCTTCTAGATGCTGAAAAGCACTTTTGAGGTGTTTAGGATGCCAACTTCTGCTTCTGAACCTGCTACGGAAAGCACTTTTAAGCCAAAAGCTGGAAGCACCTTGGGGGGTGCTTCTAGCTGCTTTGGCTTTTTTGTAAATAAATTCAACTTATTTTTAGACTACTTTATCCTCATTATAATAATTTCGATTCAATTTTATAATTTTAATGTCTTTTCAAAATTGCTCATCTAAAGTTGATGTTAGAAATTTTAAATAATTTGAATAAATTAGTACTAACAAAATTTATAATTTCACATGTTTAATATTTTAAAATTTTACTATTTTATTTTCTATATTATATGATATTATTCCTAAATCATAGAAAAAAAATTAAATTGCTAGGATTAGTTAAAAAATAATAATTATTTTGTCAATATTGTAAGTTTATTTATTGTTCATGAATGAACAATTATATTACATAATAGGAACATTATTGAACTAAACATCCGGTTTTTCTATTAATATTGAATATTTTAATAATATAAATTATACTCATTTCGTAAAAAATTAAATATGAGATATACTAATTGAAATAAAAATTATTATTTTTGTGGAAAAATAATTATTATAATCAAGAGATAAGTGCAAATATTAAGGCAATAGCATCTGTTTAATAATGAGGACAAAACGGTCTTTAATCAATTAAACGTATTTTAAAAGTGCTTTTCTCCCAAACACTACCAATTTAGCTTTTATCTGCTTTTCACTTTTTTTTACAAACACTACCCACTCTTAATTCTGCTACAACTTCCAACTTTTTGTACAAAAATCACTTCTTTGAAAGCAGAAGCTCTCGCAAACACTCCCTTCATCTAGTCCCCTTCTTGAAGAATTTCATAAATTGAAAATAACGTATTTCTTAAACCTTCCAAATAAAGAATGAGAACAAAGCCAAGAATAAGGTAGATATTGTTTAAGAAACCGATGTTACTCAATTCAAACTCGGGTAAATTACATTAACACTCTCTGTACTTTATAAAATTATAAATATACTCCTTGAGGTTATAGTTGTAATTACAACTACACCCCATGTTCAGAGGTAAAGTTTTATATACACACCTCTTGAAAAATGTTATACTAACACACCTTAGAAAGTGTGTGTAACTGTAATTTTATAAAAAAAATAATAATATTTGTGTATTTTAACCTAATTTTGAATACTGTAAATGTAATTTACCCTCAGACTATTCAAATTTTACTCTAGAAAAATATTTGTTAACTTTACAAAGTAGGCAATTTAAAAATTTAAAAAAAAAAAAAAAGGTACGGCTTGATTTTTTTCAAGTGTAGGGGAAAAACAGCTTTATAGGTTACAACTGTTTTTCAAATATATCTAACAGCTGCACGTTAATCGACAACCACTCGTTTTAGCCACCGCGCCATAACTTTGCGGGTCCAAACGTCCACAAAATGTCGCCGATCCCCACCAATTGCTTGGAATAATTAGGGGCGTGTTTGGTACTATCCAAAGCTGGATTAAAATTTGAGAAATAAGGGTTCTGGGAATAATTAATGCTCCACTAAAAGGATTTTGCACTAAGGCTGATAATTTTTATTTTTAAAAATATTTGGGAAATAATTGATAATATGAAATACTCGTATTTAGCACTACTACCATACATATAAGGTTGTTTGCAATAGCTTATATTTTTTTATGGAAATAAATTACACAGAAAATTGTAAGTTAAGTAATAACAAAAGTTGAAGCTTTTAAAACAAAAGTTAAAAGTGGAAAAAAAATAGTTTGTAGTTATAATGTTTGAAAAAATAACTTAATACTTACAATTTTATCAATAAATTCTAGAAATTTGTGGGAGTTGCTTGTAATTTTAGTTTAAATCAATTTAATTTAAAGAGTTCAAAGAAATAAAAGCTGTAAAATAAAAATATTTTTTCAATTTTTTTCACCGATTAGATGATAAACATTTATTTTAAGTTATTGCAAACTCCTCAATGGTATAGAGTGTCGACTCTACTATATATTGCGCATAGGAAAAAGTATTTAATTTGATGTAGGCAACCATCCCACATTGGTTGCAAATTAGGAGATTGAATGGTTTATACACCCTAAGGTCCAATCTTCATAGCGAGATGCCTTTTTATGATGAAACCATGAGGCTGATACAAGGTCAGACCAAACAATAGCTCGTGCAGCGTGACACCGATACTTTTCAAAACAAATTCGTGAGGCTCACACGAAGCCAAAATAGACAATACTCCACGCAACGCGGGACTGATAAGCTTAAAAACTGAGAAAAAAAAGTTTAATGGAATAATAGTTAATAAGCAATATTGATGCATACCGAAATTCAATAACACCAAAAAGTCGATGAATCTTCATGAAAGTCCCAAGATGTAGGGAGGACTAACTTGAATGAGCGGTTAGCACTCTGATATTTAAGTCAGTCGAGGAACCTTCATAAAAATCCCAAGATGCAGGGAGGACTAACCTGCAATGAGCGGTTAGCACTCTGATATTTAAGTCAGTAAAGTGTTGAAGTGTGTAAAAGTGAGCTTAAAATAGCTCAAAAGTAGAGAGAGTCCATGTGATAGTAAAATGGTGATGTAGAGAAAATGTTACTTGATAAATGACTGTACATTCAGTCATTTTATGATGGCTTGTGTGCCCGATTTCGGGGGAATTACCTTGAGATCCGTGCGGTGTTGGAAAACTTGAGAAGTCAGCTATCTTTTCCAACAAACCGCATGGAAATCGGATGAGAATTGAAGAAGATATGATTGTTCGAATCAACCTTACCAGATCTGCCACCTTTTTCGGGAAGTGATTATCTGTTCAGAAAAATTTGGATTCCAGCCAGCCCTTTAGGAATTTGAATGAGATTTTTTAATATGGCATGTCCCTACGTATTAACTACCTATACGTCGTGAAATCAATTGCATAATAATTACATAATTGATCATGTGATAATCACATAATATTACAACTTCCTCTTACACGGCAAATATAAAATGCTTATGAAATTTATTTGGATTCGACCATTCTGGTTCGTATAGGAATTTTTCTCATCGGACTTGCACTTATCTATTGACGTTGAGAAAGAGTAAGAGGAAGTTGTATTTATTACGTAATTGTTCCGAGTTAGACCAAACACGTCCTAATCGCCTCACGGAACACCGACCTTGCTGGCGTTTTCCTTAACAAGAAAAGTGTGACATAATACTCTCCACACACAAAAATCAACCGTTCAAAACACACACAAACTCCGTCCGGAACGTGAAATATCTAAATCTTCCCCACATCTCTCTCACTCCACTTGAATCGTCGTTTCTGGCTTTTCACTTTTTCACACGCATCGGCATCTCGTCGCGCCTATGGACTCAATTCTTCTCGCCGATTTTCATGCCGTTTTCCCACGTTCAGGAGTAATTTCCGCCGGTAATGGCTCCAGTTTACCCTGCATCTTCACGTACTATAGCGGCTCCCCCTGCCTGACGCGCGCCGTTAGATGTAGTTCTGCTTCCTCCGGCCGACGGCGGCCACGTCGATTTTCTGAATTTCGTAGGCTGGATGCTGCTCCGTTCGCCACCGCCGGCACCACTAATTCTGTTCCCGTGAGTAATCAGTGCTTCTCTCTCTAAATCTTAGAATACTGAGATTTCTTTTTTCTGTGTGTAATTGGTAAAGATAACAATTGTCGAGCATATAATGTGATTGATGTTGGAGAAATATACGTGTGAGTTGCATAGTTGGAACGTACGGGCAGAGTGACTTGGATATCTTCCTTTGCTCTTATGTAAATGAAATCTTAGGCGGTCTTCAGCCATTCTAAAATTGTGTATTTGTTACTCACAGCCAAGAGAAGGAATCTACACGGTGGGGGATTTCATGACAACAAAAGAGCATTTGCAGGTTGTAAAACCTACAACTACTGTTGATGAAGGTATTTGCTGACTGTTTATTTGTTGTAAATTTCTCAATCCATTTAGTTGCAACTTATGAGTTTTATATGCACAGCTCTGGAGACTCTTGTTGAGAAAAGAATTACTGGATTTCCTGTGGTTGATGATGATTGGAAGTTGGTAACGTTCAATTTCCTGTATTGTCTTTGCATTGAAGAGCAGTTGCATTTTTCTGGTAGTATTTTGTAGATTTGCTATTGTTACATATAAATTTTGACAAGTAAGATATACTGCTGCAGGTCGGTGTTGTTTCTGACTATGATTTGTTGGCACTTGACTCTATCTCAGGTATTATTGAAGTTGTGAAACTATAATATCTTTTAGGTTTTTGCTAAACTATGCACAATTATAATGGACAGAGATAAGTCAGGTTTTCATGTAGTTTAGGACAGCAGAGGAAAAATATGTTTGTGATCATTTTAGATTAAACATTGTTCATTAATTGAATTGTACTACTTTCTTTCTGTTCACTTGTTTTTTCAGGGTAAATTGGTATTGACAGTTAAGTACCTTACCTAAGGGGTTATGTCTAATTATGTTATCTTCTCATCTGTCAAACTTAGGTGGTGGTGAACAGGAAACAAGTATATTTCCAGTTGTAGATAGCACTTGGAAAGTATGTATTACTCTTCTTTCTGTGTTTGAACTATGTATTCTTTGAATGATAAGAATCGTTTTCTTTTCTTGTGGAGACCTCTTAGGATGAGTTTTTGAAGTATAATGCATAAGATTGCTCTCTGATTCTCCAGATGAACAAAGCATGTGTCGCAGTTCTCTGCTTACTCCTGTTTTATCATATTTAAGGAAAATGACGACTATAATTTTCTTTGTTTTTACACACTATTCCCTGATATACATTTACTTCTAATTAATTCCTAAAGGGAAAGTAATTATTTTAGTGTAAATGGGATAGACTTTGAAGTATTAAGTGAAGTTTCACCATAGGATAAAAGAATATAGTGTTGTTTATATTTTATTTACATTAGATGGTGGAAGTGCTTCTTTTGTTTATTTGTTTTTTTCATTTTGCCGTAAAAAACATGTTCTATATATTTTTTGGTTCTTGACACGTGCTAAGAGCTATGATGGGTGCATGAATCTACTTGTTAGTCATTTAGAAGAGAAATACGATAATATCATTCTTCTGGATATGACATACTAATAGCATGTGATGCCATAATCGAGATATATTTCATAGAAGTAACAAATTGTCTGATCTTTGAACTTCATTCTCCATGTACTTATTATATACTGAATTGGATATGATGTGAGAATCAACTCAGGCTATCCTGGATAATGCTGCTTCTGGGACGATTTGGAGTTGATTGATTAGATGTTCTCTATTACTTCTATCAGTTTTTGATATTGTATCTGTTGCAGACATTTAATGAAATTCAGAAGCTACTCAGCAAAACTAATGGGAAGGTTGTTGGTGACCTTATGACTCCTGCTCCCCTTGTTGTGCGTGAGAACACCAATCTTGAGGATGCTGTGAGGTATTTGAGCTTTTTCTTCCAAACTGATTACTAATCTTTTTATTCATTGAAATTCATAGGTATGGAAGATATAGTTTCATTCCTTTACAACGCCTACTTTAGTTATGGTGATTAGGAGTTTGACCTGGGTCCCTTCATTGGTCAACTTGCAGTAAGGAGACGAGTTTCATGCCATTAATGATAAGAAAAATATGATGGCTGGAGATGGGGAAAATCAGGATAAGAAAGGTGGCTTATTGATAATGGTGAAGGAGAAAAATATGCATTATACTATTATTTTAAATAAAGAAGTGCATTTATTGAAAATTCGGTGAATTAGAAATTACCTTGAATTGATATCATGATGTTGGCTATTATCTCTCTTTATCTAACTTTTGGAGAGGAAAAGGATCTAGGAAGGGAGGAATGTCTTTTGTTGGAAAGTGGACTTGAATTAGCGCACAATCTTTGATTCAAAGTATTGTTGATTCTGATGTAGGTTATTGCTTAAAACAAAGTACCGCCGTTTACCAGTTGTAGATGGTGAAGGAAAGCTGGTAATGTGATTCTATTTCATTTTCTGCATATCTGATGCAACTATCCGCAGAAAGTAATTCTTACAGTTTGCTGTTCCCCATGTGTTAGATTGGTATTATTACAAGGGGTGACGTTGTTAGGGGTGCTCTTCAGATAAAGCAGGATGGTGGGATGTGATCAATCCTGGTCAGTACTGGCTATCTGCATTGTGTGAAAAATTCTCTGGCTATTCTAGCTATTATTAGCATCACTTGGTGGAAGGTATTTCCTGCTTGGTAGAGTCAAGGTCCCTTTTAAGCAATCACAATGTATGGAGGCAAGGTATTGATCATGCCCCACAACTGATTACGTCATTCTTGTGCTGCTTCTGCCCTGTAAATTTTTGCATTCACGTTTACTGGTTGGCAGTAGTTTAGAATCTAAGTATAGTTGAGATTGGAGATTTTATTAGGGAAACTCTGTCTATATTTCATTGTCTTTATAGCTGTTGTAAGAACAAATTTGTGGGTATAATGGTGTGATTTGAAGAGAATTTCAATTTATATACAAACAAGAAGTCCGTTACACTTATTATTGTGCTGTTATAATGTGAAGTGTACTAGAATCAGGAAAACTGGGAAATGTCATTTTTTCAGAAAATTAATGCCTTGTATTATCAAATTTTCCAGTACAACTTGCTCAGCCCTTTATAATGACACTACTGCATAGTTGTCTGATGTGAATTGCATTGGCGACAATCGCAAGCTCTGCCACCAACTCCAAGAAGATTCTGCCATCACCATAGATCTATTAGCTTTTCTGGAAATGCACCCGGCCTTTCTGGTGAGCACTTCACCCCCTGAAACTGCCTAGTATATTAATCTATGTGAGATTTATAAGTATTATTGTTATTATTATTATTACTATTACTTTATTTTGTTCCAGGGGTTATGGGTTCGGAAGTGTCGGTTGTCCTTATATTTGTTTGTTATTAGCAGGGAAAATCGTATTTTTTGTCCTTAGGGGGCCTTTCTCAATTTACTCTAATTTATTATGATTTTATCGCATTGCATCCATAAGTTGAAATTTTTTTCAATGTCAGTCATGTGCATTTTTCATCCAATAATCAACGGAAAATGTACGGAAATGCTAATGGCTCCCTTAATTATTAGACGAAAAATGCACGTGAGGACTGAAATTGAGAAAATTTTCAACTCATGGGATGCAATATGAGAAAATTGTAACAAATGGAACTAAATTGAGAAAAGCCCTAATATATAGGACCAAAAATACAATTTTCCCGTTATTAGCACTATATTTAATCTGTCTCTATAGATTATATATGGTCATGTTTAGTGTTTACTTCACACAATGGCTGTTCTTAGAAAAGCCATTTAAATCATTCAGGAAAGCCTTTGAAAGAGGAGAAGGAAACGGAAAAGTCATTTCATCCTATTGAAACTCTCAGAGTAGAGAAAATCAATCGCGTATTTACCCTTAAATTGAGGTGTGTTCTAAGAGTATAAAGCTAAGAGTAAAGAGTGTGCACCCGTATAAAGGTTGGTTACAAGATGCTACGATGTCAAGTGAGCCAAGCATACTTGAGCTTAATCTCTCTTGAACCATTTTCTTTAGTCTTGAATTTATTCGGATTTTGTCCTTCAAGTGAGACCATTAAATTTGGAATTTTGCCCAAATGAACTTCACTTAAATGTTCTTGTCATTCAAGAATGAGGATTGCACTTTTTAGTTTACAAACAATTTTACGTAAATGTAGTTATCCATATTTTATTGTAATTACACCTCCCTCTCCTGATATTTATTTGGTTAGAAATGATTGGTTTGACATATAATAAGTATGTAAGTCAATCGAGAGTAATTATAAATTTTTATTCAACTTTTTTATTGATGTCAATAAGACTTCGGTTCTCATTCATGCTCAATTTCAATTTAATTTCAAACTCCAATTTCCAGTTCTAGCTTCGGTTTTGGCAAGTATATAAGTTAATGATTGTTCGAGATATTGTTATTATTAATTGGATTTTCTGTTCTGAATCTTATTACATTTTCTATTTTATTTACTATATATAACATCTTTGTTCTTCTACTAAATAGAACTAGTACAGGTGGTACGCTCAAATGTGTGTGCAAAATTAATTTAAGATTTAAAAAATAATTATTATTTTAAAAATATATTAATTAGATAAATAAAATATTAAAAAATATAAAAAAATATGAGAAAATATTGAAGAAAAATGGGAGAAGAATAAAGGATGTGGAAGTTGAGAGGAGAGATAAAAATGAGAGAGAGAGAGAGAGAGAGAGAGAGAGAGAGAGAGAGAGAGAGAGAGAGAGAGAGAATAATATAACATTAAAATAAAAAAAAATTGGCAGACCACAAAAATTAAAGACACCAATAGGGTGCTCTTCAATTATATATAGTACTAGTGTGTACGACACACTCAAACGTGTGTGCAATTAATTTAAAATATAAATAATATAATTGTTAATTTTTTTAAAATATCTATGTTAGTTAAATAAACAAAAAATAGTAAAAAGATAAAAGTTATGGAAAGTGATTAAGAGAAGAGTGGGAAAGAGAGAGAAAGATTTGGATATTGAGAAAAAAAAACTGTAAATAATTTAAAAAATAAGAAAATGACAGACCAAATTTTAAGACACCTTATCACATAAAAAATGGCAGAAT
Source organism: Sesamum alatum (assembly GCA_034509735.1). Lineage (NCBI taxonomy): Eukaryota > Viridiplantae > Streptophyta > Magnoliopsida > Lamiales > Pedaliaceae > Sesamum > Sesamum alatum. The sequence goes on from JACGWO010000006.1 coordinate 1,808,652, forward strand.
CAATGCACTAAGGTGTTCTTTAGGAAGGTGGCGGTGTGGCGAGCAACTCAGAAAAATTTTCAAATAAATGATTCACAAGGGAACCTTATCACAACGCCTGCCTTGGTTGCCCAAGAGTTTGTGGAGTATTTTCGCTTGCTATTGGGAGGTGTTCGCCGAGACAGTGGTGTGTCGCTGGCCTGCTTACAGCCACGGGTGCAACTTCCTCCATCGGCGACAGACCCGTTAATTGCTCCAGTGTTGGACCAAGAGATTAAAGATGTTTTTTTCAGCATCACGGAAGAAAGCGCGCCAGGCCCAGACGGATATTCGGCGTGCTTTTACAAGGCGGCCTGGCCGATTGTGGGCTCGGAGGTTTCTGCGGTCATTTGGGAATTCTTCGTCACTGGTCGGCTTATCAAGCAGATTAACGCAACCTTGCTTACTCTGATTCCTAAAGTTCAACTTCCTACCTCGGTGGCGGACTTTCGGCCTATCGGTTTGCTGCAATGTCCTCTATAAGGCTATATCTAAGATACTTGCACAACGGATGAAACCTTTTTTGCCGCTCCTGATTGATGAGACGCAAAATGCCTTCGTTCCCGGCTGACGGATTAGCAGCAACATACTCCTAGCCCAAGAGCTGCTACATGGTTACAATCAAAACCACATCCCACCTCGTTGTGTTCTTAACGTTGATCTTCGAAAGGCTTATGACTCAGTGGAGTGGGACTTCCTGCGAGAGGCTCTCGGGTTCTTCCGGTTCCCTGAGAGGTTTATCCAGTGGATTATGGAATGCGTCACCACGACATCCTTCTCAATTTGCCTTAATGGGCAACCGCATGGCTTTTTTCCGAGGGCTCGGGGTCTACGACAAGGTGACCCCTCTCGCCTTACCTATTTGTGATTGCCATGGAAGTGCTACACGTCTCCCTTTCATCTCGTTTGGCTACTACGCCGGATTTCCAGTTTCATTGGCGTTGTAAGGAGATTAGACTTGTTATGCTTTCTTTCGCCGACGACTTATTACTGTTTTGTAAGACACATGAACCATCAGTCGGGGTTTTGAAGGAGGGCCTCGCCGAGTTTGCAGCTTGGTCCGGTCTCCTCGCCAAGCCAGCTAAGAGTCAAGTCATCTTCTCTAAATCTGCTATTCTGCTTAAGCCCCCAATCCTACTTGCATTTGGCTTCTAGGAGGGCTCTTTTCCGTTCCGCTACCTTGGAGTTCCTATCAAATCGTCCCGTCTGAAGAAGGCGGAATATGCACCTCTTCTCCAGCGGATTGATCAGCGTATTATTCAGGGCTGGGAGACGGTAAAACTATCCTATGCCGCGCGGATTCAACTCATCAAGTCAGTTTTATCTTCTCTTCATATTTATTGGGCCGACTCCTTCTTCTTGCCGAAAGGGGTTGTTAAGGCTATTGAGAAGCGCTTTCGGCGGTTCCTTTGGCAAGGCTCCTCAGACTCAGGATGGGCTAAGGTTGCGTGGAGTCGCGTGTGCTCACCGAAGGACGAAGGCGGATGGGGGATCCGCGATATTTCTACCATGAACGATGCCTTGATGAGCAAACATTTCTGGGAGGTTCTACAGGTCGACGATAATTCTATTCGGCTCCAATGGATTCGACAGTACAGGCTGCCGAAGGTGTCAATCTGGACGGCTAATGAACGAGCCGGTACTTGGGGCTGGAGGAAGTTAGTTCGCTTACGCTCTCGTCTTGTTGCTGCAATTGTGTATTCTGTCGGAAATGGGGAAAGCTTCTGCCTGTGGCATGATCCATGGCTACCGAGGGGTCCACTTATCAGCCGGTTTCCTTCTGCTCCGAAGGATACGGGCATCCCGTCGGATGCCAGCCTCGCCACGATCATCACTGCGGCCGGTTGGCAGTGGCCAGATGCTCTTGCGGAACCGCCAGCCCTGCCTATGATTCAGGGTGGGCAGGACAAAGTGCAATGGGAAGGGTCTACTTCTCTTTTGACGACTCGTGCTGCCTACAGGTTTTTTCAGTTCGAGGGCGTCAAGTTGGCTTGGGCGCCGTTGCTGCGTGGGCCGCTTAAGATAGCCAGGAATTTATTCATCCTGTGGCTTGCCATTCTCCAAAGGTTGACAACAGGAGATAAGCCATGGATTCTCGATGAAGCGAAGGCCTGCGTTCTGTGCGAGGCGAGGGTCCTTGAGACACATGATCATCTTTTCTTCCAGTGCCCGTTCTCGCAGGCGTGCGTCTCACATTTGAGGCGTGAGGTGCGGTTCCGTTGGCCGGATAGGAGCTGGAACTCTGGGGTTCTTTGGGCGAGTAGACGTTGGCGGGGTAATCATCTATGGAACGCCGCTCAACGGGCAGTCCTCGCTTCGCTTGTCTATCGCTTGTGAAAAGCACGGAATGGCGTACGGTTGGGGGTGCTCAGGTCCGGCCGCTTGAGGTCACTCATGCAGTTCTTGAGGAGATAAAGCTCTGCATACTCGAGGAGGGACTGCGTTATACGCTGCAATCACATGTCCTAAGTCACGTTTGGCGTATCCCTTGTTTAGATTCAGGCTAGGTTATGTGGTGAGAGAGTTTTGGATTTGAGTGTGTAACATTAACGTTCTTTTTTTTTTTCTTTAATGCAATTTACCTATTCCAAAAAAATAAAATAAAATTGAGACACCAAATAGGTGCTCTTCAATAATAATAAAGTATAGATAGATAGATATTAATAATTTTTGTATATATGACATATATATTAAATGAAATAAAAGATTAAAAAATCCAATTCGAGAAACAACTCCTTTTTAAATTTTGAGACACAACGTGTTGCAGTTACTGTTCATTCATTCTCTCTTTCTATTTTTACTTAGTAATTTATGTCACACTTTATGTGTACATAAGTTTAATATTATTTAAAATAAAAAAATATATTTTTTATTATTTAATAAAGTATATATAAAATAATAAGTTTATATTAAATCTATAAAAAATACTGATAAAAAATAATATAATATTAGAAGAAAAAAGATGCAAAATACAAGGACAAAAAAAAAAATACCAAAAACTTGTGGGAGAGTTGTGAGTTGGATAATAAATAAAAAACTTAAATTAAATATTTAAATAAAAAACATAAAAATAATGCTCTCACTTAATAACGAAGTATAGATATATTCAGAAACTTCCAACCGTTTATAATTTGTAATTTTTGACATTTGATCATGACATATAAACCCATTATTAGTACTTGCAAGCCTCGACGTACCCCCACGAACCACTTTCCACTCCAATTTCAGTCTTCTCATTATTTGTTTCCTTTATGAAGATGCTACCTTTTCTGGTAGTTTATGGGTAGGAAAAATATGATTGTAGCAACAGCTTTTGTGGTCAGAGTGTGTGGAATGGGAAATAACGTCTTATAGTTAGTTATGATGTGTCCTCAAAGATTATACTTCTTTTATTTTCACGGAATATGATAGTTGGAATCATCGATTACAGTTACATCATGAGTTTCAGTCATTAACAATCAATATACGATAATTATAAATATCAAATATTTATAATTAACTAATAACGATTATAACAGTAGATGAACAACTATTATTAAAATAAACCAATACCCATATATTAATGAGATTCGAACTCATTACATCTTGGTCGTGGGCCTCAGCTTTCGCCAATTAACTAGACCTATATATTAAAAAGTCTGATTAATTCTGAAATCGGGTGGGATTTCATTCCCAAAATACGAAAGGACTTTCTGTTGTGTATCTGTACTATTTATTGCGGTTCAAACTTTTATAATAATTATCTTAGTTGGCAAAATATAGATTAACTAAAGTGGTTTTAGTTAAACTTGTTATTTGTTATAAATCATAATTTCTTTTTAATAATTAATTTTATCAGTATTTTTATTCATACACGTTCAAAATTAACTTATTTTATTAATTATTATTTTTTCTTCCTATTCGTTCAAACAAACATTACCAAAAACATAAATTATGCATACACATTTAGGTATGGTTCGATATGCCAACGTAATATTAAAAAACGAGCGAGACTGTGAGGATTTTAGGGAAATACCACTCTCATTTCCATTTAGAAGAACTTTTGACAAGAGGGTTTGATGCAATTCACCCTGTGGTAATTGCTTCATTTGAAAACACACAGGGATGTAAATTATTATTATTTTTTTCGACGGGGTAATTTGTGCATTTTCAATATCACAGGGAGTTACATGCATTTTTTTTTTCTTTTTCTTTTTTTTTCATAGAGGGTAGTTTACAGGAAATTCTAGCCCGGACCAGCTCGATCAAACCTGAACCAATCATATGCAAGTGCAATACACTTGCCATGTTATTGGTGTACAGTTTAGGGAAAATGACCAATTACATAGTAAGTGTATCACACTTGCTCTATGATTATTTTGGTTCTGCCAAATTTGATGCAGGCAAGAATTTTCCGTGGTTTACACCTATCACTGGGGTTGCTTTGCATTTTTCCGTTTGCCAAAATGACTCAAAATCATGTCCTGAGATGTAGAGCTTCCCCATCCGCATTTAGCATTTTGGAAAGAAACACAACATCCATATCTTCTCTAATCTCTCTATTCCAATCCCATAGCATAGCAGCCAACTGTCTATATATATACATGAACATGAACCCTCGATTTGAAATTGAACTTTCACTCCTCACCTTACAAGTTTCTTCCTTGAATTCCCATCACTTGTTCAGATCAAACACTTCCTTTTTCACTTAGCCACTAGAATGGATCAGCAGCACATCCTCCTTCTTCCACTAATGTGCCACGGCCACATGATCCCGACAGTCGAAATGGCCAAGCTCTTCGCCTCACGGGGCGTAAAAACCACCTTCATTACTTCCCCTGGATTAGCTGAACCAATACAAAAAGCTCGAGATTCAGGATCTGATATCGGCATCATCATAATCAAATTCCCACCTGAGGGATCAGGATTGCCTGATCACATTGTGAGCGTTGATCAGTTAACGTCGGATGAGCTAGTTTCGGGCTTTGTCAAAGCCCTGTGTTTAATCCAAGAACCTGTTGAGAAAGTCATCCAAGAACTCAGGCCGACCTGTCTTGTTGCAGACATGTTCTTGACATGGACTGTGGACACTGCAGCCAAGTTTGGCATCCCTAGATTGGTTTTCCATGGGACTGGCTACTTATCTCTGTGTGCTTTGGACAAGATGAAGCGCCACAAGCCTTTCAAGAACGTGTCGTCTGATTCAGAACCGTTTGTCCTGCCTGATCTTCCTCATCAGCTCGAGTTTGTGAGATCACAAGTGGCTGATTTTGATCTAATGGAAAATGGAAACGACTTCAGCAAGTTGATCCAGAAGACGAGGGAGTCGGATTGGAGAAGCTATGGAGTTGTGGTTAACAGCTTCTACGAGCTTGAGCCCGATTATGCTGATCACTACAGGAAGGTTTTGGGGAGAAAGGCGTGGAATATTGGACCCCTTTTCTTGTGCAACGATGGAGACGAAGCGAAAGCAGCAAGAGGGAAGAAGTCATTGATTGATGGGCATGAATGCTTAGTTTGGTTGGATTCGAAGAAGCCTAATTCGGTTGTTTACGTGTGTTTTGGGAGCATGGCGACCTTTAGTCCCTCCCAGTTGCATGAAATTGCTGGTGGGCTTGAGGCTTCAGGCCAAGATTTCATTTGGGTCGTACGGAAAAGCAAGAACAAAGACGAAAACGAAGAATGGCAGCCTCATGGATTTGTGGATAGAACGAAAGATAGAGGCCTAATCATACAGGGGTGGGCGCCCCAAGTGATGGTTCTTGATCATCCAGCTATAGGGGCTTTTGTAACTCACTGTGGGTGGAACTCGACTCTTGAGGGAGTTTGTGCTGGCGTGCCTCTGGTCATGTGGCCGTTGTTTGCAGAGCAGTTTTTCAATGAAAAGTTGGTGACAGAGGTTTTGAGAATCGGGGTCCCTGTTGGGAGTAAGAAGTGGCAACCGATGGGAAGTGAGGGCGTGCCGGGGGAGGCGTTGGCTAAGGCGGTGCAGCTCGTTATGGCGGGACAATCAGCCTTGGAGATGAGAAGCCGGGCAAAGTATTACAAAGAAATGGCAAGAAAGGCTGTCGAAGAAGGGGGTTCGTCTTACAATGATCTGAGTGCTCTGATAGAAGATTTGAGCGCCTATAGGCCTCCTAGAAACTAGACAGTTAAATGACTGCAGAAACATGGTATAAACTAGTAGAATGTTGTAATGGTTGAAATTTTCAGTTATCTTTCCAGCCCAAATCACCCATTTGTTTGTGTTCTGTTCTTGGTTTTTCTCTTATGTTGACTATCCTTGCTTTTGTAGTTTGATCACAAATCTTTTCTGATGCATATACATGCACTTGAACAATGAGACCGTTTCATATTAAAAGAAGAACACCTTGACAAAGCAATATGTTAACGGAAAGTGCTATGTATATGCTTCTGAAAAGATTGAACAAGATGTAATGTAGAGCAATGGTGTAGTGCTATGCTCTAGTAATAGTGCACTACGCGTATGAATGGTGCAAAAATTTGCGTTACCCTTTATCGAGGGGAGGAGGCCTATTTTATAGCCTTCGTCCGCTACTGGTTGATGAAGTGTAGTAGTGTCATCGGGACTTGAGAAGATGGTTGTCGAGGATAAGCTTCCAACAAATTTGGAAGAAATCTTGGAAGTGCTGACCATTAGGGGCACTCGAGTGAATAAGCTTTCTCATAGGATATGCTCCCGAATTTCTAGGGGTAGTTAGAATGAGTTTGGTTACTTACCTAGATCTTTGGACCTCCCTGGTAGTCTTGTGGCCATCACTCCTTCGAGATGGCCGAATAGCATACTACCACTCGTGCGTGTGGATGTGTTGGCCCCTAGGTGGATGCCATGTCAACCTTCCGTTTAGGCTTGGGGTAGGCCTTCAGGCTCCTTCTCTGGTCTTTTTGCCTAACGAACTTCGTCGGAGGACCTAGGCCCGAGGTCTTTTTATGTGGGCTGCGTGTAGGGGTGACAACGAGTCGAGCTCGAGCTCGAGCTCGAGCTCGATTTTGAGTGGTATGGCTCGAGCTTGAAGAGCTCCTACAGTTCGAGTTTGAGCTCGAATATTGCCTAATGAGCTCGAGTTCGAGCTCGAGCTAAATTCAGCTCAGCTGACTTCAAGCTCCTCGAGCTCGAGCTCGAGCTCATAATTATTGGAATAATTTTTTGTATATTTTTTAATTATTGGTATAATTTTTTAATAAAATTATATATTATAAATTATAATAATATAGAATATGTATATATATAAATTAATTGTTAGGACTTGTCAATTTAAAAAAGTATAAGAGATTACAAATAATTATTAAAAAATAAAATAGAATTTATAAGTGTCATATTAAAAAAATATTAAAACTTACTAAATTGTTGATTAATCTTGTTGATTTCATTATTATTATTATTATTGTTGTTATTATTATTATTATCATGATCATCATCATCATGATCATCATCATCTTTAAATTAATTCAGAGGAATCACCAAGTTTTGACATAAATTTATAAGTAAAATTTATAGATTGTATAATGTATACTATGTATTTTTGATATAAATATAAAACTCAGAAATAGATATAAAAGATTATAAGTTAATTGTTAGGACTTGTCAATTTAAAAATGTATAAGAGGTTATAAGTAGATATTAAAATATAACATAAAATTTATATTTGTCATATTAAATAATTATTTAATTTTTTTTTACTAAATTATTGATTAAGTTTGTTTTTATGAAAGGTTAAATGTATAAATAAAAGTACCAATACCATAGTTTATTATTATCTAAAATAAAATGTATAATATTGATTAATAATTACAATATATGGTCAATTTGAGTATGAAATTGAAGTATTGAATATGAAATTAAACATATAAAATTCTAAATATATATATATATATATATAAAATAAAAAATAAAATAAAAAAAGAAAAAAACTCGCAAGCTTAACGAATAGAGAAAATTGAGCTCCAGCTCAAGTCGAGCCGGCTCGACTCGTCTGCTACCCCTAGCTGCGTGCACCCTTGGGTTGCCGCTGAGTCTTCTTCGAGCTGGGCTCCTTGGGACATGCACATTTTTGGGGCATCACAATGAAAAATAAAGACTAATTCATGAACATTTATATGTTTTATTTGTATAAAATAAATATTTAGTCCACTTATAGCATAGTGAAACATATATTCTTAAAACAATTGAATATGTGTTGATTGAATTAGATATTTTACGTTGCAAATTATTGAAATTAGAATGATTATTGCAAATTACTTCTTAGGTACACTAATTATTGAAATAAGTTTTTTGGTAACAATTTTAAGCAATAAATTAGTTTAACTTTATAACAATTGAGAAAATACATAATTTATAATAAATGAGAAAGAACATTTCACATAAAAGCAAATAAATAAATCATAAAACCATGATATTTTACGATGCAAATTATTGAAACTAGAATGCTATCCAATTAAAGGATTAACTAAGAATTATGTGAAAAATAAATTAAGAAAGAGTAAGATATCTTATGTAAGCATTTTTATCTACCAAAATTATTTAAACAACGCATGATTTTTGAAAACTAAATAATGCAAGTTTAAAAAAAATGACGGACGTTTGAAAATTAAGAAAGGTTATTAATATTCACCATAAATATTAAACAAATAATTACATAATTTGAAACAATAAAACTTCAAAATTCTAAGAATTCACCATCGTATCAAAATCAAAGAATTGGCGTTCCCCACCCCCCCAAATATAATACATACATAATAATAGATTTTATCTTTTTCCCCCTTCATTCTATCAAACATTACTAAAAACATAAATTACGCAAATGCATTGAGGTGTGTTTCGATACGCCAACGTAATATTAAAAAGGGTAAATTACATTGATACTCCGAAGTTAGGTCAAATATATAAATATTTCCTATCTTTTGCTAATTACAGCTACACCCTATGAAGTTATAGTTGTAATTACAACTACACTTTCTATTGAAAGACAAAATCTACACTGGTTTCTCCCATTCTCAAAACACATTACGCTAACAGCCCCCAGAAAATATAGCTATAATTCTACAAAAATCAATAAGTATTTGTATAATCGACATAAATTCAAGAGATGTTAATATATTTTACACCACTAAAAATGAGACAGAGTGGGACGGTGCGGTGTTCCTGCACATGAAACGGCTCACTTACGTGAGCAAATATTTGTCTTCTCTGATTGGGTTGCGCATTCGATAGTTGTCCGTTCATATCTGTTGTCACTTTTTGTAGATAGACTTCAAAATCTCTTTGGCCCTCATCAGCTGCAAGTTTAGCTGACGACTCAAAACTTGAGTGGCTCATTTTCCTCCAAGTGACTCTTCTTCTAGAAAACAACATATGCTAAAAAGAATGCCGCCTTCAAGAGCTTCTCTCAACTTCTACACAACCATTGTATTTCATCTTTGTGGAACAAATACATCTATCAAATATGGAATATTATTTCAAGTAAATTACGAAGGGCTCCCGTAAAATTTGTCATAATTATAAGAGTGAATTACAATAATCTCTCTTGAGATTTTGACATAATTACGGATATTTTCTCATTTTTTAAAAATTACAAATACCCCTTTGAGGTTTGTACTTTTTAACCAAATGTCCAAAATTGTAGAAAAATCACTCGAGACAAATTACATTATTGCTCTCATGTGTAAAAAAACGTAAGAAACATCTCCCTACGCATTTTAGTCCAAAATAATTTAGAAAATTTTAAAAATTAGTAAAAAAATAATTTAGTTTGCTTAAGGGCGCTTTGGTCGGTGCACCCATAAAATTGATGGAAATGGATTATTTGTTAGACGATTATAAACCTCATGAGGGTAGTTGCAATTTCTAAAAAAATAATGCGATATCCGTAATTATGCCAAACCTCAGGAAAAGTAATTGTAATTCACCCTAATTATAAATATCCCCTTAGAATTAACAATCGTTCTAACAAGTATTCCTTACAATGAATTATCATGAGAAAAATATTTGTTTGACGATTATTAATTTTAGGGGTATTTGTAATTATGAAAAACATTAGAGGGGATCGTAATAAACCCTAATATTTATTTGTTGCAAATGAAATTACTTTCTACTCTATAATTTTATACCACTTTTTCCTTCCTCACTAAAATCCAATATCCATGGCACAAAATCTAGAGCTTCCCCATCCACATTTAGCATTTCAATAAGAAACACAACATCCCAATCTTCTCTATTCTCTATGCCAATCCCACAGCAGCCAAGTATCTATTTATGCATGACCATTGATTTGAACTCTCCGCCGTTAGCTACACGTCACGGGCTTGTACCGATTCCTTCACTCTCACCGTCCACCGTTCGACACTCCTCCGACTCACCTTAGTTTCTTCCTTGAATTCCCATCTCTTCTTCAGATCAAACAGTTCACTTTTCACTTAGCCACTTAAATGGAACAGCTGCATTTCTTCTTTCTTCCATTGATGGCTCATGGCCACATGATCCCGACAGTCGAAATGGCCAAGCTCTTCGCCTCGCGGGGCGTAAAAACGACCTTCATTACCTTCCCTGGATTAGCTGAACCAATACAGAAAGCTCGAGATTCAGGAACTGATATCGGCCTCAGCATAATCAAATTCCCACCTGAGGGATCCGGGCTGCCTGATCACATTGTGAGCACTGATCAGGTAACCGAAGATCTAGTTCCCAACTTTGTCAAAGCCTTGTATTTAATCCAAGAATCTGTCGAGAAACTCATCCAAGAACTCAGCCCGACCTGTCTTGTTGCAGACATGTTCTTTCCATGGACTGTGGACGCTGCAGCCAAGTTTGGCATCCCGAGACTGGTTTTCCATGGGACTAGCTACTTATCCCTGTGTGCTTCGGACAAGATGAAGCGACACGAGCCTTTCAAGAACGTGTCGTCTGATTCAGAACCGTTTGTCCTGCCTGATCTTCCTCATCAGCTCGAGTTTGTGAGAACACAAGTGGCTGATTTTGATCTAATGGAAAACGAAAACGACTTCAGCAGGTTGATCCAGAAGACGAGGGAGTCGGATTGGAGAAGCTATGGAGTTGTGGTTAACAGCTTCTACGAGCTTGAGCCCGATTATGCTGATCACTACAGGAAGGTTTTGGGGAGAAAGGCGTGGAATATTGGACCCCTTTGGTTGTGCAACGATGGGGACGAAGCGAAAGCAGAAAGAGGGAAGAAGTCATCGATTGATGCACATGAATGCTTAGCTTGGTTGGATTCTAAGAAGCCTAATTCGGTTGTTTACGTGTGTTTTGGGAGCATGTCGGACTTTAGTCCGTTCCAGTTGCATGAAATTGCTGGTGGGCTTGAGGCCGCAGGCCACGATTTCGTTTGGGTCATAAGGAAAAGCAAGAACGAAGACGAGCACAAAGAATGGCTGCCTCAAGGATTTGCGGATAGAACAGATAATAGAGGCCTAATTATACAGGGGTGGGCGCCCCAAGTGATGATTCTTGATCATCCGGCTATAGGGGCTTTTGTGACTCACTGTGGGTGGAACTCGACTCTGGAGGGAGTTTGCGCTGGCGTGCCTATGGTCACGTGGCCGTTGTTTGCAGAGCAGTTTTTCAATGAAAAGTTGGTGACAGGGGTTTTGAGAATCGGGGCTCCAGTCGGGAATAAGAAGTTTCAACGGGTGGGAAGCGAGGGCGTGCCCGGGGAGGCGTTGGCTAAGGCCGTGCAGCTCGTTATGGCGGGAGAATCAGCCTCGGAGATGAGAAGCCGAGCAAAGTATTACAAAGAAATGGCAAGAAAGGCTGTCGAAGAAGGAGGTTCGTCTTACAATGATCTTAGTGCTTTGCTAGAAGATTTGAGATCCTTTAGCCCTCCTAGAAACCAACATGACATAAACTAGACAGTTAAATGACTGCAAAAAAAAAAACATCTTATAAACTAGTAGAATGTTGTAATGGTTGAAAAATTCAGTTAAAAGTCAACCATCCTTTCAATCTGTCCATGAATTTTTCTAGTTCTAATAATAATTTAATTACGTATTTATTTCTTCCTAATAATGGCTTCTGGCCACATGATAACAATTTACATGATCACACCATGAAAACAGTTTCAATGAGCTAAAGCCAGCTTATGTTGAACACTACACAAGCTTCATGGGAAGAAAGGTATGGCATATAGACACTAAAGATAAAAGTACGTCGTCAAAAAATTCTTACTTAAATCAAATATGAATGAGCCAAACCAATAGCACAATAAGTGTATTATTCTTATTATATAATTGGTTCAAGTATACTCAAACGAATTAGAATTTCCTATACTACTACAAGAAAAAAACACAACAGCTACAAGAAAATTTGATGCTAAAATTAGCGTCGAGCTAATTAGTAAGTAAAACTTTTGTTTTTAATCACTACAAAAAAAAATGAGAGAATTGAAACGGTAATAGGAACGATTTTATTAACTTTTGGAACGATAAATAGTTCACTGGATCCGTTTGGACTGTTATTAGGAACGGTTCATGAACGGGAGGCTAACCGTGGCAATAAGAGGCGATCCTAATAATTAGGAACGGTAATACGGCGACCGTTCCCATATGGGAACGGTGTTTGGCATACAATGGTTATACCGTTCCTAATTTCCTTTGTATGTATGAAATTATACTTTTTGCATTTGGAACATCTTATAAATTTTTGGAACGGTCATATCAAAAATAAATCGCGCAATTAGGAACAATAGTTAGAACACATTTTGGAATTGTCAGCATATCAATTTCTTCGTATTTTAATAATCGGCGGGAAAAGTGTGATCGCGGGGCATCATAGTATCAGCCCACTGGCATAACCGGTCATATGTATGCTCGGGAAAAACCCCTTCGGCCTTGATATTCACCAAAGAGGCAATTGACGCAACTGAGAGGTGGTGCAGCCATTCTATAACGGTTGGTCCGCAGCATGAACTACATCAAAAAACGGTCTGACAAGCCAGACACGTAATCATAGGGCCTCATATCGTAATATGAACTAGGACCCACATCAGATGGACAATACCGAGTACCATCATCAGTCGGTCCCTTCTGGTTTGTACAAAGACCAGAAAGACGGCCCAGCGGCATCGATTACTATCCTCTGCGCCCAATCCATCTGAGCCGCATCACCCCAATGCGAACTACCCGCCTCCTGAACGGGTGGCGTTTGTTGCTGCTGCACAGGGTGCGCTGTCAATGCTTCAAAGTATTCCTGCACTCTCTCCTCACTATGCGAAGTCCAATTATAAATTCTGGCATAAATCCTTTCATACACAAATCAAAATTTACCTCGTCTGGAGTTTTGAACTTTTTGTTTTTGCACTTCCGGCAGGGACACTTTAATCTTGCCCCGTCCATATATGCACGCTGAGACTGGGCTCATTCTAAAAATATTGTAACAGCGTCCTCAAACTCCAATGTCACACCCAGGACGTCTCAATCATATATCCATTTCCTCAACTGTCTTAACATGATTGGTCCTACGTATAATTCACAACACTACGTAATTAAATGATGAGAATATTATATATATTATATATATATATAACTAACAATTACATAAAGTTTGCATACTTACCTGAGCAAAACACCTAGCAATATCAATGCAAAATTCGCGCAATAATTGATATGTTCGATTTTTCGTATAATGAATCAAGGGGGGAGTTACAACAAAATGAGTTGGAGAGTAATTATAAGACAATGAGAGAGAAGGGAGACATATATATAAAAACTATTGGAATGGGCATTGAAATATTATTTGGAACACAAAAATAGTCGTTGAAATATAGCCGTTGTTCCAGCTTTAGGAAAGGTCGCAGGTGGGGTGATAGGAACGATAATATTACCGTTGTAATATAGCCGTTAGGGCATATTAGGAACGGTATCAGGCACACTCAATCGGATCGTTCCTAATTAGAGCACAATTGGGAACGGTCATTGTAACCATATTGCACTTACTATATACCCACAATTTGTAACGGTAATTGCATTATATTTTTGCCCATGGCGTAAAAGGGTCTTATTTAGGACTACATGTTGGAATGGTCAGCTGACCGGTCCAAATAGACACGGCCATAGGAACCCATATAGGAACGGTAAAGTGTTGTCGGTCGACTAACCGTTCCCAATTTCGCACATGTGTTCCAAAATAAAGTTCAAAATATATCAGGTCCTTTATAGGAACGGTAATAGGTGTACAAATTGGCTCACATATATTGGCACTCAAATAGGAACGGCAAGGCCATTCCTATTAATTTGTATTACAATTACCTCAAAAGTGACGTCATCAACGGTTTTCTGTTCCATAACAGTTCCATTTACCGTTCCTATGTGGAATGGTAGTTGGAAAGGGCGTCTATGTCCGTTCCAATTTCCGCATTTTTTTGTAGTGAATCTACACTATTTAATATATATTTTAAACAATTCGTTGCTAATTTCATTAGTAAATAATTTTCTTGTATTAAATAATTTAGATTAACAACGAAAATTTATTTTTTAATTCACTCAACGCTAACTTTTTTTCGTTGCTAGTGACCAATTTTCTTGTAGTGTTAAGTGGTACAAGACTCGCAACAACACCACTGAAATGGACCCTATATTAAGATTTAAATAATATAAATTTATTTATTATTTAATATATTTTTTGTGCTTTTATACTTATTACTTTATATAAGGAAAGTTAGCTACATCTCCTATGATTTAACATAATTACAAATACTCATTCGTTATTTGAAAAATTATAAATACCACCCTCAAATAGAAAATAATTATGTAACTCCTAGATGGAATGTGGAAAATACTACTTTAACCCTCCCTGGATAGTTTTTCTTTTCTTTTTTCCAAAAAGAACATTTGAAAAAATGTATAAAAAATTGAGTGTGGGTAAAATAAATAATCCATCGAGAATATTACTAAAAAATATTTTAAAGAATTTTAAAAAATATATATCAAATTATAAATTATAAATTATAATCCAAAAGGGCATTTTGGACAGCTCACCACAAAAATTGGATAAAAACCTAACGAATTGGACTCGTTGTCAATGGACGTTAAATTCAAGGGGTATTTATGATATATTTATAATTATATCAAATCTCATGAGAGGTGCATGTAGTTTATCCTATTTTATATTTTAACATTTAAATAAAATTTTATTTATTTAATTCTTAAAAAGTACAATTCTCCCGTTCTTTTACATAGGGGTAAGTAGTATAACGAATAATTAACCCTAATCCGAGAAAAATGCGCACACGCATACTTCGAATAGGTACGTTCTCTCTTCATTTTTTTTTTAAAAAAAAAGAAAGCCACCCGAAGGTGGTGGGAATCTTTTCGGGGTCCCCGTCCCTTCTATATAAAATCAGTCAAAATAAGGGTATACAACGGGGAGAGCTACCTTCCTAGTGAGATTTAAAAAGCAGTAAATGATGAGTACTACTCTCTTACAGTATAAGAGAGTGAAAGCGTAAATAAGGAGTACTACTCCCTTACAACGTGATAAGTTGAAAGCATAAACACGGAGTACTACTCCCTTACAACAAAAAGTTGTATCCCTAAAACAAAAGTCAGCGACACTATAACGAAGTTGAAGCTTCATTGTGCCAAAATGAATGTGCCAAGTCACTGAAAATATGACCAAAAAAATCTGCAACAAAGGATTGTACAAAAGACCATCTATGCACGTGTACACGTGAATAACATATATACACAAGAACAAGGCCAAAATATTCATGGTAACACAAGCACCAACAAGGTGTAGCAGAAGCAGAGTAATATAAACGGAATTGTAGCAAATGAACAGCATATATGCACAAGAGCAAGGCCAATATATTCATGATACCACAAGCACCGGCAAGGTGCAACAAAAGCAGATTAATATCAACGACAATGTAGCACGTGAACAGCATATATGCACAAGAACAAGGCTAATATATTCATGATACCACAAGCACCGGTAAGGTGCAACAAAAGCAGAGTAATATCAATGAAAATATAGCACGTAAACAACATATATGCACAAGAGCAAAGCAAAATATTCATGATACCACAAGCACCGCAAGGTGCAGCAAAAGCATAGTAAAATCAAGCATATACAAAGGAAAAGACAAAGTGGCAGCAAGCCACATCAAGCTAGCAAGAACATGTAACACAATAGGTTCAACATTATTTAAAGAATGTACGCACATTATGGAGACCAATAGAATTTAATCTCAAAATACCTGTGATCTTACCCCACCTTTGTTCCCTGGAGATGATTGTCAAGGAATCCACAAGGTACGCTTGATTAGCAAAATAATTGACTGCTTGATTTCCCTCTCTATATATGTGTGATATCTTTGTCCCAAGTTTGTTAAGGCAGGTACGGATCTGTTGGAGAGTATTTTGATACATCCAACCCTTTTAGGGGGAGGGTGAAGAAGCTGCAGGATGTACTGAGCATCAAGCTCAATCCAAACTTTAGGGATTTCAACTTTATCCTTTTAATTCATAGTTCAAAAGGGTATTTTGATCAATTTACTACGAAAATGGACGAAAACCTAATAGAAATTAATGGATTGTAGTAGTTGTTGGATGGGCACTAAAATCAGAAATATTTGTAATTTTTGGAACAACAAGAGATATTTGTAATTGTGTCAAATTTCATGGGATCCAATAATTTATGTTGGTATGCGAAGCGGAAGGTTTTCAACAAGAAATCCATGGAGAAGAAGAATCTTGGAAGAGCGAATTTAACTTTCAGAGCTTTTGTTGTATAATCTGTTCTAAAGTTTTGTTACAGAGAAGACCTTGACCAAGAGTTGGGTTATATACTAGACAAAAGGTTCTAACCGTAGTCAACAAACTCAACTAATTAACTGCTGCAAAACAAACCGTAAAAAAGCGCTAGACTAAATAGAAGCCGCAAAGTGAAACACGACTTTAGGTAGAAAAAACAGATAACTATTTTCCAACTATTTCTTCACTCCCCCCTCAAGTTGGACTTGGTTGAGATCGACCAATCCCAACTTGAAAATGATAGCTGCAAAGGCTGGTCTTGCCAAAGTCTTGGTAAAAACATCAGCAAGCTGGGAAGTAGTGGATACATGCTGCGGTGCTAACAGGCCAGCCTTAAACTTGTCACGTACAAGGTGGCAATCGATCTCGAGGTGCTTGGTTCGTTCGTGGAAAACTGGGTTCGCTATAATGTGCAGCGCTGCCTGGTTGTCATAGAAAAGAGGGATAGACGTGTGTGTTTGGATGCGAAGATCCTTCAACAGGGTATGCAGCCACACAATCTCGCAAGTGCTTATTCCCAAGCTGCGGTATTCCGCCTCCGCTGTCGAACGGGAGACCGTTTGTTGCTTCTTGGTCTTCCAAGAGATTAAGGAGTCCCCAAGGAAGATGCAGTATCCTGTTAATGAGCGCCTGGTGTCCACGCACGACGCCCAATCAACATCACAATAAGCAGTCAAGTCAGTGGGCGTTCCTGCAGGAAAGAAAAGAGCCTTGTGAGTAGTGCCTTTAAGATATCGTAACATATGGAGCGCAACATCCCAATGTTGTTGTGAAGGATGCTGCATAAACTGGCTCAATTGTTGAGCCGCGTGTGCAATGTCTGGTCTTGTGAAGCCGAGGTAAAGAATTCTCCCAATTAGACTTCTATAAGCTTCCGGTTTAGGAAAGGTATCACCTGTTGTCGAGCTGAATTTTACTCCTGTAGGCAGCAAAGTTGTAGCTGGTCTGGCTTTGTCCAGTCCTGTATCTTCAACAAGTCTTGCACATATTTGGCTTGTGTGACTGCGATCCCTTGTGATGATCGGGTAATTTCAAGCAAATAGTAAGTTGCCAGTCCCAGGTCCTTTACTGTGAAAAGTCGATGTAAATAATCTTTCACCTCTTGTATGCCTTGAGAGGAAGCCCCTGCAATGAGGATGTCGTCAACATAGACCAACAGAACTAGCAAGCCCGAAGAGTGATCCTTGGTAAATAAGCAGTGATCGTGTTTGGATTGTTGGAATCCAAATTCAGCAATCTTGGAGGTGAATTGTGTGTTCCATTGACGGGAGGCTTGTTTTAACCCATAGAGTGCCTTTTTTAATTTGCATACGTGTTCGTCTGTCACATTATATCCTTCCGGGGTTGCATGTAAATCTCTTCCTGCAAGGTTCCATGTAGGAAGGCGTTGTTGACGTCGATGTGATGCAACTCCCAGTTCTTAGAAGCAGTCACTGCTATCAATGTTCTCACTGTAACAGTTTTTGCCACAGGGGAGAAGTTATCTATGATGTCCACACGTTCAATTTGATTGTAGCCTTTTGCAACCAGTCGCGCCTTGCATTTATCAATTGTACCATCGGCTTTGAGTTTCAATCGGTATACCCACTTGCATCCGATGGCCCGTTTGTTCTTAGGCAAAGGAGTGATGTCCCATGTATCATTCTTAAGCAAAGCATCTAGCTCTGTTTTCATGGGTTGCCTCCAAGCCTCTGTTTGATTGGCCTCTCTGAAGTTTCTGGGTTCCTGTAATTCACATAGAGGAGATGCAAGACACTTGTGCAGGGGGTTAGTTTCAGAAACAGTAGGAACAGTGTAATAGCAGTGAAAGTCCTACATCTAAGCAGGTTTACTGTTTCTCTGTTAGAACTCCTTATTTCTTGTACAGGGTTTTGTTCTTCCACTACTGTGTCTGTCTCAGGTTCATTGGGCTGGTTTTCTATTTGCTCTACATAGGTGTTCTTAATATTTATAGTGCCTAACTCATCCATACAAGTTGGCAAGGAACATGTGACAGGATCAAGTAGCTTTCTTTCATAAGGAAATTGATCTTCCTTGAAAATGACATCTCTAGAAACTATTAAGGTTCCAGTATTGAGGTCATAAATTTTGTATCCCTTTTGTCCTGGAGCATACCCTACAAAAACCCCTTTAATGGCTCTACATTCAAATTTCCCTTTTTGTGGTTGTACGTTCGCAGCAAAACAAAGTGAACCAAAAACCTTCATATGATCATAATCAGGTTGTTTCTTATATAATATCTCATAGGGTGTTTTCCATTTTAGTACATGTGTAGGGAGCCTGTTAATGATGTATGTGGCCGTTAAAAGAGCCTCTGACCAGAACATGCTTGGCATGTTTGCCTGGAACATGAGAGCCCTGGCAATTTGCAGTAGATGCTTGTGTTTAATTTCCACCACCCCATTTTGCTGGGGTGTGTAGACACAAGTCTTTTGGTGTATAATTCCTTCCTCAGTCAGAAATTTCTAACATTCTTGATTTATAAACTCTGTTCTGTTATCACTTCTAATGGTCTTAATTTTTCTATCAAACTGTTTGAGCACCATTTTGTGAAAAGCCTTTATAAGGGACACAGTTTGTGTTTTATGCTTCATTAGAAAAGTCCATGTACATCTACTATGATCATCAACTAATGTTAACATATATGTACAATGTGACAAGGAAGGTTGCCTGTAAGGCCCCCAAACATCAATATGAACAATATCAAAGGATTTTCAGCATTAGAATCACTGGGGGGAAAGGGATTTCTATATTGTTTAGCCAATGGACAAATATCACACCAAGATAAGCAATCTTTATTTTTATTCAGAAATTTCAGATGTCTCAGTACAGTGGATGATGTATGTCCTAATCTCTTGTGCCAAACATCAAGGTTTGGGGTCCTAGCTACTAAGGCCCTATCAGAAAATTTGTCTAACAACTCTTGAATAGTATGTGCCTTAAAAAGAATTGCAGTCCAGTACATACAACTTTCCTATCAACCGTCCTATAGCTAATGAGCGATTAGTCCTGTGGCCCTGCAAGTCACAATATAAGGGGTGAAACTTGAACCTTACATTTGCATCATCACAAAGTTGCTCACAAACAATAGATTAAATTTCAGTTTTGGAACATAAAGCACATCATTAAGTTTCAGATTTTCAGCAAGTTGAATGTCACCAACAGTGTCAACATGTTGTTTGGATCCATCAGCCAGATGAATAAACAGTTCAGGTTTGCAACATTTAGTATGCTTAAACAAGGTATGATCATTGCACATGTGTGATGTTGCTCCACTATCCACAATCCAAAACTTAGTGCAATTAAGAGCTGGGTTTAGTGCCAACTTACCTGCAAAGTCTGCAGAGAAAGCAGGATCTGAGTGACTGTGATTCTCCTCCATCAACCTTTTTAATTCATCTCTGATCATGTCTGATATGGCCTCTTCATCCATTGCATTGTGTACTGACTCCTGGCTTGCAATCTGACTGGAAGCACTGCTCATAATTCGACTGCCAGTGTTGTTTCCTTTTCCTTTTCCTTTTCTTTGTTCCACCAGTGCCTTATACCAGTCCGGGTATCCACAAATCTCAAAGCATCCTTCCTTGAGGTGCCCTGTTTTTCCACAATGACTGCACTGCAGTGCCTTCTTTTCTTGTGCACTTCTTTTCTTCGATTGAAACCCTTTAGCCTGCATTGCCATGTTCTGGACTGGGGTTGATATTGCAGAGCTTATCTCCTTTTGTCTTTCATCACTCAAAACCATAACGTACGCCTTAGCAACGGTGGGTAAAGGTTCTAGCATAAGAATCTGTCCTCGAACCTGTTCAAAGGCCTCATTTAGCCCCATTAGGAATTGCATTAATTTATGTCTGCATTTTCCAACCTACAAAAAAATGTCTGCATTTTTATGTCTATTTCTTCCAATATATTTCCCTCTTATTATAAATCAATTCAGTATTTCATTTAATTATATTTTCTCCTCTTGCTTAAATTTGTTTTTTTTTTTAAAAAAAAATAGGCATAATTACACTCCCCTCCCCCGAAGTTTGGTGTAATTACACGTAGACCCCCTGTAGTTTGAAAAATTACATTTAGTACCCCTGAGGTTTGCTTCTATCTAACAAATAGGTCCCTCCGTTAGTTAAAATTCACCGAATTTGTTGATATTAACAACAAAATTAAATGAAAATCGATATTTACCCTCGATTAACTTATTAATGACTTAATGCTGGCCAAAACAAATCTTTTATGACTAAATTACCCTTTAAACTGTAAAAATATACCTCATTTCATTCATTAACGTGTGACGATATATAAGGGTAGTTTGGACATAAAAAGATTCGTTTGACCTACAATAAGTCAGTAATAAGTCAATCGATAGAAAATCTCACCTTTAATTCAATTTTTTTTTTTTTGCTAATATCAACAAATTCGGTGAATTTTGACTAACATGGGGACCCATTTATTAGACAGAAACAAACCTCAAGGATAATAGATGTAATTTCTCAAACCACAAAGGTCTACGTGTAATTATACCAAATCATAGGAAAGGGGAGTGTAATTATCCCAAAAAAGTTATACACTGTATAAGGGAAGTTACATTAAATTTTCCATTATTTATATTAATTACACTTTTTTACGGATAGTAACATGCATTTTTTTTTAATTTTCTTAAAGTAAAACCTTGTACATATTAATTAAAAAAATTAATCTTAATAAATAATAATGATTAATTATTATTAAAATTTAGATTAACCGTTGATAATTAAAACTTATAATATAATATTAACCGATTTATTGAAAAAGAATGTAATAGTTTTGAGGTATTAACTTCGCAATTAAATTAAAGATCATTGACTGCACAACGTGCTGCCAGTAATTGTGTTATTGCATGGGAAAGCGGGGAAGAAATGATTGCCGATTTTAGAAAGTATACAGGACCTTCCATTTTTTTAACAGAAGCCTAATTATATGACTATATTAATATTTTAATTCTTCAATAAATTAGTAGTGTATCAATTCGATCAAAACATCAATATAATAAAAAATTATAAAATAAATTATAAAAAATTCATTGAAATAAATACTAACACATTTGATTAAATTTAAATTCATGACATCAGACATAGTCATTAAACCAAAATTCTACGACCTGTTTGGTTTGGTTATTACACTTAACATTAACCAAGATTATTATATTTTTTTCTTATAAGTACAAAATTATTACACAAAAATATTAAATGAAAAATAAAATTAAAAATTTATGTAATTATTTTTGTTGACGTGAACATTTTCCATCCATACTTTACCGAATGGAGGTCAGGTGTAAACGATGAATTTTCGGAGAGGGTGTAAGTGTACTTTTAAAAAATTTTTGGGAGAAAGTATAATTATGGATTTTCAAAGGGAGTCTAAATGTATTAGTTTTTCAGTTTAAAATAATAATTAAAGTTAAAACATGTTTGCTCATTAGTATTCTCGTTGAAAATATATTGATTTGACGTTACAATTCAATATAAAATACAATCTCATTAATTAATCCAAATATATTCTCATTTTCACACTAAAATTTATACAAAAACTTAAAACATATAATTGTCACTAAAAATTAAAAATTGAAGATAGAAATATAAATAAATAGGTTATTAACCACTAAACTAAAACATCATTGACCAGTCTGCCCTTCCGAGTGGTTACTTTTAACGGAGTAATTCTTAATTAGATCAAAACATATGGATGAGTTGTTTGTGGGCCGAGGTTGACTTTTTTTTTTTTAATCATGCAATAACTGTTGATGTCTTAATGTTGGTGGTTATTGGTCAATTAATCATTAAACTGATTAACAACAGTAATAAAGTCACTATTTATCAATCTAATCTAATTCGTATTAAGATTTTATTTGGATTGAGCTGGAACCCTTAATCATCGCATCATAATTAATCCTAGATCGAATTAAATTCGCTATAACTATTTCATAAATGAATCTAATTACTGTGAAATGTTTCTCATCGCCAAAATTCTTTAAGACACTGCTCAATTTGATTACTGTAACCCTACCAATGCAATTTCAATTCGGATTACATAATTCGAGCTCTTTTTAGTAATTTAAGAGTGAAAAATTTGCAAATCTACTTTAAATTTGAAAAATCAAGCTATGGTTTAAAGTGGATGTAAAATGTTTAAGAGGGGTAATATAGGGAAATTTCAATTGATACTAATTTCAGTTGAATTTAAGCTAATTGCATGTATGCGCATGTTTTGGAGTACTTTAGGAATAAAAATCTACATAAAAATCTCACATTCACAGAATTGTGGATGCCGGCCAGGAAATCACAGAAGCTGCTGCTATTAAACTTTCTGCTGCACAATACTTCAAACAGCTTCTGACAGAAGGAACTCCAGGAGCTGAACAATTTGAACCCCCCTTTAACTTTCCACAAATTCCTGAATCTTCAGCCACAACCCTCTGCAACCCACCCACACTGGAGGAACTTAGAACAGCAGTCTTCAATATTCATAAAGACAGTGTGGCAGGACCTGATGGGTTCACATCTACCTTCTACCAGACATGCTGGGAATTTATACAAGATGACCTACTTGAAGCTGCCCAACAATACTTTAATGGCACACCCATGCCAAGAAGCTTTACAGCTACTTCAGTTGTCCTGATACCAAAAACAAGACTCCCCACAAGGATGGCAGGAATTCAGGCCCATCTCACTATGTAATGTTTCTAATAAAATTCTATCCAAGCTGCTTTACAATAGATTGGCCCCTCTCCTTCCAAGCCTCATCTCACCATCACAGAGTGGTTTTGTTCCTGGTAGGCTGATTGGGGATAATGTACTCCTGGCCCAAGAATTAATCCATTCCCTTGATTTAAGATATAGCAAAGGTAATTTGGTGATCAAGCTTGACATGTCCAAGGCATATGACAAAGTCTCCTGGAAATTCCTTTACTCTGTCATGATCAAAATGGGTTTCACACCAAGATTTATATCTCTTATCAAACATGCCATTGAAGATTGCTGGTTTTCTATTCTTATTAATGGGGAGCCTGGTGGATTCTTCAAGTCAACCAGAGGACTACGCCAAGGTGACCCAATCTCCCCAGCCCTCTTTATAATTGCAGCAGAAGCATTGTCAAGGGGACTGGATTTTTTGTTCAAAACTAACCCCCACATGTACTACAAGACCAGCAGTAGGGTACTGGTTTCACACCTATCATATGCAGACGACATCATTATTTTCACCAATTGTGAGGAACCAGGACTGATTAAATTGATGGAATTTCTGGATCATTATGAGGAGGTATCAGGGCAGCAAATCAACCATAGTAAAAGCTCATTTGTACCAGGGAAAAAAGCAAGTCTCCTCTCCCAAAGGATCAAAAATATCGCAGGCTTTGCCATGAAGAGCCTACCTATCTTATACCTGGGAGCTCCTTTATATAAAGGACACAAAAAGAAATGCCTCTATGAACCAATTATTGACAAAATTAGGGCTAAAATCACTGGATGGGAATTCTGCCACCTATCAATGGGGGGAAGATTGCAGCTCATTA
This sequence comes from Sesamum alatum, assembly GCA_034509735.1. Classification (NCBI taxonomy): domain Eukaryota; kingdom Viridiplantae; phylum Streptophyta; class Magnoliopsida; order Lamiales; family Pedaliaceae; genus Sesamum; species Sesamum alatum. The sequence goes on from JACGWO010000006.1 coordinate 1,832,980, forward strand.
AAGGTGTGCTTATGTCTATGCCTATCTACCTGATACAAGTGCTAAACCCCCCTATGGGCAACATAGAGAAAATTGAATAACTATTTGCAAAATTCTTTTGGGGTTCCACTGCAGAAAAGAGAAAGGTGCACTGGACAAGATGGGAAAAAGTTTGTTATCCCACTGATGAAGGAGGAATTGGACTTAAGAACCTGAGAGATGTCGTTGAGGCATTCTCTCAAAAACTCTGGTGGAGGCTCAGGGTAAGTAACTCCTTATGGGCACAATTTACAATCAACAAATATTGCGGAGTCTACTTCCCCGGACTGGCTAGACACTCTAAAAATGACTCCCCTATCTGGAGAAGGTTATGTACAGTTAGAATTGATACTCAAAAACAGATCTTCTGGAGTCTGGGTAATAGGGAGATATCCTTTTGGCATGACCACTGGCTTCCAGAATGAACTCTACATGAGCTACTGAATCCTGAAGTTTTATCACATGAGTCAGTCAAGATGTTTTGGACAGAGGGAACTTGAAGCATACCTAAGCTGCAACATGTGTTACCATCAAATCTTATTGAACTGATTACAAATGTCCCCATACTCCACAATCAACCAGATCACTCACATTGGAAGCTTTCTAAGAACGGCCAATTCTCAACAGCCTCTGCATGGGAACATATTAGAGACCATCAACCTTCATCTCCTACATTCAACAGAATTTGGTCACCCCTTATCACTCCAACCATATCAATATTTCTTTGGAGGCTACTAAATGGATGGATCCCTGTTGACATCAGAATGAAAAGAAAAGGCATTATCATGGCTTCAAAGTATTTTTGTTGTGCAGAGGAAGAATCTGAACCACACCTATTCTGGAAAACAATCAGTCCAGAATTGTATGGACTCACTTTGCTGAAATTTTCCACATCAGTCTGCCTCAAACTCAAAACATCCTTCTTTTCCTTCAAGCATGGAGACCTGGAAATTCATATCAACTACATATCAGAGACCTCATCCCAATGCTCATCCTCTGGAACATATGGACAGTCAGAAATGATGCAAAGCATAGGGGAGCCTCCTTCAAAGCCTCCTCTATCATATACAAAGTCACTGACCACCTCAACACCATCAGCAAAGCAAACCTATGGAAAAAAGAGCACCGGACAGGAGACTCATTTGCAGCGGAAAAATTGAAAATATACATGCCTGCAAAGCCTAGAAAACAGCAACTGATTATTGTTCACTGGATCCGACCCCCTGAAGATTGGATGAAAGTCAACACTGACGGTGCTTCTAGAGGAAATCCAGGAACTGCTGGAGCAGGTGGCATAGTGAGAAACCATCTTGGAGAGGTTGTCCTTGCTTTCATGGAACCTCTTGGAACAACATCCAACATTTATGCTGAGCTTAAAGCAGTCTACAGGGGACTTATAATTTGCAAGCAGCATGGATTCAATAAAATCTGGCTGGAGGTTGATGCCCTGGCCATCATTCATCTCATTACTAAACCATTGCAAGGAGCCTGGCAGCACCAACACTTGTTGCAATTGATCCGTAATTGTGTTGCAACATTGGAATTCAAACTCACACACATTTATAGAGAAGGTAACCAAGCAGCTGATTTTTTTGCAAACCAATCTTGTTCTGCACAACAATTAACCATCCTCAACCAGGGACAACTCACAGGTAACATAAAAGGTATAATTAGACTTGATACATTATGCATACCTTATATTCGTACTGTGAAAGGATAGTACTCCCTGTTTCATCTATACCTCATTATATGAAACGCGTGAGTACTATTTTTTGTAAGGCTGTTTCATTCCCCAAACCACACTTGCACAACATTTGGGACTTGAACTCCTTATTTTTTTATCATAATTGATTTTTTGGACAGCTATAACTTTTGATAATATATATATATATATATATATTTATATGGTAAATCACTATATTAGTAACCATTATTGGAATCAAATTGTACAGGGGAGTCTTACCCCCTATTCTATTATCCTGGAGGCTTTGTTTTGTCATGTTCTTGCAGGTAACAACTTGAGAAAAGAAGTTGTTTCTGAACAGGGTGATTCGACTTGGTAATATTGCGTTGGAAACTTGAACTGTAAGGGAGTAGTACTCCTTATTTACGCTTTCTGGATGTATATTTGTAAGGGAGTAGTACTCATTTTTTATTGCTTACTAGACGAAACTAGGGAGTCGGTACTCCCCGCTGTACTTTCGCTACTTCTTGGATTATTAATATAGAAGGGACGGGGACCCCGAAAAGCTCCCCCCACCTCCGGGTGGCTTAATTAAAAAAAAAAATCTACATAAAAATGAAAGAAAACAAATTGCACTTTTAATCCCTAAACAATACTATTTATTCGATTCCAATCTCTAACCAATTACCATTTCACTTTTGATCCCTAAACTAACCTTTTTACTAGAAGTTTGGTCATTTTTCGTAAATTTAATGTTACATCAGATGGAAATGATTGTTTTTTTCCCGTGTCTCATTTTCAGTTTCATGTGTATGACATATGATTTGTTCCGTTTTATTTAACGGTCAATTGACGAAAATGACCAAAATGATTAGAAAAGTGCATGTTTAGGGACCGAAAATTGCAAGTAGTGATGTTCAGGGACTAAAATAAAAAAGTAATAGTACTATTTAGGGACCAAAAGTAAAATTCTCCCTAAAAAATGCACTTTTCAATAAGGGCTTATACAGATATGACTTATTTTACAAGTCCTTTTAATGTTAATTATCGAACGTCCAATATTTTCTTCAAATGAACTTTCATATCTAAAACCCCATTAAGAATATATTTGGAAAAAAAAAATTGCACATTTTATATGCTCAAAATATGAGAGTCATCAATTACACAAATATAATAATTTCACAAAAAGTCTTCGGACCATATATTAAGTCAAAAATTGTGGCCAATCATGTGATCTAGTTACCATGTAATTTAGTTACCGATTGTTTTGATTTGTCGAATTTGATTTGGATAAAAAAATTTCAAAATGATGTTATCACAAATTGCAGCACCTTGGGTTTTGCAAAAAAATTTGTTCGGCGCATAGCGTCTTAATGTTGCTTCCGCAAGGAGGTAGTTTTCGAAAATTTTAATTCAGATTGGGTTTGATTATACATGAACTAATTATATGATAAGTGTAATATATTTTTTATGTGATTGTTTGTACAGTTAGGCATGTTTACTTTTCAACCTGAACTAATTATATGACATGTTTACTACTCATGATTAGGCGTAATTTATAGTCTAATCACTCTCAAACCTATATTTACTTGAAAATATATGGACCCTTGATTTGAATCAAGGGCCCTTACAATAAAGGATAAATTCATGATTTGAATACCACCTCAAGGGCCCTTACAATAAAGGATAAATTCATGATTTGAATACCACCTCTCGAGGTGGTTTCAAATCATTCGAAAATTGAGTCAAGTTATAATTTGTGTATTGGTCCATATAGCCCTTTTATTGAGTATTATGTTTAATTTAATATCTGTAAAAAAATTATAATTTTCCCTAGAGTCGGTTTTATTAACCTACAATCATACAAGGCTTAATTGCATTTATTGCCCCGTATATTAGGGGAAGTGGCAAAATAAGGACCTTAAATATAGGGGTGACAAATACTGCCCTGGAATTAACTTTTTTTTTTTTTGGCAATTGCAGGACTCCGGTTATCGAATTTTTAAAAGTAGCCGGAATTTGCTGACGTGGACAAATTTAGGGTTATTTAAATTGAAAAAAAAAAAAGCTAACTATACATACTTTAAAAAATATCCTGCCACATAAGTGCTGACATGGAAAAAATATATAAAATAAATTTTAAATTTACATTATGTATATAATTATAAAGTATAAAAATAAAATTATTATATAATATAAATTAAAAAAATATTTTAAAATATAATTTTAAAATTCAACAATATAAAAATAAAATTATTATATAATATAAATTTTAAATTAACATGTATATATTTATATATTACATTATTATATAATATAAATTAAAAAAATTAAAATTATTTAATTTTTTTAAATTTATATTATATAATAATGTAATATATAATTATATAAATAATATAAATTTAAAATTTTTTTTATATATTCTTTTTCCATGACAGCACTTATGTGCCAGGATATTTTTAAAATATGCTCAGTCAATTTTTTCCCCAATCTAAAAAAATATTTATCGACGTCAGCAAATTCCGGCCATTTTCAAAAGTTCGATGGCCGTAGTCCTGCAATTGCAAAAAAAAAATTAATTCCAAGACAGTATTTGCCACCCCTATATTTAATGTCCTTATTTTGCCACCTCCTAATATACTGGGCAGTAAATGTAATTAAGCCAATCCTACAATATACCATAGTAAGTAAACAAAATATTATATTAACCCACAACCATTTATCTCAAACAATATCATTCATTATTCTATCACATTATAATCAAATCCAAAATAATAAACATACCCTTAATATAAAGTGATCGATCACATGACAGTTAGTGTGTGATTTGTGTAATTCAACCAAATGTCATTGAGGTAAAAAAAAAAAAAAACTCAGGTAGCTTTCGCGGGTCCGTTGCATTTGCAGCCCGCCAAGAAAACACACACACAGCACAGACAGTCCCTCCTCCAACTGTATGAATATTGCAATTTGTTGTTAAAGCTAAAAACAAAAAATCATGATTCATGATCATGAATGAATATTACCATCTCTGTGCATAAAGAAAGGACAAGCGTGAAACCCACTCTCACAAAATCTCTCACTCTTTCTCTCTGTTTTTTGAGAACTGAGTCTCCCCATTCAGATTCAGAGAGAGAATATGGGATTCACTTTACTTTTCTCTTCTTTTCTCGTATACTGAACACACACAGAAGAAAGCAGAACCGGAGCGGCCCCTTGTTCTTCTTCAAGTATGGTTGTGGAGCAGAAACCGTCGTTTGATGCGCTTTACTGCGAAGAAGAAAGCGAAATCGCGCACGATTTCGATTTCAACACCGGAGAGAGAAATCTCTCCCCTCTGCTTTTCCTGGAACTTGATTTGTTGTGTGACGATGAAGATGAAGAGCTTCGCTCGCTTTTCCGCAAAGAGAGAGAAATCAAAATCAAAATCGAAACCGAAATCTCTCTCAGCCCCAACAGAAAAGAAGCCGTCGTGTGGATCCTCAAAATCAATAGCAATCGCGGATTCTCAGCCCTAACTGCGGTTCTCGCGGTCAACTATCTCGACAGATTCCTCTCGAGCTGCGTCGGTTTTCGGAGAGATAAGCCATGGATGATGCAGCTCGCTGCTGTTGCTTGCCTCTCTTTAGCTGCTAAAGTTGAAGAAACTCACGTTCCTCTTCTCCTAGACCTTCAAGTATGGGATTATTTTCTGCCGTTTTTCTTCTTAATTTTCTTCGCTTCGATTCCATGAATGAACATTCATATTCAGCAGGTGGAGGATTCGAAGTATGTGTTCGAGGCGAAAACCATACAGAGAATGGAGCTGTTGGTGCTCTCATCCCTGAAATGGAGGATGAATGCAGTGACCCCACTTTCCTTTCTTGATCACATTGTGAGAAGGCTTGGGCTGAAGAACTGTGTTCACTGGGAGTTCTTCAGGAGCTGTGAAGATCTCCTCCTCTCTGTTATTCCAGGTGGGTGTTAATTACTAAAATTAATTAAATCAATCAAGATTGATTAGATGTTAATCCTTTTTGTGTTGGATTTGAATTAAGTAATTAGATGCATGCAGATTCAAGAATGATAGGTTATCTGCCATCTGTAGTGGCCACAGCCACAATGCTTCACGTTGTTCATCAAGTTGAGCTTCGCAATGCCTTTGACTATGAAAACCAGCTTCTTGCTCTGCTCAAAATCAGCAAGGTTGGTAGCTTTTATACGTCATGATTTTGCAGTTCGGATCTTCTATTCTAAAATAATATTATATTTTGTATTTTAAAAATATTTTAAGTATATATTAAATGAAATATAAGACGGAACGTCTAATTTACAGTCATTTTGCGGGCAATTTTAATGTTTTTATATATGTCCTTTTTTGTTTTCGAAAATTAATTGTTATAATCCAATAACAATTTCCTTATGGCCAGAGCATGATTTTCATAAATCAAATGCATAATAATATGTGTATATGGAAAAATTAAAGGGGGATGTGAGAACACGGAATTGTGTGAATAGGACGTTAGATTTACAGTCATGGGGGAGAAGAGATAGTGACTTCATTAGGTTTGGAGACTTGAGGGTTGAGGGGGAAAATTGCAAAATTAGTTCAATCGTTTCAGGATCAGTTAACATTTAATTCAATATCAAAAGATGGTCAAAACATTGCAATCACCAACGGACGTTAAAATTAACGACCAATCATTTTTTAAATCCACGTACACTTGATTTTACATATGTTCTCTACCGTTAATTTTAACGCCCATTAGTGTTAGGGCTTTCTTAAATAATGACTTCTATTTCTTTATTCAAATCAAGTATTAGTTATATCAAACTACTTACATTGTAAGTATTAGTGCACTTGTTATATAATTTATAATTCTATTTAAACTGTATACCACTAAAATAAAATTAGCACTTAATCCCTTTCTGGTTATCACTTTTTGACATTATAAGGTGCAGGAGGAAGTGAATGATTGCTATGAAGTGATGTCAGATGTAGTTTCAACAGCTGAAATGAGTGGTGTAGATTCAGTACTAGTATTGAGTGGTTGTGATTATAGCTCCTCATCAAATGAGTACTCATGGGTTGGATCAGTAACATCATCATGCTCATGCATTTCTTCTTCTTCTTTTTATTCATCACCCCAACAACAACAGCCTATTTATAAGAAAAGGAGAGTTGAAGAACAGCACATGAAATTGCCATCATCACTTAGCAGAGAATTTGTGGATGCTGTTGCCACCCCTCTTCAATGAAAATTCTGCTTCTCTCTTCTCTCTCTCTAGAGTTAAAACTTGTCTACATTAATTCATTTATGTCAGTACAATTTGTTGTGCATGGGAGTAAAAGTTAAAATTGTGTGTCCATGAAGAAACAAGAGAGAAGGTAGATAAAGATGAGAGACCGAGAGAGAGAGTTATTGGTAGTTGGAGAGTGGGAGTGGGAGTAGGAGAAAGAGGTGGCAAAGGAGTAAAAAGGACAGAGAAGCAATGAAGAATGTCTGCACTCTCTGTTTCTCTATTTTTGTTCAATTACATATTTATTTCCCTTTTCTCTCTTTCAACAATACTTCTTCTTCCTCCTACACCCTTATCTTCTATATATTTATATACATATATATATATATTATTCATTAATTGGACCACATTTTAATAATTTTTGTCATAACCTTCTAGTGTTTCTTTTTTTTTTTTTGTATTTCCTGTTAAATCATGAAGGGCTCTTTTAAAATTTAGGGTAAATTACATCTACTTCCCCTAAGGTTTGACATAATTACAAATATCCCCTCGTTGTTTAAAAAATTACAAATACTCCCTGAGGTTTGTAACCGTCTAACAAATAACCCATTTTTATCAATTTTTATGGGTGAACTGACCAAAATGCCCTTATGCACTAAATTATTTTTATTTAATTCTTAAATTTTTTTTGGGCTATAATGTGTAGGGAGAGATTTCTTAAGTTTTTTACACAGATAAGCAATAATGCAATTTGCCTTGATCGATTTTTCTATAATTAAAATAAAAAATTCAAGGGCAAAATGGTTAAGTTTAGCCTTTTGGTTAAAAATTACAAACTTCAGGGGGGGTATTTGTAATTTTTCAAACAACAGGGGGGTATTTGTAATTATGCCAAACCTCAGGGGAGATAGATGTAATTTACCCTAAAATTTATTATAATTATAAATATTTTTCATTGTTCGAAAAATTTCAAAGAAACCCTCAAAATTAACAGTTGTTTAACAAATACTCCCTACAATGGGTTGTTACGAGAAGGGTTTTGTTAGCTTTAATTTCAAGTGGGATAGTTATAATTTATCAAATAACGAGGACTATTTGTAATTGTAATAAACTTTAAAAAAACTCGTAATTTAATGTTTTTTAAAACATTCAAAAGGCTAGCCTTTTATATATATTTGATCAAGCAAAATTGCGTCATAAAATGGGAGGTGTATTTGTGAAATACTTTCTATATATTCATGAACAAAATAGAAATCAAAAAAGGTATAGATAGTTTGTATATATGGAGTAACCAATAATTGTAAAAATTGCATGTTTTACTAGTGTGTTTGTTGTATCATTTGCCTCCCTCTAACAAAAGATTAGCTTAATTTGAGAAATTCAGTCGATATCCTCCAAAAGCAGTACTGTAGAAATAGAAACGAGATGAGGATGCATGAATAGATTATATATACATAAAATGCAATTGCATGTGCATGCATTCTACAAACTCATAATTTGTGGCATATTCTATGTGTGTGCAATTTTTATAATATTATTTAATAAAGTATGTACACAAGAAAATTTTAGGGTAAATTATGTCTACCTTTCCTGAGGTTTGACATAATTACAAATACCCCCTTGTTGTTTGAAAAATTACAAATACCTCCTTGAGGTTTGTAACCGTCTAACAAATAACCCATTTTCATCCATTTTTATGGGTGAACTGACCAGAATGCCCTTATACACTGAATTATTTTTAGTTAATTCTTAAAAAAATTTCGGACTACAATGTGCAGGTAGAGATTTCTTAATTTTTTTACACGGAGGAGCAATAATGCAATTTGCCTTGGCCGATTTTTCTATAATTTTTAATAAAAAATTCAAGGGCAAAATGGTCCATTTCAAGCATTTGGTTAAAATTTACAAACCTCAGGGGGGTATTTGTAATTTTTCAAACAACAATAGGGTATTTGTAATTATGCCAAACTTCAGAAGAAGTAGATGTAATTTACCCAAAATTTTATATTAAATTTATAAAAAAAAAAAGTGAGCAAAAAAGATTAACGAAAATAAAAAAAAAACAAAAATAACTTTTGAAAAGATAATGGGATGTGGAAAATTAAATAAAAATATAACAAAATATAATAAATATATAAAAGAAGCAGGTCGAAAAAGTAAAAATAATAAAGAGATGTTCTCTCGTGATATATAGTATAGATAATGAAGTTTGGTATTAGTCTAATTCTGCAATATTCTGCATGCATTCCATGGTCATCAGTTCTTTCTGAGTGGGGTCAATGTGAACTGGAGTAGTTACATACATTAAATCAAACAGTTATATCTATATTAATATATAAAAAAAAAGTATTTATTATTTATAATTGACAGTTTATGACACTGCAACACTAATTTTTTTGTTATGACAATAATATCTCTAAAGTTAGTTTTCTTTTCTTTTCTTTTTTTAAAAATATAATGTGTCGATTTATATATATATATATTTCTTATTTATATTTATAATCATTTTAAAACGTGCAATATTATTTTATATACACGCAGTGACTGCGTACCACGACTAGTATATATATATATATATATATATAAAGTATGAAATAAACAATTATATCTGCATGCTTTACTACCCCAACAATGTAGACATGCGTGAATCATACATCATTTCCAAAAACTGGTCAATATGTACTTCCAAATACAATTATATATATGTGTACACGCGAACACACGTGTTACACATATTAGAAACATAACCAACTAATATCAATCAGAGTCCCAAATAATTGCAAATATTAATTTAGTTATATATTAACTGTCGTGGTACCATCATTTTTGCGTACATAAAATAAGTAATTTTATGTTTTAAAATATATTAAAAATAAAAATAAAATATATAAATCAATAAATTACATCTAAAAAAAACAAAAGAAAAAACCAATTTAAATTATTATCAATACAACAAAAAAATTAATGCAGTGCTATTAAAATAATGTGACGTCAACTTTAATTAAGAATAAGTAATTATAATTAATTTTAAAATTATTTAATTAGAGTATAATTATTATATGTAAGAATTGGTGTGGAACAATGTTAATAACCGTCGTGAGTTTAGAGGGTCATTCATTTTATATTAGTATATATAAATAATATGTAAGAGATATTTCATTTTTTTTTTAAAAAAAAATGTGTAATTTTATATTTTTAGAGGAAATTTAAATATAATTAATTTTTAATTTTTTTTTTACATGGCTACAGCCGTAAAGGTGTGAGGGACAAAAACATGCCTCTTTCCTTCCCTCCCAATCCCAAATAATCTAAGTTTGGTCCCAAAGTTTTGTGATTTTACTCTCTCTCTCTCTCTCTCTCTCAAAGTTTGGCACTTTTTCTCAAGTCAAATGTCCTTTCTTTATACCTCTCTTGTTAATGAGGTAATTTGTGTTCTTGCATCAAATAATTCTTTCAAATTTCTGAATTATTGGGGATGTGATTTTACATGTTATATCCTTCCAATTTGCAGTAGATTTTTTTTTTTTTTTTTTTTTTGGTGAATAGGTCTATGCTTCAATAGAGTGATTGTGCGGGACAAATTACTTTAGAAAAATTAAGAGTGAATTCCGAAATGTATATGGCCCCAAAGATGAAACGGGGTTGCACGGGGATATTGTCTTTGTTTGTGGACTCATTTAAGACACTGTTATGAAAAGTAGACTATAAATCTACGTTTGTGGAACTCGAATTCAGAACCTCTTAGTTGAGGCCCCCATAATTGATAGCCCTATGCTTCAATAGAGTGATTGTGCGGGATCGAAAATACTTAGAAAAATTAAGGACGAATGTAAATGGGCCCAAGACGGAGTTGGGCTGCGAAAGGGGTATTAGTGTTGTATGTGTTTGTGGGCCTCTGATAATCTGAAATTGAAAGTGACCTTATTAGACACTACTCTATCAATATCAATTATCACTCTAGTAATATTATTCGGGAAAACATTACTTTTGGTCCCTCATGTATTCTACTCATTAAATTTAGTCCCTCAACTTTAATAATTTCATCAAATTTGGTCCCTCTGTTAATTCTTCTGTTAGAACTAACGGACTTTAAAAAATTAAAAAATTAAAAAAAATATGAATTTGTGACCATCAGGGAGGATTGAACTTGGGTTACATTTCTAATAAAGTCAACCTACTACTACTGGACCAAGTCTATGACTAATGATTTTATTACCCGAAATTTTACTTATTTGTATTCTCTGTAGCAGCCCCAAGTTTTTTGTTTTTTTTAAGTCTCTCAAATTTTTCAAAACATTTCTAAAGTCCTGTATTAGCTCCAAACAACAAATCAAATACAAAAATTATAAAAATTCCACAAGACTAATTCTCAAAAACTCAACAAAAATACACAAGTCATAAAAATACCAAACAATGTGATAAAAATCATAAACAATACATAAGCCATTTATTAAATACAGAAAAATAGTCTTAAAAAGATCTACACATCAACATAATTCAAAATTGATCCACTACAACAAAAATATATATTGATTGTCTTTAGTTCTCAGCAATTTCTCAGCAAATTCTCAATATTTTCAGCAATAATTTCATAACAATTCTCACAATTTCTCAATAATTTCAGTAATAATTTCTCAACAATAATTCTCAATAAATGTTAAAATTTCAGCAAAATTTTTTCAAAAGTTTTGGCACAACTCACCGTAATTACTTATTGGGGAAAGACAATAAGTAATTTTCAGGTAAGTAAAAACTTAAACCATAGACTTGGCCTAGTGGTAGTAAATTGATTTTGTTCAAAATGTGACCCAAGTTCTTCAACCCCTGTTGGTCACAAATTCTTTTTCTTTTTTTTTTTGTTTTTTAAAAATCCGTTAGTTTTAACAGAAAAGTTAACGGAGGGACCAAATCTGATGAAATTATTAAAGTTGAGGGGCCAAATCTGATGAGTAGGATACGTGAGAGACCAAAAGTGGATAAGTGGCATAGTGTAGGGACCAAAATGATGTTTACCCAATATTATTCTATTTGCTTTTCCCCTTCTTTTTTCATATGTATAATTTTTAATTTATTTTTTGTTTAAATCAAAACCTAAGATCCAAGCGCAGTTATAGCGCAAGATAAAGCAAATTACATTGACAATCCTTAGATTAGGTTTAATTACATATTACCACATATTTTTTGTAAAAATACAAGTTTACCCCCTTTACATCGGCATTCTCTACGAGCTTATAAGCTAACTAAAAATGTGCTTAACGAGGAGTTTGGAATTAAAAAGGGCCACGCAGCGATGATGTTTCCGCTCACGTAGGAGGGAGGGTGAATAAACTAATTAATAAATTTTTACATCTTATAAACTTTTAAACAATTCATAAGATATTTTCAAAAGCTTATAAGCTTGAGCAAACACCCTCTTAATTCTGGATAGTGATGCAAACAAATTGCCCACAAATGGTACCCTATGTATGTTTTCAGGTAAAATTGAGAGCATTGAACGTTGAAGTGATAAGGTAAGTCTGTCCGTGACAGTGTAGGAGTAGGTGGTCCGCTCCATTTCTTTGTTTGTAAATATTAGGGAGGGATATATGGCTTTTCCTACCCACCTTCTTTTGGGGGTTTAATATTTATAGCATTTTGCAGGTTTTTGTTTTGGGACATCAAATGTCACTTCTAAACGAGTCACCAAGAAAAAAACAAAAAATTCGAGGTGTAAGGCTTTATTACATTTACATATTAGGGGTCGATATATCTAATCGAGATTTTTTTTTTTAATATCTTATGCAAATAACTCTCTCGAATCAGGGTCGGTGCCAAATACGAACTGCGAGCAAGGATTAGTTTTAAGTCCACTGAACTTGGAGACTCCTTGTCGAATGTCAATTGATTGAGTTGACGTCACTTTCCTCTTTAAAAAAATGGAATTTGGATTTAAATTTAGGTTGTGCCTAATCCCCATCCCAATTTATTTTTTTTTTCTAAAAAGTATATCTTAATCCTATATATCGTAGGTTTCTAAAATGAAGGCGAATTATATTAACCAAAATATGGAAGTATTTTTATTCAACTTTGAACATGAAAATAATTTTAGCAGATGCTCCATGTAAGTTGCACAACTGTGGAGTTGCAGAAGCGGATCTGTAGGCTCAGCATCTTAGGCAAAGATTTGCGTATCTATTAGAATTTGGACAGACTATTGAGCGGACCACTCAAAAATAACAGCTCTAACCTGCAAAATGTGTAATGGAATTAAGGTATATTTATAAAAAAAATAGTGTCTAGAAACATATAAACACCACGTTTATATAATTTTTTTCAGAAATTAAATACAAAATATCATTCCTATGCACATGGTTTGTATTTGTTGAATGGACCAGGGGATGAAATAGAATCTGCAACAAAAAATCCAATCCGTACCGAGATCAGGTACAATTAAAAGTCAGTTTAAAGCATTGATTAAGTGAGGAATGAAAGAGGCCCGGAGCCTGATTATCCATCAAAATAAAGGCGAAAACAGTTATCCTTCGCGTGAAACTGTATAGCTCTCACAGGTGAGTTATCCATGTACAACGAAGGAAATTCAACTCTGGGCAAACTTAGAATTAATTACAGGACTGATATCAGATTTCATACTGACAAGTTAATTGGAGTAGCGAATTGACCTATGCTAAAAGACAAATATCAACCTCCACGCATATGTGCTCCCAACTCTCCGAACTGTTCATCAGCTTCCACCGTGTCTGATGACAAGCGAACAGCATCCAACTTCTGCTTCAGGACGTCTATGGCGTTCAGAAACAATTGAGAAGCTTTTATTCCGCCTGTTGTCTCGACTGTGAAAATGAAACTATCTTCCTTGGCATGGATCTCCACAAGGCCAGGTTTCCCCATTGCTTCAGCTTTCTTAAGCACCTCATCATCGTACGTATATGCTTCAGCATCGTGAACGTAAACCTGGAAGGGGCAAAAGCAAACAACAACATTAGCATTGAGATGGGAAGAGAATACATCATAAAAGCTTGTTTTTTCACATGCCATTCGCCAAATGAGAACTATTTTGGAAGAAACAATCTGATATGGATCCACACAATTCAGGGAGGGTTTTTGGAGATCAGCACCAGCCAGATATATAGTCGGTGCAAAAAACACCAAATTCAACAGCAAAATTGAAGTCAACTTCTTTGAAAATTAAGTTTGCTATAAAAGGCATCAATCATCCATCAGACGTTTATTTACGCTTTAATTCAGCAGGTGCTTCAAGAAGAACAATCTTGTTTGAAACAAAAGTTACCAAACTTCCATCTCTGGATATAATTGAAAAGGATAGGCTTTCGTCTAAAACTAAACCCTTGCAACACTGGGAGCTCAAGCTCCAACTTCAAGCGAAAATGTCATCTTCAGAAAAACCTTTACAACTCGGCAGAGCATCAGTCAAATCCTCAATGAACTATATGCCAGCGAACTTGGCACTTCAAAATGCAATTGTTTGATTGAGTTTCGATAACAAGCATCTGATTATAATCAAGCGTTATGAAGCAACCCAAAATTACCAAAAAAGAAAACCAAAGATAACCTATTGAATCAGATAAGGTCACATGTATCAAATTCAGATAAACATTTCAGTTTCTAAAAGGTTAACCATATGGTATCTGACATTTTCAGGGACATTCTTAACCGACACTTAACAAAGTTAAGCACATAAACAATTTTTGCTTTGGCGACTCCTCTTCTAGGGTCCTTCAATTCCCATACAACCTTCGATGAATAAAAGAACACATTACCGATAAATGTGCCTGAAACATCTACGAGGCAATTTTGAAACATGACAGAGTGAAACAGCTGATAGAAGAACCACAAGCATGTCAGATCATATCCAAAAGTATGATTACCCATAAAATCATGACAGCGTAGAGGCTTTTCACATATAAGAACAAGCAGTGTCAAGGTATGACAAAGAGCACTTGAATGGAAAACCATGTAAGACCACAGTCTGTCCATATGGGATGCCAGTTATAATTCTAGACTGAAGCAGCATAACACATCAACTAAAGCTTAGTAACAGGCCACAAGCGCACAATTTTCAAAGATTAGACATAGAGAAGAAAAGATAAGAGCCAGAACACTCATTTTGAATTATGAACATGGTTTGAGATCCAAAACAGGCCACTAAGATATATGAGCAACCTGGTGGGTATTGGGATTGATGTCAAACACTTTTGTGGGGCTGCTGTCAACAAACTCTTTCTTCTCCTCAAGGGTTAAGCCTTCCATCAGCTCTTCATTGATATAGATTTCAGGTTCATACATGAAAGTAACAGTAGCCGCAGGTGACCATTTAGCATGATCTTTGCCAATTCCTTTCCGAGCTATGGCTCTTAAAACCAGCTCCTGACCACGGCGCAGCTTCACAATGATGATTCCCCTATATTATGAAACACTTAATCATATTATCCATTTTTGTATGCCATAATGTTTCTGTTCATCATACTTGCCAAACTATAAAAATGCAGCCGAAAGACAATTTTAGGAAACAGCAGACCGTTTATCCTCGAAAACAAATTATTGTACAATTGTATCAAATCATGCAAGCATGCCTCACATAGCAATTTACTGATGCCCAAAAACAGAAAATATTCAGGATGCGGCAAAACTTGAGTACAAGTAAAAGAATATAAAGCCAGAACCATGGGTTTTCTTATGTTCCAAGACCTCGATCAGCTAGTCACATAATTGGCATGCCAAGTTGTACCATAGTGATGTGAACCAATCAACATGGCTGTTTTTCTCCCTACATTCAGTGATATACAAAATAGCCCCAAGCTTTAATAGTTTAAAGTTAAGTTTAATCCAATCAACTGAGGGAGTAAGTAGTGAATTAGAAAAGGCTGTGATCGAGCTCGAACTTGTTATGAACAAGAAAGTAGTAATATTTTCCTTTACTGACATGTTACTGAGAAAACCTTGTCAATTTTAGAAGACCATGGCTCATATGAATTCTTCCCCAATTCTCAAGTACCGCTCTGTTGTTTTTCCACTTCTCTCTCTCTGTATATCAGGGATCATTAATTGTATACTAAGCCAAGCAATCTGATTTCCTTCACTATCTCTCTAACCTTTGAGTAATTAATGAGCCTTTTCTTCCAAGAACCCTAGGTCCCAAGTATGTTTGCTCGAATGAGCTATTTCCTCCCAATTCTCCCCACCCAGAAAGCCTTAAAACAACACATGCTGAACAACAATTCATCAGTTGTAGTGAAAGTTAAATTGGCTGATTCCTTTATGCATTTATGCAAATATTTAACATTGCTCTCCTTATCCCAGTCGTGCAGAAAGGAAGTTAATAAAGCTTCAAATTTTCTCCCCAAAAATTTTCAAACAAACAAAACCCCCTTTCAAGCTAAGTAAAACAGTAACCACAATATAATTTTAACACCCGCATGAAACAATCTGAGCATACCTAAATTCATCACCGCAACAATTAAATATCAGTACTTACAACCAATCATAAAACAAACACAAAATCACAAAATACCGCAGCACGCATGCACTATCACACAAATAAATAGAACCAAAAAAGGCACAAGTTACCTATTCTCCGCGTTATCAAATCCAGTAGATGAATCGGAGAAATCAACTGGAACAACGGTGTGGTCGGAGCTGTAAAGGTCCTTCGAGGTAACATCAAGCGTCTGGTCGTTAATGCACTTGGCGCGTAAATGGAACTCGACGGAGCAATACTCGCATTGGCCGTCTCCGTCGCAGGCGTCGCAATCTCGGGAGAAACGCATGGACATAGCACGCTCGCTGGTAAGTGGAATGAGCCCGAGACGATGGGCGATGAACTCATCGTTGAGGACCGACGAATTCACCTCGATTTCCACCAAATCTATGGCGATGGTCGGAACTTCGGCGATCATCACGCGGCGGAGCGCGTTGGCGATGCTGGCGTCGGTGTCCCGTAGCTCGAACTTCATGAAATCGTCTCTCACCGTCCGGATTTTGATCTTCGGGAACCTCTGGTATGAAACACCCTCCATCTTCGCTCGCCCCTCTCTCTCTCCTCTCTCTCTCTCTCTCTGAGGGTTTTGAGCTTTTGATTTAAACCCTTTTCGAGTTGGGTGTCGGACAGCGAGAGTTGTACGTTTCGCTACAATGTCCAGTTACTATTTTCCGTTTTGACACTGATATAGCCAAAATTGCAAAATTAGTCTTTCAAATTTGACCCTATATTTTACATAATGTAAATTTAACCCCAAATCTCACTAAAAAAATCAAAAAAGAGATCAAAACATTGCCAAAAAACCTCCTACACTAAAAAAATGTTAGAACTAGCGATCGATCATTTTTTGACCAACGTGTACGTGTTTTTTAAATGATTTCTCCATTGTTAGTTTTAACGTATTTTAGGAGAATGAGGGTTTTTTTTGTAATATTTTGATTATTTTTTGTGATTTTTAATAGAATATAGGGTTAAAAATTTCGTAAAGCATGGAATGAAATTTGCAATTGCTCTGAAATATGGGATTAATTTAAAAATTTTGCATATTGTCGTATGTGCCTATACAGCTTAATGTTCTACTTAATATGGGCCACTTGCACACGAAGCCCATGTTTAGGTAATCTTTTATTGGGCTTAATGTAAATTTGGATACGGCCCAAATTTTCTTATATTGGGCCATATACTGTTCGGCTCAATTGGGTCGCCAATGTATGGTAGCCCAATTAAATGGGCCCAGCCCGCTTCATGCTAAGACTATCAAATCTCTGGCTCAACCTTGTTCTCCGTCTCTATAAACCCTAATCTGTTCATCCTGTCGACCTTTCGGATTCTAACTTCAATTCGGACGAAATTTTGCTTTCTTGTGATTCCATATCTCGGTGACGGAATATATGTCTTAATGATCGTCTTCAGCTACAAGAAGTAGAAAGCACAGGACTCCCATTACGTTCCGCTAATGGGGAAAGCCAGCTCGCTGTAAGATTAATATCTACCTTTTCTCTTTGTTCTTTCTTATTGCTTTTTCCTTTTTTTTTTTTTTTCTGGTGGCAAGTTTTGTGTGATGTTGAATTTATATGGATTTCTATATGTCTTTTCATGATTTTCAGATCGGATGGAAAGACGCAAGCAGACCGCAAGTTCGAAAAGAAACTGAAATTTTACGAATGTAAGTATTTGCATTCTTTTTTATCTTCGATAAATTTGTTTGCAGTTGTTCGTCAGCCGAAAACTGTGAGTTCGTTTTCGTTGCTAAGTAGGTGCTGATGATTGATAATATGTTTTATAAGTAATGCTTAATTTCCAGTGCTATTTGCATATCACTGTCTATCTATTCTTCAGAGTTTCAAAGCTCGTGTTTTCCGTTCGTTTTTTTTTTTTAAATATATAAAAATCATAAGCATGTTGATGCATGAACAATTCTTGATATGGCTTTTTGGTTTTGTAGTGGTCAGGGGTGCAGTTGCCAGAAAAGCTATTACTAAGGTATGATCCTTCATCCAGCTTTCTATGTATATATGATGTATGAGATTGTAATGGGCTACTCTGATTATATTTAAAGATGACACAACTGCTGCTGTATATGGTCTTAAGTCCAAGGGGGCGATCTTCTGTGGGTGATTTGAAGTGTTTCAGCTCTATTTGAAACACATAAACCCAGTTTTTTTCTTTGCAAAACTTGCTTTGTTCAAAAGGGTGAATAAACTAGGTTGGAGGAATGGTTTGCTTCACTGCATATTTGTAAACTTCACATTAAGAATGCGATAGATAGAACGTAAACTCTATTTCCAGGTCGCGGGTTTTCATATAATGGCTGATAGATCGTCTTCTCCAAATATTTGATTGGATATGCTGACTTCTGAAGAATTCATGTTTTGCAATCAGGAGAAACAGCAAAGGAAACGGAGCCGGCAAAAGAAATTAAAGGCGTATGATCTGTCTGCCCTCTCGGAATACCTCCCTGAATTAAAATCTTCCCAAGAGTCAGAACCTGCTAAGTTCAAACTTAACAGCAAAACAAGAAACAGCCTGGTGTAAGTATTGAAGACTATTTGAAACTGTTGTGATCCTTTACTGTGTTGCAGACATGTTCTTTACTTGTTCCTGTAATGTTACTTCTCAGGCTGAAAGAGAGTAATCAGTTGAAGACGGTTATTAACCATCCAGTTTTCCACTCAGATCCTTTAGGTGCCATTTATCAACACTTGCAAAACACGCAGCCGGCCACAGACGAGAAGCCTAAGAGAAGAGATAGTAAAACTAGGAAAAAGACCAAAAAGAAGAAGTCCAACGCCTCGCAACAGTCAATGGAGATTCAGTAATCGAGCTTGGGCACCGTCGTCTTACCAACTTTTGGTACCTTCTTATACCAATCTCTTGCTCACTTTGGATTTGTATGTTTATTGCAAGTCTGTCTTCTGCAATTGTGGTTATGGTCCATTATTACTGATTCGAGTAAGCCTCCATATAGGTAGAAGATGTGACGGGATCTTATTCTTTTCCCCATCTGCCTAGCCATGAAAAATGGAATTTAGCTGTAATTAAATTCTCTCCATTGTAGTTCATCAACTCTTTCTCAATGAATGACATTACATGAAACTATGAATTGGTTTCTAGTGCCAAGTTGTCAAAATCATCAAATGTTCGCATCTACGCATTGCATAAAGATAGAAGAAAGAACGTCCCCATGAAATAGAGCTGAATTTGTTATAAGTGCCTCTTGCCTATCGAATTAACAAAACCCAAAGAATGTCTTGATCATATATACACTGTCAAAGAATATGATCAACTTTGTTGATAGTAGCTATATACTTGAAAAGTTGTAAATTCAACAGACAACATTTTGAGAAAATCCAACGGTTGTGCAACGGCCAAATATAGGAATTAGAACCTTCAAGTCTTGGACGCAGATTGGAAGATGAAAACTGCAGTAAGAACTCCCACCAATGCCGTCACTGCCAATGCCACTGTTGGTAAAGGTGCTGTGAGCCCAAAATTCTGCAAGTAGGCAAAGAAGCATTATTAAAAAACAATTTGTCTTGTAATTCCGTTATTCCAAACACATACAATGATATGCGTATACAAGAAGAGCATAAATGGAGAAAGATTAATCATGTGGATACAAGAAGAACATAAAGGGAGAAAGATTAATCATGTGCATACAAGAGAGCATAAATTGGAGAAAGAAATGTAAGAATCTTATAAATACTACATTAAAAAGTTTCCAGAAATATACAAGTTTGGGTTTCAGAAGAACATGTGTTCGTCAGCATCAGCACAAGGGGTTTATGACATGAACTTTTGCCCTTCTATATACTAATTTGAACTAACATTAAAAGAAGTGCCTCCGGAGAGGGAAGATGAGACAGAAGGGACAACATAAAATACCTTGCACGAATTTATCGTTCGCCATGATCAATAAACACTATCAACAAAGACCTACTATTCTCGTCTTGACAATGACTCTGATGAATTAAGTCTTTGTTTATTAGCTATTAAAGCAAATAAGCTACTGTCCATTCTCCCTTGCAAACCAAGGACTGTAACTAATACTCTACTTGGAACAGAAACACAAGAGATTAACAGACCATATGTGATTTCTGCTGCATATGCATGTTACACATTATTCCCTCCAACGTAACAACAGATTATGCAAAGTGTACCGGAAACATATATTTCAAGTCAAACATATCAAAAGAACCAAGGCGTATAGTTTCCTTTAGAACTAACAGGATAGAGATCAATGGAGCAGCACAACAGAAACAAATTCCCTCCAATTTAAAATCTGAAGCATTCGGTAGACATGGCATACCTCTAGAAGCCCTTTGCCAGTCCCAATTTCCACACTAATAGCAGCAGCAAAACCGATCATGGCCAGCCGCCCAAGCCATACATCTAAACCACTGCCGTCGTTGGTGCTCTGCTCACATCTTATGGAAACTAATTTCAAATTGCGAGCAGTATATTTCTGGTAAACTGGTCTCTGGATCACTGAGAACAAGACGAGTGTTAGAAATTACTCCATCCCGCTTATTATGACCAAAAACTGAGTTGAAAACTAGAAATGGTTGAGGAAAACTTCTAGTCAAAATTTTGGTTACTAACGTTTTGTAAAATCAAGTGTTGAGGAAAAAACACTCTGAAATCATATTTCGACTGGCAAGCATTCTCTTCTTTTCTAACCTCATTTAAACTCACAACTGGATTTTACTGTTAGCAGTCACCAATATTCAGAAGTAATCCAGCTTCAAATGCTAACACCAAATACCTTAACAAACTACAAAATACAATAAATTCAACATACCCAAGCTTATCATCGCCTAACAAATCTAACAATTCTCCAAAATTCTTTATTTCCCAATTAAAACACCAAGCGAACAGTACTTACCCAGAGGAGAACCGGTGGCGAATGCCGTTCCAAATTTTCGAGCAACGGAAGCGGTTCTTGCTGCACTCGACACGCGAACATCTACAAAACGCTTGTAATCAGTACGAATTGTAGTACCTGAAGCTTCATGAATTTTACTAAACAGATAGCGACGAGAGGTGTAGCTTTACCGCGAATAGAGGAGGGGCAGCAGATAGAAGAAGAAATTAGCGCGGCGGCTGCCATTACCTCACCGTTGATCTTCCAATTGCTAGCCGCTCAACCTTTTTTCTTCTGCAACTGGCCGAAGAGAGAGAGAGAGAGAGAGAGAGAGAGAGAGAGAGAGGAAAATTGAGAGGCAAAGAAGGAACCAGCAACTCGACACTAGTTATATCCAGAAGCGTACTTGAAGCGTTTGTTTTCGGAAATTAAAACGGTGATGATGTCAAGCTAAATCGCTTTTGAACCAACAGCGACTTTGATGTTAATTCCCTTTGACTCTTTTTCTTTTCATTCTC
This sequence comes from Sesamum alatum, assembly GCA_034509735.1. Classification (NCBI taxonomy): domain Eukaryota; kingdom Viridiplantae; phylum Streptophyta; class Magnoliopsida; order Lamiales; family Pedaliaceae; genus Sesamum; species Sesamum alatum. Next base: position 1,854,780 of record JACGWO010000006.1, read on the forward strand.
TTTTCTTTTTTCTTTTTTGTTACAAGAAATAATAAGTCATACTCTTTTTATATAAAGGGTAAATTACTTTGACACCCTATGACATTAGTTCAAATTATATAAATATCCCTTGTGTTTTATAAAATCACAACTAAACCCCATAAGGGGTGATGGTATAATATTTTTCAGAGGGTGTTTGTGTAAACTTTAATTTTGAATATAGGTGTAATTATAATACAACTATAACCTCAGGGAGTGTAACTATAATTTTACAAAGACAATAAGTATTTGTATATTTTGACCTAATCCTAGGGGATGTCACTGTAATTTACCCTTATATACATTAGGGTAAAATTTCACTTTACCACCTTCTACTCTGAGGTGTTCCCAAAAAAATCGAATCAAATCAAAAATTTTATTAACCAAAATGGTGTATTGAATTCCGTACTGAATTATCTGATTCGATTCAATTTTTTAAATAAACAAAATTCTACTTATTTATATATAATATATATTTTTTAAAGAATAAATCAGTATTTGGTACGCTACAATATATTGATAGCAAATATCGATATCGTAACGAATACTGAAATTTTCAAAAGCTGATTAATGATTCTTTGTCGGTATTCAGTATGTAGTGAAAATTTTGAAGTAGATTTATCGAACTGTATACACCTCCATTAGACTTTGCTCATGTCTCACTTTACCGTTTTCTACTTGTATCACTTAACCCTCTTGTACATTTATAAATGCTTCAATTGCATTCTGTCGTCGAGTATTGACTTTATAAAGTTCGCAATTAATTTTAAGAAATAAAATACTTACAATAAAATTATGAAAAATTTGTTCATACTTTTTCTATATTATTGCTCAAGAACTTTTAACTGGAAATGTAATCATAACTAGTAAAATGATCATTATACAAATAAAAAGTTATGGAAACTTATTTTTAGAATAGATATACTTTTTATCGCACACATTTAATTTTTAAAACCAAATAAGAAGCATAAGATTTTTAGAATTATATTATTTAAGAATAACATTATTAGGACAACATCACTACTCTATCAAGATAATAAAAATAATTCAATAGATATTAGAGATTGATAATACTGTATTTATTTTGTAAGAATTTACTGCAATAGTATCAATATATATTTCTTGGTTAAAGAGTTCTAGAAATTTTCTAGGGAATAATTACACGTATATCTCTTGTTATTTGAGAAATTATATCTAGTATTCTTGATGTTTGTTTTCGTTTAAAACAAATATCATTCTATTAGTCAAAATTCAGCGAATTTGTTAATATTAATAAAAATATTGAATGAAAATTCATATTTATCACTGATTGAATTTCTACTGATTTATTACGTATCAAATAAAAACTTTTTTACCAGACTACCTAATACATCTTCACATGCTAATGCATGTGAGGATATACATATCTTCACTCTTATAAAAAGGTAGTCTAGTCAGAAAAAAATAAATAAATTATTTGGCCTAGCTACAACAATTCAAGAATAAATCAATCAGTGATAAATACAAATATTTATTCAACTTTTTTGCTACTACGAGAAATTCAATAAATTTAACTAATGGAATGATCGATTTGTTAGATGGAAACAAACGTCGGACTACTGATTGTAATTTTTCAAATTACGCCGGATTTACGTGTAATTACACCAAACTTTAAGGAGGATCTTCTTATTATCTTTTTTTCTTTTTAGGGGGGGAGGGGGAGGATTAGCCGTTATGGCATGTCGTACCTGTGTGAATATAATAAATAATCTTTTAAACTTTAAAGTATATTATAAATAATAATAAAACATATAAATCAATATATTACATAAAAAAAGAAAGAAAGAAAGAAAAAAAAAAACTAATTAATCATTTGATGTAGAATTTGTAAATTTGAATAAGTTAGTTAATCTGTTTAAGGGCATTTTTGGTTTTACAAAAAAATAGTGCGGCAGTTAATGAGTTTGCGAGTGTGGAGAAGACTTTTTTTTTTAATGCTAGTCAATGTGCACGTCATCCCTATATATATAAAATAAATAATATTTTATGTTTCAAAGTATATAAATAAAAATATATATATATATACTAATATATAAAAGAAACACTCTTTTCACTCACAAATGGTAGTTTCTTACACCATGACACTAAATTTATAAATTACCAAAAATATCCCTTATGTATCTATCTATCTATACTATTATATAAAGTGAACTCTGTTTTTACTAATAAATGACGGTTACTTACACTGCAACACCATTTTTTAGTTATACCGATAATACTCCTAAATTAGTTTTCATTTCTTTTCTTTCTTTTTTTCTTTTTTAAATGCAATGTGTTGATTAATATGTATATTTTTTTTATTTATAATAACTTTAAAATGTGCAATATTATTTTATATGCACACAGAAACGGCATGCCACGACGGCTAGTATATATATGTATAAACCAATACATTAGTTTCAAAGAAAAATAAATTAAGAAATCGCTCTTTGTGAGAAGAGCGGTGTACAACCGCTCTTTGACCGTCAAAATGATTTTTTTTTTTTATATTAGTTTCTTTTTTAAATGTAATGTGTTGATTAATATGTATATTTTTTTTATTTATAATAACTTTAAAATGTGCAATATTATTTTATATGCACACAGGGACGGCATGCCACGACGGCTAGTATATATATATGTATAAACCAATACATTAGTTTAAAAGAAAAATAAATTAAGAAATTGCTCTTTGTGAGAAGAGCGGTGTATAACCGCTCTTTGACCGTCAAAATGATTTTTTTTTTTTTTATATTAGTATAAATATAAATAAATTCCACTACTGGATTATGCTTATAGTCGCGCTCACTCATTTGAAGTAAAATCGGGTCATGAGATTTTTCGTTTTAGCACGAAATGGAAATGGAGCACGCTTTAGCAGAAAGGGTCCGTCCTTCACCTGCGAATTTTGCCACCCTTTTCTGTGTCTGAAAATACAAAGCCCTCTCAGAAATCCTCTTTCTCAGCTCCACTCCATTAACTGTCAGCTTCTTCAAGCTCCGATCCTTCGCAGCGTTCACAGTGATGTCTACGGTTCTTCCCCATCCAGTTAGAACTCACCATTGTTATTCGTCGTTTCGCATATTCAAGAAATCTCCATTGCCTCCACCTGCTCTTTTGCCTCGATCTTCATCTTGGTTGAAACAAATAGATGGCCCTAGATTCTTGTTGCGCACAAATGGGATTCTTCTTGCTCGGGCTGAAGACGAGGCCCGAGGTAGTTCTCCTACTTCGTCGGGCCAACAGCAGAAGAATCCGCAGGCCAACTCGGATAAGCAGCTTCAGGTCCAAACATTGGTGTTTATTTTAATTTTTCTTTTTCGATTGATTGTTTAGCAATCGCAGTTCGCATTTGTATGTCTTGGCTGCATTAGATATAGAAACTAATGCTTTGGTTGTGTTTTCATTATTAGTTTTCAGTATTGTAGACGGTGGCGAAAGTGAAAACATGTTTGTTTATTCTTGTTGATGTTTTACTATTCTCATCTCAATCATTAGTTTTTATATATTACATTCATATAAAGAAAACGTCAATCATTAATTTTATAAACTAATAATATATATTTTGTTCACTATGCTTTGATATGACATTTCTAACGATTCTAAACTTGGCCTAGTGTTTAGTCCAGATTGTGATTCTTAGGTGAGTTCTTTAGTAATGCAAGATTTTGGAGGAATGGAAGATCATATCATGTTATGCGAATTTTGTGACGTTGAGGATAAATGCATAAAAGAAGCAGAGTGTGAATTTTAACATTGACACTGTAATCATTATCAGTGTAACATTGTAATGCATTTGTGCTATTGCTAGAAAGTGTGTGTGTGTGTGTGTGTGTGGGGTGGGGGGGGGGGGGGGGCTTTCTTGTGACCTTATGGTTTCTGTAGAATTTGAATAGAAGGATGCTGGGATGGAGCATGCATACTCCTTTTTTCTTTTAAGACTATCGCTGTTTCTGTTTTAGTGTGAATAAACAATATGAGAAGAAGTATGTTGTTGACATATAGGAGTATTGGACTTGCTGATCATCAAGGTTGTGCAAAAGTATTTGCATGAATAGAATTTCATTTGTTGCACTAACAGGAGTATTGGACTTGCTGATCATCAAGGTTGTGCAAAAGTATTTGCATGAATAGAATTTCATTTGTTGCACTAACAGATGGTTCTAGCTAATGAATGTGACGACCCTCTTCAGCTTCTGCATTTTCACCCTCTTTTAGTCCAAAGTTGAGACAATCTAATTGTTGGAGTATGTTCATCGTAATATTAGGATTCGAGTCCTTCTGGAAAATGTGACCCTTTATGTTCTATTGATGACACAAGCTCTGAAGAATTTGAAGCCAGTAACCAACCAAAGACAGATTCGCTGAAAGCTCTTACAATTCTTGCAGCTGCTGGAACCGGAGCACTGGCAATAAATCATTCTTGGGTTGCAGCAAACCAGGTTTCTTCAGATGCCTGGATATCTGATTTCCATAGTTTCTAATTCGGCTCGTGCATCATAAAATCTAACAGAGATGTGGTTGTTGGACCAACTCTCTTGATTCAGGATCTTGCAATGGCATTGTTATTCGGAATTGGGTATGCCGGAATAATATTTGAAGAATCTCTTGCCTTTAATAAAAGTGGAGTGGGACTTCTCATGGCGGTTAGTTTGTGGGTCATACGGAGCATTGGGGTAAGATTTGTTGTTTCTCAATCTCAGAGTGATGAATGGATAAGTCTGTCTTTTAAAATTATTTCTGGTGTGGATCTATGATTTGTTCCTTAGCATCTTCTTGCTCTTTGAATCTGCTGGAGCTGACATTGTCACTCTTTACCAAGTTGATAGTTAGTGCCATGCAGTATTTGATGGATGGTAGGAAACTAACTCTTGAAATCAAATTATGTGAATTTAGATTGAATAAAATCATTTGTAAGATTGCCAACTAATGAGGTATGATTGGAGCGAGTCCCTCCATTAGTCCATTTGATGTTTCCATGTCTGTTTCACCTAAATAAATAGGTGGTTAATGTAAACAGAGAATGAATATGTTATATACCAGTAGGCATTTCTGTAGCCGGATAGCCAAACCACATAATTCCTTTCTTTTCTCTCCTCCTTCTTCCCTCTCAGCTTACCTAAATGTAACACTAACCTTTTGGTGGGCTGGTAACTGCAACTGAAAAACTATCTTTACCTTGTTCTTTCTCAATCCATCCAAAATCAAATAATTTTATTTGTTTGGTTTTGTAGGCCTAGAGCAATTCCTTTAACAAGTCTATCTTTGAAACCTGTGAACACTTCCCGTCACCAAGAAATACATGTCATCACAACTTTCATTTTGTGGATGAGACAACAAGGGAAAGATTTCTTTCTTAAGAAAATAATCCTTAATAAATTTATCTCCAACTTAATTTTGTGTTGGGATTTCTGTGCAATCTAAGTAAATAGGGGTTAATTGTATGCCATTTATTTTTTGTTCCACCAAGCATAATGAGTTCTAGACCATACAATGTCCTTGGGCAGGCCCCTTCAACTGAGGTAGCTGTTTCAGAGTTGTCTCATGCATCCGCTGAAGTCAGTGAAATCGTATTTTTCTTGCTTGGTGCAATGACAATTGTCGAGATTGTTGATGCTCATCAAGGATTCAAGCTAGTCACTGATAATATCACCACTCGCAAGCCAAGAACTCTGCTTTGGGTGGTAAATGGTCTTTAAATACCTTCCGTTTTGTACATTAGATGTACTATGCAATTTTTTTCCTATCAATCCCTGATTTATACTGTTTTGTGTATGAAAATCTAATTATGCATTAGTACTTTAAGATTTGGAAACAATACCATCTCTTATCAAACAAAGTGTTCTAACATCCATGATAAACAACCAAAAGCATAAAAAGATGACCAAGGTCCTATCTATCTGCCTTTGCAAGTTTTATATGATTGTACAAATTCACATGTAATTACTAAATGAAGCTTTGGAGTAAATAGGTCTCATGGTCTAATTCACCAGAGTCTATAGCCAGCATATCTAATTCTAACATAATCCTTTGTTAGACTAATGGAAATGCTAAATAGACCATCTGTCAAGACATTTCCAGAAATAAGTCGTTCCTAGAAACTTTAATGTCTATTAGGCAGCCGTTTTTCTTTATAGGATGACTTAAATGTTAAAAGATTTTAAGGAGACATATAGGACTTCTGAACTCTTTATGCATGTGACATATGCTGGCTGAAAAATGGGGAAACAAAGTGGAGGACTATAACGGGACAAATTGTAACTATGAGTTGTATCAACGTCTGTTTTACATTTACTATTTCATTTATTTACTCTTCATTAGAGAAAGCAGAAATAACCAACTATTTCTTTTAAATGCTGGCTCCTGTTCCTGGACTATTTAGAATCAAATCTCTCAACATTGAAACTTTCATTATTGGAAAGTATTTTATGGCTATATAAATGTACTCAAAACATGGAGCTCTTGCTCTTAGGTTCTTCAAGCTGAAACAAATGCATGATCTTATCATTTGCTCAAGTAGAAGTGCATGGTTCATGTATCTAGATGAAAGTACATTTGATGATGTCGGACTTAGATCCTATAGCTCCTGCAGTTGAATGAAGGAGCCTTAATTTGCCACTGGATAGAAACTAGTTTTGCCACTTTGACTGGACCTATAATTTGGGTATAATATTTATGTTATGGGGTTTGACTAATTGATGCTTATAACTCTAGGTAGGTTTTGTGACATTTTTCCTGAGCTCAGTCCTTGACAACTTGACCTCTACCATTGTCATGGTGTCATTGTTGAGAAAATTGGTGCCTCCGTCAGAATACCGCAAGTAAGTGCCTCATAGCCTTCGGTTGCCAATGTCACTTCCAATGTGAACAGGAAAAACTTGAACATTTGGTGCCAATAGTTCCTTGCTTTTTCTACTTTATACATTTAGTTGCGAAATGATTACATTGATCTGACACTATTATTGGGTGCTCCATTCGAATTAAAAGCATTGAAATGATTTTGATTCTTAAACGACCATTCTAAAATCTGAAAAATGTTTAGAGGCTTCAGGAGAAAACATCCTGCAGCATTTTAAAATTTATAGTTTGATCTCTCTCTCTCTTACTCTGCTTGTATCAAAATTCCTAAAAGCTTCAGACAACATCATGTAACCTTGCTTCGCTCTTCTGGGCCTTTGTATTAAGTTCAAGTTTCATGGCTATATATATTACAAATAAGATGAAATCTGGCTGAGAGACGTAATTTAGCCTCACTATGGTCCGACACTTTAGTAGTTGTTAAGTATCTACACTGAATCCTCTGATGAAAACAAAAGTGCCATGTCATTCAACTACGTCTCCAGAAAATATGTACCATAAGAAAGAATCCGAGTATCTGTTGTTGGACCTGGTGCGTTCCTAGGGAGAGATGTTTCACTTATAAAGGGACGTCAAGAAAATGCTTGCCACCTGGTCTACTGGAATGATCTGCCTCTTTCAGTGTGTATTTGTTTGTAGAGAACTTGGGAATGTATCAACTATAGATGTTAATCACTACAAATCTGCTTGACAGGCTTCTGGGTGCGGTTGTTGTTATAGCAGCAAATGCTGGTGGAGCATGGACTCCAATTGGTGATGTTACAACTACTATGCTTTGGATACACGGTCAGATATCCACACTACAGACAATGAAGGTCTCTATGTCATAACATCTTGTTGGTTTTGGGATATCAGCTCTATTTTGGTGGACTTTACACAATTGTTCATATATAAGTGGAACCTGGCGATGATAATGTACTGTTCCTTTAGTGTTCTTGGATCTTGAATGATTAGTTAAATTAGTTTCCAGAAAGAACAATCCAGTAGTAACTGAAAACACCACTTGGGAGTGTGTTGGGGAGAAGGAGGAGAATTCAAACTTGAATGGTTCCAGTTGATAAAATGGTGGCTTTTAGTTTACACTTCGTTCTGGATAACAAAGCTTAACTTGAGAAAATTTGTGGCTCTTAAAGTTGTAGCTTACGTGAAATGCATATATAAATATCCTTGAATCAGTAAAATGTCTCTGTGCTGAATTTCTTGCTTGGAAGTACTGCACATTGATTCCTTAAATTTTTTTCTCCGATGATTGGACACAAATGTTAATCATATGAAATATTTACCAACTTCTAGCTGAACCACCTCAGCAGGATCACTTGTGATGTATCATTCGGAATAATCACTCAACCAAGTCCGATTTGGGTTCATATTCTTGTCTTTGGCTCCCATTTTTTGTATCTTATTCGTTCTGGCTCCTGTTGGGTTCATTTCTGCAACTTCACTTCTGTAATTATAGTGTGACTAATATCCTATAATACATTCTTTTCTCGACCAGGACTTACTAATCCCATCAGCCGTTTCTCTGGCCGTTCCTCTGGCTCTCATGTCCCTCACTAGGTACCCTTTTTACATGTAGTAGTTACGACAGATTTATTTCTGATGAATGGAGTACTAGAACATTAAACTTTTGTCTTTATCCAGTGAAGTAAATGGAAAAGGACAGAGTTCTGATGTCTTAGCCTCCGAACAAATGGCTCCTCGAGGCAAGCTTGTGTTCTCCGTTGGAATTGGTGCTCTAGTTTTTGTCCCAGTTTTCAAGGCTTTGACAGGTTTACCTCCTTACATGGGTATGCTTCTTGGACTCGGAGTCCTCTGGATCCTAACTGATGCAATTCACTACGGTGAATCCGAGAGACAGCGGTTGAAGGTACCACAGGCTTTATCACGTATTGACACTCAAGGAGCACTTTTCTTCCTCGGAATTCTTCTATCAGTCAGCAGGTATTCACAATACCTTGATAAATGCATGTTATTCTGATTATAAGTGAAATGGGAACTCTTAGAAATTCCTCACATGTTTCGGCAGTAGAAATTCCAAATCCACAGGCTTTACATGATATTGATGCTTTTTTGAAATTTCTTGTCCCTTAACTGAGCAGAGTAATGTCATGCAATTGGATCTCAAATCATGTAACTTTACATGCTTTATTACGAAAATTCAATGCATGTCGTCTTTATTCTGACAATATCCGTTTCGCCTTCATAGCCTGGAAGCAGCAGGTATTCTGAGGGAAATAGCAAATTACCTAGACGCCCATATACCCAATATTGAGCTGATTGCAAGTTCAATAGGAGTAGTATCAGCAATCATAGATAACGTCCCATTAGTTGCAGCAACAATGGGAATGTACGATCTCTCTTCTTTTCCTCGGGACTCTGAGTTCTGGCAGCTGGTAGCATATTGTGCCGGTACAGGTGGATCCATGTTAATCATCGGATCTGCTGCTGGCGTTGCGTTTATGGGGATGGAGAAGGTCGACTTCTTTTGGTACCTACGGAAGGTACATTATGCTATGCAATCATCTGCTGTTGATGAACCGAAAACGTTTCTTTTTCATTACCTTGTGGGTTCATTTTCTCCCTTCCGCTTTTCAGGTGAGTGTATTTGCTCTTGCTGGTTATGCTGCCGGCATCGCTGCGTATCTTGCTGTCCATAATCTTGATATTTCCCTTCCGGCAACTGTGGCTCATGTTCCCTTCCTTTCTGGTTCATGAATTAACCAATCAATTTGTTATCTGTAGTTCACTAGTCAAACAGTGATTCTGTATTTTTTTAGATCCTTTTCCAGTTTACAGAATAAACGGGGTGGATTTTTTATTTCAAATCCTATTGCATCTTTTACGTCAGTTAACATATACACATCATGTGTGTAAAGATGACATCATTCACTTGACTTGTATAGGTTAAATTGAGTAAAAGATGCAATAGTGTTTGGAATAGAAAGAACAAACAGCAAACTTTCCTTTAGATGTACTTTTGTAGGATAGATTTATGAAGATGGCCTTCAAATTTTGGGATGAGAATCATTGCTTTACTAATGTATAAACTTCAACTTATCAATTTTTATGCTTCGGAAGAAGGTTGTACCGTTGTTCTGTTGCTGTCAAGGTACTTGATTATTGGGTGTGTATTAAGATAGTGTTTAGGCGGACTCTAGAGCAAACACTATATTAGACATTTGAATACCTATAAAATGTTGTAAGGTACTTAATATTTTGTTTAGGGATAATCAGACCGCTCTCTCATGAGGTTTTGTGCAATATCTTTCGTGGTTTAGAAAATTACATGTAGTATTCTTGATATTTGTTTCAATCTAATAAATAAATTATTTCATTAGTTAAAATTTATAGAATTTGTTGATATTAGTAAAAAATCTACTGAAAAATTATATTTATCCCCGATTAACTTATTGTAGGTTATATAAATCTTTTTCTCACAAAATCATCCTTATAAGATGAAGATATATTAGCATGTGAAAATGCATAAGGGTAATTTAATCAATAAAAGATTTGTTTGACTTTGCAATAAATTAGTAATAAGTTAATTTGAGTTAAAAATGAATTTTTCATTAAACCTTTTTATTAATATTAGCAAATTCAATGGGTTTTGGCTAACGAATAAGTCTATTTATTAGACAGAAATAAATATATACTATATGTGATTTCTCAAAACACAAGAAATCTACATATAATTATATCAGATCTCGAGAGATGGCATTGTAATCATACCTTTTATTTAGTAAAAGACTATAAGATTTAAAAAAGAAAAAAGAAAAAGAAAAAAGTAGAAACTTCTAAAATTCTTTTTTAAAAAAATTTCAACTCTTATGATTTTAGCAATATTTTTCAATTTTATGCATTAATAACTACAAGATTGCTATTACTTCAATGTTTAATAATTTTATTTTATCAAAACATTTCGAGAGTTTTTTTTATAAAAAAAAATAAGACCATTCTTATATATACTATTATATAAAAAAAGACGATTATTGACACCGCTGCACTAATTTTTTGTAATGTCAAAAATAACTCTCTGATAATTATTTTTCTATACTATTATATAAAAGAAATTTCTCTTTTTACTCACAAATGGCAGTTAATGACACCGTCGCACCACTTTTTTGTAATACAAAAAATAACCCTCAACTAATATGATACCTACTTATTCAATTTTTTAAATTTTATATTAATTGATAAATTAGTGCTTTTTTTCTTTTGAATGTGATGCGTTATGTTATATATTTTACTTTTATTTATAATATATTTTAAAGCCTACAGAACTATTTATTATATGCACGTAGGAACAACGTATCACGACGGCTAGTCAACTCTAATAAAATCATTTTATAAAACCTATAAACTAATAAAATTTTGTTAACACCTTTCAAGTGTACTGTGAGTTAGACATTTATGCAACTGATTCCAGAAACACTAATCATTATAATACTAAATAGCAAAACTTGACATAATGGCAACATCTCACTCAACACAATACACGATTCAAAAAGCAAAACCTACCTTATTCATATCCCTATGCTAAAGCTACTAAGAACACAACAAACTTGATCAAAATTGGGAATTGTATGATAATAAGTATGTGGATAATGCCACTACAACTTAAGGTAAACTAATTCCTCAACGGCTGGGATTTCACCAATCTTCTTCAGTACCTGCTTGCTTGGTTCCTCATCAACTCCAATTGCCATCACAGCTTGCTTCCTCGGGGCTATCCTGCCGACGCTCATAAAGCTCACGTTCACGTTGTCCTCGGCCAGAATGCTACCGACTTTTCCAATCATTCCGGGCTGATCGACTTGCCTGCAGAGTATGATACTGCCTTCCAAGCTCACATCCACTTCGAAAGACCCTACCTTTGTTAAATGTGGGACGCCATCTTTAACCCGGCCTTCCACTTTAATCTCGCCAGAATCAGAGATCGCACTGGCAAATTTAGACTCCACGTTGGCAATTTGAACCTGGATTAACTCAAGTGGGCTTTCAGGAGAACCGTCCAGGAGGATTCGTTCTTCAGTTATGCGGAGTCCTCTTTGTTTGGCAGTGAAATCAGCATTAACCAGATTTACAAAAACACTCGAGATTGGCTCGATTAGACCCTTGGTTATCATGGCCCGAAGCAACCTCGTGTCGAGATCGTCTGGTGCTCTGGCAGATGCGTATGTGATTTTTACAGTTTTTACACCACTCCCACCTGCTACTAGTTGGACAGCAAATCTACCCAGTTTCTCAGAAAGAGAAACATAAGGCTTCAGCTCAGTGAGAACCTACAAAGAGAATTTTATATAAATGAAACACTCGAGCATTAAATGTGTTTGGCCTTGTAATTTAGCTGGCTTCTAGATGATAAAGTTTATCTAAAGAAATATTTAGCATCAGATGAGATTACAGGGGGCAGCAACAAGCACTTTCAGGATGCAGATCGACACCAAATAAGACCTTCTTGAAAGCCCATAGTACAAATCATTTTTCAGTACAACATATTTCCATCCAGAATGATGGATAACATAAAACGAGAAGTAAATATAGGATTGTGAGAATATTGGAGGACATTGGACAGAATAACTAAGATTAACCGCACACTAAGTACCTGAGCAGGAACCATGGGTGCATTAACCGCAGTGGCAGCAAGCTCCCCCTTCAAGGCTCCAACAACAGCTTCAGCTACTTCAATTGCTACCCCTTCCTGAGCACAAGTTAAACGAGCATGGTGCAAGAATTAGAACCAGGCAGGAAACTGCAGAGAGAGAGAGAGAGAGAGAATAATTCTGCAGACCTGAGCTTCCATTGTACTGGCACCAAGATGTGGAGTTGCTGTTACATTCTCATGTAGTACCAACTTGCTGTCCTTTGCTGGTGGCTCTACTGTGAAGACATCAAGTGCCGCCTGAAACGATACTTAACAGAATAAGGCAAAGTGCAGAGACCTATCGTTTGACTTAACAAATTCCCAGTAAAGTCTCCAATTATTGGTCATTTTTTGTTATCCTGAGGGTGAAGCAAAAACCTGTGCTACAATGCCAGCATCAAGTGCCTTCACCAATGCTTCTTCATCAATCACTCCCCCACGTGCAACATTAACGATCCTGACACCTTTTTTCATCTTTGCAAAAGTTTCATCATTTAGCATTTTCGATGTTGCTGCAGTCAGTGGCATGTGAAGCGAAATGAAGTCGGCTGATGCAATAGCTTCATCAAAGCTTACAAGCTCCACGCCTATTGCACGGGCACGGTCAGCAGGAGCATAGGGGTCGTGTGCAATGACATGCATACCAAGACCCTTTGCACGCCTAGCAACTTCTGATCCAACCTTCCCGAAACCCAGTACTGCAAGCGTCTTGCCAACAAGAGACACACCAACATATTTGCTCCTCTCCCATTTACCTGGAATGGTTATAGTAAATAAGTAAATTTTACATGATAGAATTTCATAACTTAGAAGTTAGTGTTACAGACAAGAGTTATTAAACACCCAGCATGTTATACTTTCATCATTACAGTACTATCAAACCTCAAAGAATCTTATCAATGATAGTTCGCATACTTTGTATTTCCAATCTAATATTGAGAAACGCGTTAAACCTATCTGGCTGCAGCGAAAAATGTACCATATATATGTACAAGAAAGCATCCAGTCAAAGAGCAACAAATGCTCAGAGGGAAGAAAATGTTAGACGAAGTTTAGTCAGTTAATGACTGTACTCACTATAAAGAACTTCATCGTCTCCGCAGAACCTTAGGCATAACTAAAAAAATAGCATGTTAAATCTTCAAGGGCATATTGACATCAATACTCAAAGTTCAAATAAACGATTCTTTCCAAAAGCTTAACTTTAGCATGCTGAATTCAGTTGTAATACAATTCTTTTATTAGCAACTTTATGGCCTAGTCTCCATGTCTAAAGGAATCTTGCAACTCGGTCAGATCCAAAAAGGTGGGACCTTAATTTTATAACTGTAGTACATTCAAATAATCAAGAAAAACAGATCTAACATCAGATCCAACCTCAAAATCCTAAGATATTTTTTGAACATTCCAAATCTGAAAACCAAGAAAAACAAGAATCACGTCATCACAATCAAGTCAACCTCAAAAGCATCAAAAGCAGATTAACTGTTCCAAGAAATGCTTCACAAAGCTGACACTCAGAGAACATCAATCCTGAATAAGCATAAATTAATCCAAATACACGCGCAATTCTTTTCCTCGAATAGAAATTGTCTCAGTAAACTAACCAGCTTTAACGGACGCATCGGCTTGAGCAACGTTCCTAGCCATGGCAGTAAGGAGAGCGATCCCATGCTCCGCGGCGGCAACAGTATTGGCAGTCGGCGCGTTCACAACCAAACACCCGTGCTCAGTCGCCGCCGCCAGATCCACGTTATCAATCCCAACTCCGGCTCTTCCAACAACCTTAAGCCGTCCCCCGGACGACTCGAACACCTCGCGGCTCACCTTAGTCCCACTCCTCACAATCAGCGCGTCACAAAGCGAGATCTTGGTGCAGAGCTCCTCAGGGCTGAGGTTATAGGAGCAGTCCACGTTCGCGAACTCTTTGAGGAGATTCACCCCCGCCTCCCCGAGCTTCTCGGCTACGAGAATTGTCGGCTTCGCGTCCATCGACAGGACGACGAAGCGGCGGGGTTGGTCGCGGCGGTGGCGGAATGAGAGCGTGGTGACGCCGAAAGTGGTGGACAGCGGGAGGCGGCGAAACCCCGAGATGGTGGCGGCCGACGCCGATGGTTTAAGGCTCGTTGAGGAAGCTGCAGCCGCCATTTTGGAATCCGGTGTCTGAAAGTAGTGTGAGTGAGCTAAATTGCTGCTGCAGGTAGAGACGAAGAGGGGAAAGCGATGCGCTTTTATACTCGGTGGACAGGGTTTATGAGCCCTTCTCTGGGGTTTTTATGTTGGCTCAACATAATTTTTTATATTGGGTTAATTGAATTTAGACGATCTTTTGAAAATATAAAATTATATATTTTTTTAAAAAAAATATGTAATCATATTACATCCCCTCTTGAAAAATATTATTTATATTTGACCTCTTTTTATTGGGGTTTAGATGAAAAATAGTGATATTATCAAAGAATTATATAAATTTTAATTTTATGTCCCATTTAATATTTTTATGTAATATTTATATCCAAATGCTATAATTGAGGAGCAATATTTTATTATCATTATATTTTTTTGACTTTATATATATTATATTTACTTACTTGTAAGTATAAAAATATTAAAGTGGAATTGTGAATAACGGATAAAATTTGAGATTTGTGCTTTTTTTGTTTTTTAGCATTTTTCATCCAAATTCCTTACGAAATGAGGTCAGGTGTAAACAATGAATTTTTTAAAGGGTGTAAGTGTAATTTTTTAAAAAAATGGGATAAAGTGTAATTTTATAGTTTTAGAGGAGTACAAGTGTTATTAACCCTTTTTTTGTTATATCTTTTATTTTCATTTTTTCTTTCTCCTTTTATTTTGGTTGGTTGAAAATTCCTTTCTTTAATTATAAAATTCAATAAATGCATAAATTAACCTTTTGGCCCTTAAAATAAAAGGAAAATAATGTATAACTTTAGTTCTACAGTCTCCATTGAATGAATGGCTCATCTTTAGCAATTTCCACTTAATTTTTAACTAACATATCGATTCAATCAATATATCAATATGACTAATAACAAATAAATTACAGTAACTTACATAAAAGTGAAACAAATATCACTCATTCAATAGAACTGTAACTCATAACCTCAAATTTATTCATAATACCTCAATTTTAACCTTAAATCACTGGGCTAGGACATAATTGATTTTTCAGTAGTTTCCACTGTATCACTTATAGATAACAATATAGAATTTATATTGACTGCCCATTGCTTGTCGTGGGCGCAACAACTGGTACACATCATTTTCAATCTTCTCCAATTATGGAAAAGGTCTCTCAATGCTCTAATGTCCACATTTTGAATCCAACTTAAGTATCATTTCGATGGTTGAACAATCTAATGCTTGGTTTTGGGACGTACTATAATCCCATGTAGTCCAAAGATGATATCGAGCTACCAAACCTTCCCATCAATTCCTCTTCGTCCAACGTTTTTTAAAACTTAATGTTGCCACGTAATTCTTCTTTAACTTTGGAATGGCGTGAACTTAAGCTTTTAAGATGGGGAGAAATGCAAGTCACCTTTTTTGACATTATAAATGTCCAAATTACTCCCCTATGAAATAAAATTGTAATTTACTTCTCTATATTTTTTAAAATGAATCAATTTACTTTCCCATATTTTTTAAAATGGAGCAATTTACCTTCCTATTTAGGTAAATTGCTCCATTTTAAAGAACACGTGGAGATAAATTATTAATTATATATATATATTTTATGGAGTGTAATTTGCTTATTTGCAATATCATAGAAAGGTAAATTGCATTAAACTCTTTTAAGATGGAATGATCATGTGGTAATATACATACGACCAATGATTACGCGGTGATATGTGTTGCCCTCAAAATTTTACAATAAAATATAAATTAAAAATCTAATATAAATTTGTTAATAATTGAAATTCAAATTAAAGTATAACAAATTCGAATTTAGCATATGTTTAAATTCACAGTAAGCTCTACCCAATTTAGGTCTTATGCGTTTTTAAGGATTGATCAAAGATGAATGCAAATTTATTTTATTTTGAATTAGTTAATTGGGCCAAACCATATTTAAGTACAATCTCATTAGTTAATTGCTTATATTAACCCATACGGTATTGAGCCCAATAGAAGTGAGCCAAAACTGCAAGTCAAAGCAAAAAGAGGCTCCATCCACACCCCGCAACCAACACAACGCAACGTAACATACAACACAACACACGAGGCACAAGTTACAACACAAAACAAACCAAAAGGACTTAAAGTCTAAAACTCCTTGCCACGACGAAACCTGCAACCGCGAAGGTTTCACGTCTTCCGTGACATCAAATCTTTAAATTTTGAAACTATATTTCAAGGTGAAATATAGTTTGCTACCCAAAGCTATAGAAGATTACGCTTCAACATTCAAAGCGAAGAATCAAGAGATAAATCTTTACTTCAAAGATTGTAACACTTTCTATTTAAATTTATAAAATTTCATTTTATCCATATATTTTCTGTCATGTATATATTTTTTTTCAGACACAAAATTTTGGGCAAACTGTATATCAATCGGTGAGAATCATACCTCTCTTATAACCAAAACTAGTAAAGTACAAGTAGAACAAGAGAATAGAAACACACACAACGGAAACCCAATGGGATGAGGCCCAATTTTCTAGCCCACTTGAAGTTGGGCCTCCTTCATATTAAAACAGAAATGGGTAAGATAAGCTTGGGCCAACATACGGCCCAATTGGACCTGGGCCTCAGTAGTGAGATGAAGGCTGTCTTCTTTGAGCTGCAATCCCTTAGCATCCACACACGCAACATTAGGGAGATCAATTCCCTTTTGTATTTCCCTAATCTTTTCAAGATACTTTTCATCTCCAGATGCGATTGCAACCTGCAAAGTGCAAACCCAATTTTATTTATTTATTTATTTCAACTCCTATTGGAATCAGATGCCTCATTTATACTTTATAGCCTAGAGTACATATTCTTCTCCAACTTTGAAATGTAGAATAATATATTTGAATGGAAGAATTTGAAATAAAGATTTAGGGTTAACGGGCTTAATACATTTATCCTTATTGTTTGAAAAATTACTAATACTTATTTAAAATTAACGGTTTATTAACAAATACCACCTCGTGACAGTCCATTGTAGGGGTGTTTTTGTTAAACAGATATTAATTTCATGGGTTATTTGTATCTTTCGAACAATGAAGATATATTTGAAATTATGGAAAATATCATGAGAGCTTTTTGTAATTTATCCTAAAGATTACTCTCTATTTGGATTTGGAATCATTAATGGTAGAAATCTAGTTCAAAATAAAATTTTCAAAATTTTAGATGCTTTAAATTATATTTGGATGGATGGATTTGAATTTGAAGAAAATGTTTAAAGAAAGAATTTTACATGATTTTTTATAAAAAATAAATAAATTAAAATTCATTGACATGACACAAAACATAGTTCAAATGAGAGTTAAAAGACTTTGAAATCCATTTGTAATATGAAATTATTAGGAAAAACATTCAAATAATTTGTTAGTAAGAATTTGGAATTCATAACTTTAAATTTATCAATCCAAATAAAATCTTACATTGTGTGTTGGATTGAAGGATTTGAAGGTAGAAATTTCAATTCCCTGTTAACAATTCTTTGTAACTCTTATTCTGATTTATATTTTGTTGGGCATGATGAAATTTAAATTCTTTTGATATGGTATTCGAAATCACTTCTCTAAATCCTTTTTCCAAATTAAAAACTATCAATACAAATGTAGTTTTATAGGATTTTGATGGATTTATCGTTATAAATTTTAATTTTTTTTTTAAATTCATTAATCCAAATACAATATTAGAAAGTAAGATATAAAGAAAATAGGTGGGACTTTGAATTTCATTAATACGAGTCTAGTATGTTTATATAATATATATATATTTTAATAAGTGTTATATTTTAAATGAAAAATATGTAGCTGAAATTAAATTAGCCCAAAATCAAGTATAAAGGGTAAAATTAACTATGTTAAAAATAGGGATAATTTTGCTCCTTTTATTTACGATTTATTTATACAAATTATTTATATTTTTTGTGCAATTATATAAAATACTTTTAATATTCAAAATATAGGAATAATTTTTTGAAAAACTAGAATTATTTATATAAATAAAATTGACGCTTCATAAGAGAGTATGTATAACTTTTTTTTAAAAATGAGTAAAGTTGGAATAGAAAGACCTGAATGATGGGAAGAGACGGCAAATTCAGATCTGCTCGCACGTTGGCAATAAGCGTCTCCATCTTCTCCTTGTAGGAGTCTACATCCTCCTGCGACGCCGTATCGCTCTCCCCTTGGTACCACAGCACCGCCTTTATTTCTCCTCCGCCGTGCACCGCCGCCTTCGCGCGCTTCACCATATTCTCGTACAGATGCGTCCCCCGAGCCCACTCCTTGATCGCTGTCCCTCCGACGGCGCAGGGCACCAGCCCGATGACTCCGACGCGCTCCTTCACCGCGTTGGCGAACGACATCCCCGGCCCCACACCGCAGGTTTTCTTAGTGTCGATGTCGTGGTGGAGAGGCTCACGCGCCACCTCCCAGTGGAGGTGGGCGTTGAGCCGGGTGATTTTGGAGGCGTCGGGGGAGGACTCCGGCGGAACGACGCCGTCCCAGTGCTTCGTGTGCCTGTCGACGCCACCGCGGCCCGACATGTTGCTCTGGCCCGATAAGATGAAGATTTGTTTGGCGGGCCGGGCTTCGTCGTTCTGGGCCGGGTTTGAAAGATCCATGGATGGATTATAGTCTACAGCTCGATTGAAGAATGTGAATTGTTTGGATGTAAATGTAGTTCAATGATTAGGTAGCTTTGATCGTGATCGTGTGTTTGGGTGTACTTGACTGAAAATGATTGATTTGGTTGCGTGATCTCGTGTTTGGTAGGTGGGTAGCCACCCTGTTGATTAAAAGGGATAATTATATTTAATATCCCGATCTATAGTTATTTATACAAATTATTTCTATTTTTTTATAATTATAAAAATCATCATTGATAAATAAAAAATATGAGTAGTTTGTGTAATAATATCAATATTTTTAAGGGGAGTAAGTGTAGTTTTTAAAAAAAATAGGGATAATTTGTGTAAATAATGTTTATATTCTAGTGGGTGTACGTGTAATTATTCAAAAGATAGAGATAGTTTGTATAAATATATTATAGGTTATGGGGTGTAAATGTAATTATCCCTAATTAAAATTGCAAAGTGGACAATAAAAAACCGAAAACATATTCAAACTTAGATGGGTTTTGGTTCAAATAAATTTTTTCTGATCAAAGGGTAAAAATATATCACATTATGTATATTAACGTATGAAGATGTATAAAAGTAATTTAATTAGAAGAAAAAAAATTGTTTGACGTACAATAAGTCAATATGAGTAAATATAAGTTTTCATAAAGTCTTTTTTTTTTTGCAAACAATAACAACTTTGATGAATTTTGATTAATGAAAAAATATTATTTATTAGACATAAACAAATATTATGAATAGTAAACGTAATATTTCAAATTATATGGATTTACGTATTATTAAACTAGCCTTAAGGGAAAAGTGGTGTAATTATCCTTTTCTATGGATGGATTTGATTTTAAGGGAAGTATCGGATATGGACTTTGATAATCCATGTAAAAAAGATTTGAAATTTATCAATATTTAATATAATATAATTCAAAAATAGAATGAAATAATTTAATGATATTTTCAATTTTAGTAACTTACAGCTATCTCACCTGAATATTCTCTCGTTGTTTGAAAATTACAAATATCTCCTTGAGGTTTATAATCGTCTACAAATAACTCATTTTCATCTATTTTATGAGTGAATTGATCTAAATACCCTTATCCAAACTGAATTGTCTTAATTTTTTTTTTGTTTTTTTTATTACTACAATGCGCAAAGATATGTTTCTTAAGTTTTTTACACAGAGCAACAACAATGCAATTTGCCTCGATTGATTTGTCTACAGTTTTAATTAAAAATTCAAGGGCAAAATAATCAATTTTAGGCATTTGGTTAAAAGTTACAAACTTTTTGGAGGTATTTGTAATTTTTCAAACAACGATGGGGTATTTTTAATGATGTCAAACCTCATATAAGGTGACTGTAATTTTCTTTTAAATTTAAAATTAGCCAAATAAATTCAAAAAAATTTATAATTTACATTTTCAAATCCATCCATTCCAATAAAACCTCATAAGATAAGATGTGGTGGACTAAGTGGAAGTACTTTATAAATGTCTTAGAATTTTCTATATGAATAAAAGTATTTGATAATTTTCTTTTTAAAAAGAAAGTAACTCAAAAAAATACGATGTTATGAGCTTGTAAATTAATTTGAAATAATAATTGGTTCCTAAATTATTTTTAAAATATTAAAAAACTCGTTCAATTTAAAAAATATTAATTATAATTTATTATTACTAACATTTTGTAAGTTCCATAGTATTATTTCATCCAAACACGTAAAGTGCTTACTTTAAAGATAACATCTCATGCTTTGTAAGTTTTAAAAATATATTATGAATGTATAAATATATAAGATATTTAAAAAAAAAATAGTCAAACGCCCTCTTAGTTGAATTTGCCGTTGAACTTAATATTAGAGTTTATTTTTAATCATAATTGACTTGACAATCATTTATTGTATTTTATGTATAAGTTATGACCAATGATGTCTTAGTTTAATGTTTGAGGTTGAGGTCTCATGAATAAGTTTAAGGTCGTGGTTCGAGTCTCACAAGATACGTGGGTATTCGTCTCATTTAATGTGAATTTATTGTAATTGAAATAAATATCTGTCTCACCTGACGTGCTTTTATTGGTCCGTTTGATATATTTTTTAATTTATTGATATTAATATACTTATATAATCTATACTATTATAAAGAGAATGGGTCTTATAGACACAAAGTGGTAGTTTTTATACCACCACACCAAATTATTATAATACCAAAAATGCCCTTCAACTTTCCAACTCATAATTGAATTAACTATCCAATTAAGTTCATTTAGAAAAATAATTCCATACAATTACATGTACTAAAAAATTAAATTTACTCCCATTTTATTTAAGTTTATTATTAATTGAAATAGAAATAAGATTAATTAGTATTTGTGTTGCATGTATATATAATAATTGCTATCAATATACCATATACTGTACAAAATTTTGATTGTTAAATTAATTTGAGTAAAATATATATTGATAATT
Organism: Sesamum alatum; assembly: GCA_034509735.1. Classification (NCBI taxonomy): domain Eukaryota; kingdom Viridiplantae; phylum Streptophyta; class Magnoliopsida; order Lamiales; family Pedaliaceae; genus Sesamum; species Sesamum alatum. The sequence continues at coordinate 1,876,606 of JACGWO010000006.1, forward strand.
AATGCATTAGAAAAAAGTTATCAGAGAGTTTTTGTATATGAGGTTGTAAAGAAGTGATAAATTTTAATGTATAACAATAAATTATGGGTTTCAATAAAAATTATACGCGCAAGTACTTAGTGCCACAATTTTTAGTGATCATTTATGTGAGGGGAAAAAAAAAGTTCGAATATTGTCAAACTGGATTTTTTAGCATTCTTAACAGAAAGGCTCGAATAAAAATTTCAATAACACGGAGAAATACAAGAAATTAAAATTATGAAATTAAAAACAAAACCAAACAGGCCCATATCTGCACATGTTGGAGGTGATTGGGCAGCACAGAGCATTTATTGTAGTAGTTCCGGTACAGATATCAACATACAGGTCTTTAAGTTGGGCTCACAAATCAACACTTGGCCCAATTTCAAATGTTGGGTCTATCAGCCCAAAATGTGAGTAATATAGGCTTGGGCCAACGTGCGGCCCAATTTAACCTGGGCCGGCGTAGTCAGATGAATATTGTCTCCTTGGAGAGGCAAGCCCATAGCATCCACACACACCACGTTGGGGAGATCAATTCCCTTTTGCACCTCTCTCACCTTCTCAAGGTATTTTTCATTTCCTGATGCAATTACAACCTGCAATTCCACGTCATATTCTATTCAAATTTTATTCTGAAAAAGTCTTACTCAAATAGGTTCGGTCGAATTAAAGCACTCAATGAGCAAGTATGATATATTTGCCATTCAATTGATCACTTTTTTTTAATTATACACCAATCACGCTAAAAATGCATTGCACTTACTATATAATTGATTCAGATTCAACCAAACCAAATTTGAATTAGAATTTCCCATTCCAATATATGGAATGGGATGATTAAATCCTAGCCAAGAACATTTCAATAAATACTTATATGGCTATTGCTTATAATAAATTGAAAAATATGTTTGTTTTGTTTTTTTTTTGTACTTTTGAATTGAATAAATTAAGTTAATGTGAATCAAAAGTTATAAATGACTCCCTGTTTGATAAAATTGTAAATATTCAGTTGTTTTACCGTACATTTTAGCTTTATTTTTTTTTTCACACATTCCCAATTTTTTTACTACTTTCAAAGCGTATATATATATATTTTACAATTTATGTCTACCATAAATACAGGAGCTAATACAAATACCTTTAAATTAGTACTAAATATTTATTTCATCAAAGTTTATCATGATATTATCAAATTTGATCGATGATGCTTCATTGAAGTAGTAGGGATTAAATATCAATATCCTTTGCACCAAAGATTATATATTGAATATTATTAACTAATAATATATTTATATAAAATGGTATTTTTTAAGAATGTAAGTCATGATATTTATATAAGGGATAATTACATTTACACCTTCTAATTCGTTGTTTATTTACATAAATCACTCACGTCTTTTGTGTAAGTATGAAAACCACTTTTGACAACAAAAAAAATATGAGTAATTTGTGTAATGATGTTGATCGATACTGCAGAGCGTATATATAATTTTTCATAGCGGTTGGTGTAAATGAACTTTGTGGGTGTATGTAAAATTTTGAATTTTTTTTGAGTAATTTGTATAAATAAAACATAATTGAGAGGCGTAAATGTCAAGGGTAAATTATATTGACACCTCCTGAAATTAATTCAAATTACATAAACACCTCCTATAGTTTACAAAATTATAGCTACACCCCTAAGGGGTGTTAGTATAATATTTTTCAGAAGGTGTTAGCGTAAGTTTTGACTTTAAATAGGGTGTAGTTGTAAAACAATTATAACCTCAGGAGATGCAATTATAATTTTACAAAATACAAGAGATGTTTGTGTATTTTGGCATAATCTCTTCGGGTGTAAGTGTAATTTACCCTAAATGTAATTATCCCTTTGAATAACAAGATGTTAAGCATTAATTAACCTTAGAGAGTAGAGGAAAATTGTCTGACCAGAATAATGGGAAGACAAGGCAAATTCAGATCTTCACGCACATTCTGAATAAACCTCTCCAGATTCTCCTTGTACGACGTCGCGTCCTGCTCGGAGAACGTGTCCTTCTCCCCTTGGTACCAAAGCAGCGCCCTGAGTTCTCCGTCGCTCGCCGCCGCCGCCGCTTTCGCCCGATTCACCATACTCTCGTACAAGTGCGTTCCCCGAGCCCACTCCTTGATCGGAGTGGCGGCCACGGCGCAGGGCACCAGCCCCACGACTCCCACGCGCTCCTTCACCGCGTTGGCGAACGACATCCCCGGCCCCACCCCGCAGGTTCTCTTGGAGTCGATGTCGTGGTGGAGAGGCTCGCGCGCCACCTCCCAGTCGAGTTGCGAGCTGAGGCGGAAGATACTGGAGCTGTCGGCGGAGCAGTCCGGCGGTACGACGCCGTCCCATTGCTTCGTGTGCTTGTCGACGCCGCCGCGGCCCGCCATGTTGCTCTGGCCCGATAAAATGAAGATTTGTTTGGTTGGGCGGGCTTCATTCTTATGCGTCGAGGCTGAAAACTCCATTAGTATTATTTGAGCAATGGCTTTGCTTTTCGTTCAAAACGCTGGGGGAAGTTTTATAGTTGAACTTGGAATGCATGCTTATCTTTGGAGTGTATTTTATATTCCTTGCATCACTATTTTAGAGATAATATTATCCATTTATACAAATCATTTATACTTTTCGAATAATTACACATACACTCGTCAGATTGTCAAGATTATTTTTATAAATGACTTTTATTTTTTCAAAAGTTACATGTTAACCGCCGAAATCGTCAACATCACAAATTTACCTTACTTTTTAGCTGTCACGAGTGATTTTTGTAATTATACAAAAAATATAAATAATTTGTATAAATAAATCATAAATTGTAGAGTGTAAGTATCTCTTTTATTTTATTTAGTGTAATTTTTTATACACGTAACACACATATATATATATTAAATGAAATAAAAAAAATATAATAGGATTTAGAATAGAAAATTTAAATAGTATGTTTGTAAGAGAGTCAATGACAAAAAAAAACAATCAACTTGCCTACATGTTAGATTTTTTTAATTAATAACATTAAAGTTATATGGTGTTAAATCCAAACTGCGACTCCATCTAAAAAATTTTAATTCCCATAAATTTGTTTAATCAAATTTCATCGAAATGTTACCCAATTTAATGGTTGAATTTCAGCAACACCAAGAAGTGTTCAATGTAATTTCATATTGTTTCTTTTTTATTCTTTTGATCATTGATATAATACATAGAAATTAACTAAAAAACTTGAATTTAAAATCCCATCGTTTAGTTGACTTTTAGCAAAGCACTAAGGTCTTATGAAGCGTGCAAGCTTCATCTTGGCATATACGAAAATTCTTATTGAAAATTAGGTATAACCTAATCTAATCAATCACAGATCAAGTGTACTTGTGGTACACAGTGGCGAAGTCCGAAGGTCAATTTAGCCATGTCAAAATATAATTAATTAGTTTGGTAAATAAGAATATTAAATTCATAAAAAAATTAAATTACTATAATAATCACCATAAATTAAATACATACAATGATATAAGTACAACTAATTCTTATAGATATTATCCCAACGAGGGATGGGTTAAAGTTTACAAGTAAAAGGTTTCGCGGTCTCTTAATAATAAATTTATCCATTATTTGAAAATTAAAACTTACATTTACATAATCATAAATTTAAAAAAAAAATAAATCATAATCAACTTTTATATCTAATCTTGTTTATTTGTCTTGAGAGGCTTGAATAAAAGGTTACAAAATAAAATAATAAATAACTACTTTAAAATTTTGAATAATGAACATTAAAAAATCGACATAAACAATAAATTTCTTCCTATCAATTCGTATATTCTTTTGGGCTCTCTTTGCAAGAATCGAAAAAATAATTAATCTAAAGAAACTAAAATTTATTTTATCTGATAAATTAAACGTAATTACAAAATTATAAAAAAAAAACAAAACAAATTGATTGAAAATCGAAATATATAAGTTAAAAAGCAATAACAAATAACATAAAAAGCAAGAGGAATTTTGGAAAAAAGTTATAACATGGTGTTGAAAAAATCATAAGATAGCAATTTTTGCTTCTTGGCTAAGTGAAAACCATGTGGTTCTAACTAATTAAGAGAAACTAAAAATATGAATGTTGAAAAAAATTATTTTTTTAAACAAGTTACATTAAATTTTTGTTATTAATTTTTTAATAGACAAGACAAGTTTAAACCTAAAATTTGATAGACTAATAGCTCTACGCTGGAGTCAAGCCCTGTCGGCCACTAGGGCTCGACAGGACCTGACTCCACCCCTAATGGTACATGTGGTTGGTATTTTTTTTAATTGTACGCCGATTATATAAAACGTATATCATACTAGTCATATAATTAGTTTAAACCTGACCACACATAATTTCGATTAGAATTTCTCTGATATATAATCATTAAAAAAAAGTAAATAAGACAGACATTAGTAATTGGGTTTAATTTTGTCAATTTTCAAGGTTAGGAAATAAGAGAGCCATTCATGTCCAGACTTATTATATTACCTTAAACAAAATTATTTTATTAATTAGTCCTCACAACATCTTAATCACCTAACATCTACCTTTTTTATGCCAAAATATAAATTGAAAAGAATAAATAACTTCCAAAAGTCAAAGACAATGGACCAATCAAAATTCTCGAATCTTATAAGTTTATATTTTTAATAATTTTTTACTCCCATTTAAGCTGCCAAATGCTCAAAATCATGAGATGACTTTCACTGGCCTGACACTAGGAGCACCACTGATGGCTTTCGTATATGATCTTATTTCACATACTTGGTTATACTTATATTTTACATACCAGCGTGCCACCCATGTGCATGAATTTAATTTAATTATAATTATAATTATATCTTATAAAAAAATTAAATTATGTGAAAAATTAGTTAATTCTTTTTTGGGTTTAATGCGATTTACCACTTTGTGATATTGCAAATACTTAAATTACTCCCTTATAAAAAAAAATAACAATTTAGCTCCCTATATTCTTTAAAATAACAATTTAGCTCTATTTTAAAAACATGGGGAGGTAAATTAATTCATTTTAAAAAACATAAGAAGGTAAATTATTATTTTATTTTTCATAGAGAAGTAATTTATTCATTTGCAATATCACAGGAGGGTTGCTTTGCATTTTTCCCATTCTTTTTTTGTGAATTAGATCAATAATATAAAATTAATTTCTTTTATCCAATCACAAATGCATCAAAATCAATAAAATTTATAAGAGATTACAATCATCAAAACATAAAAGAAGATATATATATATATATATCCAATAAAATTAAAATTTGTTTAATTATTAAGTCTTGTTGACTTTTCTAATTATCGGACGTAACATAAATGAGTTTAATAAAATAATAATTTTACACTACTACCCATGTAACAAAATTGTATATCAATATCACAATATCACATCATTTTATTATATAATATCACTGTACAATATAATTTCCAATCATAAAAATAATACTGGGCTATCATTACTTTTCAAGAATTGTTTCTAAAAGGAGAAAAAAAGTTTAATTTTACAAAATTATCAAATTAATATGGTCTTATACTCAATAGGTTGTGGTTTTTGGTTAAACTGATTAGAAGCAAACATCTTATATGATACATTTAAAACTTATAAGATATTAGATCTTATAAGAAAAATACCAGGCACTTTTCAATACTTTATACCATGTTTTGAAAAACTTACAAAACTCACTAAAAAACCCTATAAAGACATGTTTTCCAAATTCATGTATACCACAATATATTCAGAACCTATCTAAATGTATCTAGTACAAGTAAATACAGACCACTTACTGCTATATAGGTCTATAGTGTCAGTAATGTTTTTGCCCACTAATTCTAATGCAAGTCTAGGCCCAGACTAATCTAACCAAATCTGAATCAATTACACAACAATTGTACATTTGTCATGTAATTATTATGTAATTCAAAAAGAGTAACCAAATACATGACAAATGTATCATTTGCTGTGTGATTGGTTTAATTTAGCAAGACCTGAATCCGGCAAGAACGTTCCTATACGTGTGAAACCGTTCTTTGTACTGAAAATGCATAATTAAATCTCGTTAGCTAGTTATTTGGCCTTATAAAACTTTTGGTGGAATCAGACTAGAACAACTGCAGTGAACAGTATCGACATTGATACACATTGCACAGATCAATCTTTACAATCCTAAAGCTTCACAACCAAAACTAATTCCTAGGACTGTTATTCTCCCATCCAGTGGGAGAAGAGTGTGTGAACTGCGAAGAGAGAGCTATATGGCTTAAGAACGGCCAAAATTACCACAAAACAAGCCACAAGAATGGCAAAACAGGAAGCGTTAACAATTTCCACAAGCCACAAAAATGACTGACAACTCTATGATGGTTCTCAAAACTAATCCATCTGACAGAGGTTAGATGCCAAACAACCAGCAAAAGGCACCTGCAAATAGCATTGACGTTTTAGAGGAAATATACTACCATGCATTACAATATAGATCTTACTCGAACACACGGATAATTTTCAGGTTGAACAAACCTTCCAAATTCGACATGACATGCAATTGTCTTGAAGGTTTCCACAAAGAGGCCTAAATCTAAGTTTATATATTATGCATACAAGATTCCAAATAGCCTATAGATCTAATGAATAAATAAGCAGGAATGTTATAGCACAGTCACATATACATGTAATGAATTGAGACGTTGGATGTGATAGAATAATCAAAAGTATGCTTGCTAAAAGAACATCAGCAAACAAGATCATTCTCCACATGCTAAACAATTAAAAGAAGAACAACCTAAAAATGCATTCTTTGCCCCAAAAGAGAACAAAATGTGAACTGTTAGGAACTTCAAAACAGCAAGTCCAGCCAATATATGCACTCGAGACCTCAAAAACCTTCTTCAATAATGTTCTTAAATTCTGTTTGGGAACAGTCTCCAATGTCATAAAAGGGATAAGGACATTCTAAATTTCTGGGAGGCTTTTGCATCACAATGTAATTATTTTTCCATCATTTGCCCTTCAGGCATGTCTCAAGCTATATGCATGAAACAAGTCGATTCTTGTCATTTAGTACTGAACTGAATTCTAATCAAGCACATTAAAATAATTTGTAGACAGGACTTTTCCACTTCTCATGAGAAATTTGAATTTGTGATATGAATTGTCCTGATCACCTTTCAATAAGAGTTCTCCATTTGAACTCATTCATACAAGAACCAGCCACGTGTTCATGGAGATAACTTCTACTCACACGAACCTCCACATTAGAACGGTACATAACAACAGTAATTGTACTCCAAGTAAACAATCCCTCTTTTATTTTCTATCTAGTTTTCAGCTCTCTTCCTCATTCCATTTTGAGTTTCTTTTCATTTTTGGGATATAATGTTCTGATGGAACAGAAATAGCCATATAGGCATATTTTATTGGACCCAGGATGAAACCTGAGCAACTGCCACATAAGCAAACAACCGAATACTTTCAAGTTTACATTTAAGCTGTCAACTGTTTGAATTAGATTATCATAGAACTAACTATCTTTTCTATAGATATTTATGGCTTATGCAGGAGTGTTATATGCAAAAACAATGTGGAATGGCCCATATGAGGAATTAAGTGCCAAAAAGGGAACAGTTAAAGTGTATATGTTCGATAAAGAACATATATTCTTGTTCGTTTGAGGTAACGTATAACTCATTGCATTTTGGCACCAGCACATTTGAAAATATGCATTCTATATTTTGCAATCATCACAAGCAACAAAAGGGAAACAGAGAAGAGAGCAACTATATCACTAGACATGACTGGTTTGAAGCATGTTTCATGAAGAAAACCATGCATAAATCAAGTATGGTAATAACATAGTCAGGCAAATGAAAATGTCCTGCCACTACGAGAAGGGGGAGAGAGAGAGGGAGAGAGAGAGAGGGAGAGAGAGAGGGAGATGTATGTGTGTGTGTGTGTGTTAAGAGGGATATAAGAGATTACAGTGAGTCTATTGGATCTTCTTCTGCTTCTTTGAAGGCAACGGAAGCTTTTGGAGTATCTTATCAATTTTCTGGTATTGTACCTGAGCTATATTATATGCAGCACTCAGCTTGTCGTCGATTGGCTTTTGGTACTTGTCATACAACACAGGCAGTGAGAAACTAAGAAGAACATCTGTCACAATAACAATGCAAAAAACCTCCTCACATTACTATTGTAGACCAAAACGGCAAATATAGCATTCAAGAGAATCCTGACTTACCAATGTAGACCAGCGTAAAAAAGCTGAAGAGACTGCCAATGTAGGAAATAACCCATATGGGAATAGCAACCTAATAAACAAAGCCCATCAGAGACCAGGCACAAGATCCCCCCTCAATAAGTCATAGGGACAATAAGGGATTAGTAAACAAAGCATCAACAAAGGAGGAGAACAAAATTATAACACCTCGGCAAAGAGTCCCAAGTTTCCACCAATCGCAATCTCGTGTGCAATTGCCAATGCATAGTTTACCCAAACTCGTATCTCATCAGCAGCCCTCAGAGCAGTCTCTTCAGAAACCTCAAGACTAGGGAGAGGCGGCAGAGGTCTAAAATCATAGCAACAGTTCATTCATTAAGTTACCATAAGTCATCAAGCAACTAAAACCGGCAAAACCCATTGTTAAAATCAAGAAACACAGAGCATAAACCTTCCATAAAGAGCCATCAAGTTATTTCCAAAGTAAGTGAGGAAATAATCACTATCAGTAGAATACTCTTAAAACTAAAAAGTTACCATATTAAACAAGTCGAATAAGCATACAACAATTCAGATACATCTAATTCATCTACCTGTTAAGAAGTGATGCAGATTTACCCCAACAAAACAAGATTGCTACGAGCAACAATAAAACGTTCGATATAAATGACAATAAATTGTATCCAGCTATCTCGAACAAGAACCAAAGGGCAGTTGAGCCCACAAGAAAAGCGACGCTCCGGTACCATTTTCTCCACAACAACACGTCGGCAACTGCATCACCAAAAAGAAACAAAATTATCATATACGAAATGTCGGATATGGATCGATACTAGATTGAAATCACGTACTACATTAAACTTTTGCAGGAGTAATTATAATGTGAATCATAAGTGTGCAATCTCCCACCTGCACCACCGCCTAGCGCGAGATGAACAGAGAACCGACTAGATTCTCCCATGGCGATTAGGGTTTCTGAAAATTGGAGCGGAGAATTTTCAGAGAATAGGGAGGGAGAATTTGGAGGGGGAGACGATAGGAATTTCGCAATTTCACTGTGAAGTCCCAACTCCCAAAGACTCCAAACTAGATGCCGATTTCCCTTTTTTCTTGTCTGTCTTTTGCTTTTTCTTATTCTTAAGTTAACAAAATAAAAGTAATATAAATCGGTTTGTGTAAAAAAATTGGGTAAAGGATGAATTACATGTCCCGATATTTGTTATAATTAAAAATATTTTTTTATTTTTTTCAAAATTTACAAATACCTCTTCTTAATTTAAAGGTAATTTAACAAATAATTCATTCCGTTGAGTAATGGACGGAATTCCCTTATGAAAACATTTACTTTCATTTATTTTTTATTGTTTTTTGAATTTTCTTATGAACTAAAATGGAGATGCAGTGGCCCGAGAGAGGATATAGAGGTTTTTTCACATTTTTTACACACATGAGTAATAACATGTTTTTGTTTTAGTTGGTTTTTCGATAATTTTTTTAAATAGATAATTTTAGGTCTTTTGTTAAAAATTATAAATTTCAAAGAGGTATTCATAATTATTGAAAGCACAGGAGAATATTCATAATTATACGAAACCTCATGTGAGGTCATTGAGTGGGGTGAATTACACTTTTGGTCCCTATAACCTTATGTTAAAATCAATTTAGTCTCTAAGCTTTTTGAAACATGATTTTGATCGCTAAACTTTACAAACTAATTTGACCGAACCAGACAATCACATAGCAAGTGTATCACATTTGCTATGTGATTTATCACTTTTCCTGAACTGTACACCAATTGCACAATAAGTGTATTGCACTTGTTATATGATTTGTTCAGCTTTGATCGAGCTAAGTCCAAACTAAAATTTTCCCCAAACATGATACACCAAGGTTGCGAGCAAACACCAGTATGCTTCATGGATCAAATGTTTCTTCCTCCACTTAGCAACCCCCAAGCAATGCCCGAGTTCCATTGAATATGTGGCCACTTCATTCGAGCCTTCTTTTTTTTTTTAATGGAAATGCCATGTATTAATTTGGCAAATAATTTTTTAGTTGACTCTGTTTCGAACTTCTGTGCATATTTCCTCTACTTCATCACATCACTTTCGCCATCAATCATTTAGTTGAGTTGACATTACTCTCTTCTTAGAAAGAGATCGTCCTAAATTTAAACACAGGATGTCCCACAGATGGTGCATCATCAAACCAGTTAAGTGGTAGTAGAGGTTAAAACAACAAATTATTTTTATTTTCTTGGATGTTTCTATATTATGGATTATTCAAATCATACAACTTTATTTTTTTTAATATAAGTTATAAAATACTGATGAATTTTAAATTATTTTAGTATATAGTAGTTTGAAATTATATATTTCAAATAATTATTCAGATGATTTTGATATTGAGCTGTTTAGAATATTTTCTTAAATTTTTTATTTCGAATCCTGTTCTTTAAATCCCAATGTAACTTCAGACAACTGTTGATATAGATAGAGTTGTAACAATTTATTGCGTTTATATGACAAAAAAAGATATATCAATATATAATAAAATGCATTTTCTATAATAGGACGACAATGATCTATTTAGCCAATATGATTGTATTTATAAACGTGAAATGAATAGTTCGTTTATAATTATGTATGTATTTATGGCATTTATAGTTCATACATATAATATTTTTTAAAGTTTAATATTTGATAATATTTATGAATATATTAACGTAGTCATGTAATTACTTCGCTAAAAAATAAGAATAATTACATTTGTATATCCTAACATATGGTACAACCCAATATTGCATTTTGCATTGATTACAGAAACTACTATTGATAGCCAAAAAACATAACAGTTTCTGTAACGATGGCGAAGTTGTTGGGAGTGTATGTGTAATTTTCTAAAAATAGTATAAAGGATGTTAATATTTCTGATGGGTGTGTGTATAAATTATCAAAAGACAAGGGTGATTTGTATAAACATTCTATACATATCGGGCTACAACTGTAATCTATATTACTATGAAAAGGAAACTCATTTTTTACTCACAAATAGCGATTAATAATACCGCCACATCGATTTTTTGTAATGCCAAAAATAACCTTCAACTGATAAGATAACTACTTTATTCAACTTTTTAAATTTTATAAGAATTGATAAAATAGTTTTATTTATTTATTTATTTATTTTTAATGTAATATGTTAGTTTATATATATTTTTACTATTATTCATAATATATTTTAAATTGCAAAAAATTATTTATTATATGCATGCAAAAAACGGCGTGACAAGATAACTAGTTATCAAAAAGAAAAAAGAATTGTAGGTAAATGGCACTATTTGGGCCTTAATTTGAAGCCCAATTTGGTTATTGGCTGGAGAGTTTTGGAAAGCCCATTCCAAAAAGAACGTATCCGGACTTTAGCATTACAGTGTACCAGAAACGTGGAGAGTAGGAGGGAAGAACGAAATAGAAAAGAGAAGATCCTTGAAATCGAAGAGATCTTCAAAACCACATCAATCCGTAGCAAAATCAGGAAATTACAGTGAAAACAATCAAACTCAGAAGAAATTAGAGAAGAAGAAGAAGATGCTGCCGACCTCTGCATCAGTGAAGGCCCGTTCGGGCCCCCACGCCCGGCCCAATTCTCTCTTCCCTCATTACCTCCGCAGAATAGTCAAGGTTTTGTTTCCATCTTCCCTCTCTCGTTGTCTTCTTCACAATTTTCCATGCGTATGTAATTGAAATACCGTTCCAATTACAGATCTGATCTTGATCGTTGTGGTGAATTTTTAATCGATGCCTCCTAATTGTTGTCTCATTGCGTTGTGATGAGTTGTTGTTGCGTTTTCGGTTTTGTATGTAGTTTCAGGACCAGAGATAGTCCAATGAATGGAGGATAATGTGAGAAATGTTGCCCGAGTATCATGACATTTTCATTCTTCATTTTTTTTGTTTGTCCTTAGTTTGGATGAAACGAATTATTTGTTCTAGAAGTAGGATTTTGCGGGACTTGATCCCATGGCAGGCAGTATTCCCACAAATTTATACTCTAATTGGTAGCTAACTGCAGGCAGAGATGAGGTACTTTGAGCAAACACCAGTTTGCTTGAACTTGAGCAATAATAATATTTTATCTGAATGGGAACAAGTTAAGTTAATATCCTCTGGTCTGTTAAAAGCAAAAGCAGTTAAGATCTAAGTGTATATTTCTCTGCATTTATTTTGTATTTGAGCTCTGATGTGAGTTATTGCTGGATCTAACAATTGCCGTCGCTTTTCTACTCCTGTTGTAACGACAATGTTGTTTTCTTACATGCTAACTGAGAACCTGAACTTTAACGTTGTCGTTGCTTATCAGCTTTGATCGCAGTCGATGAAGTAGAAATATGAACTTCCTACTGTGCTTTAATGAGCTTTCCGTTGATTGTTTAACATCCTTCCCGCCACGAAACTGGAATGGACTATTCAAAGTTACATAATTCTAAGATAATTCCAATTTCATTAGGTACCCTTTGTTTGGTCAATAGTTGAGTGGACAAGGAGAGGAGTCATTTCAATTGGATTTGAAGGGTCTGGTTCAATTAAAGGTTTTGTCGACCACATTCAGTCTCTCATCGACTCATGTTACTTGAAATCCTTTTTTGTTTCTTTTTCTTTATTCGGTGCTGTGGTGTCAAACCTTTGGTTTACAATAAATGTAGCCATTATTAGTGACTGGCTGTATGATTTCTAGAACTTCGCTCTCGTTGTTAATTTTCTTTTGCAACTAATAATTTTTTTTTCAGAAGCCTAGTGGAAGAGCTGGGTTTCATGTTGTTGTCCACTTAATAATAATCAACAGACTGGTTGATTATTTCCTATTTTCTGTCTGTGACACCAATTTCTTTTGGATGGTTCAATGCAGTGGCAACAAATGGACATTGAATATACTTTCTGGCAAATGCTTCACCTATGCACTTCACCGAAAGTCGTGTGGGTATTCAACTCTGCAAATTATTATAGCCATTCCTATGTGATGTATTTTCGTGTGATCTTTAATTCTGATCCTCATAATATTGTTGACAATCGTTCTTATGTATTCCAGCAAAGCCCTCTGAGTTCTTGCACTTTTTCCTGGCTTTCTTGGTATCACATTAATAGTTTTGATTTCTTCAATTATATTGCGTGAGAGATAGAGTTTGTGAAATGTAAACAACCTCATACCGTACAACAAATGACAAATAGATGAAAAGTGAATAGTCCTGACTATGTTGTATGCCAAGAGAGGATAAAGTTCTCTTCTGTTTTTTCCCTTTAATAACATTAGCAATCATCCTGGGAATTCTTTTAGAATAAACATGTTTGCTAGCAATTTCATTCTTCCATGATATTAACATAAACTTAGGTTTTAGGTTGCTAGTTGACATCTTTTATGTTGTACTCTTTGGTATCTAATGACATTTTTCTTTATACTCTCGGGGTTTCTGATGACATTATTTCCATATTTTGCATGTGAATTGTATGATCAATGCAGATATCAACATACCAAGTATCACAAGCGTAAGTCTCTCCTCTTTGATCTCTTTCTCTGTTTGTGTTCTAGGGAAGCCTTGTTCCACTTTTGGAAATATATTCCATATTTGTTGTGCTTTCTTTTGCTATGACATCTTTCTATTATTCTGATGACTATTTTCTATAGGGTCAATATGCGTTTAAGACGTAATAAGCATTGTTTAACTGCCATCGATTGATTAGATCTTCATGGTTAGATAAATCTTACTGAAAGTCTCGGGAGTACTAACATGCCAATAATTCGTCATATATATTAGCAGTATTCACCTCATGCAGATTTAACGAATTGCATTTGCCATATGGTTACGACTCTATTGCCAATGGAGGCATTATTCATTCAGCACCGTGCCAACCAAAATTATAGTTTCCTTTCTCGGAGCATTTCCAAGTTATCCTTGTCAAAGATGCATTAGTCCCATGTAATCATTTTGAACTTCTATAAACATCAGCTGCAGGCCAGCTTCTATGTAGAGCGTCTCTTAAGTCATACTTTCCAATATTATGGTACATCTTTCTCCTCGATAGATGGCTGATGTCTGAGCTTCTCTTTTTGGGATTATCAAGTTTATCATTCTCCAAATTTGATTTTCTTTTTGCTGATATTAAATATATTTTTTCCAAAACCATGTAGTGAAATGTTTCTTCCCTATATTGGAAAGAATTATAGTTTTACTGATATTTTCCATTGAAATTGGTTTTAACTTATTTTTTTGACCCCCCTTTTTCTTTTCTGAATTTATTATCTGAAATCAAGAGAGTATAATTTGCTATATTCGACTGGTTTTTATGTTTTAGCTATTAATGACTTCCTGTGTACCCCCATTCTCCCCCCACCCCAAAAATCTTCGGTTGTGCAGAAACAAAGAACCAATGGGCACGTGATGATCCTGCATTTGTTGTCATCTGTAGTCTTCTGTTGTCAGTTTCGGCAATGGCTTATTGTGCTGCGTAAGTGTCTACTATACTTTTCTGTTATGGCTGCCTTAATGATCTTGGTATTGATCAGCCTCGTAGGGAAGCCCTCCTTTTAGCAAATTTTTAATACTGAAATGTGTTGCGATATGTAGGAAATCTAACATTTCATTCCAACAAACTCTTTATTTAATTATACTTCTGAGTGGATGAAATTTTTTCTCTGTTTATTCTTTCATAGTACATTCATGTGCAAAATGGTGGTTATCTCCCATATGTAATTAGTTCCATTCATTTGTTGCAGGTACGATCATAGTGCAGGGCATGCTGTTTTTGTAGTTATTTCAGTATTGCTCTTCCATTTCCTCATAACAGGCGCAATTTTGGCTACTTGTTGCTGGTAAGGACAAACAAGAATATGGATTAAAAATGTTGCTAGAGATTGCACATGGTCCTATTACTTAGCTCAATTTTTTTTTGGCATTTCAATTAGGCAACTAAGTTCCTGTAAAATGTCTAACTCTTTATTAGTCCTTCAGTCATGGAATTTCTTTTGGAGATACTAACCACTGTCCAGGCTAAAGGTTCTAATTACAATTGTGCAATATCAAATTCATGCTTTAAATCATTAAACGATAATGTAGGCCTTCTCCCGGTTGTGGAATTGATGGTCAGCTTGCTCGAAACCAAGGTCTCAGGGTAAAATGAAGAAATACTCTCCACACAAAATCTGTAAAGAAAGGTTATTACAAAGAACATTTTGACACCCTGCATAGGTTTCCTGTTCTATGAACCTTTTATATAGAGGTCTCATATATATTGCAGATATGTCTGGAGGAAAAGTGAGTTTAATATAGTCTCCTTGTTGGCATAATTTTGTAACCTTCCAGGCTCCAGTGTTACATCTCTTGCATACTGCATGTTTTATGTGTCGTGGAAGATGACTTGCTAAAAGTTGAAGTACATGATAATTCAGGATCCAAGATCCAGAAGTGGCTCAGAAAATAGTTGTTTTTCCACTTTCTGTACTTGAACATTTGTGTGGTATGTTAGTACGGAGTATATTTGAAACTGCGAATTAGTCATGGTAAAGGTGCCAAACATGAGTGCTTTCGGCTGAACTTGGTCCCAATGATCATGCTGTATTACTAACATGCGGAAGGAGGGAAGATGAAGTTACTTCTTCTTAACACTTTGTCCCATTCAATATGCCAGTAAAACAGAAGCTGTGCTAATCTACCTCAACTGTTTTTCTCAACATGTCTAACATAATTCTGCCTTGAAATTCTAAAGTTTATTTTCATGTATTTGTGGATAAGTAACCACATACTCTGATAAGCTGCAGACCATTTTATTATGTTTCCATTACTGTGCATCAGAGGCCTCCCAAAGCCACTGGAGCAGTGTCCTATCAATAAAGTAATACTCGGCCTCAGCTGGCGAAGTGATTCTTTTTCATTAATTTGCATCATACTTAAAACTTTGACCTGCTTAATGTGCACTTGTAGATGTAACTATTGTATAATTGAACATTTATTTGGGAAACTTATTCCAGGTTCTTCACTAACAATTATCTTCGAGAAGAAGCTCCAAACAGTCATGTGGTGGAGCAACGAGTGGAATGGCAAGTTCTATTCTGTTCTTGTTATATTTATCTGAGTTTATCCACTAATCCCTTGTGCCCGCATATTTGGTGACACTGCCTTTGCTCGTGTCACTATATTATTATAACTAGATTTTGTGCTCAGAACTATGGTTTGTTTTCTAACTTTACCTTTAACCTTGTGAAGGTTGTATGCCTTTGATGTACACTGCAACTCTTTCTTCCCTATGTTTGTGCTGCTTTATGGTAAGTGCAAAGTGAGAATGTGTCTCTTACTGGGAATTGTCTCCAAATATATGGTGGTTAGCTGCTAATGTCTTTCTTTTGTGGCAGTCATTCATTATTTTTTATCACCTCTGCTGGTGGCTCATGGATTTGTTCCTGTATTACTATCAAATTTGCTCTTCATGGCAGCTGCTTCGTACTATCATTACCTAAATTACTTGGGCTATGATGGTAAGACAATTTTCAATTGAAGCATTGTCATTTATTTCATTTGTTTAATGGTAATGATTTGGTAGGTGTCCTTTCCGTGCCGGAATAGGCTACAAAACCTGTAAACTCCTCTTCAAGTGCCGTCTTGAAATGTAATACTGAATTTGCTGTTGCCAAAACTACAAAGTTGCACTACTAGTATCACACTGTTACCTATGTATGCCATAGCTGTTGAAAGGAAGAGCGCTTAGCATTATACCTCGACATCAGTGCTGCAATATGATTAATGTGAATTAAAGTCGACTGAAACTTGAGGATCTGAAATTTCACCAAAGCGGTGCTCGTTGAGATTCTTTTATCTACTGAAAAGATGAGAGGTTTTTGGCTTTCTTGTTGCTGCACCTAGATTGATCTAATGTGTTCTGATGTTTGGTCAGAGTGTCAAAAAGCTTCTAGCGCATGATTAGTTTTACTTAGCACGTTTACCCTCAGTGGAGTTTGCATGGGAATAGCAAGGTGTTTCCAGATAGATTGGTTTCTGCGAATAAACCGATTAAAGTGAAGTTGTTTACACACCTGGTCAATTAAAGGGGACTTCGATGAAGCTTCCAGTATTCAACACTGGGATGAAATTCCAAAAGATTGGACATGTTGAATGAATGCTGATAAGCTTTTAGCTCCTGAGGGCCATTTCCTAATTTCTTTGTGTAAACATGGAGTAAACTATGCATTCATAGACTGAAAAAGCACCCTTCACAATAATGATTCCATGTATCTAGAGATGCATCTTTCACCTTAAACATCTCATCTGTTGTTGTAAATGGAAAATTAGGGAGCACAGGAAGGACTTCTCTTTATACTAATTCATCTTTCTTCTATGTTGCAGTATTACCCTTCTTGGAGAGGACCACTTTGTTCCTGTACCCAATTAGCATCGTCTTTGTTCTGTCCCCTATATGTAAGTGTTGCCATACAAGATTATGATAGGCATTCACCTTGTTTCATACAGAAATTTATAGTTGCTCTTGTTTGCAGTAATTCTAAGTGGCTTCAACCCATCAAGATACTTCATGAACATGTACTTTAGTCGATTGGTATAGACGCAGCTAACACTACCTCAGGAAGCACGTCGGGACCTAAGAAGATCCTGTGAACATGAGGCCCATTGATACTTTCTTATTGCATAAATTTGAGGAACAGGATTAGCTTGGGGAAGCTTTAGTTGGTGCAATAGGGCATTTTGCTACTGGTGAGTGAAATTGTAATTGAGCGGAGGGGCGTTGAGTGCTCATCTCCTTACCCAGAAAGTGAGTTATCCTAGCGTTTGTGTAATGATTTTTGGTTAATGATTCACTCTGCAATATAACAGAAAATACATTGAAGTTGCCAATGAAATAGTGAACCCATTTTCAGTAGTACCGTTTCATAACAGTAGATGCGCTTTTGGATTATGCCCTTTTTGTGCTAAGGTTAATTACACACCTGTCAGCCAAGTCCATGTGAAGAATGCCTTAACCACTTTAAAGTCTGAGAAGGTTCTTGATGCCGGGAAATTTTCGAAGGAAACTGAAGTTTGTTTACCCTAAAATGAGGATGAAAAGACTGCTCCCTTCATCAACAGACCCAGCCCATTAACTACAATATAACCAAATTGACAGCTGGGATAATTGAGACGTAGGTTACATTCATCCTACAAATGTCTTGGTATGAATTGAATAACGGTGTTAGGATTTCTTTTACGGTCTAATTGGAAGAAAACCGGGGAACCCTCTCGTATCCATGCAACTCCACCCATATTATTTTCCATGTGACAATCAGATAATGAGCTCTCAAGCTGCACAGTGGACGGGGTTGGGCCAATCCAATTCAGGGCCGGCTTAACCTAATGAAAAAAATGAGCTGACCCGACGCAGGTTCGCTTGAGATCGGGCTGATCCTGGGTCAGTCCTAGTTGTCAATATCTAGGATCAGCCCAGCCCAGTGGCCTAAGAACACTTGGTCCTGGGTGGTCTTGGGGTGGGCCTGAGCCGGGCTTGTTGGGCTATTTTTTTTAATAAATTTTTTATACTTTTGAAGCTCTAAACTTTTTTTGTCTTTATTGTTTAAATTCATTAATACTCTTTATTTATTTATTTTTGACTTTAATTTAAATCATTTTTGAATTTGTTATTATCTAAGCTTATCATTGTCAGCTGTTAGTCAAATTATATTTGTGTTTATTATATTGTCTTAACTATTTTTCCTAGTCATAATTTTTTGTATGATTTAATTTTTTATTTGTTTATTTCATAAGACAACCATAAATTTAAATAATTGCTCAAAAGAACACCTCAAAATCATTAGAAAAATAAAAAATAAAACAGACACATTGGGGCCTAGTCCAGACCTCAATCGGGCCGGTCTATGGTCTAGGCCTGGATTTAAGAATGGACCTAATTGGGGCCCATGTAAAGGCACAAGATCGGTTACGAACAGTAGTGGTTGGTCCTAGGCCGAGCTTCTGCGAGCTAGTCCGAGTTGATTCTGGCCTCACCCGGTCCACTATAGACCTTGAATGAGCTTTATAAATTTTTCGAGACATGGGGCAGGTGTGGGCATCGGGTCAGATGTTTTGCATTCAAGTACCCAACCATGAAGGAGACGGGGTCAAGACCTGAATCACCCCACCTGAATGCCCAACCCTACATGGAGGGCATCTCGACTTACATGTGAAGTGATTATAAATGACTTGAAAGTGACTGCACCAATTAACCTTTTACTCATAATAATAAAATAATGAAACTCATCTCGTGATTTACGTTTTCTTTTATCAAAAAGCACCAGCTTGAGAGGGCACAGGGAAGAAAATGGAGAAAGAAATCCTCTAATGTATGTTTTGCTAAGGGAAAATAATGAAGGGCTATTAAATAACTTAATAAATCTTATCTTCCTAAGTAAATTAATTGGTCGCAAAAAGTTCAACTTTGTAACCAAAAAATATAGTGCAAGAATTTAATAATATCATTACAAAGAATATAAGTTAAACATGTCCTCAAGTATGTTGGAAGATTTCGTAAAACATTCCCCAACTCATTGCTTTGGTGAACTTTTTCAGCTTAGAGAATAGGAACTTGATGCACATGCATGAATTGATCACTCAATGAAGGGCATCTAGAAATTAACATTTCAATATCAAATTAAGAGAAACATGAAAAGCATCATGCGCACCAGTGTGCCACACCATCTTTCCCGCCAATTGGCCAACGGCTATTTTGGTTTAATCCCTAATACCAACGTAAAATAAAGCAATCTCAAAGATTAGGAGATTCAAACACACGCGCAAGACATGTTATTCCTCGACACATAATCAGTGTGGCAAACCACCTTTCTCACTAATTGTCCAACGGCTATCTTAATAATATATTTCGAACATAAAATAAAACGCGCTTGATTATTGGATATTCAAATACATGCACAGAAAGTAAAACGTACTAGATTACTGGATATTCAAATACACGAGCAAAAAGTGTTCAGGGTTCACATTTTACCAATGTGGCAAACCATATTTTCAGTCAAATGTACAACAACTAATTATTTTTCAAATGTGAAATAAATTACACTTGATAAATAAAATGAGTTTCTTGATGCATAAAACATTAGAACCCTTTTCCACCTTGTTTCTTGATGAAATCCCAATTCTTGTAATTATCATTAATGATATTAAGGGTTAAATTCACTTTGCTCCCTCTATTATAGGATTGGTGTCAAACACCGCCTCATACTTTGAAAACCTTCAAATACCCTCGTAAATACCCACATTAGATAAGTAATAGTACAAAAATATCAACGACGTTTCTTCTTTGTATTAATTAGCCATTGAACCTCTTCTTCGCAGATTGCCCTTACGAATGTTGTGTAATGCCTCGTTATGATGTGAAAGAATTTAACACCAATTTTTTGCCCATAAAAATTCCTGAGTGTATATTGTTATTCGCCTAAACTCCCCCAACAACTTAAAGAAACTCTTAAAGGCACACCAATGCTAAGAAATTCTGTATGATAAAGGAATAGAAATTGCACAATCATTGTCGAAGTATGGACCAAAAAAAAAAAATCAAGTGTCTACAGAACTTTTACTCAATAATCAAAACCTACATCATAACACTGTAGCCCTAACAATTTCAACCATTGAGATAATGATACGAGCATTCAAAGCCCAATTTTCTAAAAACAGCAAAATGTTAACTATAACATACTCCTGTCCA
Organism: Sesamum alatum; assembly: GCA_034509735.1. Taxonomy (NCBI): domain Eukaryota; kingdom Viridiplantae; phylum Streptophyta; class Magnoliopsida; order Lamiales; family Pedaliaceae; genus Sesamum; species Sesamum alatum. Next base: position 1,897,645 of record JACGWO010000006.1, read on the forward strand.
ACATACATGTACATCGGAAAAGTACATCTGGTGGCTGATTAGGACACAGTTTTCCTTTGTATAATACTCAAAATACAATACCATCAACACACAAAATTTGGCCTTGATCAGGTCCCTGTAACTTTTTCTTTTTCCCTAGTAACACTGATCCGCAGCTGCCTGAGAACGGAACACTATGAAAGGGAGCATTACTGCTCTATCCGTATCACATATAATTCGGACCATCTAAATAGAACACAGAGGTAAACAGGAAAAATCAGGCGAGGGCAAGTATTAGTAAAATTGCGAGGAAACCTAAATAAGGAAAAGCCTACAGGCAACTCCTTTGCATCTTCACAAAAATAATGTACAATATCCTCTCCCAGTATCGAGGGGCTTTAATTTGTTGTCATCCCTCATTCTGTTTGGGTGAGTTCTCTTAAAATTTGGCCACATGTGCGTGCAGGCCGACTCCTCCACAAGCGGAAGCCGGGTACACTTAAAATTTGGCCATATCCAGGGATCAATTGTTCTCTTGTAATCAGGCCGGCACAGCAGGAAATGGTCTTACAGACGAGCATTGGCTCCTAAACAATCACACAGGAGTTATAAGATTGAATTAAGATTAAATTGGACAATGATTTCAAATGTGCTAAAGGGTGGCCTAGACCTACTTTAAAAGATGTCTTTCACCATGGCGGAGAATATAATTAGGGTAAATTACAATTTGTCATTCGAACTATGCCTGTTTTATACACTTTATCATCCAAACTTTTTTTTTTTTGGTCAACTTTGCAAAATTTGCACTTTGCCATATACGACCATTTTTAGATCGATTTTTCTGTCGAAAAAGCATCGCATGTAGCGGACATGCCGGAAAAATATCACAACATTGCCCTTAAATATCACACGGACTGCATGTGATGTTATTCCGATAGAAAAATCGACCAAAAAAAATCATATATGGCAAAGTGCAAATTTCACAAAGTTGAGATGATAAGTTGACCAAAAAAAAGTTTAAATGGCAGTGTAAAAACGAGCATAATTCAGATGGCAAAATGCAATAATCATAGCATCAACAAGTAACTCCAGTGTCAAAGGTGAACCAGTTTGTCCCAAAGCAAACATGTGCTCGGAATTGGTTGAGCTTACTTCCAAATACGCCTTACATAATAACTATAAAAATTACACAAATAAGGTGGAAAGTAACAACATGAGATCAATGTTCACGATAAATCTTGTTCCCACAATTCAATTTTTCAAGAACTCATGTAAATTTAACACCATCCAGACACAAACTCAATGTGTCATTTGGATTATGACAAAAGTCAGTAACTTCTTGGCCAGATTTAACAGTGGTTAGTGACAGGTAAATAAAATTTTCTCCTAGCCTCAAAGAAAGATGTTCTTACCCGGGACATGGGTATCAGATCAGTAGCACAGGTGAATCTCATACTTTCCTCTTCTTGGAACTAATGATACTAGTTCAGTAGGTCCCAACTTCTTTGCATGTGCGCAGGCAATGGAGCATCTAATGTGATGCTTTCTGTTGGTGCAGAATCCAGGTCTGAAATTCCATTTCCAGGTTGCAAGACCAGTGAAATATTGGGCAAGATCATCTCTTTGCAGTGAAGATGAAGACGAACTTGTTTATCAGATATACTTCCAATTTCGGAGTCGAGGCCAAAAGTACCATGTTTAACTTCTGATATTTCGTTCTGATGTCTAAGGTCTAAAGCAGAACCCAAGCGACTTCCCAGTTTCTTGTGAGCTTGCCAGCCATACTTGTAGTCTCCAACTATAGGTGTCCCCAATACTTCAGCACAGTGAACACGGAGCTGCTCAATGATGAGAGGCAAAGGCAAAGAACCAGTCTCAATATCCTTAATTAGCTTAAGTTACATAATGGTTAAAAGAGAAGTCGTGATTGATACTACAAGAATCATTCAAGATTAAAATCCAAACCTGATGTTTTCTTCCGGTAAGTGGCATCAACTCTAACCATGTGTAACCTGCAATTTACCAATTTATTGGAAATAGGATATAAAATCTTATGAAATTTTAATCAGTAAAGAGTATATAATAACTCATCCAACCTCACTGAAATAGAGGAGTAAGCACAAATCTTCAATGGTGATTTTAAGGGTCATCCTTTTGAGAGCATAAGATATAATATACTCAAAGACAAACAAATTAAAAGTCATAAACAGTCTTTCTTCTTCTCCGAACCATGAGTAGCCCTACAAGTTTCATTAACCATAAAACTTTAACCTGAGATGTTTCCTAAGCCCTTATTCATGATTCTTGTTACGACAGCATGAGGTAAGTATTAGGCCATTCAAAATAATAATTTAGTCAACGTACACATTTTATCGTAACTTTCTTCATGAAAGGATTGGAGATATAGCATCTTAGTACAACGAAATGTTTTAATAAGTGCAACAAGTAACTCTTAACATATCCAGTACAAGTTCACTAAACCATTATTCTGTATCACCTAATACTTCTTTTTCTAGTAATACTTATTTATAGGCCAATAAAACGAACAAGATCTTTGTAAATAACCATCAGCACAGTTTAGAAGGTTGATCTTTCTTGGACGTTGAAATTGTGCACATGCCACTGATGCATTCAGGAATAGAAGAGAAAACAAAAAAGGGAACAGGAACCTTGGAGCTAAACTTATACAAATTTCTTAAACAAGCATTAGAAACTGACCGCATGGTGAAGATGCTACAACTCGATATTCTGTCACAGCATGCTGTGCTGACAATGTGTTGGTATTATCTACTACAGTAATTCTCTCAGATTTTCCATTTGCAATCACCACCTGAATAATAGGAGAACAGAAATGGGAGAAACAAATTAAGGGCCAACATGCTTCAGTTTTTCGACAACCTGATACACAACATGATGAAGTAACGACGCCCTTGTTACAGAATGAAGGCAGCGTTAATCAGCACTAATCCCATTAAGTCGTGATTACATAATTTTGATGGATATTACTAGCTTCTCAGAACTAATTACTTTTTACTGGTAAGAAATCATCTTGGTCAGAAAAAGCCATCTTCATTTGCAAATGAATCCACAATCATCATAATTAGAAAGTTTCAAGAGACCACTAGCACTAGAGGTTTTAGTTAAATCTTCAAAGCCAGTGAATATATACATTTTCAAAAACTTCAACTGTACTTCAGAAAAATAAACTTCAGTATAATTCATCTTATGTTGTATTAATTCGGGTCCTTTAAACAATCCTTCAGAAAGGCTTGGGTTTAGACCACTCAAATCCTGTAATGTTAGAGATCTTTTGACACATGAATCATAACTCATACACACAGATATAGAGGCTATAGAGCTTTCCAATAACTGGCAAGATTGTTTAGACCAAAATTTCAGGGTAAAGCAGACACTGACAGGAAAAATAGCACAGGCTATTTTGTTGAGAGTTGAAGACTGCTATGAAAAGCTTCTAAAGTGGAGTAAGATAAATGACACCTTCACCAAAGGCACAGAAATCAATCCTTCTCGACGGCGAGGAGATCCAATGACTAAGGCCCAATACCTCTTCTGAAGGAATCTTTTGCTGTCGGGAACCTGTTAGACAGGAAAAGATGATTCAGGTATGGGACTTATAGTAGATAGCAAAACACCAATTGTTGGACACAGATTTTTTCTTTAAAAAGGACTATAGAACAAGAACTACTAATCAATGATCTAATATTCCATAAGAGGAGGTAACAAAATTACCCACATCATCTGATGCTCCAAAAGTTTTCTCCCGGAAAATGGAATGCAAGATGGTGGCAGTTAACTGTGTCCTTCCCATAACTAATATGCCACTGCTGTCTCTATCAAGTCGGTGCACCTATCAACAAGCTTGTCAACAAAAATGTCCACAAAGTAAATGGCTGCTTACTAGACCAAAGAAACAGTCAAGCAGGACTATAAAACTGAGATTCTTAAAGATAACAGGTAAAGCTCTTTTTTCTCAGAAAGCTGCAGAACAAAATCCATAAGAACACCTCCTGCGGGTAAAAATATTTGAAACCACATACAAACTTTTTGGCCAATATCTGACAAGGAATAACTCCTAATTGATCTCATTTCAACGAGGTCCAGTTGAACATCATTACAGTGCTAAATCTAGTATTTTCATTAACAATAAAACAAGCCCACATATAGCAAACTAAAAGCAAGTTCATTCGATATATCTCAACATGTGCCTTTAAATGCACAAGTGTAATTTATAGCAACAATAAAATATCATGCTGTGGCTTTCTCATAAGAGAAAAAATCAACAATAACTGGGGTTAAATATCTTATATGAAAATAATGTACTTCCAATACCATGAAAATACAATTTCCACATGTAGTACTAAAATGCTGAAGTGATTTTTCATAATTAGTATTTATTTCTTTGTGTTTTGATGCAACAGCACTCTCCCAAAGCTATTATTCAGCATATCAAATGACTTACCTTGAATAATAAAATGAAAAAAAGAAAAAAAAAAGTTGAAGAAAAAAATTAACAAACATTAGCAGTATATGTGCAGTAAAATCCTAGCCTTTGCCATTCAAAATATATTATGGCTCTTCTTGCTAGATTATAGAATACATAAGAATACTTTCAGCATGCTGCAAGGTTAAATGAACTGGCATGTGGTTGAAGTTTCCAGAAAGCATACAATCCGTGCAAAAGCAAACCTAGTCGGCAGCTTGATGAACGGCCTAGTAACATTTAAGTGCGTACATACGAAAGGATAACGTAACATGAAAAGAGATCTTAGAACTCACCAGGCGAGGTGACTCTGTATAATCATATTTCAAATATTTGGCAGCCAATTCATCTAAACTTCTTTTTATCCCAATGCCACCCTAAAAAGAACGTTGTACAAGGTGAGGACACATTTCCTGCAATCTCAGAGAAAGCATCGAACATCTATGTATACCTGTACAGGCATTCCAGGAGGTTTATTGATGACAATTATGGCTGGATCCTAAAATAATGTATCAAGAGATTAGGTTTTCCCGTCAAACATAATACATACTATAGAAAAATATTTGCTAGCTGCATAAGAAACCAACTACAAATTTCTGGACCTTGATACCTTATACAACTCAAGACTCTGGACAAGTTTCAATTCTTCATCGGAAAAGCTCTGAGATGCTGCTGTTGTTGAAGGAGATTTTCCATCAATAGATTTAGGAAGGAATATTCTATCACCAATATCCATCTGATCTTTAGCTCCTACCTTTAGACATCATAAAATATAACATAAAATCAGTGGTGCAGTTGAAGGCCATATTTATCTTCAAAAACCATCAACAAGAACAATATCAAATTTCATGAAACTGTGAATAACTATTTACCCTTCTTGGCCGCTGTTCTTTAGTTTCAATATGGGAGCACTCTTTTCGAACCTGAATCAAATCATAAGAGGAGAAAAGGTATTATTCTTAACACACTTGTTAATACGCTTATGTAAGAATTAGTGCTAAGGCAATAAACACAAAAGGAGCTCGATCTTGGCTGACTTCAAGGTCGTATGAGTATATCCTTGGTTCGTAGATCATAATATCTAACAACACTTGGTCATTTATACGCAATTGTTAAAACCATAATCACGCAAACTTGGCATGTTTTTAAGTTTAGTTTACATCAATATACATACTATACGAATTTAATTGATTTTTATCCTGTACTGACTATCGTTCTCTAGTACTCCCATGTCAATCAAAATCGTGAAATATTGTGATGCTGTTACCAAACACATTAGCAGCTAGATTGCTTTTTCTTTTTTCTTTTTTCTTATAAAAGGTGAAAATAGAAGCATAAATCTCTCCTTTCAGAAAAGCAATCCGTATCTAGGATTCATTTGCACCCCGACATGCTTGATAACGTGCAAGTGTTTATATTCCCGCGTAACGGAGAAATGAACCTGTCTTAAGCGAAAGAGTTTCTGAACAAGAGACCTCGGGAGATGAGGGCAGCACTTAAGAATCCACTTAAGCGCCGTCATGCTTGAGTCGGTTGGCCCGCCACAAAGCTTCTTTCCAATCGAAGAACCGTCCGCGGCGGGGGTGAATGGAGGCAAGACCAACCATCGGCTATCATTTTTTTCTATTTTACAGTTCTCCCCGTTGGTAGCGGCAGCGGCAGCGGCGGCGCAGTAGTATTGCTGTTCGCAAACCGTCTTGGTTAAAGTTCCTCTGACGCTAGACAGGGCGGCGTTGTGTCGCCACAGACGAAACATTTCTCGGCGGAGAAGTCCCTCCACCGTAAATTAGGGCTTGGGCTTTGAATTTTTCAACGGAGGCGCGCTTTTATATTCTCATTTCCACCGGCGCATGGCTTTATGTATAACTTATTTAGTTACAATATATTATTTACTCCAAAAACAATATTATAAATTTATTCATCATATCTTATAAATTCATGCATTTTAAAATACTTTTTTAAATTTATAATGTAGTTATAAAAAAAATTTAAAAATATTTGAATGAGATGAAATCATAAAATTTATAATATTGATTTAATAATAAACTTACAATTAATTTAAAAAAAATTAAACGAACTTGTTAATTTATTTTAAAATTACTTGATATTTTATAACATCTTATAAAATTTTAAATATTTTATAAAATATTTAAAAATACATATAAGCACCCAACACTATCGAAGAATAATCCATAATTAGCCACCTTTACATTGTCGCATTATTATTATTATTATTATTATTATTATTATTATTTTGCATGGTCCTAGGACCACATGATGCTAGAAGTTGTGACATAATCATCTAATGTTAGCATTATATTGATACTCTTTATCTAAAATCTACAAGGTTCTCTATGATATTTGATAAAATAAAACAAATGGCCATTCTGTTAGTTCAGGGTAAATAATTTACTCACATGCTTTTATATCTCGATAGATTAAAATTTTGGATAATTTTGAGAAATTTCTCAACTACACAATATATATAAAATATCTATTACAACATATACGTGGAAAACATAACGTAGTAGTAAATTTGTGTACCTACATATAACTGATCCATTTTTAATATTTGTACAGTGTAAATCTTTAATCACATTGCGATTGGTCTTACAATGACAACAACATTCCCACCTATGGATTCTTCAATTCCCATCATCAACAAAAATAAGCCCTCATGACTTATTTTCATCGTTAGCTTTGGCCGTAATAAGTCTATGCCCGTCTCCAGGACTCGGCCCCGAATTCTGAATCGAACCGAGAATTCCATTGCGACTGTTGATCCTGTTTTCAGATCCAGGGCTCGGCTCAGAATCGAGAGGCTCCACCCTTCTCGTTTTCTTCAGTAGCGATCGTGCTTCAGTAGCGTGAAATTCGGTCCTCAATATGAGGGAGAGGAGAAGGAAGAAGATAAAGAATGTAAATAATTTAGCCATATCTATGTTTTGAAATGAGGGAGGAGGGATGGGTAAGTCCTGGATTTTTGGTGCTTGAATTTATAGAATCAGAGTGCATGCTGATGATGGAGATGGCTTGACTGTACATGAGAATTTTTCAGTTGTATTGCTGAATGTTTTAACTAGGAATAATGCTGCTGATGGCTATAGACCTTGAACAAAATTAGACCATTCATGTGATGTAAAATGTCAAATTGGGTAAATATTTTACTCCATCAACACGAAATTTTTTTGTCCGAATCTGGTTTGGTCGAACCAAACTAATCATAAAATAAGTGTGATATACTTCCTATATGATTTATCACTTTCTTTATACAGTATAATCACACGACAAGTGTATTACACTTGCCATATGATTGATTTAGGTTTGACCAAGTCAGACCCGAACTAAAATTTTCCGATCAAGACTGTGTTTTGTATAATTTTACTAGTTATTCTTTTCTTTTGTATAAACTCCACGTGTACTACTACTAAATTTAAGAAATTATAGTCTACATGTTTCTTTCTTTCTTTTTGATGGTTATAATTAAAGGAATCTAATATCCACAAAATGTTCGTTTTTTGCTCCAAATTCATTCAGATATTACTCAATTAATCCTCATAGTCTCGTCAGTATCTATACTAATATAAATAAAAAAAATTTCCTTTTACTTACAAATAACGGTTACTTACACTGTGACACCATTGTTATGCCAATAACACCCCTTTCTTTTTGAAATCGATGCGTTGGTTTATATTCATTTTCTTATTTATAATACATTTTAAAATATAAAATATTATTTATTATATTCCACATAAACAACGAGCCAAATCAACTAGTATATTAAATGTAAGACATGTATTCACTAATATTAAACCGTAAGAGAAATACACGAAACAAAACAAAAAGAATCTGAACGTGTTTGCAATAGCTCCTATTTCTCTAGCGGGCATAAATTGAAAAAAAAAAAAAAAAGGTAAATTAAGCAGTAATAAAACCTGTAAATGCAAAAGTTGGTACTAAATCATTCATAATTTTTAACTTAAATCAATTTAATTTAAACTGTCCAGTTGTAAAATAAAAATATTCTTTCAAAAATATATTTGACAATAAACTGATAAAATGCTTATTTTTAGACGTCTGGCAACACACTGAGTCAATGTTAGTGCTTGGACATTAATATCAAATTATTATAGTGGTTGGTGTACAGTTAATTAGAGATAAAACCAAAATTATTTATAAAGTAATTGTAAGAAGTAACCTCGAAAACAGGTGAGGTGACATTTGGATACGTTGAATAGGAAAATATTGAAATGGCGCCGCCCACCTGCGGATTGTGGTTGGGAAACCAAATTCTCAACGTTGATCCAAATTTAAAAAAGTAGTTTCATATGGTTAAGGAAAAGATTTTGATCTGGTTAGGAAAAAAAAGATTTGGGGTTTGGAAAATGACTCCATCATTCTGCAGGAAATACACTCACACAAGAAAAGAATTTATGTTGGAATTAAATCTTATTATATTTAATTAATTACGTAACTGAGTGTTGTTGTATTTTTATAAAGTACGAACTCCTAAAAAAATCATTAAATGTGCAGATACGAAAACACATCTGACATGTATTGAACATAGCATCACATGCCCGAAATTTAACAAAAAGAAATTTCACGTGTTTTAGGACACATTTGGAGATTTTTTATAATTTCGAAAAAGAAATCTTCTTCCCCTCTATGCCTCTTTATTTTATCTTGATATTTTTCGTATTGTATATTTTAATTTTATGAGAAACTGAGAATATATATTTTATATAGTCGTGTCGTATTTTATTTTTTTTTTAAAAAAATATGGCATCATAGTTATATTATTTTATGTGACTGGTCACTCTTTTTTAAATTTCTTGCTTGTCCTTGATCATTTTGTTGTCCTTCATTAATATATTAACAATGTAACAAATATAAGGATAAATTAAATTCAAATTTTCAAATGTTTGATCTAATTGTAAGTATATTCATGTTAGATTGAAATTTACAAGTATCTCTTCTAAAATTTACAAAACATTACTTATAATCCAATCGAAAGAGTGTCAAGATATTTAAATATAAGGATAAAATAAATATTTAAATTTATTCCTCATTAATGTTTTAAGGGTATGATAAATATAAGGATAATTTAAATCAACACTCCTTGAGATTCGTTCAGATTATAATTATATCCTTCTTAAATCGAGAATTACAATTATCTTTTTTGAAAATTCATATTATCTTTGACTGACTTATTACTGATTTTTTGCAGGTCAAACAAGTATTTTCATATCAAACCACTCTTACAAGAGTGAAAATATACCTCCTCACATACCATTAGCGCATGCGAATATGTATCCAGTTTGATCATTCATCATTTTGTGACTTGTAATAAGTCAATTAGGGGTAAATATGGATTCTCGTTTAATTTTAAGGTTAAATACAGTTACTACCCCTAAAGTATCCATCCCACATCAATACACCAAAAAAAAAACCCCTGACCTTCTAACTCCTTTAATTTTTAAGTTTAAAATGTCCATTTTACCCTTAGTAAAATTTGTTTTCTAAAAAAAATTAAATTTTTTTAAAATACCAAAATCACTCTTTGTCGAAATTTGTCTAATCTTAGTTTCACTTGTTTATCAAATTCTTTTTATTTTTATAATTCTAAAGTATTTGGAGGTCGTTTTATTTAGTTTCACTTATTTGTCAAATCATGCAAATGAAAAATAAACTTATATATGCATATAATTACCATACATATATATATATATATATTATAAATATATGTTAATTGTATATTTTTTATTAATTCATCAGCCCTTTCGATTTTATTAATTGTATATTTATTTAAATAAATAATTATATATGTGTGTGGAAATTTATTTTTAATTTAGTTTGATAAACAAGTGAAACTAAAATAACGTGAGCTACAAGTACTTTAGGATTATGAAAATAAAAAGACCTCGATGAAATAATGAAACTAAACTATACAGAGTTTCGACAAATATGATTTTAGTATTTTAGAAATTTATTTAATTTTTTTATAAAGCAATTTTTACTAAGAGTAAAATGAAAATTTTTAAACTTGAAAAGTAAAGGAGTTAGAAGGTCAGAATGATTTTTGAAAATTTTAATAATTTATAGGGTAATTGTTGTGGAGTGAATACTATAGGGATGGTAACTGTATTTAACCCTTAATTTTATTGCAAATATTAGTAAATTCTACGAATTTTGACTAAATAAAAAATTTATTTGTTAGATGGAAACAAATATCAAGAATACTAAATTTTTTTTTCAAAATATAAAAAATCTATATATAATTACATCAAACCGAAACGTGTAATTATCCCTGAATATAAGGCAATGGATATATGTAATTTGATTTGGCGTAGTGGAAGTGAGTTTGGCACAACTTTTAGGAGTCATAGTCATCATGATTTCCAACAGATGTAAGTAAATGTGTGTATGCATGCATGGAACGACTAATAGCGTAGGGAAGAAAGTCCACTCTTTTTTTGTGGCCTTGTGATGTCTCTTTTGGTGGATTTTTGTGCATGTCTCTTTTGTATATTCACGTCTAAATTATACGTAATAATTTTTTTTAGAAAAATTAATTCAATTGAAAAATTAATCTATAGATACTTGCAAAAATATAAATAAATTTCTTGAAGGATTGCTAACATATTTTGAAGGGTAAATTACAATCACTTTCTTAAAATTTGACATAATTACAAATACTCTCTTTTTGTTTGAAAAATTATAAATACCCCATTGAGGTTTGTAAAATTTAACCAAGTGCCTAAAACTGATAAGTTTGACCTGAATTTTTTTCATTAAAATTGTAAGAAAATCAGTCGAGGTAAATTGCATTGTTGCTCCTATGTGTTAAAAACTTAACAAACCTCCCCCTACGCATTGTAGTCCACAAAACTTTTAAGGGCATTTTGGTCAGTTCAATAAAAAAATGAATGGAAATGGGTTATTTGTTAGACAGTTACAAACCTCAGGAGGGTAATCACAATTTTTCAAACAATAGAAATGTATTTGTAATTATGTCAAATTTCAGGGGAGATAGCTGTAATTTACCATATTTCGAATTTTATATATCAAATTTAGAACCTATGTTATTTTTCGAATTTAAAATTAATAATAATATATATACACTATATATTATAGGATAATACCTTTTTAACTTCTCTCATATTTTGTCTTTTTTTTAATATTTAAATTTATTTTTTTTTATTTATTCATCTAATTTTCTACTCCCACATTGTCTTTTAATAATTATTTTTTTAATTTTTCATGTATCTTTTTTCGTCACTATATTCTTATAAATTTAAAATTAACTTATTATTTTGCATATACTTTACTAAATAATAAATATTTACAAATTTTATTTTAAATAGTATTATAAAATTTGCACACGTATAAAATGTGAAACAAATTAGCAGTATATATAAAATAAAAGAATTGACAATTGTCACCAATGATGTTTAATCTATGATTCAGGTTGATCAGATTTTATAAATAAATTTAATATCATAAGTTCGAGTCTTGTCGGACGTGTCTCTGTATTTATTTCACTTCATACGAGCTTTCATCTATCTTAGTTGTACAGTTCGAAACGAGGAATTACACCATATACTTACCATTTAAGAAAAAATAGGAAATCAGAATTGCCACGTAGATTAATAAATATCTGTTTAGACCTAAAAGAAGACGTTGAAACTTTAAAGAATTTGAATACGAAAGACAAGTCAACCGAGGCACAAAAACGACAAGAAAAAGTGCGTTTTTACCTAAATGACGATATGGTGATTGGTGTAAGTTCTAAGTAAGTTATACGTGTCGTGGACACTTGAGAGACACTTGCTTAATCCTGCTCTAATTACTCAGATTATGATATGTTTATGCCTTATTAATTAATGTAGTTCTTTACCGCAATAACTCGTGATATCTTTTTCCTTTCCCCAGAAATGGAGTCAACTTATAATATGATGTTTAGAGATATTCTTTGTTTATTTGGAAATTCTAATTTAAATTGGATTTGGCTTAATACATATCAACTATATTATGAGTAAATTATATTTAGGGTAAATTATAATCACTTTCCTATTTGATCCCTTTGAATTTCATATTCGAAATTGCGATCGGATCTATTCATTAAAAAGAATCGATTTAATACATTTTTTATGTACCCATAGGTACTATATTGGATTTGAATCAGATTTTAGATCAATCTATATTGATTGACTGCCTTCATTATGTTGTTGCTAGCAAATACCACTATTTTTGGCTTTGGATCTTCCAAATCATTCCCGCAGGAGATCCAGACCCTTCGAGAAAAAGATTCATTCTCTTCATAAAAAATAGGAGCTTCCCCTGAGATTTGACATAATTATAAATACCCCTTATTGTTTGAAAAATTACAAATACTCATCCGAGGTTTGTAATTTTTAACCAAAGGTCTGAAATTGACCATTTTGACCTTGAACTTTTAGTTAAAATTATAGAAAAATCAACCGAGTCAAATTGAATTATTGCTCATCTGTATCAAAATTTAAGAAACATCTCTCTGCACATTGTAATCCAAATAAATTCAAAAAAATTTAAGAATAATTTAGTTTACATAAAGGCATTTTTTGGTCAGTTCATCCCATAAAAATGAATGGAATTGGTTATTTGTAAGACGGTTACAAACCTCATGGGATATTTGTAATTTTTCAAACAACAATGACGTATTTGTAATTATTTTAAATCTCGGGGGAGGTAGTTGTAATTTACCCTTATATTTATCATATGAATAATATATAATTCAAAATATTAAATAATTGGATTAAATGCAATTCACCCCCTGTAATGTGGGAAATGAGGAAAAAGTTTCATGTGAAAAAAATGATAGCAAATTACCCCCCCCCCATCTAAACCGTTGTTAGGGGTAATTTGTTTCATTTCATAAAATACATGGGATAATTTGTTATCTTTTCACAAGGGAAAATTATGTTAATTTCTCATACCAACAGGAAGGTAAATTATATTTAATCTTAATTAATTATATAACAAGTATGATAATATTTGTAACATAATTTAGATACATTAGAACTTGATCCTTTGAGAAATTTATTCAACATAAAATTTGGTTGATCCTCAAATAATTAACCCATAAATTTTGCATTCAACAAATGTCAAAACGAGAACCACACAATTTGATTGTTATATTAAATTATTGAACCCCCTAAACGGCAATCACATGAAGCCTGAAGGTATTAATTAGAGAATGAAATTGTATTTCTATATTAAAATATTGTAAATACATTGTCTTGTATTTTATTACACTTTTGTATTATATATTGATGGCATATTAACAAATAATTGGCATGTATGCTTTTTAAATTAAAAAAATATAATTGCATCGTATTTATAATTTAAAAATAAAAATTACACACAATACAAGAGTGAATATGACACGTGTTTGTGACACGTGAAAGAAAAAAAAGATTCTTCGTCCGATGATGATACCTTTCCTAATTTAACTATTTGTTTGGCAAACTTCTTTTTCAAATGGTATATATATGCAACAAGTCTCCTAAGTAGCTCTCGTTGAAAAATGATGAATAATAAATTAAAAAATAAATTTATTTAATAAGTTTATGTCAATCAGATTCAATTGTGATGAGTCATTGATTACGATATGATGATACATAACAAACTCCTGACACGTAGATGGTGATTGACGGTGTTGAATCGTGTCTAATCAATAAAATATGTGTCAATCACTGGACTGATGTGTCCTTTGATTGAAGTGATGTATCTATTGTGGTGAAAGTGTATGTCTTTTGGGTCAAATGATGCTTTCTTTCGAATGAAAAATCATAACCTTTTGTAAATATCTTTTTCGATTGGACATGTCTGTTCAATGACACATTTCCAACATCTATAAGTAGGCCCTCTTATTTCATTTCATTCATTCAGTTGGAAAAGCATTTTATATCATTTGAAAGTGTTTTTAATTTGTAGTGCTACTAGCCTGCTATTTTGAGATTGTTAGTTGTTGTATCTTGAAAGACAAATTGACATCAAAATTAACATCAAAGGCTGTAATTCATACTTCGACTTCATAATCCCCAATTATCACGTATATCCTCATAATTCACAATAACCCTTTCACGAGAACCATCACCAAATATTTTGTTATATATATATTTCTTTATTGTTTTACTCTACATTTGGATTAATAGATTTCGATTTAAAGAAAGAATCCAGAGAAATAATTTTAAATGACTTTATATTGAAAGAAATTGAAATTCGTAATTTTTTAACAAAATATAGTTCAAATTTAAAAGTAAACGACGTGAGATCATTTGAATTTAGAATTACTCGATAAAAATATATATGTATGACCAAGAACTTGAAATCATAATTACAAGTCAATCAATCCAAATATAGCCTTATTTTGTATTTGGATCATTTTTTAAATATACAGTAATAAATCCATTAAACTTGTTTCGATAATTCAATACTACAAAGAATTTCAAATATTTGAATTTCTATTTTGAATTATACTCTGCCACATTGTGATGGATTTCAAATCCATTTAATATCAAGTTTTTTGAAATTTTTCTTCCAAATCAATTCCTCAAATTCAAATCCTTTCATCCAAACACAACCTTAAATAATTTCGGCACTTTTAGGCTATATTTGAATTTAAAGATAGGATTTAATGAAATAATTTTAAATACTCTATATAAAAAAAATTTAAAATCCATCAATATTCTTTATCGAAATACTCCAAACAATTCCAAGTATTATTACATCATAGCTTCCTAATTTTTCTTGTAAGTCACCATACCAAAAATTGTGAACTCCCATGCAGCAGAAGACAAAACTCCTCAAATTCTTGGCTAATTAATCATCATCAGAATACAAATAAAATCAGCCACGCCAATTAAAACTATGCTTCAGGGGATAGTTATTTCCCAAATTATCCACTTATCATTATTATTCTAACCCTAAATTAATTAGATATATATAGTAATTTATCTAATACTACACCTTACCCACGTTTATTATACTTGTAAATCATTAAAACCACGTAACTAATATTACAATAACAATCAAAACACACTCGATGTGTGTGACATAATTTAAAATTTTTCTATTGTACTTGTAATTAAATAAATAAAAGATTGTTTTTTAAAAAATAAATTCGAATTTACATGCATGACATTAATAGTTGAAAAATTATATTTTAATATATACTATAGATTTTTAAAAACGATTATATATGGTAAAAGTATTAAAGTTTAAATAAGGATATTTTAGTCATCCCACAGTTTAAAAAGTATATTTTAATATATACTATAGATTTTACAGATGTGTTTATATTATTATCGGGTATTGATTGTTGCAGTTGTTAATAACTGAAATAAATGATATAATTTTAATCCATTACTTAAAAGCAAAATTGAATAATATCTAAATTTTTATATATATATATTTATTTGTATATTTAAATATTGGATAATAGATTAGAGTTATAAAAACTGCGCCGGAGCTCACGGGATTGGACCCAGAAAAGTGAACAGAGTGAGCCCAACATATAATTATAATTGGGCCTTCAGGTTTCAAAGGCCCAATTATGAGTGTATGAACATTAGTCTTATTGTGTGTGGGGCTCACAAGGAAGGTGTTTTATCTATTTTTGTAATATCACATTATTATCTATACCTTTATTATTAAGTGAGAGCATTATTTTAATATTTAATTTTTTATTAGTTCGCTAATTTATATATTTTTTAATATTTAAGAATTATTTTATTTAATTATTAATTTTTCACTTTTTCACTCTTCTCTACTTCTACTAACTTTAAATTTGTATAACTTTCTTTTTTTTAAGGAAAAATTATTTTTTTAGTCCGTTAAGTATGCCGAATATTAATCTTAACTCGGTAATTATGCTATTTTTTTAAGTCCAGTAACTTATAAAATTAATGAGATTTAGTTCAAATTAGGGTTTTTTACTCAATTTTTCGGTGATATTTTGAAAATTAGCCGCAAAATGCCCAGAGCAACTATGTGGTTAATTTCCGACAACTTAAACATGTGTACAACCACATGTAATAACACATGGCTATTAATGCTCTGGACATTATTTAAAATATCACAATTCTAAAAAGAATAGATAAAACATTATTTGATTATAAAAATTATAATTTATTAATTAATTTTGAATAATAAATTAGTTAAATGTATTTTATTAATTATATTTTTCTTAATGTTCTTTTAATAATATTTAATTAACTTAATTAAAATATATTAAGTTTTTTCCCTGCAGGGACGGTGACGCTGTGCCCTCCTCAGCTCTGGGCGACGGCGACTAATTGGGGGGCGGCGACACCCTCAACACGTTCGCCCCCTTATGCGGAGGGCATCGAGGGGGTGGGGAGGAGCGTGGGCGGCGGGGGTCTGAACCAGGGGCGGGTGGGGGGTTATTTTTTTATAATAATTTTATTTTTATAAATAATAAGTATATATATATAATAATTCAAGTTAAAATCCATCTCATTTTAATTGTTACACAAGCTTAAAAATTCTCATATGATGTCCAGTTGACATGCCATATAATATTTTCGGTCAAGAGAGGAAAAATCGACCACCGAATGATTAAATCTCATCAATTTTACAAGTTACTCGACTTAAAAAAAATGGGCATAGTTATCGGACTATGCCCATTAAATCGACCACCGAATGATTAAATCTCGTCAATTTTACAAGTTACTTGACTTAGAAAAAAATGGACATAGTTACCGAACTAAAATTAATATTGAGCATACTTAACGAGCTAAAAAAATATTTTTTTTTCTTTTTTCAATTCTAACATTTTTGTCTTCTTCAATTATATATTAAATTATTTTTATTTAATTATGCACATTCATTTAAGTGTGCCAAATACACTAATTTATTTAATGTGAGAACCTACATATACATTATATAATATTTGAGTCCCATTCTCTCTCTAATTTATGCTCACAATTCAAAGAATCATGTGAGCAAACATTAAACTACATGGATGTTGACACTTAATTTAAATTACCATTCTATTATTATATAGGAGTACGATTGAAGAATAAATTAAATTATTCGATATTTGATTGGAATCAATTAATAAAAAGCTCATTTGAATTTGACTCGTTAAACTTAACAAATTAAGCCTGAATAAAATTTTTTGTTCGATAAATTTTCGAGTTTGGCTCTAATCCGATTTGGTTAGTGCAAAAATAATAAAAGGTATTTAGAAATATTAAATTACTTGAACTCGATTTATAATTGATTTAAATAAAATTCGTTTGAGCTCGACTAAATTAATAATTCAAACAAATTTGAATGATGATGTGTTCGATTAGACTTGAATCGTTTACAATCCTATATAGGAGGCTTCTTTATTTTGTAAATAATATTTTCTCTAACAATTATGATCTTATAGATATATATAGACACAGTTTATGAAATAAACTTTTATTCTAAATATGCTTTTTCTTTAAAAAAAAAAAATTCAACTAAAGTAACATCGTCACAGTACTGACTCTCAACCAGTATTGTTTAAAAATAATAATATTAAACTATACCAAAATATATGTATTTTAATTCTTATGCTCCATCTGTTTAAAAGTTAAATCTTCTCTTTCTTTTTTCCAAATAAAACTTTATTTTTTAAAATAATTCAAGTGTACCCTATTATTTAAAATAGAGATTTTAATAACTCTACCTTTTTAACTATTGTAATTAAGAATAACAAGAATAATATTACCGAAAAAATGCAAATAATCCCCTTGTGATATCACAAATTATCCCATATAAAAAATAAAATAGCAATTACTTTCATGTGTTTTAAAAATGAATCAATTTACCTCCCCATATTTTTTAAATTAGAGCAATTTATCTTCCTAGACAGGAATGTAAATTGCTCCATTTTAAATAATATATGAAAATAAATTGTTATTTTCTTTTCTATAAAGGGATATTTTGCTCATTTATAAAATCACATGGAGGTATTTGCATTAAACCCATAAAATTACTGAGAATGACAACAAGTTAGATTTACCATAACCTATTACTTGACTCACCAAGTTTTTTTTTTTTATTCAATACTTGTTCTGAACCCATTGGCATCCCTAAAAATCACATAGAACTTTTTGCATTTTCATCCCGTTATAGATAGGGGTGCTCACGGTAAGTTATTTTCAAATCGAATTGTTATTGGTGGTTTTATAAAATAATTTTAAAAGATACGATTTTGAGCGGTTTCGGGCGGCTGAGGAGATTTGATAGTTTTAATACTTATAACAAAAATAAGATATTGAGACTAATAACAATCAAGAAGTAAAACAAGTGTTTGATCGTTATAGTTGTTAATAGTTATCGGATATACATATTTGGTATAAGTGATTGTAATCAAGTTATTCATAAAATAATACTTCATTGCTTTCATTTAAATAAAGAAATGCAGCTGCCCTTTTTTAATAGTCAAAATTCAAAAAGAGAAAATAATAATAGATAAAATTGGAAAAGATTTATATTTTGGAAAATAAACAATTTTCCACATAAAAAAATGGCCAGATTCAATGTACTTACTCACCCCGTCTCATCATTCATGCCCAACAAGTCTAAGTCAGCCCGGCTCCGGGCAGCGGTTCGGTCACCAATAGCATACCATTCTTCCCATTTTGCCCTTCTTTCTTTATTCGGCGCAAATCGCAAGTCTCGCCTTAAATACTAGCGCCGTGCGTTTTTCATGCCTCCATTTCCGACTACTAAAACCAAGCCAACGGCTCAAACACTATTTGAAATCGGGTCGGCCCTTGCTCCGCCGCAGTTGCTACACCGGATATGGCTTCCGACGGATTTCGGCCGCTGGACGAGAAGTCATTGGTGGAGTATTTGAAGGCCACACCATCTCTGGCCGCGAAGCTCGGCAGCCAGTTCGATAAGCTTGAAATCAAAGAAGTAGGCGATGGAAATCTCAACTTCGTTTACATTGTTATTGGCTCATCGGGCTCTTTAGTCGTCAAACAGGTACGAAGTTGATAGGTCGGCGTTTTCTTTACTCTGATGTTGTGCTGGTGGTTGTTGTTAAGCTTTCTGTTTTTTTTTTTTTTTTTTGGATTAAGAGAACTTGATGATCAAAGTGGAACGAACTGTTTGGTTGTTTGTGTGATTTTAGGTCAAGTGACAGTAATGGTCCATAAAACTTGTGGTGTTATTATTTTAGCTCCTAATGTTTAATTTATGACTTCCAAGGCATTTTTGTGAAAATTTTATTACTTTTGCATTTCTTGGTGAGGATTGCAAGAATGTTTCTTTATTGGAAGTTTGGATTGCAATAGTGTTCATGTTGTGTTACGACCTTCAAACATTGTGCCTGCAATTACAGAAAGCTATAGAAGTATCTAATGTATTATTATCTCATAACCTTTGATTGTAATATGCCAAGAAGAATATCGAAGAACATTTTATATAATGGAATAGTGAATATGCGAGTGCCGTTTAAGGAGAACCTTTGACATTTCTCATCTTAAACTTGTCATAAATCTCTGCAGGCTCTTCCATACATTCGTTGTATAGGGGAGTCATGGCCAATGACGAAAGAACGTGCCTATTTTGAAGCAACAACTTTACAAGAACATGGTCGCTTATGTCCAGCTCATGTTCCCGAGGTTTACCATTTCGATAGGGAAATGTGTTTGATCGGCATGCGTTACATTGAGCCACCTCATATAATCTTAAGAAAAGGTTTGATTGCTGGAATTGAGTATCCATTACTCGCGGAGCATATATCAGAATATTTGGCCAGGACACTGTTCTACACTTCCCTACTTTATCTGACCACCACAGATCATAAAAGTGCAGGTAAGAAGTTGTACTACCATGAGATTGCTGGATGCTTATGTTTCTCACATGTAGCATTTGTAACTATGACACAATCAGGAAAAGTTTAGATGACCTTAAAGCTGAATACTCTATCAATTCTTTTATGTATGTTAGTTAATCCAGACTCTTAGAGAATCTGGAGTTATTTATCTAATTGTTCCCATTTGGAGTTTTGGTCTTCGCACACTTTGATTACGATGTTGTTCCTTCCTGGCAATTTATTCCCTTATCCTTGCTTTCCAGTTCAGCTTTCGTTTCTTCCTGCATTTCCTTCTCACAAACATTGGTATCAGCAATTGCACTTGAGCTCTTATAGAAATTATGATGGAAGTTGGAACATGGCTGCTAAGTTGACTTTCAATTTGATGGGGATTGGTTGTCAATTGTCATAATTTCAGATAAAATTTGATATTTTCCATTCAACTCAATCTTAATCATGCTAGAGTGCTTGGCCATACATCCTAATCAGTATCTCTTTATTTTGCAGTCGCTAAATACTGTGGGAATGTGGAGTTATGCAGACTCACAGAACAGGTTGTCTTTTCCGACCCCTACAAAGTGTCCGAATACAACCGTTGGACAACACCTTACCTTGATGCTGATGCTGAGGCAGTTCGGGAGGATAACATTTTGAAACTTGAAGTTGCACAGCTAAAATCCAAGTAAAATGCAGTATTCTGAATATTAAAAGTTCTCTTGCCTTCTCGTTATGGTACAGATGGAGGGTTTTCTTACAATTGTTGGAATCTTTTTTCAACTCAGGTTCTGTGAGAGGGCCCAAGCCCTTATACATGGTGATCTCCATACAGGTTCAGTCATGGTTACCCCTGATTCAACTCAAGTGATAGATCCTGAATTTGCGTTCTATGGGCCAATGGGATTTGACATTGGAGCTTTCATTGGAAACCTGATTTTAGCATATTTTGCACAAGATGGACATGCAGATAAGGGGACTGATCGTAAAGTAAATATGCTTCCTGCATTTATTTAACCCTTATATTTAACTCTTCTCCAAAATCAATTCTAGCTGCTTGAATTGATATTTCCAATATAACAGGGAGTAAATTGTTGAGAGTTTTTCTGCATAATTTAAGTTCCACATTTGTCTACACTAATTTTTGGGTGAAGTGGCGAGTCTCTCCGAAGTCTAGAGAGGTGCACTGTGTTTGATCTGTAGCCATGATGGATATTTTAAGACATCTTATTTTCTTGTTAGTCATCCTTAAAATCTAAATTTTAACCCTTCCTTTCTTCCTTTTGCTTCTTTACTAAAACAATTAAGGGTTTGTT
Organism: Sesamum alatum; assembly: GCA_034509735.1. Lineage (NCBI taxonomy): Eukaryota > Viridiplantae > Streptophyta > Magnoliopsida > Lamiales > Pedaliaceae > Sesamum > Sesamum alatum. Next base: position 1,919,300 of record JACGWO010000006.1, read on the forward strand.
ATTTTTTCAAGGGATGAAGTGATAAGACCCTCTAATCATTTGGGTTTTAATACTTATTTCTTCATTTCACTCTAAGAATTTGTGGGCACATGTTATCAAATTATGCTATTTGTCTGTCCAACCTTTTTTAGAGGTTTTACTGGTTTTCTATAATATAATAATGTACATTTTCTAACCAGCTGTACAAAGAGTGGATTTTGAAGACCATATCAGATACTTGGAACCTCTTCTACAGAAAGTTTACTGCTCTTTGGGATAAAAACAAGGACGGTCCGGGCGAGGCTTATCTTCCAGCAATTTATAATAATCCAGAACTCCAATTGCTGGTACAACAAAAATACATGGAAGATCTTTTCCATGACAGTCTTGGATTTGGTGCTGCCAAAATGATAAGGTTAGATGGCACCTTCCTCTTCTTATCATCTGTATTCTCTGCGGTTTGACTATTTTTAGCTTTGTGTTGTTTCATCTCTCATAAAATTCAGAGTCACCTTACGGCAAGATGACATCAATTTGTCACGTACCCATTATAATTCATTTGCCTTCCATTTTGTAACACTTAGTTCTTGCAGTAGGCTTCACATGCATATGAGAAACGGAGAGAGTGAAATACAAACATTAACTTTAGACTGATATTTTCGATATTCTGCTGTCTGTACTTAAAATCCTGCTTTACCAATGTAGCAACCGGCTGAGTAGTGGTTGATTGGAGGTGCATTCCATGTTTACTAGACTACTACTCGTTAGATTTACATATGAAATGGATCCTGAAATAATGTCTAGGTAGACTTCTTGTTGATTTGCAATTGAATGAGTTCATGCATTGTTATGTGCTACAATTTTTTCCTTTGATTGTTCATAGTTGAGTAGAAAATGACAGCAAGGTTCTGGTTAATCTGCAGGAGAATCGTTGGGGTGGCTCATGTTGAAGATTTTGAATCGATAAACGAGGCCAGCAAACGTGCAGACTGTGAGAGCAAAGCTCTGAACTTCGCCAAGACCCTTCTAAAGGAGAGGAAGAAGTTCCATAACATAAGTGAAGTTGTCCATGCAATGGAGCATCTTGACAAATGATAAGAGCTATGTACAATTCTAAACTCGGCATCTTGTGCATCTTTAGAAATGTTTTATTTTGCTTGGGTTGTGCTTTATGTTTGTGAAACAGCGTGAGAATAAAATGAGTTCCAGTTTGTACTTGCCTTTTGCTTTTGGTGGTTCTGCTCTCCATTGCTTTTGACCCAAATTCCCGTTTTAGCCTGGCTCTTTACTAAATAGGTCAAGTGAACTACTTAAGCAAACATCCATCTGGCCTTGTAACTTGGTATTTTGATCTATATATATAAGGGTTAATTACACTTAAGATCTCTTTTGAAAATGTGAAATTAAGATATTTCCACAAAAAATTCAAAATTAAACTTACACATCCTATGAAAATTCTCCATTTATACTCCATTTCTTTCCGTTAGGATTTGAATGGAAAATGCTGAATTAATAATTTGTTTTTTCAGTTTTATTCCTCATTTAACATTTTCAAATAATATTTTTATACTGTAAAGGAATTAATGTAATATATGAAGTTAAAAGGGTATAATTGCAATAAAATAATGCTTTCAAATTATTCTCTTAGGATAGAAAATAGCCATAAATGAATGAAAAATAAATGATCCTTTAGTATTTGTTTTTGCTTCTGTTTTTTGGAAATAATATTCACTTCATGCCATATATAGTAAGTAAAAAAAATTACAAAAAAATGACTAATTTTTTTCTGTTCGTAAATGTCTATTTTTTATGCCATGGCTATAATCCAAGAATAATTTTATTATAAGAATTCATATATACATTTAAATGTTAAATAAAAGAAAAGTTAAAAAATTAAATAATATATATTTTGCCAATGCCAGCATTTTCTATTCATACTTAATAAAAGAGGGTAACGTGTGGAGAATTTTCGAAAAGGGTTCAATCTACATTTAAAACTTCTTTGAGTGAGTATAATTTTGCATTTTTTTTGGAGAAAATATAAACGTAATTAACTCTATATAATATATAATTGATGGTTTTTTAATAAATTTAGTTGAAACAAAATCAGACTTCAAATTATACTAGAAGAAGATGTACTCCGACTTGATTCACTATTCTATAATCAATGCCAAGATCAACTTTTATCTATTGATGTCAAGAAACACCAAACACATTCCTTCCCCCTAGCTCTCCAACTCAAACCATTATTCTTTATAATTCTACCGATGGTACAGACATATAATATCTGATACACATACTTAGTTATATTAGCAACGTGACTGCATCATCTATCCATTATTTAGCAGTACCGTATTTAGCTTTGTAGTCCTTAAAGAGCTGATCCACAGTCTTGCCCAACAACTCCACAAAGTAATTATTGCTATAACCACTCTTCATCTTCTTGTTTAGTTCAGCAACAAATCCGCTTCTCAGGCCATTGCAGTAATCCAGAAACCTAGCCGTAACATCGTAGCCTTGATCCCACCGGTCACCTTGGCCGGGGCTAACCCAGTGGCTCGGGGCATAGCCAGCCTTGAGCCTCACAAAGTCGGCGATCCCTTCTATCAAACCACCCGGCGCCTGCCCGTTGCCGCTCCATTGCCAGACATGGGTCATCTCGTGGTAGAGGACGCCGGTGAACTCTCTTTTCACGTCGCCCGAGTAACCCTGAATATACCTGCACCAGATGTTTTTCAATTATATCACTGTCAGATAAATTTCGCATGAGCTTCCTCTCCACACACACACAGAACTAATATGTGTATGTACCTGGCACTGACGTGAATCTGATCGTTGGAAGTATAGGCCACCCCATCCATGTCATCGACAAATAAGCTCACTTTCTGCAGAGGTTTCCTATCAGCTGGAGTGTTCTGCTGGAAGGTCCTCCAGATGAACTCCGTGGAAGCGTTCATGGTCTGCAAAGTGTATGGTGCTCCAATATCTCTTCCAAACCTGGCACCACCGGCGGTGCTGGCAGCGGTGTTTGTGACGGTGAATTCAACAGCCACGACTCCTCGCACGGCTGATAGGACTGCCAAAGAAAACAAGATCAACATGAAGTTGGCCATGCTTTGATTTCTCTTTTTTCTTTATGGCTCTTAGTTTCTCAATTTGTGGGTATTGCTGGGGGAGACTGCATGGCTATATATAGATGAATAGAGCAAAGTTTCATTGCATGCCCAACCAATGAATCAATAATTCTTTTGTGTTATAAATATCACTCTAACTAGATAATTTTGCAAGTCAACCATTTCCATGACCCAAATTGCTGGAGGGAAAGGCTATAATGCTATATAAGAGATTCAGGCCCACTATAAGAGGTGCCAGCCGTGTGCACATTATGAGTATTAATTGATATTGATCAACTTGTCATACACTGTTATTACACGTACACTTCAGCGGCTGGAAATTCTAACTCAGACAGGATTTAACCAGAGTTGAATCAATTATATGACAAGTATAATACACTCATCGTGTGATTGATGCACAATTCAAAGAATGTGACTAATAGTTCGGCCCAACCTGATTTGGGTAAATTAGAGAGAGTTTATTTGTCGTCAGATGTTCTAAATATTTCATGTAAGATTGTCCTGATCCGATTTGGCCGACACCAAGTGACAGAAGGAGTGGTTTACTGACTCACATTTAATTAGAAAGACTATAGAATTAAAAAATAATAACATCACCTATTGAATTTTTAGGGGGTTACAAATACAAAAAGATCGATATTCTACTTTTTAGTGTTGTACCTCCATATGTGCAATTGGTCAAGTGGCAGTCTTTATGTCCACCAGACGACTTAGGGTCGTTGTGCAAGTCCTAATCACACAACCATTCTTCATAACTTCATCCAAAAAAAAAGGGGTTTAATGCAAATTACCTCCCTGTGATATTGTAAACGAGCAAATTAACTCCTGTGAAAAAATAATAGCACTTTACCTCCCTGTATTATTTAAAATAGAGCAACTTACCTCCATAGACAGGGAGGTAAATTGCTTCATTTTAAGATACACAGGTAGATAAATTGCTATTTTATTTTTTCCGGGGGGATAATTTGCTAATTCACAATATCACAGGAAGGTTGCTTGCATTTTTTCCCCAAAAAAAAAACATAACAACTCAAAGATTCATGAATAAAAATAATAATATTAAAAGAAACAGGGCTGTAGTGTTCTACCCGTCAAGAACTCTGTTATTCATCAGTTAATTCAAACGTTAATTATGGTATATTTATTCTAATTTCTTCATAATTATTTTCTCAACACAACTGATTAACAAATAATTTGCATGATATATCTTTGCTGAAATTGTTTTACTTGTACAAGGAAGCATACAGTTAACGAGTTTCATCTTTCTTCATGACAACTCTTTGATTAGCTTTAAGTAAATCCATTTAAAGAAAGCGGAAAGTAATACACTGTTTTTCTTTCAAAAAATTTATAGATTCAATTAAGTTTGAACTATATATGCCATTTTTGAGTAATCACGAGAATGAAAAGTAAATTCAATAGAGTTACTATAATCATTAAACGAGAAGAAAGAGTTAATTATACTTAGACCCCTTTTAAAATACAAACTTACATTTTTCCCCAAAAAACTTTTGAAATTACACTTGCACTCGTTATGTACCCCTTCCATTAGGTCTGGATGGAAAACGCTAACATCAAAAAGACATTATATAAACTTTCAATTTTACCCCTCATTCAACATTCCGTATAATTTATTGACAAAGATATGCCATTTTGAGTAATCACGAGAGAATGAAAACACAAAAATAAATTCAATAGAGTTACTATAATCATTAAAAGAGAAGAAAGGGTTAATTATACTTAGAACCCTTTTGAAAATGCAAACTTACATTTTTCCCCAAAAAACTTTTGAAATTACACTTGCACTCCCTCCAAAAATTCTTCATTTATGTACCCCTTCCATCAGGTATGGATGGATGGAGAACGCTAACATAAAAAAAATTATATAAACTTTCAATTTTACCCCTCATTTACTATTCCGTATTATTTATACGGAATACTGAATGAGGAGTAAAATTAGAAATTTATGTAACTTTTTGCTGATGTCAACATTTTAGGGTTAGTTACTCTATGACCCCCTCCACTTGGTATTCCCCTCCCAATGTTGTCTCTACTTATTATTTAACTCACAATATTGGTATAGTTTGTCACAACGTTTTTGTGGTCTGTAAATATACATTTCTCTTCAAGTTTCTACATCTTCAAATCTCTTTATCCATATTTCTCTTACATAAATTGAGGAGATATTGGCAGATAAACTCAGAACTTTCCAAATTTATAACATCTCAAACGTTAACGTACTCTGAAGGAATTAGTCCATCTTGCAAGGGAAGATTACAGCTGTGCCAGGAGAAAGAATGCTACTTTGACAAGTTCAGGGTGAATCATTAAAAAATTGTGTCTGAAAGATGATGCAAATCTAAAAGTCTAGTTGTGATGAAATCAAATTTGAGAAAGAAGCGCTGTAACTAACAGAAAATTTGCTAGTATATAGTGGAAACCATGAAAGATCTTTATAACAAATCAATAGTAGTAAAAGAAAGCAGTGCTGTGTACCTTTGAGAAAAGCAGAGTGCTAGTTGGTACTTCGTTTGTCGAAGATACAAAACAGCACCTGCACATTAAAACAGTCAGAACTACACAAAGGCGAACAAGGAAACTGAACCCAGCAAAAGATATTACTGAAGACATCTCTATGAGTAGAAATTCTACTTCCTCATATTTTCTGTCCAGAACATACTACTACTGTAACTTTTCTCATTTCAATTGTAAGTTTTATCTTCCATAGTTCGTTCTTTATTTTGTTTCCCTTAATCTCCAGAACCCAAAAATGTCAACCCAAGCATCATTAAAAGGCAAGTACTAACTGTTGATTCAGGAGCTTTTTTTGGTCTGCAAAAGAACCAGAAAATTCCAGTGCCCAACTCCGTGGTTTACTTCTGATCAAAAAAATTAAAAAGATAGTTTTTCAGTTGTTAGTTCCTCATCAGTAACATATAAATACCCCTAGAAAGCATCATAAGGCATCAAACGCAGGACCAAAGCAAAATGATGTTGCTTACCAAAGTGGTGACTTACCTATGATATGGGCGCTATATTCCTGGTGACAGAGGCAGGTAATAACCAACAAGGTAGCTCTTAAACACCAGGACTGTCATTATGCTGTTCATCCCTGGCCGGGAAGATCACCAGACAGAACCAACTAATTCTTCATAAATGGGATACTAAGAGTTCCTCCATATTTTTCACCTACCAATGCCTGTAAGGAAGTGCAAAAGGAGAACACAAGTCAAATTTAAGACTGTAGAAAAGCACCTTTGCTATCAAATTTGCTTCTCTTTTCTTTCCTTTTTCTTTGATACTTTTTTCTTTGGGGTTGGGGGGTGGGGGTGTCAGGGGAAATAATGAAGAGAGGAATGCAAGGAGCCAATTTAACCTGCAAGTAAGGAAGTACATCATTGTAGACTTGTAAGAAAAATTCAGACCTCATAGTTAACCTGGTACAACAAGAAATAATTAGTCATCAACAGAAACTGAACATAAAAGGAACACGAAAAATGAGGTCTAAACAACAAGAAGCAACATGCGTCAGGAATCATATATACGACTCTACATGAACTAAAGAAATTGGTATGGGTCAACCACAGAACACTCATTTCATAATACACCAACAAGGAAGCAATAAAACAGAAGATATCACCACAGCAGCATCATTGTAATGATAAGCAATTTGTTTGTCTCACTTACCTTCTCAAAAGGCATGTACAAAAATAGATCTCCTCAATATCTGTTGAAATTTTTAGATCTACATATTGCTTCAAAAGCTCAGATAGACAACTAACAGCATCGTCAAATTCGTTGGTGGCCACCTCTATTGGTAGAGTTAACCCAGATATCATACGCTGCAGTAGAGAAGACAAACCACCTCCACATACAGGCCAATACATCTCCGCAAAATTGTTCAACATGCTGCAAGGGCTAGTTCTGAACTTCTCAACCCACTTTGGAGGACTTCCGATCCAGAGGTCACTTAAATCAGAAGCTGCAAATTCATTCTGTTCATCAACCACATTACTGGAAGCACCTTGAATGAACTCTGGTTCCCTGTGTAGTGGAAGGAGCTCAATTATGTCTTTTCTCAACTCATCCGGAAGTTGTTGCAACACTGTGGAATCTACTTGACTCAGAGATGAGGGCATTAGATTTCCGGAGGAAAATGAAGCAGACACAGCAACAGCAGCAGGTGCTTCCTCACAACATTGCAATTCCTTAAAAAACATGAAAACCCACATTTAATAAGCAGATAAAAAGAAAGGACAACTTTTGAACCCAAATAATCCACCTGAAGTGAAATCTATGGAAAAATATAGTATACAAGATACTCCTTTGAAACCAATTGTCCCAAATCACAGTGAGACTGTAGAGTGCAGCCAATACCTCAGTGGCAGCAGCAATTGTATCCGGTTCTACATGATGGGCCTGAAGAGGTTCTGTTTCCCCAACTGCTACACCTAAATCTAAAAGCACTGTTCCATGAAGCATTTTACATAGTAAAATAATAATAGTGATAATAACAATAACACCACCACCAACGACAACAACAAGCTATTAAAGAAAAGATCACCTTCACCACTTCTGGCTGATGCAGCATAGGTGGTATTGATGGTCTTGCTTTTATGTTTGGAAATGAAACCTAATAACCTCCCACCATACATGTCATTAATTTCTGAAAACACTTCTGGAGGAAGAGATTCAATAACAGCAACATCAAGATCTTGAAGAGGAGGAAGGTTTGCAGTCTGGGAAACACCAACTATAGAGCTGGACAAACCAGCACCTACTTCAACAGAAGATCCTGTAATATTTGAGCACGGTTGAGGGGAAGCTTCATCATCTCTCATCCGCCGGGTATCTAAAATAAAGCGAACAACCAATACTTAGAACGTAAGCAATGCATGGTGCAGATGTCTTATTAAGCTCGAGATCTCTTTCTTAAAAGTGTCTCAAACCTGCATAGCTTTCAACCCCCCGATAATATAATATTACCTATATTCTACATACACGTCAAGAATCATTTTAGCTAAGAGATACTTAGGAAGATTAGGAAGAATACAAAGGAAAAGGTAATGATAATGACAGAAGAGTGGTGAGACTATCAAGTAAAAGTACTAGAACACATTCTGCAAAACTCAAAACTGACATAGGGCGGCCAGACAGAACTCTCACAGCACCAATAGGTTGAGGTTTGGGGTGTCTGTCAGCTGTCTGAATAAAGTTAGGCAGGAAGCACTATATACTAAGGAGGTTCAAGGCAGCATTGTTGATTGGACTATAAGAAAGCATATGATTGGACAGCTGACTTAGCTAGCAGCTGAAATTTAGGAACAGAACGGAGACAAGGATCTGGAGATAGTAAAATAGAAGTTACATGATAGTTTCAGCCTTTCAGTACTCCTTCAAAGACTAAGTAGGACGAAACGAAGCAGAACGAAATAAAAGCGAATCTGAAACTGCCATAACAACCACAAGATGATGTCCCTTCATTTCTTGTGACATGGATTGCAAAGAATACTTGCAGGTCTACAAACCTTGGTTCCCCAGACAAGGAAGAACTTCCAAACTGAATTCTACTCACCCACCACTATGTAAAAGACATCAGGGAGACTAATTAGACATAAAACTATGACAACCTTGCGGCAAGTATAAAAGCAACAACGTACTATCTATATGCAAAATTATGTCAAATCTATGAGCAACCATGTTTTCTAGAACACTTCTTAGTCGACTCGAAACAATGGTTCAAATTATAGGCTTCCATAGGCGCAATGCATTTAAACCATGCAAGTTTCCAAAGCATTGACAAAAATGAATCAGAACCAAGTAGTCCATAGACCAGGAATGTGGCATCGTCAGAACTGAGAACCCTACTAATTGATGCAGAACTTATCAAAAGTAATAAAACATCAATCTTGTTCCTGAATCTTTGGCAGACCACAGGAGTCTGGTGCATATAGGATAAGCAGGGGGAAGAAAATATAATAGACTTTGCAGGGAGTTGGGAGCTGGGAAAGAGAAATTCCCCAACAAAAGAATATACATTTATCATTTTTTACAGGCAATCTTGTTATGTGAAGCACCATATTACACCATATAAAGATCAAACTAAAAAGAAACCTAAGGAAAAACAGATCCTCAAGCTGATTAATATGCTCATCGGAAGTACTATTTGCAAATTCAAAATTGTACTTTGGGACTATTAAAACCTGAAAATGTTTTCTCGCCAGCTGCATCACCATGGTTGGGGGGATCATGAACTTGGTTCTGGTCTCTGGCCTTTGTTGAAGTGAGCCAAGGAAGGATGGTATTTCTTTTGTGGACTTCAAGGCCAAATTAAGGAATTAATTAGTAAATGCAACAAGAAGTAACCAAAATGTTTGAAAAAAAGTAGACATCTAGTCTACAACTCGGTATCTCCAACATGATTATAGAGTTCCAAGAATTGATTGCAGCATATACCTAGTTTGCTATCTTCAGCACCTTCAAGTTTCGAAACCTGCAAGCCCATACCTCGAATATCTTTCACATCTGATCATAAGAACACAGCAATTTCAATACACCAGAACATAAATGAGATGAGATATGATCCATCAAGTGGTTCATTCCGACCCACTAGTTCATAAGCTGATCACACCCTTGCTACCTCATAGCATCTGCACAGACATTTCATCCATCCCTAAAGTGCTGACATCCAACTTCAAATGGCAATATCTAAGCATTATAATCGCACCTTATGTAAGAGAAGAACATCAAGGAGATCGAGAAAAGAAATGCAAACACAAGTCCAATCAAGATGATGATAACAACCCCAAGAAAAAAAGCAGCAACGAAATTAGGAAAGGGGGAATAACAACAGCAGCAACATTCATGGTAGTAAAAAAGAGAACTGAAATAACAAAACCATCAACAGTGTCCAGATACACGCAACCAAAAAGCACATAAAATATCACGCATAAGAACACATCAACAAAGCAAAGTATGCACCTTCACACCTGACATGCTGATTCACACTAAAAACTACATCCGAAGTACCATGTTAACAGAGCATCAATTACCCAAAAAACGAATGTTGACAGAGCATCCATCCAGGTAGAGTGAACATCATAAAAATTAAATGAAGTGAAATGAGACATTAAAGAATCGTATCAAAGTAGAAAAGGTGTCAAATAAAAATGGAGTTCAGTGAGCAGATTCATCAAAAAGGACCAATTATCAGAAAATAAAGTTTAATTTCAGGTAATATACTGGAATGCCCTAATGTTCAAGTTAATACTGATCAAAATAAGACGTAAAAGAAAACATTTGACGGCAAAATAGAGGAGGTAAATAGCCTGATTGACTACCTATGTGGAAATACCCAAAAAGCTGATTGGCCAACCTTTGAAGCACATCTACATGATCTGTGGCCATCGGGATCTGTTATTAGGAAAGCTCTTAGCTATAAGACCCAGTGCACGGATTTCTCGCATGAGTCCACTATACAAGCAAAGGTGGATGTGAGTTCTATATTACCGTTATTGTATGGCTAAGATTCTCGCAGTCTCCACAGCCCATATACTTCATTGGTTCTCCAGCGTCACTTCTCTTCTTCTTTATCTAGAAGGAAGATTGAGCAATTGCTTAAAGTATCTAAGATATGACTTGATGGCCTGAATATTCTGGAATTGTATGAAGGTTCGAAATGGCAGCAACATTATGCCCACTGCTGCATGCAAAAAGATACTTAAGAAACTGAGTGCACAGTGCACACCTTGAGAGTAAACGACCGCCCTTGCACTCCGCACCCCTGCAACCGAAGAGCAACCTCCTTGCATAGACTTATCAGAAAATGCTGAGCCTGAAACCCCAAAAACAGTTGACAAAATAAATTTTCAGGTATAAGAAAGGAATATTAATTCTAAAATGGATCACTAACATCATTTAGATTCCTGAACCTCACTCCCCAGTTTACTTCAGCACCAATGGACTTGCTTTCCTGCAAAAGAAGGAGACAACATATGCTCGAGTACAATGAAAAAGATGACAGAAGGAAACATGATACACGCAGGGAAATTTAGTTATGATGAAATACTAGCAGATAACATCTAAATACATGTTGACAATTCTTTAACAAATAGGAAGTATGAAGTGGCACCAGAATGACTAAAGTAGACCAGGTGAATACGACCTTACAATTCACTGAAACCTTACGAAGAGACACTTCTTGAGCAACATTTATCTAGTCAATGGCTCTGTCAGATTGTGTAATGAACTGAAGTATGAAGCAGACTGATACAACTGCTAAACCATGAGGAAGAAAACATGTAAAATAAAGACCTTAAAAATCCATCCGCAGTTTGCATCAACCAGTTTGACAATGCAACAGAGAGGAATACACCTTTTCTCACTATGAATGTAATGCTACATCATCACACTCATTTAGATAGGCCTAGCTAAACATGCGCGACATTTCTGATTGAACATATTAGCCATCATATCTCTTACACAGTACGCCACCACCAGCAAGGCCTCCATATTCCTGATATCGACTACAACAGGCATACAACGTGACATAGAGTGGTAAAAACATTACCTCAGTAAAAACCAAAGATCAAATATCAAGGCTGCTCTCCATAAGACAATGAAGCTTCAACCTTCTATTATAAACTGACTGAGAGCAAGCCAAAGCATAGTACTATCGCCCACTCACCTGAATCACTCCAACCAGTCGATTGTCTATCCCTCTACTATAGTTCCACAGCATCTCTCCAGTTTTCGTTCCAAAATCCTTCTGAAGAGACTCCTGGCCAACGTACGAAGTGGCAAATCAGGAAGACAGAAATTTTTTATTTAGATCGTTGGAGGTAATGAAATCTTTTCTTCACCACATATTTGAAACATAAACTAAAAAGAAATCAATGATGGGACACATGCAGATCAATTTAGACCTTAAAAGTAGTCAATAGACATGACAAGTGGAGGTAATGCGATGTAAGAACAATAGAAGTCTGAAATAAGCAACACATTTCACTATTGCATGGCCAAATACTTCCTGAGTCACTTATAATTTCAAAGGAACATTTATACAACCAAATTTTGAAGGAAACTAATAAACATAATCATGTTTAATCTATATTCTGTTAGCCTGATTGGGGAGTGAATAACTCCTATAGTTCCATAGCATCTTCCAATTTCCATTCAAAAATCCTTACAAAGAAATTCCTAGCCAACGTCAGGGAGTGGCAAGTTTATTTATTTCTTTGAGGTAATGATTTCTTTTCTTCACCATATATTTGAAACAGAAACTAAATAGAAGCCAATGATGGGACACATACAGATCAGTTGAGCTCTTAAAAGTAGCCAATAGACATGAAAAGTGGAGGTAATGGGATGTAAGAACAATGGAATAAGGAACACATTTCACTATTGCACGACCAAATACTTCCTGAGTCGCTTACAATCTCATTGGAATATTAATACAACCAAATGTTGAAGGAAACTAAATAAACATAATCATGTTCAATTTATATTCTACTAGCCTGCATGGGGAGTAAATGATTCCATGCAGCCAAAAATGATAAGACATTTCTCCATCTGGGACAGAGCACAGTGCTAAGCCAAGACATTGTAAATGTACACCCCATTGAAAATAAAAAATGAGACTAACTATGATGACCTGAACTCTAGTACATTTGTCTTCAGCAATCATGATACTTTGAAAAGAAAACCTGCTTGCAAAGGCTTGTTAATTTTAGAAGCATAAACTCACTAACTCAACTAATAACAGTGCTGAACTAAGGATGCACTTTCAGAGAATTAATTCCTTATAAATATTAACCAAAGCAATATTTACAAAACCAATAACCACAATGCATATTCATGGTGCATATCTGACACATATGCGTGTGCATGTGCATAACTATATATCCAGCCTTCTATAAGTTCCTGCAAGCAATGTCCAATTTGCTATAACCTTTTGAGATTGGACTAGGAAATTGACAAGAATTATGCACTGCTGAGGGTGAAATAGAATGCAACGGTATTTTTACAGGCAACGTACTTCACGTCCTAATAATAATATTAAGCCCCAGATATGGGAAAGGAAGAATGTGAAAAATCCATTGTCTAAAATTTCCATCACAATTTATCCTTGCCAGTATCTTAGATTAAGCAAAACCCTGCCATCTACGTGAGCAAGTGAGAGGGACAGAAAGCAGCAAATATGTTTTCATGTAAACCGAATGCCAGTTAACTTCCTCTCTTATGTTAATCCGGAGTCATCATATCCATACAAATGAACCTGCAGAAGTAACCTAAGATCCGAAGCTCAGAAGGACAAGGCAGTAAATATTTTAATAATTCAGTCAAAGAACAACTAGGTATATTTACTCGTAAAAAATAATAATTCTGTGAGAAAGAGATGTAACAAACAATATGACTGCACCAAACAAAGAAATTTGATCCCATTATAATAAAAGATCACCTTGCTGATTAAACGCAATTGGCCACAAGTTTTAAGTTGCCTTTTCTTCAGTTTTGCTTCCAGTACATGTCCAATACCTGGAAGTGCCTTAACTGGAAGTGTGCACAAATAATCATCAACCTGAAATATCAACAAGATTAGGTCATCAGCATGTTATCCAAAATTGAAGTGAACATAAAATTACAAATTCCTGAAAGTCCCATAAATTGATTGCAAATTTTAGAACCTTTATGAGCAAATACTATTTAAAATATTGTGCACAGAACTTCATTATTTAGTAACAAGTAAGCATAGCATATTCTGAAACAATAAAAATAAAATATATACACCTTTTCAGGAGGAATGTAACACTGGCCATCAGGTTTTGCAGTTTTGGTAGCAAGGCGGGCCATAAGCATATTTACGGCAATTCCTGCACTTGCAGTGCATCCTGTAGTGTCTAAAATCTCCTTTCTGATTATTGAGGCTAAAAGCCGAGGGTCCCCCACTTCTGATTCCGAGACATCTAAAAATGCTTCATCGCAGCTGACAGCCTGCAAGGGGAACTATCATTTTAAAAACCACGAGGGTCAGCAAACTACAGCTCTTTAACTGCATTTTCAAGGCCAGACCTGCACTTTGTTGCTATGCTTGTGCAAAATGTCATAAAATTGATCTGCCACCTGCAAATGGAGAAATCATAGTGCACCAAGTGCCCACATGAATAATGATGCAACATGAAAGAAAGATATACGGAATCATAACAATTAAAAACTCAAATTAGCAAAAACTGAATAAATACCTTCTCATAAGCTTCAAAATCATATGGGACTATTACAAGCTGAGGGCATAGAGTCTTGGCATCTTTGACGAACATTCCTGCCTTCACTCCTGGAAGCAGACAAGGTATCAACTAAAGATATGGAAACAATGTTAAAATAATTACAGGAGATGAGGCCAACCATGATCTCGAGCAGGATAATTGGCAGATGAAATTTCGGCAGTACCACGGGGATTATCTGAGTGACAAACAGCAACAGGTTTGTCCATTAACTCAGTACGGTTCCTGATGACCACGGAAACAAAGAAGCAATCCTGGAAACATTTGGAAGTTTAACATTTAGAATGAAGAGTATTAATAACTAGGTAAGCCAGCTAAGATAAAAATTAATAGATAACTTAATATAAAATAATGAGGCAGGTGGAGGAGATATAGAACAACTAGATTCATCAGGAAAGAACATCGAGTTACCACTGAATCACAATAGTTGCAAGCATTGACTTACCATGTCTATGTGTATTATAGCAGTCTTCTCATTCACTGCAGCACCACTGACACTAGAACTTTTGTACCCAAACCCATTAGACGAGCTGGGAAAACGCTTACGGTAACGGTTTCTCCAAGTACCAATAAAATGCAGCCTAGAACTCTGAAATGGGTCAAAGATAGTTAGGATACTACGGATGCCTCATCCAGAAGCCAATGTCATTTGGTTACTGTGAATGGACTAGATCATTACAAGAGAGCACAATTGTTAGCTGAATTAGAAATTATGTCTAACCAGATAAAACAAAATTGAAGTTCATTCTGAACCAGTGTCGCAAACAAGATCATGACTTTCAAATTTAAAATAGACATCCAATGGCAACATATGATACCGCCTCCATACTGCTTCGGAGACAAGATATGCATGTTTGTCTGAACTCACCTATCAAATAGATAGGAACAGAGGCAAAAGATACTAAATTGAAACATGTATTATATAGAAAGAGCAGTAGTCCATTGACAAATGGAGCAACGAGTCTCACTGTGCAATATAACCAGGAGAAACAGGTTAGCACCTAGTCAACCCATCACCACACGTTAGCGGGCAGAACATACCATTCAACACTTCCGAATCAATCAAACAATGGTAGCTATTCTTCAGAAAACAATGTAAAGAAAGTGCACTTAATATAAATTATGGGGGTCAGGAATAAACATATCTGGAGAAGGAAACAAGGGCTTAGAATCTAAAAGAAATGAAAATGCTATCCTATTAAGCTCCTAGATCATACATTCGACGGAAGAGCTCAACTATTATTCATTTTTGGGCAATAGTCAAGTGGACATGAAATAATGAAACCTGCTATTGTTCTCTTCAGATTATATGAGCATCTCGGAAAGGTTACATATATAAGATCTTCAATTCCGTATGAACCAAAGAACAAAAAAACAGCTCACAAATTATTACCAAGAATTTCAGAGTTCTTACCTTAAAATAATTTTCTACAAAATTGGGATCTGCAAGAGTTGAGTGGCGCTTATTAGGAGGACAGCTGATTCTCGAGCTCGAAGCTTCACTTGGATTATGATTAACCAGACTACTATTGCAAAGTGAAGCTGAAGACTGACAAGTATCATAACTTTGTTTAAGATCTGAATTCTTCCCATCTGAAGATGAACAATCTCTCAATTCAATCCCTTTTGCTTCGCATGAACTTTCCACACTGCAAGCTGGTTCTTCAGACATTACATTATCAATATTCCGTTGCAAAAGATCATTAAATTCTACACTGCATCTATCTGCTTGCTCTAATGATGCATAATCTTCAGATAAACTTGAATCCACCTTGACCGATGATTGATCGTTCTTTTCAGAATTTGCTTGACCATCAACAATTAGATTTGCAATTTCAGATACTGCGCCTATTTTCGGAGTAAAGAAGGCAGATAGTTTTGGTTGGTTATCATTTTCAGTTGCAAGTTGATCAAGCTGATAGGGAATCCCTGGCAAAACAGAAGATCAAAGTCCCACAACGAGGGACATAATATTTATTAGCGAAACTCAAACTTCTCCCTAAAACTACAATGCAACAAGTGACATAACTCATAAGAAAAGGTGAACTAAATAAAACCTTATGAATAAGAGTCATAAAGAACATTATCCATATGGGCCTGTCTAATAGGTTCATTTGCAATCATGGCATCATGATTAAAGGAAACCAAAAAAAAAAAACTAAATGTATTTCTGCTATGCTCTATAATGTTACATTTCATTTTTATATACACTACAATGAAAGGACATAATGGAAGGACAGTATACATATAATACAAAGAACCATTTCATAGGAAACACTACAATCCACTTAGATATTGACAAGTGTACAAATACTAAAACATCAATACTTCTAAAATGAATTATTTATTTTAAGAAATGTAGCTCAAAAAGTATCATGTCAGATTAAGAAATTTAATCTTCTGACAACTTACTTGGTGCTAGTAACATTTTTAGAGGTCATCCAATGTTTTCATCAAAAATAGGCACCAGTACTGCATTGATCTATAACTTCCTTTTACATAGTATTTACAAAGATGAATAAGAAATGCACTGTTACATAAACCAAAACAACCAAAATACCTCCTAAAGCACTTACAACTAAGAAGTTTATTTGCAGCAACAGAATCTAGCACCCATGCGGGTTTAACTACTGGAAGCCCACCACTGAATGCCCTATATCAAGGACAAATACTTTTCAGTACACAAAACGAAAACTGACAAGAGAACTCTTTACAAATAGTAGAAATGAACCTCAAATTCTTGATTTTACTGTCAGGGAGATTACTGCATATTATATGTGTTACACGATGCCTTGAAAAATAATTTTCAAATCGTCCCCCATGCTTCAACATGTATCCTCGAAGCTCCTGGAAAAGATTGCATCCAAACATTAATGCACCACACAACAGATGCATAACCATGGGTCTCTTAAAAGAAAGCTGCTATAGAAGGAGAGAAAATAGAAAAGAGTTTATATCAAATATTTCAGATATCATACATTGACTAAATTTTTCATTCCAGAATAAAACACTGGAAATTTGGTTGAAAAGTCGATGTATCTTTGAAGTGTAAATTGAGGGCCATTAGGGCATCAGAATTCAGAATTAACCTGACTTGAAGGTACGGTATATCCATCAACAAAAATCGAAACCCCACAAAATATAGAATTCCCAGAACTGGACCCACTGTGGGAAGAGCTTGAAGCAGCGGCATCAAACTGTTCGTGTAGTTTCTGATTCTTCACAACCATGTAACTGAACCAAGTACCCAGAAACCATCAAAATAGAGAAGAAGCAAAAGCTTAATTTGAAATAACGAATCACCAACAGGACCGAAAATTAGTTGAACCTTTGACGACAACAAATACCTAAATGCATCAAGAGAAAAGCGACCAAAAAAATAAATAAATATATATTCCAATATAATATTTCAGAATCCACTGATCCTTGTTTTCATCCTCTCACTCACCTCCTGTCACATACATCACACAGGAAGCCCAACGCCATACCAAGAAGAAGAAGTTACATATATTCAAGAAATCAAACGTATATCTATAGATGTAAGAAGAGAAAATCAAACACCTGCCAAAATCAGAGAATGGCGAATTGCGGAAGGCGGAGCGAGAGGAAGAGCGTGAATTTGAGCCCCAAGCCATGCCTAGGGGCTTCTGAGCTGTCTTCTTCTTCTTATTCGAGTTCCTACCATCACTGCTGTTATTGCTGGCAGAAGAAGGGTTCGAGGCTATCGATTTGAAACTCCTTTTCGATTTCGAATCCGAATTGAAACTCATCTCCTAGAGAAAATACTTGATTCCTTGAAGAAATTAGAGTGAGAATTCAGTAGAATTTTGATCGATATATTAAATTGTGCGAGAAACTTGCAGAGGAAGAATTTAAATGAAGCGGCAAAGAGACACTCTTCCGGCTAGACCAGTATACGAGATTTGAATCCGGTTCTCGTGCCTAAAATTCTATCCGTGGGTAATATTTCGACTAAAGTCGCTATTTCTTATTACATAACCGCCTTTCAGTAATGACGACTCTAAGTCAAATTAGTCCAGTGGAGCTACCGAATTAATGTAGAATTAGGGAAAATGCATAAAACAATAGACTAAATAACAGCTATCTCCCATGTGGTTTGACATAATTATAAATGGCTCTGGTTGTTTGAAAAATTAGAAATATCTCTATGAAATTTGTAACAGTCTAACAAATAATCAATTTTCACTCATTTTTATAAGTGAACTGACCAAAATGCCCTTATGCGCTGAATTATTTTTTATTTAATTATAAAAAAAATTTGGACTACAGTGCGCAGGGAGAGATTTCTTAAGTCTTTTACACAGAGGAGCAATACCGTAATTTGCCTCGTTTGATTTTTCTATAATTTTTAATAAAAAATTCAAGGACAAAATGATCAATTTCAGGCCTTTAGTTAAAAATTACAAACTTCATGGGGTATTTGTAATTATGTCAAACCTGATGGGAGGTGGATATAATTTACCCAAAACTATATTGTGCTTTCTAATGAAAAATGCCAAAAATTCATATGATAATAGTCTAAAACTCATTTTTATTAAATAAAAAAAATTGCAAAAGGACATTTTTTTTCATTAAATTTAGTTTGGCTTAAAGGTGTGTTTTGACCTTTTGTTTTATAGTTTTAAAATAATTTATATTTTCACATCTGCACACTTTTGTCCAAAAAAAAAAATTAAAGAACTTAAAAAATAATTCAATTTGTATAAGGGCATTTTGATCACTTCATCTATAAAAATGAATGAAATGGGTTATTAATTAAATGGTTACAAATCTCAAGATGATATTTATAATTTTTGAAACAATGAGAGGGTATTTATAATTATGACAAACCTCATGAAGATCCTTATAATTCACCATTTTATTAATTCAATTAATTATATCTTTTTCAAGAAAGAATATTATTTATTAATATTTAATTAATAAACTATTGTCGCGTTAAAATATAATTTATTTCATAAATATACATTAAGTAAAAGTTCCTCTTTCAGTACTATAAAATTGTCCAAGCAAATTAAATAAATTTACTATAAATACATTTAAAATTCTTATAAGCTTTAAAAATCACATAAAAACAATCCAAATAATGATCACATTGTGTTTGAATTTATGTATATAAAAATACGAATTTTACATTTAAATAACAAATCATTGAAAAGTCTTTCAACAACCATTTTAAATTATATTATGTATAATATTGATAAATTTTAAATTCTTTTAATACGAAATTACTTAAAATAAATATCATAAATCACATTTTCAAATCCAAATGATCATTCTATCCCAACATAACTTTAAACTTTGCCAAAAAAGTCTAGTGAAATTATACATATATTCCCATTCTTGTTGTACTACTAACCCCCAACCATTTCCTCCCTCCTTCCTACACAAACAAAATTTAAAAGGGGCCAAAATACCAAAAAAAAACACTAAAACAACTAACTCCTCTTTTCTCCTACTTACACATCTAAATATTTACCACTACTTTTTTTTTTTTTTTCTTTTCAAAATTACAACACCTGCAACTTCCTTTGAGCACACTACAAAATTGTAAAACTAGGAGACATCGGCCGATCAGTTTAAGGTAACGGTGTCGACCATGGCAGCCGATGACCACAAATCAGCACCATTAGAGTCGGCCACGTGCAGGGTGAGCTCCACGGGGACGAGGCACAATCCTCGGCTCCTCAGGTCGTCTCTTTTTCGCTCGCCCTCCTTGCTCTCTCCATCGTCCTATAATGATAAGTCGTATGAGAAACTATTTCAAATTCATGTTGCACTTGATAAACGCGCGGTACAAAAACAAAAAAGCAGATGACGTAAATTTTATACACTGCAGTCATAACATGACTAAGATATGACAAGACAACGTCTATGTTCCTTGCTAGATTCAGGTAATACGTCCAAATATCAAGGAATTATATGCAAATCCACAAACAAGAATACGTAGAAAGGAAAAACGAAGAACTTACAGGGCCCTGGAGGGCATCTGATGAGGACGACAAACGTTGCAAATATGGAGAACACAAGACCTGCACCTGATCATGCAAAAATCTGATGTACCCTAATGCTTCGTGAAGCACAGATGCCGTATCCGTCTGCACAATCCACCGTTAATCCATGTTAAATTTCATGGAGTCCAAAATTATTTCATTGGCGGCTTCTATTCTAAACCATATTGCGCCATTTATTCCATTCAATGTCCAAAGATTGAATCATCTATTTTATTTAAGAAAATATTTTGTGCACGTAGCATGTATTGAATTAAATAAAAGATGCAATAGAATTTAAAATAAAAAAATTCAAACGCGAACACTTGCTATAGTGTACAATCTATGGATAATGGTTGATTATGACGAATTCAATTACACTTAAGGCCTCGTTTACTTGGCGTATTAAGGGTGGATAACGACCCAAATCTACCCATAATCCATGTTTACTTTAATGAACCGAGGCCCGCTCCCAATCAAGAGGCCCGGTATGGCCACTTAAAATGCAGTATAAATACATCACCGGCCCATGAGGTCTGATATACTTATCTATCGAAGCCCAAAATTTAGCATGCATGTTGTTTTACCATGTTGTCCCTAAAATGATTGAGGAAATTTTGATCAAGTTTTAAAATTCATATTTTTCATGATTTTGGAGTTTAAATTTTATAAGATTTTGAAATTAAAATTATGGAATTTATATTTTAAAATTTTAATATTCATTTTGGAGCTTCTATGATATTAAACTGTTATTGTTAGGTCTTAAATTAATTTATTAAAATTCTATCCAAAAGTGACTTAGAAACTCAGTTTATAAGCATTTAATATTTTATTTTAAAAATTATTAAATATTCTATGATACTTTATAAATTCTAAAATTCATCATAAGATGCTTAATTTCTAAGCACAACAAAGTTTAAAAATATAGTTGATAGGGGCAGTTTGGCAAATTCAGGTTTTTATCCAAAAAAAATTATAATAACAGGTAAACAAATAACCCACTTTTTACAGATTTCTCAATCTACCAAATTATCCATTACGATAAATATTGTATAAACTCATTACATTATATATCCTACATTTTTATCCAATGGAACCCGGTAAACCATTTATTCCAACCACAAAAGTAGACAGCTCTTAATTAAATCAATTAAAAATATGAAAAATTCTAGTCCGAACCTAGTTCGACCAAACGGGAATCAATTATATGGTGTAATAAACTTGTTGAGTGATTGGTGTACAGGATAGGGAGAGTGACCAATCACACAACAAGTCCAAGTCCGAACAAGAATTTTTGGAGAAAACAGTTGAAATCATCCATGGTAAAAGAGTAATATCCAAAATTTACCTTGCCAAAAGGGGAAACAAGCTGCTGCAACGCTGTGATTCTTTCCCCAAGCTTCTCTTTCTTCACAACCTAAATACAATTAATTATAAAAACAAATACACTTAAAATATTAATTAACAAAATCAAGATATATTTGTGACATGCAAATTCACCTTTGCATGGCCACCCACGGTAAAACTATTAGACTTTGACTTTTTACTGTTCCTCTGGCTACCCGTCGGAGCTCCGGCACAGGCATCCGGATTCTGTGTACCCGACCCGTTTCTCTTTCTCTGCCCCCAAAAAAAACCAAAACTAGAAAACAAAACACTTCAACAAAAGACAAAAAATTGAAACTGAGGAATTATTACTGACAGTGGAGTTATGCAGAGAAGTCCTAATCTTGGTTGAAGAGACTGAGGAAGGATCCGTGCATGATGCGGGTCCGGATCTCTGACCCGTTTTCTTGGCATTTTCCACCACCACCTTCGCATTGCTTTGCTTAGCATAATCACCAAAACACAGCATTTTGGGAGTGTGGATGTTACTATTAGTATCGTCAGAGGGGAATGAGGAGGTGAACCCGAAACAGCCATCCGGGTCAAGACCCGAAATGTCATCGCTGAAAAGAAGCTGTGAGTAGCACCCGGGGGCCATCGGGTCATCCTCGAATCCGGCGCCATTACCCGCCATTGTTGGGTCAGGGAAGAAATAGGAAGAGAATTATGGGAGTAAACGACGGAAGCTTCTTCTTCTTCTCCTTCTTCCTATTCGGGTTTCGGAGCGTGAAAAAAGGAAAAGACAAAGGCTATAAGCAGCAGCTAATCTAAGGCTAAAAGCTATTCTATTTATGTGTTGTGTTTTTCAACTTCTTCTTCTGCTGCTGCTGCTGCATTCTCTCTCTTCAAGCCCAGTCTCTTTCTCTCTCTATATATGTATATATATATATACTTATGGAAGTATGGTTTCCCTCTCTCTCTCTCTTCACACACAGACAGACACAGTGTCTTTCTCTCTCTATATATGTATATATATTGATATGAAAGTGTGGGTTTTCTCAATCAGTTACTGCATTTCAAGAAGAAGAAGAGACGACAGAGAGACAGAGAGAGAGAGGAGAGAGAGAGGGGAGGCTTTGGTATTGTCGTCTCTCAGTCAAAGTTTCAAAGCCACCCGAGAAAACCGTGCTTTATTTGTCCAAAGCAAACGAAATGGGCGGGTCGTACCCCGGTAACCCGACTGGGCGACCCGGTTGGGGGATGGAGGGCGTGGCAGAAGCTGTGGCCGGATCCAGTGAATGTGGCCCATTCGTCCTGCATGCATGTCATGACTCATCAACGCCCATGTATGTGTTGTTGCTTCTTCATTCATACATGCATGCTCTCTTAATTCAACTATTCAATTTAATTTGGTACAAAGTCGTCGTATACATAAGACTATGAATTTAATCGAATCATTGTTTTAATTAAAATTGATCCGGTTTGAAGATCGCAATGACTCGAGGGTAGATCGATCAGGAGTCAGGACAAATGCCTGTGATCTTAGAAAACGAACACAAGTTATTTTTGTTAAAATATCTCCAATTAAAGTTTTTCGATACTTAAATTAATCGGGTCTTTGTACAAATGATGCACTTTAACCCAAAATAACATTAGAGTATTTATAGGTTAAATGTTGGTACTTGTGGAGTTTACGTATCGTGATCTTAAACCTTTCAAATTCTAGATGTTTGATCATCGATGTTGGTGAATTAGAGTGACCTGGTCGGTCCAGGTCAGGTGCGGCCCAACCAGAATCGAATTGTGCAAATATGAACTAAGTTGGGCATTTTTAATCTTATGAGGGGTATTTTTGTCCTTTTACAAACCCTTCTTGTTAAATCCCGGTCACAAATTATGGAAGACTTGAAAAAAATTATGTTGGTTTTGTTTTCAACTTGTTTTCAAGATGGGTTGAAAATAAAATCAAACATGATCTGGCCCCGAAATACTTTCATTGGGTGTTTTGGCCCAATTTCCCAATAAGTATCATTTTTCTTATAAATATACATACAATAATGTATTATATAATTCAATCCACCCACAAATAAAATAAATGTTAATATATATATATATATATTTATAAAAATAATAAAAAGAACATGACTTGACGATTGACAATATCTTTTATCTCTCAATATACAACACAATACATACAATACATTTTTTTACACTATTTTAAGAAAAATTCTTATCTCGACCAGGTTTGGCCAAATCAAACCAATCACAAAATAAGTGTGTTGCACTTGTTATGTGATTAGTTACTTTCCCTGAATTGTACACCAATTGTTATATATATGTGTACAATTCAGGGGAAGTAGCCAATCACACGATAAGTGTATTGCACTTGGCATATGAATGGTTCAGATTTGGCCGAGCCATATACAGGTTAGAATTTTTCCTATTTTAAATGCCCAAAACAAACTCAAACATACATTCCATCTCTACCACATACTCATTTATCTTTGTTTTTCTTTGTCTAACTCCACAAAGCAAAATAAAACACTCTAAAAAAAAATCAAAACATGATAGTTGTATTCTTGTTTCATTTTCTTTGGATTTTTGGTTTTTAAGTGGAAAAACATGTACTTTTATTTTCACGTGAAAATAAAATAAAACTGTGTTTGAATTGATGGACGAATACGTATACTTTTATTGTTAATTACGTTATATCAATATAATAATTTTATATGAATGGAATTAATAATTTCATTTTCTATTGATTCAAAATCGAACATGAAGTATCTGAAATACAAGATTTAACATTAAGACCAAATCAAACACTTTAAAAAAAAGGAAAATACCAAAAACTAATATTAAAACTATGTAAAAACAAGGGGGAAATGCAATAAATCCTAATGTGATAGTCCAAATGAGCAATTACCCTCATATGAAAAATAAATAACAATATATTCCTCTGTATTTTTCAAAATGAAGCAATTTACCTCCCTGCCTAGGGGGTAAATTGCTTCATTTCTAAAAACATAGGGGGAGCAAATTACTATTTTTTTTTCATAAGGCGTAATTTGCTCATTTGCAATATTACAATGGAACAAATTACATTAAACCCGTAAAAACAATAATATAAAGGTGTTTTTTGTTTTTGAAACAACGAAAAATAGGAATATGAACAAAAGGTTGAAGAAGAAGAAAGGAGAGATGGGGACACTAGAAAAAATACTATTATTGCCTACGATTTTATTGGTTGTGGATTAGAACTATACAATTTTATTGGCTATGAATTAGAACTATGGTAATTAATTATTATTAATCACGACTAACCAAAAACTAACTTATCCATGAAAAATATTTTTGCTATGGTTATGAGTCATGACAGATTTTTTGTCATGACTTTTAGCCATGACAAATACTTTAGTCAAATTCATAAAAACCGTTGCTAACAATTAATCATGATTAAATATTATATTTATTTTGGTGGGATAAAAATGATGGAAATTAGAGTAAGAAATCAAATGGGGAGGGAGGGTGAGATGAGAGAATCAAAGAGTCTTTTCATAATTAATTAATTAGTGATAATTATGATTAATAAATGTAAATGTAACTGTAAACAGCATTAGCAGACATCTCTGCTCCATGCCCCTATGTCTATTTACACGCACTCCTCGTCCTCCGTTCTTCTTCTCTCCAACTTCCAATGCTATTACCATTTGACCACATTTCCTTTTTTTTTTTTTTTTTTTGTTTTATCAATATATATGTTTAAGTATTTAAATAAAATGTTATTTATTTATATATACTATTATATAAAGTAAATCATTTTTTCACTAATAAATGGCGGTTGCTTACACCGCAATATCAATTTTTTTGTTATAACAATAATACCCCTAAGTTAGTTCTTATTTCTTTTATTTATTTCTTTCTTTCTTTTTTCTTTTTTAAATGCAATGTATTGATTAATATGTACATTTTCTTATTTGCAATAATTTTAAAGCGTGCAATATTATTTTATATACACGCAGGGATGATGTGCCACGACAGCTAGTACTATTATATAAAAGAACCCTTTTTTACTTACAAATGGCGGTAAATGACACAATCGCACCACTTTTTTATAATGCCAAAAATAACTATCAACTGATATGATAAAACTTTTATTCAATTTTCTAAATTTTATATTTATTGATAAATGGTTTTTTCTTCATTTCTTTTTTTTAATGTGGTGTGTTAGTTTATATAGTTTACTCTTATTTATAATATATTTTAAAGCGTAAGAATTTATTTATCATATAAACGCAAGAAAGGCGTGCCACGACGGCTAATATAATATAAATTAAATTCATATCTCAAATGTATTTGTGGATTTTAGGACAAATTTGTTTGTTTGTTTGATTGATTATCCAAGGGAGAACAATTTGCTTTGGGGGGCACTTTAGACCTATGCACTTCATTAATTAGCCTTAGTTTTGTTGATCAATAAAATAAGAAAATAATTAATTATACTTAGACTCTCTTTAAAAATATGAAATTACACTTTACTCCAAAAAGTTTGAAAATTACACTTACACTCCTTCCAAAAATTCACTATTTACACATGGCCTCCTTTCGTTAGGATTTTTGTATTTATAAGAGGAAAATATAATAATGTTAACCCACTCTCTATATTTACATTACATTTACCCCCTTATAAGTACAAAAATATACACAAGAATATTAAATTAGGGAAAATTTTGAAAATTTATGCAATATTTTTTGTTGACGTAAATATTTTTTCTCCAAACTTTAATAAAAGGGGGTCAGGTGTAAATGGAGATTTTTCGAAGGGGTTTTAAGTGTAATTTTGAAATTTCTTAGGAAAAAAGTATAATTTTGAATTTTCAGCAGGAGGTCTATGTGTAATTAACCCCAATACGAAAATTTAAAAAATTGAAAAGTGTAGATTATTGCATGTAGGTGTATAGTAGCTTACAAATGGATCATCATCAGTTCTTTTTATAGTAATCAACAACCAATTGATTGAACTGACATTACATGACTTCGGCACTTCATCATTGTAACTCCAATGCATAAAAACTCATTTTTTTTATAATAGTTTAGATTGGCGAAGGTAATTGGAGCATTGGACTCATCGCAATCGCAAGGGAAACAAAATTTGTGTAATCATCTTTATTTTGCTTTATTTATTTACAATTATGGGTTTGCGAACGAGGAAATTTGGATCTGAATCTCAGTCTCTAAAATAAAGGACAAAGATGATGTCAATTCAACTAATTCAAAGAAACAAATCTACTACATTTAGTATTAATGATATATAAAAATACAATTAACACTTATAGTACCATTATAATTTGCGTGAAAAGTTTACGTTGTGATAGAATTGACGACTAGTGAGCTGCTAATTAGCTAATATTTTGTTTACATTGTTATATTATGACTTGAATTAAGTATTGATTTTTTTATTTTTTATTTTTAACCTTGACATCTTATGAAGAGGATAAAGGGGCCTAAGGAGTATGATTGGATAAAGATGGTTATGAACTTTGCTTATGAAGTTAGAAAATTTTGCTAGCTAAAACAACATATGTTATGTAATTGTACCTAACTACATATTTATGACCATAAGTAAGATTGGTGGAATAGAGACTTTTCTTGAAAGTAAAAAAATGATGTTGAAGGTAAAGTCTTGACTTATTTGAATAGATGCTATCATCCTACATAATATTTTAACTTTACAATAAGTTGCATTCGAAAAATAATTGTGTGGTCTATTCGTTTTAGCTTATGCTTTCTCTTGAAATTATGTTATTATTCAAATGAGTTAATTTTCGTGTCAATGTATTATCTACTTATTAGAATATAGGTAATTTACTCTTTTTATTTTAAGAAAAAAAAATGCGAGCTTTAAGTAAATGTAATGCCTGTAGCAAGTATTTCCTCAACTAAAAAGACAAGTTCAGTCCATTTTTGCATTAAGGACTCATGCACAATTTACTCAAACTTCAGCAAGCCCAAACCTTACTGGTCCAAGTGCAATTAACAGACTGAAAGCATGACAAGCCAACCAGAGCAAAACATGCTACTCTGCTAACAAGGCAACACTCAAAATCACGTCCACTACCCGCAGGCTCAATGTCATCCACCTCAGCTACTGCATCAGCTACATTCTACAGATTTTGGGCCATATCACCTGAAGAGGGTGCCAGTTGAATCCGACTGGTCAAAGATGCAAGCAACTAACATTTTTAGATTTTTGGCCATCTCGACAGGATTTCTTCTCGGTGGCATGTCTCATAAATGATATGTCCAACGACGGGATAACACAATCACTTAAAAAATAGACATTTTACGAATTTTGAGAATATTTTAACTCTCCCCATCTCTCACGACCTATTCCTATAAATAAAAGTTACAAGTAAATGAACAAGGTATTTAAGCTCACTTATAAAGTCTACACAATTTATTTCTATTAATTTGCAGAACTTGATTTACGAATTTTCACACTTTTTCCCTCACATTTCAGTACTCATCTTCGAATTGCATAATTTATTTCATCCAGTCTCATTGTTAACTTAAGTTATTTATTTTATTTCATCAAATTATTTACTAATTTAAGTATTTGAGTGCTAATCCTTATGTGCAGGTCAACCCTTTGATAATTTTAGAATTTTCAAAAAGATCCCTTAACTCTTGTAATACTATTGGACTTTAGTACACATCAAAACACAATAATTAATTAAAACTATTACTATAATTGAGAATATAGTAAATTTATTACAAATATATTACCTTCATTATGAAATTCAATTACACTACTTTGTAGTTGATATAGTTTAAATTATTTCTTTCATTTTATTAAGTCTAAATAAAATTTTGAATTTAACTTCAACATTTTCCCAATTTTGGAAAGATGGGTTAAATTGGAAATATTGTTATATTTTCTTAATTAAATGGGGGCAAAATGTAAATTCTTTTAACTTTAAGGGGTCCAAGTGTTATATGCGTATAGTTGAGAGGCCAAAGGTAAAAGGAAAGAATACCCTCGGCATTCTCTCCTGCGTAGCAGCTAATCCTCAAAACCCTCGTCAAAACCCTCTCGCATTCTCCCCAAAATCAACAATGGCTTGGCGAGGTTCGCTTTCTAGATCTCTCATGTCCACCGCAAGGGCTTCCGCCTTCCGCTCGTCGCCGTCGCTCTCCGCGCCGCGACGTCTCCGGCCTCCTCCGCTGTCCGCCCCTCGTCTCCAACAGCGCCGCCTCTCCTTCTCCAACCCCAGGTCCGAAATTTTAAACCTCATGCTTCCAGTTGTACTTCTCTCCGCCGCAGCTAGCTTTCGTGATCGTTGTTTTCGATGAATACTAAAAGATGCTGCAGTTTACTCTTGTGTATTCCATCATTGTCTCAGTAGTATAATTGGATTGTTGTTATATTGGATCAGCGGTGAAACGCTTGTAGAAATTGGATTCTCTTCATAAGAGCAATGTAAATTATGGCTGCCTTATTGAGTTCTGATAATACAGGACAATGGGGGAGCTCGGATGCGCTCAGTCACTCATGCCGATGTTGGCCGGAGTACGGCTGACTTCTCACCTGGCCGTCAACGTGCGGGCGTGCTGTGAGCTGTCGCACGGTACCTTCCGACGCACTTGTCAGGATCGCTAGTAGTTTCTTTGTGAGTCTGATACTGTTGTTCTGAGGAAGTCTTGGTGGTAAAATCTCCTAATGAAACTGAAAGCTGTATGTTTTAGATATATATATTCTCTAATTATTAAAATTAACTAAGTAAGGAGACCTGTGAGGTATTCTGATGAGTTCAAGGGTTAGAGGTAATTGAAATTCTTATTTGGCTTTGTCAAATTTGGTTGATGAAAAAGAGTTGAAATTATTGGGATTGATAGGGTGGAATGGAAAAGATGGGTGATGTCGGCAGCGCTTCCCAACGATCAAAGGCAGAGTCCTGATACTGCATTGTAGGTTGATCTTTTCACCTTTAATTTGTGGTAGTCCGGCTTCTCTAAACTAGTAGAAGTGATTTTACGTGCTTTGGGATAAACATAAACTTTATGCTGGGAGATATATTTCAATTGTTCTTTTCTAAACATGAAGATCTTCGAGAAACTATATCGATGGTTTGAGGTTATGATTGTTAAGATCTTTATGTGCATATGAGAAATATAATGCAAAGTTAATCCATTGTTCTTATATCATATGATTGTGTTTTCATTCTTTGCCTTTCTTAACAAAGTATTGAAGTGATCAATGGAATAACTAAATAAGGTAGGTGATATAAACATGCATCTTTATCTTTATCCTTTTTCTTTTCCTTTTACGCGCATACACCCGACACACTCACGCACACACCCATGTTTGAACTCAAGATCTCCCATAGGAAATCTTGAGCCCAAGCCACTGGGCCGTCCCTAGGGGTAACATGCATCTTTATCTTCTTTCTTCTCCAGTCAGTCTAAAATATTTCGGAGAAAAAAGATTGAAGAAGCACAATCCATAATATGGGGGTGTTTTGCTTATTTGACTTGCAGACCTACTAATGGTGGCTTATGCATTTTGGGCCATTGGTTCCTGGAAATGAGGAATGAATATGTCTGCTGCATCACTTGAATAAGATAGGAAGTCAATGTTTCATGAAAAGACTTGTTATTTAGATGGGATTTCTGTTGTTACTTTTTAGATGTTGTGTGTTTGTCTCCACTATTACTAGTGCTCAGCAAACAAGTGCTCTACCTGCTAATGCGCCTTCGAAGTGATTGACACCTCACAGAGCATTCCATGAGTAGATTCACTTAATGGTTGTCGAACACAGTTTCATTATTCAAATATGTTACGATAAACACAGTTTTAAATGATCCTTTTAGCAATTGTTGTGCCCCGGTTTGAGATGACAATGCTCATTGTACGTTGTGGCAGGTACTTGACCATATTGTTGGATTCGGCAGAGCTGATGCTCAAAGATCTGGTTCTTGGCCACTAGGTGTATCTTGCAGGAATTTTCACATTTGGAAAGTTATTTAAACAAAACATTTTCCATGCTTTTGTAGACAAGAGTTTGGAAGTTCAATGGGTTTTATGTCTGAATGTGGAGACATTTGAAGGTAACTTCGGTATCCATGTGGTGAATGCTTGATGACTTGTGTATGGAACTTGATCTCTAATGCCTTTTCCGCCTTTACGTTTACAATTTGGTATAATGGTGATCGTGTCTGTCGCATTCCACATTATGCCGAAGTGTTATTTGTTCATGTAGAACGAACTGATTCATGGGATTTGTTCAATCACACAACCTACAACTAAAGCTTAGCATGAATTTCATTTTTAGGAATTTCCATGTTGTGTTGTATAACGCCCCTTCTGTTGCTTAGACTTTCAGGATATCACAAAACCTTCATATGCATATAGAGCTGTACGACAACCTCATTGCGTATAAGCTTCTTCAGTAGACATTTTATGAAGCCTGATATTTCATGTGGATGATGTTAAATTAATGTAGAGCATATCATCTTGATCATGTCATTGATACACCATCGTCTTGGATCGTTACACATACGACTGACTGATTTGATTTCCATGGTAGATTGTTTTGCGTTGTGAGATGTTCCATGATGTGAAATTGTTTCCTCAAGAACTGCTAACAAACAATTCCCACAAACCTGTTTGCTTATCTTTTTATTTAAAAAATAATAATTAAAGTGAAAATATATTTGTTTATACATATTCTCGCTGAAAATACATTGATGAATATAAAAAATGATTTTATTATCTAATTCAAATACTCACATGAAAATTTTAAAAAGATTAAAAAGTATATTTTTCACTGGAAATAGAAACACAAGGGAACAGGCTGTTAATGGACAAAATAGGGTTATGACATCTTTTACTAAAGGATCCTCAATTATTGTGATACAAATAATGGATTTTTACCCTGTATTTTGGAGGGCAATCAAGATTCTTGTACGCATTGTCGATGTCGATTAGTGCTGCTGCCCAAAGTAGTGGTAAGGAAGAAAGGCTCCAAATGGGCTCATTGCTGGAATATGCCTTGATTCTCCTATTTTAGCCAGGGCAAATTAGACGGTTTATGAGGAAGGATTGTGAAAATTTTACTTAACCTCCCGGTCAAGATCAAATACTCTTCGATTTTATTCTTGCAGTAATTGATTAAGTAAAAACGAATTTTGAGATAATTAATTTTTATAAAATTGTAAATTATCCAAAATAAATTATCCAAAATTTTAACATTTATAAGATATAGATTATCTAATATTATGATTTTTTTTTGATTTTTTGAATTATCAGAATTATTGTGAATGTAAAAGAGTAGCACTCTTCATTTTTTCTTAGAAGGAGCTTGTGTGCATTTTTCATCCAAATTTTCACGGGTTAAATGCAAGTTACCTGATTTAGAAATGGGCAAAACTGTCCTCGTTAAAAAAAAATAAAAAAAGCAAATTATCCCATAAAATAATTTGCTTTATTTTTCAAAACATAAGGGATAATTTGCTAAAAAAAAAATTCACGGAGGGATGTTTTTGCATTTCTCATATTACGGGGGAGGGGGATAAATTGCATTTTTCCCAATTCTTTAATATTCTGGTAGAACGAAGCCTTAAATCTTACCAAACCAAGCATAATTCAAACTATCATATAAGAAATGATCGCAAATCCAAAAACTGCATTATAAATAATTATTCTAACTACACTCGGATGATGGATTTGAACAGGCATTTCAAATCTCTAATTACAAATTCTTTGAATTTGTATGGATATTCCTAAATTCAAAGGACTTTTAAATCCTTTGAATTTAAATCTAAACTATATTTTATAAATATTAATAGATTCCAAATTCTTCTAATATGAAATTAAATCTAAATTATATTTTATAAATATTAATAGATTCCAAATTCTTCTAATATGAAATAATTCACTCACATCCAAATTCATCAATTCAAACATAAATTCATCGTACTTTGCATTTTGACAGAATTACAATAAATTTATCGTACGATCACTCAAATTGAACATGCCACATCAACGAAGGCCTCTTACGGTCACATCCAAAGAAAACTGCTACATTGGTCGTCTTTCTTCTGCCTTTTTATTATTATTTTAAAAAGGAAAAACTACTTATGTAAATGCAGATCTTTCTAAGCCACACATAGTAGTAGTCCAGTAATTACTTGTGAAACCGAATCTTGTTTTAGAAAAGTTGCCGACCTCCTCTCTATCAGCACTGCAGATTCTCCTATCCTAATCTTTCCTTTTCATTCTTTCCTCTTTGATGAGAAGTAGTCCGTCCTAGGCTCAAAGTTCCTCAAACAACCAGTTACCTCAGCAAGTGGTGTGGTTGGCTAAGTGCCAGTTGCAAAGTTTGCAGTATTATCCTCATCTACCTTTGGCCACATCATGCTACCAAAAATCAACATCATTGCATCTTGTACTGACACATGCGATTCTAAGTTGGACCAGCCAGTTCTATCATTGCACAGACTTTTATTTTATGTTAAAAGAACATGAAGTACAACTATTGGGTTTTTCTTATTGAAATCCGATGTCTAAATATAAGCTCAAATCTTTACAAGAATAACTACGTATTATGAGAGAAGTGGAGTATAATATAAGGCACAAATTTACAGTTAATGATCCAAAGTAGTCATAAACATCACCACGAATATCCGTCATTTCAAATATAAACACTAGCCACTTGACATAACAAATCACAAACACATAAAGGGATAAGCAAGTGAAAGATGCAGGCAATCGACGAAATAATACATACAAGGACATTTCACCAGTAAACCAATGATGTCGGACAAATAATCAAAGAAATGAACGTAAAGGACGAAGAAAATGACAAGTTAAATAGAATCTATTAAACTAGAAAATATCCATGAATTCATCTTTGTTATAGAATAAGAGCCTAACTCATTAATGTGTCACAATGAAAATAGAACTCAATAATGAAAACAAATCAACGTAGATACGAAAACCTCATAAATTCAGAATCCTAACACAGTAAAATTATTAATGGCCTAAACTTATACGTTTCCTTCTTATTCCCTATCACCCAAATTTGCTCAACTTGCAATCTTCAAATTTAGGCGAGACCTCTTAGCATACTTGCGTTGGCGCATTTGAACAAATACAAATAACTCATGAACTAAAGTTTCAATAAGGTGTCAAAATCTGTTGCCGAGGGTGTCAGCCACCTATCTTTGTTATAGCATCGTGCATTCTCAATAACCATTTATGGCTTAGACCTTGAGTTTTGCTCAGGAAAAAGAGAAAATTATAAAACGATACAACATAAAGTATAATCATTTAAAATTAGAAAAACTTTCCTTAGTGTGTTGTTACTAACATTAAGAGACCAAACATAGCCTTAGTACCACTAACTACAGAAGAAAGCTGATAATCCATTGGTGTAGTGGAGATGAGATAATCCATAGTGGACAACTAGATCTCTTCTCTTCTTATCTTAGCATATATAATATGAGAAGAAATTCAGATAAAATAATGCCCATTACACGCCAGAAAGGCAGAATGCCAATACGGTCCAACATGAAGACACCCACGTAGATCCTCATGTTTTCACAAAAGACCTAAAGAAAACTGGCTAAGATACCCCACAGTTCTTTATTTTCCTAACTTTATCACCATTATTGCCAAGTCTCAAGACCCCACCACTTTCAACAGAACTTTTTTGTTTGTATCAGACCAATATGATATAATTCTACAACCACTATGTCCAAAGTCTATATTCTGAATTGAAGCTTATCATTCACTCACATATTTATTTACGGGGAACACTCTTTGTAAATGGGTTCCATCTTCATTAAATATAATACCTACCTGACTTGAGAGCTTTCACAACTCAATTCTCTATCAGTCTAAGGGATTAAAAAAAAAAAGGGTAGTTACAATACCAGATTTCTTCCTGGAATAGTTACACAGGATGAGGTTTAAAAAGCATAGACTAGATAAGTTGACATAGAAAAACTTTGGGCATAAAGTGATTATATATACTTTAAGTAGGCAGAAAGCAATGGCAGGCAATATAAACAAACCTTGACACTTTGATTTGACTGCAAATGGATTTGTCGATTGTCAACCTTTCTTTACTTTTAACTACTTGAACGG
Source organism: Sesamum alatum (assembly GCA_034509735.1). Taxonomy (NCBI): domain Eukaryota; kingdom Viridiplantae; phylum Streptophyta; class Magnoliopsida; order Lamiales; family Pedaliaceae; genus Sesamum; species Sesamum alatum. The sequence continues at coordinate 1,954,173 of JACGWO010000006.1, forward strand.
AAACCAGGAAATGTTAATGTGGCTTCCACATATAAGGAGAAATACGATGAGTGGGGAATCCCAAGCTTGACAGAGGCAACAATGAAATATGACGTAAGCATTCTCCCTTGGGAAAACCAAGCATCACTGAGTGGGGACACTGAACAGACATATGATAGATCTAAATATGTCTTATATCTTCACCTTGTCAGTCTCGATTGATTCCATTCCTCATAAAGAACCAATTTTAAGAGCAAAGAGAAGGATTCAGCAGAGTACCTTCATCCAGTCACTGTAGTTTCCGCACCAAGAGGTGAACCAAGTATCAACAAGAGAAGGCCTTAAGTACGGCAGAAACTTTGCAGCTACGAATAAAAAGATGCAAGGAGAAGGCTGTAGTGAACAAGGAACAGAAGAGCAAAATCCAGGAGAGTGGTTGAACTTGAGCCTCGGCAGAAATCCACCTGAAGCATCCAAAGAGTCAGAGTCACAATCAGAATCAAGACCCGTTTCAGGCAAGGTTTTCTCATGCAACTTCTGCATGCGTAAGTTCTACAGTTCACAAGCATTGGGGGGTCACCAGAATGCTCACAAAAGGGAAAGAGGTGCAGTGAGACATTACCAGTCACACAAGATGATGACAATGATGACTCTGCCTATCCATACTTCCATGTTCAGATCACTTGGGGTGCAACCACACTCCCTCATACATAAAGCAAGCAGAGAGGCTATGGCAATTGGTGCAAGATTTAGTGAGGCTAATACCAGATTTGGGATACCACAGCAAAACATCACCCTGGAGGAAGCAGCAGATTTTATGTGGCCTGGAAGTTTCCGATTCGATCCACAACAACCAGAGCAAAAGCCATCAAATTCAAATACGATTGACCTGAATCTCAAACTTTAGTTAGTCTACTTATCTGTCATCCCAAATTGGAACTTTCCATTGTAGCCTACTCTTATGATTTTCAGTGATTTGCCCATCAGTTAACGCTGATGAGTCATTGTTTAAGGGGTAGGACCACTGTAGCATCCGGTTCCAATTTTGCACTCTCAATAATAAGGAGCAGTTTATCACATTTTAGTTCTTAACTTGCTCAAAGGAACTTCCAGGCCATGATTTATACAGTAGTTCCTAAAACCTGAAGTGCATTGCAGTTCACAGATACTCTAAACAGTTGAATGATACCATCAAAAAAATTTCTGCACTGAGCATATGGACATTAAACAGAGAGAAGTTTCCAAAAAAAGGAATCACGTGCTTATCTTCACAATGTTTTTGTTTCTTCTTCTTTCTTTTTTTTCCCCCCACAATAATCATACAGAACATAAACCTTGACGATCAAAGTGCAAGGCAGCTGAATTAGTGACCCAAGACAGTAAACATCTTTTTGGTAAGGAGAAAAGAAAAGGCAGGAAGATGTGAGGGGCATCAATTTTGAGGGGGTGATCTAACTCTAAAGGCTTTACAAGAATCTCCAATAAAAATTCTCCAGACACTCTTATTAAGCTTCCAGAAAATATGAGTAGCGAACATGTCTTTGTCCATACTCTCCAAAACCAGTAAAAGCAAACATAGTATAATGTGCCATCACTCTTTGCCCAAGCGAATTGCAAATAAGCATTGTGCTCCAATATACTCCAGTTGCAGGCCATAAATTAATAAAAAGTTGCATGTCAAAGGTTGGGAGCACAAGGGTATACCACCAACCTTTTGCATTGCATGTACAAAAAGTTACATTGAAAATAGTTTAAACTTTAATAGCCATCAATTAAAGGGTAAAATAGTTTCAGAGATTGGAAATAATGAAAAAGTTATAGCATACCAGCAAAGTAGGCAGACCTTATGAACATCCAACTATGATGATCCCAGATTACTTTAGGTTCAGAAGCTAGATATGTTAGATTGTAATACCCTCTATATGATTCATCCCCAATTCAATTTGCACCTTCAATTGGTTTGCTTACTGTAATCCTCTCAGTCAAATAAACATGCATACAATACATTAGCAGTAATTAATTTTTCCGTGTTCTGCAAACTCAACACTAGAAATTGCTTTTATCTTTAAAAGAAGCAGCAGTGAGACAAGTGTCATTTACCAGTATAATGGTGAAATGTGAAGAAAATGGTGGATAATGGCACTGAAGGATCACAGTTAAAGGATACTGGTGGAATTGATTGTCGGTCAGTTAAAGTGCTAGCTGCACATAGAGGGCAGTCTAGACATTTGAAGTTGAATCTGCTTAACCTTATCTACGGTACACTGCTTTTGGGCCATATTTAAGTTCCTGGCTTCAGCTGAATGTGATTTCATTTTCTGGAAGAGCAATCACATAAAATCAGGCTGAATGTACTACTTTTCATACCATTATTTGTCCTCATCAACCAAAACAAACACACAGTGGACCTTCATACGACTAAAAACTAATACAGGATCCCACATGACTGGGATATCATGTTACTTGAATAGCATGTGCTTAAGTCAATGTTGGCTCCACAAATCACAGTCATCCTTGTATCTTTCATTTGTTAGCTAGGTAATTTGTCAACAGCTTACCATCAAGATACATCTGATGCACCCTAGCAAAATTTCTCGTGATAGTGTATACACTAAAAAGCTGACCACTCAGTTATTGTTACTTCGAGCCCTTACCATTTCAAGCAAAGCCTTTTGCCTGCAATATCTAAAAATTATAGAGGTTTTCGTTATTCACCAGAGTCCACTTTTTCTCATATATGGTTGCTTGTGAACCTGTCCGCCCTCCCAATTTTTGGAGGCTCTCACCACAGTTTGCCTTTTGCATTTCTGTTACCAGCAATTTTTGGAGGAAAAGTGTATTTTGAAGCATCAGATGCAGTGCAGATTAATTTCATCCAGCTTGTGGTTCCTTGAAATTTTAGCAAATCAGAATTGGAATAACAAACATGAAAGAATAATAAGTCGCAAAGTCTCCGGCTGTAGCATCAGATCATAAACTATTCTTCTTTTTCCTCCCCCAACAGAATGGTTATGGTCTCTTAAATGTAAATAGAATATCCACATCAGATTGCTCTTCTAGTTCTTCAAGAAAATGGGTTGTGGTTTCTACAGCCACAAAAAAATCTTGAGGTTTACTTCTTACAGGATTTTCATTATAATTAAACTTTTTGGGTCTTGCAATTGATGACAGGGATCCATGAGATCTGATGAGATCAGGTTCACAATATGCAGCAGATCAGTAGGATATCCTTTCTGCAGCAATTCTTTGGAGGATGAAAAATATCTACATAGAATACAAATTTTGATTCAAGAGGATAGAGTTCAATTTCCAAGGTTAAATAATTTATAGAAATTCAAACAATTAAGTGATGCTGCAAACATATATTGCAACCAAAATCTAACATTATCTTAAGTTGCAAAATGCAGATCACTTAAGAGGATTTAAGAAACAACACTAAATTTTAATAGGTCACATGAAAGATGAAATTTATGCATTGATATAAGAGAGAAAAGAACATTACTTCCGATAATAGGGCTGAAATGTCACTTCTTCCAGCAGCTTTCTCGAAGAATAAACGTTTCGCACTCTCAGAGAGAGTGCGTGCAGTGTCCCTCAATCTCATAAGCAACCCATCAACTCTGACCTGTAAATGACACAAAAACAATGATTAACTAGAAAAGCAACACTAGAATACGAGCATTATAGTTGTTCATAACCATACATCACCCTCATACAGTTATACTTTTTGAGTTAAATATAAAGGAAATCAGTAAGGATGCAGACTAAGTCTAATATTCAGTTATGAGAAAATAAGTTAGACGAAGGCCTCATGTCAAGGATATATCTGACAAGAAATTTGCAAAAGACTCATCCCGAAATGTAAGAGGAGGGCATGGCCCTCTGAAAAATCCCCCCAATAAAGAGAATAATTTGCTTTAGTGCCTTCATCCAGGAAACCTAATGGAAATAAATGATGCAAAGATCATGATTTTACCACTTTAGTGGTCAATACTGAGATCTTCATAAATATAAGCTGTAAAAGTATGAAATATGACTTTAGTTTACGATGTCAACAAGTAAACCAGGAAAGAAGTTTACAAGTCAAGATGCTCTTCCCAGAAGCTCCACAAATCACATAAAAATTGACTGCATACCTCGTCATAGAAAAGGATTGGTCCTTTTGATGGAGATGCAATCATATCAACTTGCTCCTGGCAGTTTCCTCAAATGCCAATGAGGAGGAGTTACCTTGGCCAGGTGCTCTTTTCCCAGACTATTAAATGGGTAAAGCCAAATCTTAGGAACTCAAATAAACAGAAACTAGGATCAATGTATGGTATAATGAATAATCTAAATGAATGAGAATAGATTTTTAACTTAATCATATAATCTTAGTAAACATTTGAAGTTAACTAAAATGACTTTCTAATGATATTAAACTTCTTCTTCCATGTTTGCTGAATCCTGTGATGACTAAGTTGGTCTCACCATTTAAAATCATCCTACCATTCAGTCTCACAGATGGCAGGATCATTAGCTTGGACATTTCATTGTCCCTCAACGTCCCTCCTGCTAAAAGTTTCAAAGCTAGCGTTTAGCCAAGAATTTTTGCTACAATTAAAGCTGAAATATCCTTTCTCCCCCATAACCTTTGAATTTAGATTAGATGCACATGTGTACTTTTCTCTGTTCTTGCAAGCAAATGGACATTCTCTTCTGATTTGGTGGCAACATTTCCTAAACCCTTGAGTATGTTCCAAAAGTTTCTGAAGAATACTCACGACATTGAGAAAACTGAAATATTTCTGCAATGCTATTTTACATGTCTAACTCAAGTCCGAGCACACCTAAAACGTGTCTTAGTGAATTAAACCAACTATAAAAAGATTCTTCTGAGTCTCCACCAAACAATGCCTCCTAGCCCCCTACGATAACGAATTTGAGTTATTTACATTTAAAATTTGTTCCATATCTCAGTACCTTCAAATTTCCATTTACAGCTGCTGGAACTTCAAACAGAGCAACATTTTCTGCTCGAACCACATAGAGCATCAAAGGCATTACAGAACTTTTTAAGCCACTACTTGCGTACTTAAGAACTAACGAATTCTACCAGAAATCATCTCTAGCAAGTGGGATGTTCTCAAGCTTCTCTTCCCACCTGCAATAATATCTACAGGCATAGTAATATGTATTGCATAACAAGAACTATCCGTTTCTCAATAACCAGGAAGCAAAAATTTCTAACTAGTAAGCCACAACAGAGCACAAATGCGGGATGAACTAAGAAATTGCGGAAGGGGATGCCGCAATAGTGACGCTCTGCATTCTGTAATCGGAAAATAACTAACCAAATCAATGTGAGTGAAGATATTTGAGAAAGAGCAGGATAATCGAAAGAAAGTATGAGACTGAGAGACAATTTAATCTGACTTTTCAAATGATTTGGCTAAGGTCTAGAAGCAGAACAACCAACTAAGATCGAAATCGCACATCTTAGTCTAATACTAATCAAAACGAACGGAAACCGATTCTGAATTCCTAGAGGTACAGATAAAGAGGATCAGTTAAAATGAGTAATAAACCACTACGAGATTCAGATCACTTTCTCCTGTTGCGATTCCACTTATCAACTTGTTTTGGAAACAGAAAATCGGCATAGTTCAGTTAGACAAACTAAACATCAAAATCCAAACAGCATTCCATTATACACATATACGGGGAGAAGGCATACCATACTCGATCTCGCGACGGCCAATGCAAAGCCCGATGCGTCCGCCGCCGAGCACCTCCCCTAACGGCGGCGGGAGTTCCTTCTTGTCGCTCTCTAATTTCCATCTGCAGTTAATTTAATCAGACAAATTATAGTATCTATAATTCTTTTTTTCGTCTGACTTCCCGCTCTCCAATTATATTTTAATAGTTATTACCCTTTTTTTATTTTCATTCATTTTTTAATTATTTTTGTATAAATTCAATATTAATTTATTATTTTATATATTAAATAATAAATATTCTATTTTAAATATTATTATAAAAATTATAAACATATCGAGTGTGCCACAAATTACTAATAATTAATCTAAAAGTTGCAAGTTTGGGAGTTTTGAATTTAAAGTCTGCAAAATGCTACTTTCAACAACCGTCTTTTGAAAAGCTTTTGGTATTATTGAAAAAATCAAAATTTACAATACGACCCAAATTTTGTCATTAATATTATACTGATGTTCGAGTAATTGTAAATAATTTAATTAGATTCGAATTTTATTATTAATATCATGTGGTATTTAAGTGATTATATATGACTCAATTAGTATTCGGACTTTAATCTTAATATTACTTTTCTACTCAATTGATATTTATTTATTTATTTTGTATTATTATTTTTATATCATAACTATTTTACCCTTGTATACTAAAATAAATATACCAGAAAGGATTTGAATAAAATTTGATCAATATCCTTTGTTTTTATTTGAACCATTCCACCTCATTCTCATTTGATTATTATATTTTATAATAAGATTTCAATAATTTATTATTTTCACTCACTTTATGTGTTTTTTTTTTAAAGCATATTCATCGATCTGAAAATATTGATGTATCAAAGCAGTCTTTGTACTTGAATGTATTAAATCATGTAATAAACCAAATATTAATTTTTTTAATATATAATATTTGGTAAAATTATAGTCCCCTCTCCTGATGTTTGACATAATTATAAATACATTCTATTTGTTTGAAAATTTACAAATATCCCCGTGATACCGTCTAACAACGAGCCCAGTCCATTAGACTCTGTTAGGTTTTCATCCAATTTTTGTGACGAACTGCTCAGAATGCCATTTTGAATTATAAATTATAATTTTATATACTTTTTTAATTTTATAAAATATTTTTATGAACTAATAGTCTAAATGGATAATTTACCTTACCCATTAATTTTTTTTAAAAAAAATCAGCAATAGTAAAGTAGTAATCTTCACCTTACCGTCTAAGGATTACATAATTATTTTACATTTGAGGAAAGTATTTGTAAATTTTCAACAATGATGGAGTATTTATAATTATGTCAAATTTTACGAGAATTAGTTGTAATTTATCCAAAATAAATAAATAAATAATAAACGTGAGGAAAGCGAATTTGAAGTGTCCTTCGTAGCTGCAGGACCATCAATTGCTCTGATGGATCACTTCAATTTCAATTGGGAAGAAGAAAAGTGCAGCTTCTCTTTTAAATTGGATAGACCCCAACCTTGTCACATTCACAAAACCTAATAGTTGGTTACAACTTTCATTCTATTGTTTTTGAATGAAGAAATTGACAAATGATGTTTTAGTTTAGCGTTTAATGTTGAGGTTTCGTGAATAAGTTCGAGGTTATAGGTTCGAGCTCTACGGAATATGTTGTTATTTGTTTAATGTGTATTGTAATTTATTTCATGATTTTTTGTTATAGTGATTTATTGATTGAATTAGTATATTGATCAATTGTTCAATTTATTGAAATATTGATGCTATCATATAACTGGTGCTTCTATCAAGAAAAATGAATGGGAAAAATGACATTCAAGTGCTAAAAAGGCATGAGTACATACATATATAGGGTAAATTACATCTACCTCCTTAAGGTTTGGCATACAAATATCTCTTCGTTGTTTAAAAAATTACAACTACCCCCTGAGATTTGTAATTTTTTGCCCTTGATTTTTTAGTTAAATTGCAGAAAAATCAGTCGAGGCAAATTGCATTATTAACTCATCTGTGTAAAAAATTTTAAAAACCTCTCCCTGCGCATTGTAGTCCAAAAAAATTCAAAGAATTTTAAAAATTAAATAATATACATAAGGTCATTTTGGTCAGTTCACCCATAAAAATGGATGGAAATGGGTTATTTGTTAGACGATTACAAACTTTAGGGGGTATTTTAATTTTTCAAACAACAATGGAGTATTTGTAATTATGTCAAATCTCAAATGAGGTAGTTGTAATTTACCCTACACATATATATATATATATATATGTATATTAGGGGTAATTATACTTAAACTATGTTTGAAAATGCAAAATTACACTTTTTCAGAAAAAATTTGGAATTACACTTACACAAATTTTGAGATTATTCGTTATAATTGTATCTCTTCCGTTGAGGTTTGGACGGAAAATGTTGACATTGACAAAAAGAAAAAAAAATATAAATTTTTAATTTTACACCTCATTCAAATTCCATACAAGTTATTGATAATAGCATAGATTTTTTATTCATCAACGACTACTTTTATCCAATGTCATTAATTCTTAATTCTAGAATAATATTTTATTACAATTATACCATTTTAATTTTATATGTATTACATTAACCCCTTATAAGTATAAATTACTAGGGTGTTTGTGTCACTAAATTATACGGAATGCTGAACGAGGGGTAAAATTAAAAATTTATGTAGATTTTTTATTGATGTTAGAATTTTTGTTCAAACCGTAATGGTAGGGGTACAGTAATAAACGGAGAATTCTCAAAGGGGTATAAGTGTAATTATAAAAGCTTTTTAAAAAAGGTATAATTTCATATTTTTAGAGGAGATTTAAGTATAAATTAACCATTTTTTTAATAAAAACACTGTAACTATATATCCATTAATAGTTTATTATATCTTCACGTACTTATTAATGAATAACTACAAAAGCAAAATTAAATATATATATATATAAGTGAAATAAATATATACATGTTTGATAGGATTATACCCCATGATCTCATCTTTATAAAGTTATAGAACCTCTATCTCAATAAAAAGGCTAGAACCTCAGTTCAAACTAATTACACAAGGAACATGTCATGTTTAATCAAATAATTAGTGCACAATATAAAAAGATTGATCAATCTCATAATAAATATAAAATAATTATAATGTAACATATTCGATATTCAAACTAGACTTTTCCCCTATTTACTTCTATTGCCAGTTGTACGAGTATCGTCGCGATATCTTATTTGCCTATAAAAGAAAAAAGGGTATATTACAACTATCTACTTTGAGATTGGTATAATCGTGAATACTCTCTCATTTTTTATAAAATTTTATATACTCTTTTCAAATAAAAAATAATTATTTAATTCCTAAATGGTGAGGTATAAATTACTTTATCCTTGGTATTTTTTTTTAAAAAAATATTTGAGTTAAAAAAAATAGTTGAAGATGAATAAAGTAAATAATCTATAAAAAATATTAATTCATAAATACATATTAGATTTTTTGAAAAATATATAAAATTATAATCCATTTATACTACTATAAGAAAGAAAATGTGTTAAATTTATTTTGACCCCCTACGAAAATTTTAATATAAAAAATAACCCATATGTTATTAACAATGATTCACACAGTCTCCTGATCAACTTGGATGTATTTTTTAGAGATAATTATTAAAATACCCCTCTATATATCTATAAATTACCTATAATATACATATTATAATGATTTTTAATTCTAAAATTATTATTTAAAAAAAATAATTATAACCCACCACCACCACCACCACGATCGCCCCCCTCCCTTCCCAGGCGCCTACGGGCGGCGGCGACGGCTCCCAACGACATTGTCGCCCAAACCTATTTTTGGTCTGGGGGCATGAAGGGGTTTTCTTAAATATTTCCAATATCTCAATGGGGGTCTTCGTATTTTTTTTAAAAGAAAAACCGCAGAGACAACGTGACACAATGATTAATAAATTAAAAGAATATTTTGGTCAATTAATTTCAAAATTTGGGTGAATATACAATAAATACTAATGAAATGTGCTTGTTATTAAATAAATACTTAAAATGGATAAATAATTGCAATTTTTAAATAATATATATAATTTTTATAATTATACCAAATTCGAGGGAGGCAACCATAATTTAGCCAACGAAAGAAGAAGGAAAAATACAACTCGTTTTGGTATAATTTACGTTTGACCGGTAACCGAATTTAGGAGATGAATGTGAAGATTGTTTGGCAAAATAGGTGTTTGATGTGGACAAGAAAGTATTAATTTGCGTGTATGATGTGATACGTATGTTGTCAATGCACACCTTTACTTTGCATTTAATTAATTTTCCATGAGGGGAAAGTCTTTGTCGTAGAATATGGGGACCATATTTAAATTGTTCGCAAATTATTAAAATAATAAAATATTCAGACTCAAAGGGTCTTTGTGATTAAAAAAAATAAAAAAGGGAAAAAAAGCCGGGTTCAGACATGATTCGGACATCCGAGTTTGGCGAAATAGGTTTGGGTCCTGGATTCATTGGGTCTGAGCTTATACACTAATAGAAAATTCTAGCTCGAATTTGGTTCGGCCAAATCTGAATTAATTATATGACAAGTGCAATACACTTGTCGTGTAATGGGTGTACAATTCGGGAGAAGTAACCAATCACATGACAAGTGTATCACACTTGCTCTATGATTGGTTTGATTCGACCAAACCTGATCCAGATTTATAATTTTCCTAAAGTAATTATTGTAGTTGGTATTTTGAAGTATGAGCTAGACCTGTCAATGGGCGGGTAATACCCAAACTTGTACCTAATACAATAGTTAATACCCATACCCAAACCCAATAGTTTTATATTAAACTCAGACCCGGACCCATACTCATTGGAATAAGTCTTTTACATATGGGTAGGGTGTATACCCTAAAATACCCATGGATATGAGTATTGAATGGGTAAAATTAAAATTCTTCAAATTTGTAAATTTTTTATATATCAATCAACTCGATTTACTTGTCATGTAAAATTAATTAAGCTCGACTAACATATGAAGATAAGATTTGTTTCAATTTGAATTGTAAAAACTCATTAAATTAAAGTTGAACGCAATTTCAAATTGATAAAAAAAAAATGTATTTTTAAGTTAAAGCCAATTTTCATACTTATTTTTTCTTACCGTTTTTCAATTTATGTTCATATATCGAATCTATGTAGATTATGTAATTGATTAATAATGGCTAATATTTGAGCAAAGTCAAGATCATTATTTATATTTCAATTATCGATGTTCGATTTGCAAATGTTAAAAAATTGAATAGCTTTCAATTTAATTTATCGATTGCAAATTTATGGAATATTTTTATTAATTAATTTTGTAATATGTTTTGATTATATCATTATAAAAGAAAATGTGTATAATGCTTTATTACTTTAACAAATTAACATAGGTAAGACCTATTTGGTAAGATCCATATTGAACCCAATTATTATGGGTATAGCATGGGTAAGACCCAACGGGTATTATATGGATAGGATTTGGGTAGAATCTATAAATAATAACTATGGATATTTATTGTGTCCGAATCCGAGTAGGGTAATTTCTCAACATACTCATTAATTTCTCTTTTTTATTTATCTATTACAATAACGTGACCTTATATATATATATATATGGTACATTGACTTAATTACTATGGGTAAGATCCATATTAGACCTAATTATTATAGGTATAGCATGAGTAAGACCCAACGAGTATTATATGGGTAGGGTTTTGGTAGAAACTATAAATAATAACTATGGGTATTTATTGGGTCTGGATCCGAGTAGAGTAATTTCTCAACGTACTTGTTAATTTCTATTTTTATTTATCTATTACAATAACGTGACCTAATATATATATATATATATATATATATATATATATGGTACATTGACTTAATGTTCGTAAATTATGTCGGAGTCACAAATATTCAATTTGAGAAAGTCAACAAATATCAACAAAGACAAAAACACACACACACACACGTAACACGAACAGAACAGATCTGATGGGTCAAGACAGACAGAAACCCACGAACTGCGCAGGAAATGATCAGCAACGGCACAGTTGTTCCTATAGCTTCAGACATTACGCTCGCATGGATCTACCTCTACTCATCTACTTCATTAATTTCTTACAATTACTATTTTAATTGCTTTGCTACTAATTATTATTATAATTTGAAAATTAAGTTATAATATCACTTGTACAGTAGCATTTTGCATCCTATATTCAGAATTATTTTTTACCCATCAATCGTAATTTTGAAAGTGTTTGACGATTTAACGTATGTTACTTTAAAATTGTTAAAATCTAATTTGACATTATATAAAATATAAAATTAATAGGTTTTGATTAATCACAATTTTGTAAACTTGATTATACAAAATTAATTATTATAAAGTGCTTCAAATTAATACATTTTGTTTACCAATTTCCAAGTTAAGGTCTTAATTTTAAAGTGAATTTATAAGGCGGATGCTAGCCGCAATGGGCAAGTTACACATTGAATCTTTTAGCTGCGTAGCCTACTCAACAGATCACCGTTATAACCACGCTTGGAAGGCTCCAGTTATAGCGCTCCAATTTTAAGTCAGGTAGGTCATAAGAATGTTAAGGTAGTAAAAGTTGTACTTGCTTCATGGAGGGCATGCAATTATTTATAAATTTCATCAATTGTACAATTTCACGTAAATCATAGACACCAACATAATCGAATGATCACGAGGTATCCATACATATTAGGGTTCTGAATGCATCAAGGTAGAATCATAATTAAAAATCCTAAAATAATAAAATAAATCCAAAACTTGCATAAATATATTCGGAGTAAAATCTTGATACAGTCTTTATAAGATAGTCCCACATCACATCTATTATACAAGGAGCACTTGTTTAGGAAAAATTGCATTTTCCTTCACGACACAAGGTGTTGCACTTTCGGTCTCACAATTTACGAGCTTAGCACATTTGGCCTTATAGGATAAAAAGTTGTAGTATTTTTTTATCCCAAATTCTACAATTTTTTAAGTTATGGAACAGAATATGCCAATTAGCTCTTAAACTGTTAGACAAAAACTGCAACATCCTCCATCGTGTGAGACCAAAAATATAATTTTTTCAATTGGGAAAAATTACATTTTACATTTTATAACTTACACTATTTGTGATTTTGGTCCTATTAATTTTCAACGTAGCAATTTTAGTCCCATAAATTCACAAACGTTGCAATTTTAGTCTCATAAATTCAAAAACGTTGCAATTTTAGTCCCATGAACAGATTTCGTTAAAATTTTAAGGGATGAAGCACGTGCTCCGTTAACTTAACCTGTGTTTGACTAGAAGAGTTAGTTGGAGAGAGAAACAAAATATTTCCCTCAAATTGGACAAAGAAATCGTTGTGTAGAGTGAGAAGAGGGGCTAGGGTTTTTCCACAAATTTTTCGTCCAATTTGGGGAAATGTTTTGTTTCTCTCTCCAACTAATTCAAATAAGTCAAACACAGGTTAAGTTAACGGAGCACGTGTCATGCACGTGCTCCATCCGTTAAGATTTTATTGAAATCTGTTAATGGAACTAAAATTGTAATATTTATGCACTTAAGAAATTAAAATTGCTACGTCGATAATTAATGAGATCAAAATTACAAGTAATATAAGTTATGAGACATAAAATACAATAAAAATTTAACACATAACTAGTCAAACATGTTAAAGTAGTAGTCAAAGACCTAAACTTGAGAAACAACATAACTACATAAGCAAGTTGTTATTCCCCGTAAGATACGTATACGTAGTTGCATACGGCATTATTACCGTCGTCGAGCACCTCAAATACGTATTCCTGCTGCTATTATGATGCGTACGCAGTAGGAATTGCCTGCACCCTCGCCTCCCAATCGCTGTCGTAGACCAACAGGTTGACCGGAAAAAAGCTTTCTGGTTGGGTGGGCGTTCGCTGACGTGGAACAATACGGGTCCACCTGCACCGTCTTGTTGGAGCAAAGCTGCCATCTGTGGGCCATCCTTGTCCTTCTTTCTCCCGGCAACACGAATTTACCATATTGCCCCCCCTCGTCGCGTCCGACTTTCAACTCGCTTTTGGTAAGGTGGGGCCCCACCATGACGTGGCACATGACGTGGCGCCCTTGTCTTTTACTTCCACCGTTCCTTGTATAAATATTTCTCTTCCGCTTCTCCAGTCCTCACCACCACCCACCACCTTCTCTCTCTCTAGACTTTCTCTCTCTAGAAATCACGCAATCTTCTGCACTCAATGGAGATTGACCCGATTTCTTCAGCTCAAATGGGTAGTCCGGCCCGCGAAGAAGACGCGAAGGCGCTTCAGTTCATCGAAGAGATGACCCGAAATGCCGACTGGGTCCAGCAAAATGTCTTGGCCCAGATCCTGACCCGAAATGCAGAGACCGAATATCTGAAGGGTTTCAGTCTAAACGGGGCAACGGACCGGGAGACATTCAAATCCAAAGTCCCCATAGTGACCTACGAAGATCTCCAGCCGTTGATCCAAAGAATAGCTAATGGTGATCGTTCTCCCATTCTATCTTCTCAGCCCATCTCTGAATTCCTCACCAGGTGATTAATTATCTATTAATTAAGCTAAAATACGATAATTAACGAAATTTTGACGTAGAGAATGATTTTAATTTATTTATCTATTATTTTGGATAATTACAGCTCTGGAACTTCAGCTGGAGAACGAAAGCTCATGCCCACTATCAAAGAAGAACTGGATCGTCGTCAGCTTCTTTACAGTCTTCTCATGCCTGTTATGAACCTGTAAGTACACATAAAAAATTGGAAAAAGGGAAAATGATATTTCGTCTGTAATTTATGACCTTTTCACTTTTAAATACATTTTCATTTTTGGTTACTAATATTAAAAAATTAGTACTTTGATCCCATGACATATTTTTGTCATATAGTTAACAAAAAATAGCACGTGATTTTTTAAGTGCATGAAATCAAAAGTGATAATTCTTTAACCTATGGAGCAAAAAGTGTAAAGGGCTTTACTGCTAAGTTCATACATTTTTGGATAAAATATTTAACGTATAAGTGACATAGGATCAAAAATATTATTTTTTATAATTACGAGATCAAAAATGAAAATCTCATAACCGATCAGATTAAGAATGGAATAAATGCAATTTATCGCCCCGTGATATAAGAAATTAACAAAAATTCCCCTTTGAAAAAATAATCAGCAAATTATATCTCTGTGTTTTGAGAAATGAAGCAAATTATTCCCCTATCAAGGGAAAACATAGAGAGGTAATTTACTTCATTTTAAGATCATAGGAGATAATTTACTAATTATTTTTTCGTAGAGAAGTTTTTGCTCATGTTTTATATCACAAAAGGGGATAAATTATATTTATCCCGATAAAGAATGGAGACCCTATGTTAAGTAACGAAAAATGTTATTTTTCTTTGTAAATATAGATATATATGTATAAATGTATATATAGAGAGAGATTTTTCTCTCTTTCCTTATTAGTGTTGGGTTTGAGAATTCTATATATATATATATATATATATATGATGTGCATGGTTTTTGTACGGAACAGTTACGTGAAGGGGCTGGACAAGGGCAAAGGGCTTTACTTCTTGTTTATAAAGTCCGAGACAAGGACTCCGGGAGGGCTCGTAGCCCGACCCGTACTCACCAGCTACTACAAAAGCGACCACTTCAAGACCCGAACCTACGACCCGTACAATGTCTACACCAGTCCGAATGAAGCCATCCTCTGTGTCGACTCCTTCCAAAGCATGTACACTCAAATGCTCTGTGGACTTTACGACCGCGAACAAGTCCTCCGGGTCGGGGCAGTCTTCGCCTCCGGCCTCCTCCGGGCGATCCGATTCCTCCAGCTCAACTGGCAACAACTCACACATGATATCCGAACCGGGTCACTCAACCCGATGGTGACGGACGTTTCAATCCGTGAATGCATGACCCGGGTTCTGCGACCCGACCCGGACTTGGCAAACTTCATAGCCCGGGAGTGCGAAAAGGACAATTGGGAAAGAATTATTACAAGAATTTGGCCTAACACGAAATATCTTGATGTGATTGTTACTGGCGCAATGGCCCAGTACATCCCGACCCTTGATTACTACAGCGGCGGATTGCCAAAGGCGTGTACGATGTACGCATCCTCGGAGTGCTATTTTGGGCTCAATCTCAACCCCATGTGCAATCCATCCCAAGTTTCCTACACAATCATGCCAAACATGGCCTACTTCGAGTTCTTGCCACATGGACCGGACTCGTCCGGGCTCGGTGTCCCGGTTCAGCCGATTGACCTGGCGAACGTCAAAACCGGCAAGGAATATGAGCTAGTTATCACCACGTACGCCGGTTTATATCGGTACCGAGTGGGTGACATCCTTCGGGTCACTGGATTCCATAACTCGGCCCCGCAGTTCCAGTTCATAAGACGAAAAAACGTGCTCCTCAGTATAGACTCAGACAAGACGGACGAGGCCGAACTGCAAGCAGCAATCGAGAATGCTTCTCGACTGCTGCGGAAATTCAACACGAGCGTGGTCGAGTACACGAGCTATGCAGACACGAAAACGATCCCGGGTCACTACGTGATATATTGGGAGCTATTAGCAAAGGACTCGGCCAACTCGGCTAGTAATGAGGATTTAGACCAATGTTGTCTAGCCATGGAGGAGTCGCTCAACTCGGTCTACCGTCAGTGTCGGGTGGCGGACAACTCAATTGGGCCGTTGGAGATCCGTGTCGTGGAAAACGGGACGTTCGAAGAGCTAATGGACTACGCGATCTCAAGGGGCGCTTCCATTAATCAGTACAAGGTGCCGAGGTGTGTTAGCTTTACGCCTATAATGGAACTTCTCAACTCACGAGTCGTCTCGACTCATTTTAGCCCGTCGTTGCCACAATGGGTTCCAGAACGACGTTGCTGACGAAAACATGAAATAATTTTTATTTTATTTAATTTTTATGGTACTAGGGTATGTGTAGGAGTAGAAATTAAATGGGCATTTGAAAGAAATTTAAGATGTTTGTATTGTTCAATTAAGCTATGAAAAGGATGATGGTGTTGTTGAATGAGTTGAAGTTGCTCGTTTTTGTTCTTTCGTCCAAGTAACTGATATTATGACATAGTTGACGAGGTTTGAGGCTGTCTTAGTCAACATACTCATAAAATTTTCTGGGCCTAAATAATGTCGTCAGATGACGGAAAATGTCGACCATTTCGTCACCGTTAGGTAATCAATCAACGATAAGTCGTGTAGAATAGTGAATATGGTGGCAAATTTAAATTTTTAGTCCCATAGCATAAAAAATTTTAATGCTTTAAATTTTTTGCTTTACGCGATTTTAGAAATGGTACTAAAATTAAAAAATTCGACAAATTTAGTTTTTTATTTTTTAATTTTTTTAAAATAGTCCTAAAATTGAGAAAATTTGATAAATTTAGTCCCATAGCAAAGTTTTCATCAAAAAATAGACGACATGACATGTGCATTGCCATGTTCGTTAGCTTGGCTGCTCACAAAATTGATGAACATGCACATTGCATGTGTTCTGGCTGTCTATTTTTTTACTGAAACTTGAATATGAACTAAATGTGTCAAATTTTTTCAATTTTGGTACTATTTTTAAAATTTCGTAAAGCAGATGACTGAATATGTCGAGTTTTCTCAATTTTGAGATTATCTTGAAAATCCCATAAAGTAAATGGCTAAAAATATTGAACTTCCTCCTCTATGGGACTAAAAATGTAATTTCGTCAAAATATGATCTTTCAAAAGACAAATTGACAATTAATATCCATGTGGACTTGTATATATACTCAAGCAACAAGCATGCATATAAAACATGTGAAAAATTATTTGTACTTAATTTTCAGAAAAAGTATATATTTTTACTTTTTTAGGTGTTATAATAAAATGCTTATAAAAAAATATAAATAAAAAAACCTTTACATCCATAATGTGCCTCATTTATACAAATTCTAATAGATGAGTGAAATAATAATTTTTTCGTTAAAATACAATCGAAATCTAATAAAACAACTAAATGTGAAATTTTTTTGTAATATATAGGACCATTAATGAGAATATTGTAATTACTGAAACGAAATGCGTGCTGACACTAGAATATGGGACGAAAAATTAATTTCCCCGACTTCATATTTGTCATTACAAATCAAAATATTACATTTACACGGCTATGTATTACGGGTGAGACTCCTATAGAAAGTAAGTTGGTTGACAAAATATACATGAAAAAACTACTCCTAAACATATTTATGTATTCAGAGATATTCATTTCTTTAATCAGTTATCTCTTTTAATAGTTTTCTATTTATGCATATTCAACATTGATTTATTTTGTCAATTTTAACGAATTAATTATTTTATCTTCGAGAATGATAAAAAAAAAAATTCTCTCTTGTGAGTGTGGTGTGCCTAGTTATTTCCTAGGGTTTCTTTGGTGTATTCTGGTATCTCTGGTTTGGTGTTCTTTTGGCATTTGGATTAGTGTGGTCCCTGTTCATGGATGGTGATCTTCTTCGTTTGCATTCTGTTCTTTCCCTCACGTTCGACGAGGCTGTTGGAGTAGTTATTCCCCTGTCTGATTTGGAGAAGGGCTATGGTGGCTACCATCTGACTTTGGTGGGTCGCCTTCTATCTCATCGTGCGGTTAATTTTGACGCGATGAAGGGTACACTCATACAACTTTTTCAGGCAGCGCGGGGTCTTGAATTACGGAAGATCTCTGACGACCGCTTTTGTTTACTCTTTAATCATGCGGAAGATTACCGTCGTGTTCTTGATTTGCGGCCTTGGATTTTTGACAAGAATCTGGTTGTTCTCGCCCCTTTGTCCGACAGAGATGATCCTCTTCTTGTTAATCTGGACTGGTGTCCGTTTTTCGTGCACGTGCATGATCTTAAGCTTGGTCAACGGACTGTGGAGGTTGTTCGACATATTGGCCGGTCCCTTGGGGCTTGGCTGGATGAAGATGGTATTGCAAAGGATATTTCTTGGTTTGAGGCAGTTCGGATTCGTATAAATATTAATGTTACTCGCCCTTTCAAGCGTGCTCTTACCTTGCTGTCTGAGCATGGTGACGAGTTAGTGCTGCGTTTTTCATATGAACGCTTACCCAATTTCTATTATCTCTGTGGCAAACTGGGACATATTAGCCGCTTCTGTGAGTTACGATTTCAGGAGGGTTTTTTGGACCCTGGTGTTCATACCCCGTATGGTGCATGGTTGCGTGTAGTTGGGCCTGTTCGACGTTTCGGTGTTACTCCAGATTTGGTGCGTCCCACTTATGTTCGTTCTTCGTCTTCATCATTGGGTTGTGATGTGTCGGTATGCCGTGGTCAACATATTTTTAGAGGTTTCCGCTGTAGGACTGGGGACGAGGTTGGTGGCGCTTCCTTGGTAGCCGGTGAGTCAGGTTCCACGGCTCCGAGCCCACGGCGGTTGGCTCAGCACAGGCCGTTAGATTTGAATGTCGGACAATGGTTTTTTGAGCAGTTGCAGGAAGCAGTGAGCGGGCCGGTTCCGATAGCGGTTGATTTGGATGGTCCACGGGCTCTTGATTTTGTGAATAAGGTGGGGTTGGCCCATGACCTCGTTTCATTGGCCCATTTCCCAAGTGCCTGTCCAGGTTTGTCTAGGCCTGCCAGTCCTTCATTGGGCCTGGTTGATGGTCGGCCCAATAGTCGCCGGGCTTTATCTTTTGCTGGGGGCCTATTATCGCACGAGAATATTGTTCATTCTGGAGGACCCACTGCCATTCCTGAAGGAAATCTGGGGGCGAAATCTCGCTTAGGTGATCATTCTTCTTGGCCGATTGTCACGCCGCTGGGGGGGCTGAATACCGATTCGTCTGTTCCATCTTCTCGGCCGGTACATTCTGATTTGCATATTACTAAGGGGTCGAGTGACTTTGTTGGTTCTTCGTCTCTGGTCGATGTCCCTCTCATTACGCAGCCCTCCACTATTTCGGCTATTGCTCCGGTATTTGGTCGAAGGTATGGTCGAAGGGCTCGTGGCCATTGCGGTGGCACTGCTCGTCGCATTCAAGGCCTCTGTGTGGGGCGTGGCTCTAAGCGTAGTCTGCCTGTCTCTCTTCAGGGGACTTCTTCTGCTCGTCCGTCCAAGCGCCATTTGGTGGATGAGCTTTCCGACTCAGTTGTTTCTATTTCGGCGGAGGTTGCATCGCAACCCCGCCAATTATTATGAGTTGTATAGCTTGAAATTGTCATGGGCTTGGGGGGCCTGGGACAATTCAATTTCTGCTCGAAGTGATGCGCGATCATTGCCCCCAATTGATTTTCCTTTCTGAAACAAAATGTAAGCAACGTAAGGTGGATAGGATTAAGGAACTTCTGAATGTTCATGGTGTTTCGGTTGATGTGGTGGGGAGAAGTGGTGGTTTAGCGATGTTGTGGTCTAAGGTGATTGATGTCTCGTTGTTGAGCTATTCGCGTTACCACATTGATGTTGTTGTTGTTAATGAGGGTCGGCGTTGGCGATGTACTGGTTTCTACGGTGATCTTGAGGTCAGTCGTCGGCGAATTGCTTGGGATACTCTACGGACACTGCAGGGGCACTCCAATCTTCCTTGGTTGTGTTGCGGCGACTTCAATGCCATATTATATGCTTCTGAGAAAGATAGTCGTTGCTCGTCACTTGAATGGTTATTACGGGATTTCCGTCAAGTGTTGTATGATCTCCAGCTTGATGATTTGGGCTATGAGGGGCCTTGCTATACTTGGTGTAACCGGCGTCTTTGGTCGGATACCGTATGTTGTCGTCTGGATAGGGCGGTGGGATCTGCTGCTTGGCGCTCTATGTTTCCATACTTCGACTACTAATTTAATACAACACTTACCATACATAAGTCAAGCGTATAAAATTTATGTTATTTTGTATACTTACCAAAAAATGTTATGCGAATCACATGTACATAAGGCAAGTATAATATTTACATTTATTTATTAGGTATTCATATATATATTTTGTAAATAATGAGAAAATTAAAATTTTAATCTTGTAAGTATGGGGTAACAATTTTAGTCCTTTAAATTATTAGGTAGTAATCTAATTATGTACGTTTTTAATTTTTACGATTTTATGATAAAATTGGCGAAATATTCAAAGTTGGTCGGGGAGTAATGAAAATTACCGAGACCCAAAATTCCAAAAAAATTATAATTACTGAATCAAAAATGCATTTGAGCAGACATAAGCCGGCTAACTTTAATGTTGTCCCTCCTTTTGGCCAAAAATACATATATATTATTAATTTTATGAAAATTTAGAACAATATTGTCCCTCCTTTTGGCCGCTGAGCGGACATGAGGCTGCCAACTTTATTGTTGCCGGAGATGTTTCCTTTTCATCATCGCATTCAATTTAAAGTCATTTTTCATGTCAACCTTTCCTTTTCTGGCCTCTTTCCTTACCTTCTATATATGTTCATGTATCCAGACAAAAAGGATTGTGTCAGAAATTATAATCATCATCATCAACTAATTCATTACAAGAGGTTTTCGTTCAAATTGTACGGGAAAATTATTTTTTTAGTTCATTAAATATGCCTAATATTAATTTTTGTTTGGTAATTATACTTATTTTTTTCTAAATTCAGTAACTTGTAAAATTGATGAGATTTAGCTCGAATTAGGATTTTTTATTCAATTTTCCGGTGATATTTTGAAATTAGCCAGAAAATGCATACGTGCAATTATTTGGTTAATATATGACAACTTATACACATGGACAATCACATGTATTAGTTGTCACTTGTACAACCACATGTATTAGGTGACATTCAAATTAAAATCCACCTCATTTCAATTGTCATGTAGGCTTAAAAATTCTCAAAATATGTTCAGTTGGCATGTCACATAATATTTCCGGCCAAGAAAGCAAAATCAACCACTGGAGGACTAAATCTCATTATTTTTGCAAGTTATTGGATTTAGAAAAAAATGAATATAATTACCGAACTAAAATTAATATTGAGCATACTTAGCGGACTAATTAATATCGTGGGTACTTATTAATCATACAATATTTTGTATCCATCCAGTTATGATGACTCGTAATTTCATCAACCTAACCTATCGAGGCCATGTCCTCGAAACACCTAGTGATGCATCTTTATACACGTAGCAGCTCTATGAAGGAACGTGTATGTCAAACATCAATGTATACCTAATGTTCAAAACAACGAGTGTAGTACACATGTTGTGTGTTATACAATAATTGTTGGACATAATTTGCACATGAGATAATATTATATTTATACTCTCTGGTCTATTTTTTATTTATACAAATCAGTATTGTCTTTTGTATAATTATATAAATCGTACTTGACAGCAAAAAAATATGGGTTGTTTGTGTAATGAGGTTGACATTTTAGGAGTTGTATATATGTGTACTTTTCTAAAAAATAGGGGTGATTTGTGTAAATGATGTCTATGTTTTTTAGTGGGTGTATATATAATTATCCAAAAAATATTAGTGATTTGTACAAATAAACTATAGGTT
Organism: Sesamum alatum; assembly: GCA_034509735.1. Lineage (NCBI taxonomy): Eukaryota > Viridiplantae > Streptophyta > Magnoliopsida > Lamiales > Pedaliaceae > Sesamum > Sesamum alatum. Next base: position 1,976,512 of record JACGWO010000006.1, read on the forward strand.
AGGAGGTGTAAATATAATTATCCCTTTACAAAAAAAACTTATTTATGTAGAATTTCTTCACTTCATATTTATGAATTTCATTATGAAAATATAAGCCTATATATATAAACAAATACGTATCTCTAACTAACAGTAAATAATTTAAAAAATATTGACATTTATGTTAGCGAGTGTTATTTGTAAAGAAAAAATTACACTTTTGATCCCATAGGATTGAGGGGTCAATACTTTTGGTCTCATGATTCCAGAAATGATCAATTTAGTCCTAAAATTGGGAATTTTCGACACTTTTAGTCCTGCATTTCCTGAAATGACCAACATAGTCCTAAAATTGAGAATTTTCGACACATTTGGTCCCATTAGACAATTTTCATCAAAAATGCTAAAGGCAAACGTCTCGCCATTAGTGGGATCAAATGTGTCGAAAATTCCCAATTTTGGGACTAAATTGGTCATTTTAGGAAGTGTGGGACCAAATATGTCGAAAATTTCCAATTTTAGGACTAAATTGGTCATTTTAGAAAGTGCAAAACCAAAAATATTGACCCCCCAATCCTATGGGACCAAAAGTATAATTTTGCCTATTTGTAAATTATGATATTGTTGAAGAAAATCTATAGAGTCATCTTAAAATAAAAGGAAAGTTAAGCAAAGAGAGAAAATAGATTTAGTTTATACCATTTTTATTTTCAAATTTCATAACCTCTTTTCAACATCTAAAACATCAAAAGAAAAAGATTTCTCCTATTTCAACGCCATACATTGCTACAACAAAATTGTTTAATAGCTATAAAAAAAAAATCAACGATTGAGCTAATTAGCAAAATAAAATTCTCATTGCTAATTATCTACATTATTCTATACAAGAAATTTACCTTCTAATAAATTTAGCAACAAAAAATGCTTTACTAGCAACATATTATTTAAAATGTAACCAAAAACGAGAGTTTTACTTGGTAATTAGTTAAACGTTGATTTTAACAACAAATTACTTCGTAACTATTTAGTCATTTTCTTATAGCGCATGCATGTATGCTGGAATTTATTTTTAATTTATTGCTCTGAATGTAGCGTGTTTAGCCCTGCTTGATGCCTGTCTATACTGCACTCGAATTAGATGCAACAAAATTTCACTACAAAAAAAAAGGCTCAATAGCAACGAAAATGAATCAGATTCGAGCTAATTAGCAAGTAAAATTTTCGTTGCTAATATATATTTAATATAAGAAATATACTTACTAATGTATTTAGCAACGAAAATTTACTTGCTAACAAATTTAGTAACGAATTGTTGAAAATATATATTAAGTAGTGTAGATTAGCAATGAAAATTTTACTTCCTAATTAGCTCGACGCTGATTTCAACAACAATTTTTTCGTTGTTATTTAGCTATTTTCTTGTAGTGTTTGAAATAAAAAATCCAATTCGCGAACTATTAGGGTGTCTCCATATTAATGTAAATCTCATATAATCAAGAAATTAAGATGAAAATTATAGAAGGTAATATATATATATATGCAATAACATTGTGTTATTTCATAAATAACCACATATATATATATATATATATAAAATTTGATGTGTGAATTATAATGATAATCTTGAATTTCATGCATGAGATATATATAGCATGAGAGTTTGAAATTCTCTTCCCTCATAAAAGTTACCTTAGACTCTTTCTCTCTTGCAACTATAATCCTTAAAAATCTCCTTAAAAACCCTAAAACATCCTTAAAAACCCTAAAACATCCTTAACACCTCACACCTATCCCCCCCCCAAATCAATTCAGTTACCAATTCTGATCACATTCCCAAGATTCTCAATGGCGGAAAACCACCATCTCCCGCCGGCCGGCGCTCTCTCCGATCTCTATCATAACGCCCATGAAAACCCCACTTTACCTGCTGGCACCCTTTACGATTATTCGCTCGAATCTGAATTCAATCGCCTCTGCAGACTTTCTCCGCCGCCACCCACCGACGTTCACGGCGGCGGCGGCGGTTCTATTCTCAGAATGAGGGTTCAGTCCGCCGCCAGAGGGCAGAATATGGGAATCTACATGCAACCCCAATTAGATTATCATCCTGGTTTCGGAGATCATGTGAATTTGGATCTGCTGTCTGTAAATGGAGTTCCTGAGTATTATAATTTGAATTCAAGAATGAGAAATTACACGACGACGATGTTGTCGTCGGCATATGGACTTCATGAACACAGGAAATTCTCGTTGATGTTGCAACGTCTGAGGGGGGACAACGACATACTGCTCATGGCCAAGGATCAGTACGGACGGCAGTTCTTGCAGCGGAAGTTGGAGGAAGGAAACCAGGCAGAAATCGAAGTGATTTTCGCAGAGATTAAGGATCATGTCGCTGAGTTGATGATGGATCAATCTGGGAGTTACTTTGTTAAGAAGCTTTTCGAGGTTTGCAATCAAGAACAGATGAATTTGTTGCTTCTGCTGGTTATCAGAGATGAGCTCAACCTCGTACCTATCTGTCTGGATAATCATGGGTAATGTATCGATTAATCCTCTTATATCAGCGACAGAAAATTTACTATTGTTTATATTTTAACCGGTAAAATGCTTTTTTTGGTCAGGTAAAACTAGCGCATTAGCTGTTTTGGTACCACAACTTAGGAAGTTGGTTGTTTTAGTCCCACAAAATATATTTTTTAATTTTTTTTGTCCCAAAATGTCACGTGCCTTCCTCATACGACATGACGTTTTGGGATAAAAAAATTGAAAAACGTGATATTTTGGAACCAAAAAAAGTGCAAAATGTATTTTATGGGATTAAAATAATGGTACCAAAATAAATAATGTCCTAGTTTTACGGGATAAAAAAAGCATTTTGCCCTATTTTAACGGTTATGGAATAAAAGTCGTGTCAAATGATTATTATGTATCTTCATGTCGATGCAAAACAATTGTCATGTCTCTTATCTAAGTCAAATGTTTTAACTAGACTAGTAAAAATCACGACCAACAAACAAATTGTGTGACTGTGTTAAATTACTATTTACTACAAGTACTTTTTTTCAATGGTTGAATGTTATATTTCTTGTAGTGTATAAATAAGTGAACAGGGTTCTGAACATGTATAGGATGAATAAGATAAGTTAAGACATAGTACAGGTGATCATGTTTTTGGCTGTGTCCTAGACATATTGAACTTGGTAGCATGAATAAAGATAAATTAAGACAATATACAAATCATAACATTTTGTGTCGAATTTTGTCATCTTAATGTTGTAGTATTTCTGCGTTCATGTGTTTGATTAGTACTTTGCAGTAGTAGAGCTATGCTTAAACTGCTTGAGCATCTGCGGACTCGAGAGCAACGGTCACTGCTCATGTCGGTCATGACGCGGATCGTAGTTCATCTCACCAGAAACACCAATGGCCATAATGTCATTCAGCATTGCTTCAAGCTTTTCTCCAGTGAAGATAACAAGGTATAGGTATATATATATATATATATGTGTGTGTGTGTGCGCGCTAATTAAGGACAGTAACCCTCATGCATGTCGAGTAAAATAAGGCTGTCTAGTTCACTTTGATCATATGTGTATATATTGATGTTTCATACTTGAAAATGAGCTAGTACTTTCTCTATGTGAGATGATGTGAAGATTCACCTTATAAGCAGTTAGCACTAAACGAACGTCCTAACCTATGTGTTGATTTCTTAGTTCTTGGCAACAGTAAGTCAGCTAGACAACCTAGTCGGACGTCCTGACCTATTTGTTGATTGTGAGGCACTATTTTTGGTGACAGTAAGTCAGTTAGGGACCCTAACCGGCACACATAGCACATGCACAATCATTCTTGGCTGGTCTTTAGGGACACTATCTAGTAATTTTCTTGAAAATTTACTTAGGACAGTGTTTCTTGTATTACAGTACTTATAATTTGTGGTCCTTATCATGTCTGAAGCATATTAATTACCTTATATTCTTACAGCATATCCTGAACGTGGTGGCTGATAACTGTCTTAGCATTGCCACTGACAAAAATGGATGTTGTATTCTACAACAATGCTTAGCTCACTCTCATGGCGTAGCCCGCGAACGCCTCATGGCGAAGATTACAGCAAATGCCCTCATTTTGTCTCAAGATCCATACGGGTACGCCTGAGTTCCAAACTCACACAATATGGAATCATTTGAAATCCTTTCTTTTCAACACAGCAGCATAATAGGATTTTACAGACAATGCTGTTGTTTTGGGATTTCGTTGCAGGAATTATGTCGTGCAGTATATAGTGGGACTGAAAATACCACACGTTGCAGCAAAACTAGTGGCAAAACTCGGTGGAAACTACGTGTTGCTCTCCCTAAATAAGTATGGAAGCAACGTCGTGGAGAAATGTCTGAGAGAATTAGACCAACATTTGTTGCTACCGATAGTTGAGGAGATCATTAACAGTCCCTACTTCTTGATGGTTCTTCAAGATCCCTTCGGGAACTATGTCGTTCAGTCTGCACTCAGAATCTGCAAGGTAACAATAAAAACGTTTACTAACGATGTCTGTATAGCGTTAGTTATGATCTGCTTCTTTGACGAACGCCTTGATTGATGTTACTACAACCTTTGCAGGGCGAAATTCATCTTAAAATGGTTAACCACATTCAAGTTCACTATGATTTTCTGCATAGCCATCACTATGGAAAGAGGGTTCTTGCAAGGACCAAGTGGAGTAAGTAGTGTGTGTAATTATGCAGACAATTACCGTTGCTTCGATCGTCGACCAGGTGCATAACATCGTTGCCGTCTTTCGTCCACCCACCCCCCTCCCACAACTTTGTATCGTGATCAGTACATTTGTGTAGGTTAGTTCTTAGTAGGCTTGAATGTATTTTTGGTCCCGTAATTATACTCTTTTGACATTTTTGGTCTTGTAACTTATCAGGATAGTAATTCAGTTATGTTTGTGTTGTTCTGAAATTGTGAAAATTAAGAATATACATAACTGAATTACTATTCTGATAAGTTACGGGACTAATATGCCAAAAGGCCATAATTACTGAACTAAAAATGCAATTGAATCTTATTAGTGAGTTGTTGTTGCAACATTATAAGCTCTTTTTGTTGTTTAATTTGTTGGCAGATTAAATATAAGTAAAACATATTGTTGTTTTCTGGTAGAAGTCTATTCTTTTGGTTATTCTATGGAGTTATGACTGACTTTTAAGCATGGTTTAAAATTTCTATGCGTTTTTATTGAAATTATGGAAACGTTTCTTTTTTTGATGTTATGGAAACAAAAATATATAGTAGTTTTGAAATTATCTAGTTTCCTTCGAAACACTTCATTTTTCTTAATTTTTCTTCGAAATTTTTGAGTTTCCTAAGAAGCTTTTTATTTTTCCTAATTTTTCAGCGAAACATTTATTTTATACTTCTAGCTACAAATATATAAATTCGTGTTATACATAAATATTTCATTTAATAATAACAAATTTAATATTAAGCTAAATTAGTAATATTATATGTATAAGTATTAAAGCAATATAGATATTTTATAACACATAGTTAAACATAAATATTATATTATTATTTAGTTTCTATAGCAACTACATCAATTAATAACACCAAATACATAATTATATATACTACATAAAAATAATGTTAATTGCCTAAATGATACAAAATTAAGCTACATATATTTGAATTAAAAAAAGAAAGGTAATATTTTAAATTTTTTCTATGATTATTATGTATGTTTGTTTAATTTTATGATTTTTCTATAGCGTTTTCAAAACTTTTTTAAAATTTTTTTAATATTTATAAACTCGAAATATTTATTGTAAACGAAATTTTAATCCATACTTTTAAGGAATAGAGGTATTAGGTAAGCCTTTGAAAATGTGTGTAGAAGGCTGAAGCACTTTATATGCTGTCTGCATAATTTGTTCTAGCTTAGTATATACAAGTTCAACTAAGTTATCAATGTCAAGTTTAATTTAGATAGACTCTCTTTTTAGTACAAACTCGTATTAGAAGGCTGGTGTCCAACCTCACAAAATTTTTAGGTTGCATTTGGATTGAAGGATTTGGATTTCAATTCCTTCATAATAAATTCTTTGAATTTGTTTGTTTAAAAAATTTCAAAGAATTTCATTTTAATTTTGAATTATATTTTGATGAATATAAATGAATTTCAAATTCTTTTCAAATAGAATCGTTTAAAATCCTTTCTCCAAATCCAAAACCATCAATCTAAATACACTCTTAGCTTCATTTACTACAAGAAGAGATGAAGTGAGAGGATGCATAAACAACTAATATAAATGTAGGTTAAATTATAAATAAAGATAATTATATTCACGCCCTTTGATTTATATTTTATTTACACTAGCAACCCCTATGTTTTAAAAATTACACATACATCCACAAAAAACGACAATATTATTTAGACAAGCCACCTCTGCTTTTTGGAAAACAAATACATCCCTAGAAACGTCAACAACACTTTTTCGGATGCCAAGAATGTGATTTGCCTAAGTAGACCATATTAGAGCTGTAAATGTTTACCATCACCAAGGCAGTAATTGCATCAAGAAAATAAACCAAAATTTACCACCATCAATGGATTAGAAGTAGAGAACAACGTTTATATATGCCTGTTTTACGGCAATAACTTGTAAGTGTGTAACAACAAATTGCCATCCAAAAGATGACCACGAGCGACAGATCGCCGTGTGTTTTTAGTCAGTGTCGGATGAATATGAAGTTGAGCTTTGCCGAACACTCCTTGATGGAACTTTAGATTTGGATGGCCTCAACGACGATTCACCATCATAAACAATAACTTGGGATTTAGCTAACCTTTCCTCTAGCTCCTCTGTGCTGAAGTCATCTGTCCCACCAAGCTCATCAAATCCAACCTAATGTTCATGCAGCAGAAATCTTGATATTCAGACAGCTATGTAAGTTAAAGTGTACCTCAATATGATCGACATTAGCACGTAACTTACCACATAATCCTCTACTTTAGCGTTTTTCACAAGGGCAAGAGTCGGAAGAACAACGATCCTGAGTTTCTCGGACAAATACAGACTTTTCTCAGCATTGATTTTCACAAAACGCGTCTCTATATGTTGCCTTGCCAATATACTCAAATGCTTGTCCATAACCTGCAACAAGCTACATCAGAAAATTAGTCTGATCATACTCCGGTCTCCTGGTTACTCTACATTCTTCAGACACTTCCACATTTTCCATCATCAAACACTTTACTTCAAATTGACAAGTGAGAACCCAATGTTATTACAAATTCTTGTCATGGTGTCAACAAATATTGGTTGGCAAAAGGAAATAACCATCGCAGAACAGCCCGGCATCACAAATTCTATGTACTGTTGGCTGCATTATACAAGTCTGTCTCGTTACAAACCACCTGATTAGAAACTCATCAAGTGCCATGGTATACAAATTTACAGCCTTAAACTCATAATTTTAAACTGTGTTTCAACATTGATGCTCATTGCAATATATTATGACTGTGTTTAACATAGAGCATGAGCAAAAGGTTATTCCAATGAGAAGAGAAGCAGCTGCAGTTTGAAATGTTCAAGAACATGAATCAATAATTAGACCACAAGAATTCCATGAACTACGGAATCGTACAGACACAGGTATAGGTAGAAATATTGAAGCAAATATACCTTGCAAGGCCAATTCTCACGGTAAAAATGGCACACGACACGCTCGCTTGCCTTAACAACAGAGAAGAATTCCTTTTCGTAGGGAATCTCGGAATACTCGCCATAGCCGAGGGCGATCCAACGGCTCCTCTCTTCTCCGCCATTTTCTTCATCTGCTGCAATCTCCGCTCCCTCAAAACCTCCAAATCGTCCAAATCCAGCCGATCCAACGCCGCGAGCTCGTCGTCTATCTTCTCCTCCACCGCCTTCGCCACCGTCAGCACTTGCTTCTCTACTATCTGCAATAAAATTCCCCCCACAATGAAATTGAAAAAATAAATAAAAAGTCATATCAGACAATTCATTTGCGTAAATGTTAACGCAGATTTTCTGCGTCAGTACCTCTTGAACTTTTTGATTATCCATTGATGAATTCAGATAAAAGTTATTCAATCTTCGCAGAACGAACTGAATTTGAGGGAAAAAAGAAAAAAATCAGAATTCAAATGAGAGGGAAGAGATTTTTTTATTTTTTTCCTTTTAGTTTTTTTCCGAATTCTCGTTGCAATGAATACAGCAGCACTGAGCAACGGGCTTCAAATTGGGAATGGAGCCCGACCCTTTCGGGCCTAGTAAGTTATTAATGGGCTTATGATTTTGAGATCATTGTGCTTAAATCTAAGAATAAATTTTTGGATTGGGCTTAATTAACTTGTGCAAAAGCCCATAAATATTGGATACCAAGCCCGGGATATTTAGGGTAGGTAAGAGTAAAGTACTACTCTGCCCCTCATCTACTCCTATTACATGGCTACAATTCATTTATAAGGGATATTTCAGTAATTTGCCAATTTAGTAAGTTTGACTTCGGCCTTTCCATTGTGGGACCTCCCGCTTGCCTTATTTGGAGCTATTTATTTCCTCTATTAGTCTAAAAGAATAAATTGCTTCATTTTAAAAAATACATGGAGGTATTTAGTTATTTTTTGTTATAAAATAGTGTTTTGAACATATCCTATATTACAAATGATTGCTTGCAGTTTTCCCTTAATCACATCAACGATCGTGAGTCGTAGGGTAGATACTCATACTTCTTCTTTTTATCCGTTACAAATAATGAAAAAGTAGAGGTGACTGACACGTGATCGTCCACATATTCACCATTAGAGAAAATTGTGCATGCGCCATGTGTGAGGCTATAAAATTTTTAGTTAATAGAAACAATAATGTTCTAAAGCAATTAGATTCTATTAATTGAAGTCATAATCACACACAAAACCTGCATATAGAGTCATAATTCGTTAGAACAGTGCTAGAGTATTGTTGCCCCTACCTCATAATTATTTCCTGATGTTGACATTATTTTAGTTTTTACTTTATGACTACTATTTTTATATTTTAATTTGATGTTACTATTTTTTTGAAGCTTTTGATTGATTTATAATTTACTTCAACAAAAATTATAAATGGGAGATGATTAGAGGAAATTATATGTTATATATCGTTGTTTATGTCCATATTTTCTCTTGATATGATGCTTATTTTTGGTGGCATTTGTGACATTTTAGGAGCATTCATGGACAAAAGCCAAATGCAAGCAAATGGCTTAAATATAGAGAAAAAACAAGAATTCTGCATAAACGTGTACAAGCTAGCCTGTGATCCACGGGCTATCAGAGATCCACTGGACAGAAGCGCGAAGAACCTAACCTGTGACTCACGGGTTATCAGACAAGTGTTCGGCGAAAATCACAAACGTGTTGATCTGAATTCTGATTTTTGGCAATATGAGAAGATTTTTTATTCCGTTTGTAGTTAGCCCTAGAAGTTTTAACGAAAGAATTAAGGAAAGAAAAAGAGTTTAAGGTAGGTAGAGTTCTTTTCCTTTCCTACCATAGTTAGGACTTATTATAAAAGGAAAATAAGATAGAAAGAAGGGATCGTCGAATTTTCAACAGAAAAACCCAGAGATTCACGTTTGGGAGTGAAGGAGAAAGACGACAAGCAAGTGGAGAAGTTGATCCGGCACTGAGGTGACAACCACTTTATCCCGATTTTCTACTCCATGAATTTTTCCACACCTTTCTTCTTAATTTTAATTCTAGTTAGTATGAACTAATTTATTTTGTGCTAGGTAATATAATGTAAATATAGGTTAAGGCTAAATTTGGCTCTTACCCGACTTTATTTAACAATTTAAACATCCTTTAGTTGGTTAGATGATTGACACGTACTCCATTTTTTCTAATATAGATAACAGGCAACAAACACTCATACATTCATGTATAAAGCACCTAGTCAGTGTAGCATGAATTTAACTATAAATGATAGGGTAAATTACAGTGACACCTCCTGATGTTAGACTCAATTACACAAACACTCCCTGTCTTTTGCGAAATTACAGCTATACCCCCTGATGGGTGTTAGTGTAATGTATTTCAGGGAGTATTAGTGTAACTTTTACCTTTGAATAGGTAGTGTAGTTGTAATACAATTACACCCCTCAAGGGGTGTAGTTGTAATTTCGCAAAAGACAAGAGGTGTTTGTATAATTGGGTTAATCTCAAGGGGTGTTAATGTAATTTATCCTAAATGATATTGATAATCAATTAGTTAAAAATTTTACCTAAAAAAGTGTAACTAAATTTGATCCCCTTTAGTTATGACAAGAACATTGTGAAGGGAAATATTGGGGCAAAAATGTGCAGACAAAAGATCCTCCAAGATTTTGGGGGCCCTTTCAGCTTTATCACTATTGACGACAGACCAACGTGCGTGGCCTGAATATTTTCCTTTGCTGATTTTTTTAGTGGGGTTATGGGTTTTTATTGTTTATTTATCCTATTATATAAAAAAATTCTATTTTTACTCATAAATGACGATTAATAACATCATCGCACTACTCTTTTGTAATGTCAAAAATAACCCTCAATTAATATGATAATAATTTTATTCAACTTTCAAATTTTATATTAATTAAAAACTAATTGATAAATTAGTTTTTTCTTTCTTTCCTTCTTTTTTTTTAATGTGATGTTATATAATTTACTCTTATTTTATAATATATTTTAAAGTATAAAAAAGTATTTATTATATATCCGCAGGAACGTCGTGTCACTACTGTTAGTTTTTTTTTTTAAAAAAAAAGGATCAAAGTTGGTTTTTGATGCTCCATTAAAACTCAAACTCTAGATCTATACATTAGAGTCAATCATATGTTGCATGCCGTATCGCATTTAATTTCTTCATACCGGAAAAAACCATTTAATTTTAAGGGTAAATTACAACCACTTTTTCAGATATTTGGCATAATTACAAATATCCCTCGTTGTTTGAAAAATTACAAATACCCCCCCTCCCCCTCTGAGGTTTATATTTTTTAACCGAAAGCCCGAAATTGATTATTTTGGCCTTGAATTTTTTAATATAATTGTAGAAAAATCAATCAAGACAAATTGCATTATTGCTCTTCTATGTAGAAAATTTAAGAAACATCTCCCTGTTTATTGTAGTCTAAATTTTTTTTAAGAATTTAATAAAAAATAATTCAATGCATATGGGCATTTTGGTCGGTCCACTCATAAAAACGAATAGAAATGGGTTATTTGTTAGACGGTTACAAATCTCAGGGGGATATTTATAATTTTTCAAACAATAAAAAAATATTTGTAATTATGTCAAACCTCAGGAAAGGTAGCTGTAATTTACCCTAATTTTAATTAATCATTTTAGCATTTTTGGGATGTCAATCTTTCTTTTCTAAGTTGATTTTCCCCTCCATCAATACCCCCAAAATTAAATCGGATCAAAGGCTCTTCGGCAGTCCTATCTTGCCTTAAGGTGCCGATGGTGATCATTTAGAAGCTTAGTATGAAAATAACGGGTTAGCCTTGTTGTTATAACTAGATGGTAATCATTGCGCCACTTTTTTTTTTTTTTTTAATTAAAAACAATGAATTTTATTAATCGAAAGTAAAATGATTACATTCAGTCTTGTCGGTTATCAATATCGAACTGAAACAATTACAAATAATCAAATCAATAATAGCACATAAACTAACACCTAGCTATTACAACAATAAATCCTACCTATTATACAGTAGAAATAACATCAACCCACGCAGGAGTTCGAACCCATGACCTCTATGATCATGGGGCCTCAACTTCGCTAACTAAGTTAGGCCTCCTCGGCATCATTGCGCCACTTGATCGTTCCAGGATGTGGATTTTGTTAATTGAGATTGATGGTTTATGAAACTTTTGGAGTATATACTGTTTGACATATTATGAATATTTACAGAATAAATAAATAATATAAGATTTATGTGATTCAAAAAATTTTCCAACCGTTGTTCAAGATTGTTTTACTAATATAATTTTTGTGTGTACTATAATAGAAGGTTGCGTATCAATTATTTAAATTAGAATGCACCTAAAATATTGTAAAATTAAAATTTTATTTAGCATTATGATGCCATAAAACAAGATACTTACATTATTTTTATAATAAAATATCTTAAAATTTTACACATGTGGCATTCACGAAGCCATACGAAAATATCAACTCGATATCCACTAAAAGTAATTTTTTTAAACTTAACACATCGTCAACAATTGAACGAAACTTATAAAACATATATTATATTATTTCTAAGTTCGAATAATATCAAAAATTGGTCATTATTTATTAATGATCTATTTCATTTTATATAAATAGGATAACATACAAATTAGAATGATCCAAATTCTCAAATTCAACGTTCTGATGCTCAAGAGTTAAGTCCGGACGACCGCATAATACATGTACTTTCAAATAATAATAATAATAATAATATATCAAGTTCTTCAAGTCAAAACTTTCGATGTGTTAAAAAAATAATAACAATAATAAGTAATAAGTAGTAATAATAATAATAATAAAATAATAAAATAATATTGAAGGAGGGATCCTTCATCCCTAAGTACATTAATTAATACTTGTCCCGTTCTTGTCTCACTTTTTCTAATCTAATTATAATTAATTATAATTCTCTCTAATCATATTACATGATAAAGAATCCTTTGAACAATAATTTATTGGGCCCCACTTCATTTTTGTGATAGATAAATAACGAGAATGGTGTGGTTTGCAATTCAATCAAGTCCGATATACGAGTTATTATTTCTTCTATTTTGTATGAGTTTCATAATTTTGTTCTAAAAATATGAAGCATTGGGACTTACAAACTGTGTAAACTTTTTATTTGTAACTGATGTGAGAGGTTTTTTCAAATTAGAGAACATGTCTAATAGATTTGATGTAATTTACCTCCTTGTGATATTGCGAATGAGCAAATTATCCTTATGAAAAATAAATAGCAATTTACCTCCATGTGTTATTTAAAATGGGGCGGTCCAGGGAGGTAAATTGCACCATTTTAAAAAACGCAGGGAGGTAAATTGATTCATTTAAAAAAGCACCGGGAAATAAATTGGTATTTTATTTTATATAAGATGGTAATTTACTCATTTATAATATCACATAAAATTATTTACATTTTTTTCCATGTATAATATCTATCATATGATGATTTTTCAAAAAGAAAAAGACATCGACTGCGAGAGGGACCAAACGAACTGATTGGAAGATTTTTCTTGTTTAGAGGATGTGATTTCCGCCCTACGTTCCAAATTAAAGTAGAGATATATATATATATATATATATATTTTTAATTTTTGAATTTCAAATAAATAATTAATGTAAATGATGTTAGGTTAAAATATTTATTATTATTAATAGTTACGGCAAATAAATTAAATTTTTGCATCGATTTTATTTAATAATAATTAATAATGGTCATTTGTCATAGCTTTTACTCCATAGCAATGAACCAATAGACAATTAGTAAATTTTCTTTTAGTGTAATGAAGCCTTGTTGGTGGGTAAGGTTGAGGCCTCGATGATCGATAAGGTTGACTCATTAATTAAAGTTTTACAAATATGAGTGTATGTCTATTTCTATAATAGTATATTATTTTCCCCATCATTTAAATTAATTTATTGATTTGAATTATTGATGAATTGGATCAATTTTGTATTTGAATGTATTGAATGATGTAATGATTATACTATTACGAAGTAGTTGCATCTCAACTATATTGAGTTCTTATTAACTCAAATTATATAAAGGGACAATTACACTCCCCTCCCCTGAAATTTAGTGTAATTGTATGTAGACCCCTGTAGTTTGGAAAATTACATCTAATACCCCTAAAGTTTGCCTATGTCTAACAAATAAGTCCATTCGTTAGTTAAGATTCACCAAATTTGCTGATATTAACAAAAAAACTGAATAAAAATCAATATTTACTCTCCATTGACTTATTAATGACTAAATGCAGGCCAAACAAATCTTTTATGATTAAATTACCCTTATAACAGTGAAAATATACCTCCTTTCATTCATTAACATGTGGTGATATATAAGGGTAATTTGGTCATAAAAAGATTCGTTTGACCTACAATAAGTCAGTAATAAATCACTCAATGGCAAATATCACCTTTAATTCAGTTTTTTTGTTTTGTTAATACCAACAAATTTGGTGAATTTTGACTAACGAATGGATTTATTTGTTAGACAGAAGCAAGTCTCAGGGGTATTAAATGTAATTTTCCAAACCACAGGGGGTCAACGTATAATTACACCAAACCTTAGGGGAGTGAAATGTAATTATCCCTTATATATATATATAAAAAAATTCCAAACTAATTTAAATATTTACACTTAACAATTTACTATCAAATTTTCACAAACCATTTGGTAAAAATTTCAAATACTGGCTTAAAAACTTTCTAACGTAATATATTTGTAATGTTATAAACTTTTCTACGAAGAGAAAGGTTACGCGCCTTATTATGATCTTAATAAGTTCGATTGCTTAATTTGATCGCATAATTGCGAAAAGCAATATCTTATAAGTCTAACATTTTATTTTATTTAAATAATACGAGGACAAAACTCGTTTCAAAATATCATCTGAATAATATCTTTAATAGTGTCGATACTTTTATTAAATACAAAGGATTATAAAACTACGTTTTTTTAGAACAAGCTCCCAAAACTTGAATCGAAAAATAATAATATATTCAACTCGACTTGATCATTTACATTAATTCCTTACAGTATGGCCCTTTTGAAGAAACTTGTTAAGATATAAATATTAAATGATTTTTCTCTCTAACAATTTAAATTATAAAATGAGGTGATCATTTAACATAGTATCAGATGTATATCAAATAAGGGGTCTTCGATTCAAATCTCATTACCACTTGTTTATAAAGGGACAATTATACCGTCCTCCCCTAAAATTTGGTGTAATTACACGTAGATTCTTTATGATTTGAAAAATTACATCTACTACCTCTGAACTTTGTTTCCATCTAACAAATAGATTCCCCGTTGGTCAAAATTCACCGACCTTACTAATATTAGCAACAAAAAAAAATTGAATAAAAATTCATATTTACCTCCGATTGACTTATTGCAGGTCAAAAATATGTTTTTTTCTAATCAAACTAGCCGTGTAACATAATTTTCACACGCTATGCATGTGAGGAGATATATATTCACCTTATAAAGTTTGTTTGGTCACAAAAAGATCTGTTTGATCTGCAATAAGTCAGTAATAAGTCAATCGGGTATATATATGGATTTTTATAAAATTTCGTTTGCTAATATCATCAAAATTTGTGAATTTTGACCAACAGATGGATCTGCTTGTTGGACAAAAATAAACGTTTAAGAAATTAAATATAATTTTTCACATTATAAGGAATTTATGTGTAGTTACATCAAATCCCAGAGGAAGAAAATGTAATTATCTCATTTAAAAAAAAAATATTTCATGTAAGTAGAACGTATTAAAAAACAAATTAAACGATTCTCGTCTCTAACAACTTAAACTTTGAAATTAAGTAATCGTTTAACAGAAAGACTAAATAAGTAAAAGATGTGAAGACCAATCGACTTATCTTTGTTTATACGATAAAACCAAGTGGATTTTGAGCGATAACTTGTCGTTTTTTCATGGCACATGAAAAGGATGTCTGATTTTTTCTTTTTTTAATTTTTTTTTGCTAAAGATGTCTGAGTTTTTTTTTCGTGTTGGGTGGGGTTGGTGGTTAGCTGGAGCGCAATTTGATCTTAATATTAATTAACGATTTTTAATAAAGGTTAACAGAACGCGTTTTTAGGCCCCTAAAACGCGGGACCTTTGGCCTTAACCCGCTTTAATTTATAATATTTGATTAAGACTGTTCTGAGTTAATTTCAGTTGCATCGTGGGTGTGAACAAATCTTAGTTCCTATTTTTTAATAAATTTATGTATTATTACTGCAACTGAATGCACCGTGTTGTCCAACTATAAGTTTTATATTTTTTATACATGCGGTGAATTAGATTACCTTTCTGAAGTGTGATATAATTATAAATATTTTTTTTCTTCAAAAATTACAAATACTTCCTAAGATTTATAATTTTTAATCAAATGTCTGAAATTGTTCATGTTGCTCTTGATTTTTTTTAAAAAATTTACAAATATCTAATAATTAAATTAATTGCTCACTTTGTAAAAAAGTAAGAACCTCTCTGCCTCATTTTAGTCCAAAAAAATTTAAAAAATTTTTAAATTAACAAAAAGTAATTCAGTTTATATATAAGAGATTGCCATTTAACACATAAAACTGAATGAAATTGGGTTATTTGTTAGATAATTACAAACCTAAGGGAGTAATTTGTAATTTTTGAAAAAAAATAAAGGGATATCTGATAATTATGCTAACCCCAGGAAAGAATTGTTATTCACCCCTATATTTTTGATATGTATCGATTTTTTTTAAGGTAATGTAACAATGACATTCGTGAGATTTGGCCAAAATATATATAAATTCTCCTGTCTTGACAAATTACAGCTATCCATATGAGGTTATAGTTGTAGTACGACTACACATCTTATTCAAAAGCAAAATTACACACAACACCCCTGAAAAATATTGGCACTAACACGCCTCATGTCGTGTAGTTTAATTTTGCAAAGATGAGGGGGGTGTCAATATAATTTACCCTTTTTTTTAGTACTCACCAAATAGTAAGTGATGACATATGTAAGGCAGATCCAGGAATCATAAATGCTTACGGGGAGTTTCAGACTGACCTTTTTTTTTTCTTAATTCAGAAATTTATCTTTTATTATAGGGTTAATTATACCTATTTAATTGAAAATGCCAAATTAATTTTTTTCTCAAAATAATTTTGAAATTATATTTACACTCCTTCGAAAAATTCTCCGCTTACAACTATATGCATTACGTTAAATGTTGACACTACCAAAAGAAAATTACAAAAGTTTCTAATATTACTTCCCATTTAGCATTTCATATAAAATATTGCAAATTTATACGAAATTACAAGTATAAAAATATTGATAGGGCGTATCCGCTGTCAATGAATTTTTGATATTAGAGAAAAGGGGAAGTAATTAGTAGTAAAGTAAGACGTGAATTAATTACCATAAACTCTATAAGTGAGATAAAATGCCCAATTAATGGACTCAGACCATAATCTTAAATTAATATCATGAAGATCTCAATTTTAACATTGTGTTAAGACATCATTTGATTAAATGGTTCAAAAGTGAGATATTTATACGGAAATTCTCTATTTAATTGGGGTAGTTTGGTCATACACTTTAAAAAGCACAGCCAGTTGAGTTTTATGGTGCGGGTGCTTTATACATAGTATTACACTATGATGATGATGATGATGATGATGATGGTTAGAATAATATTTTCAATGAGATGATGTTTTCAAAAAGAAATAATCATAAATATACTATAAATCATTTATGAAATTATATATCTTTTTTATTTATAATAAAGTTATAATGGAATCGTCCAAAGCGGCCTCTCCTTTTCAGATAAAGACTAGTCAAATATTAGCATTATATAGCTTTTTGACTGCTGATTTTTTTTTAATTATTTTATTATTATTATATGACTTCAATTTTACCATTAAAGTAAAATTTCATGGTCATTTTTCTCTAATTCATAGTAAATTTTTCAACCAAAATTTCAATTCTATTGCGTAGTTATTCCTTTCAAACCACAATAAATTTTTAAAGGAAATTGAATTAAATAAAAAGGAAGTTGCATTTAATTAATTTCGAATTAATTACCTCAAAATAAAGTCATCAATACAAAGTATAGTATAATGAATGCACAATTATCAATGATTCAATAATTCAGAGAAAATGAGAAATGGGCCCGAAAAATGTGAAAAGTGAATTAAGACATATGATATTTGCGGTGGGATTTTCTATCACACTTGACATCACACATTAATGGCAATGGTGCACCAATATCTTATTAACAAGAGTCTCTTTTGAAACTATTAGTGTAATATTAAAGCGGGATAAAAGATTTTTCACCTATTTTTCGATCGCGATCAGAGCATTTATATTGAATGAATTCTTAATTTAAAAGATCAAACCTCTGCACAATGGTTGGCGTAATATTGCAATGGAATAGAAGATTTTTCAGTTATTCTTCGACCACGTTCAGACATTAATTATCGAATGAATTACTTAACATAAAAGACCAAACCTTTGCAACAATTACAACGAAATAGAATATTTTTCATCAATTTCTCGACGTGGTTCAAGACATTAAATATCGAATAATTTCTTAACTAAAAAGACCAAGCATCTGCAACAATGGTTGGTGTAATGTAAAGCGGGATAGAAGATTTTCACATATTTTTCGACCGCGTTCAGACATTAAATATCAAATGAATTTCTTAACTTAAAAACCAAACCTCTACAAATGGCTTGTGTAATATTACAATGAGATAGAAAAATTTTCACCAATTTCTCGATCGTGTTCAGACATTAAATATCAAATGAATTTCTTAACTTAAATGACCAAGCCTCTGTAACAATGGTTGGTGTAAGTGAGATGAAAGATTTTTCACATACTTTTTAACCGCGTTCAAAAATTAAATATCCAATGAATTCTTTAACTTAAAAGACCAAACCATTGCAACAATGGTTTGTGTAATATTAAAACGGGATATAAGATTTTTCACATATTTTTCGACCGCGTTCAGATATTAAATATCGGATTTATTTCCTAACTTAAAAGACCAAACATCTGGAACAATGTTTGGTGTAATATTAAAGAGGGATAGAAGAATTTTCACATATTTCTCGATCGCATTCAGACATTAAATATCAAATGAACTTTTTAACTTAAAAGACCAAGCCTCTGCAACACTGGTTGGTGTAAGCGAGATAGAAGATTTTTCACATACTTTTTAACTGCGTTCAAACATTAAATATCCAATGAATTTCTTAACTTAAAAGACCAAACCTTTGCAACAATGGTTTGTGTAATATTAAAGCGGGACAGAAGATTTTTCACATGTTCCTCGATCGCGCTCAGATATTAAATATCGGATGAATTTCTTAACTTAAAAGACCAAACATCTGGAACAATAATTGGTGTAATATTAAAGCGGGATAGAAGATTTTTTTACATATTTCTCGATCGCATCAAACATTAAATATCAAATGAATTTCTTAACTTAAAAGACCAAGCCTCTGCAACAATAGTTGGTGTAATATTAAAGAATGGTACAAGACTTTTCACATATTTCTCAACCGCGTCCAGACATTAAATATCAAATGAATTTCTTAGCTTAAAAGACCAAGCCTCTACAACAATGGTTGTATAATATTAAGGCGGGATAAAAGATTTTGCACATATTCCTCAACCGCGTTCAGATATTAAATATCGAATAAATTTCTTAACTTAAAAGACCAAGCATCTGCAACAATGGTTGGTGGAATATTAAAGCGGGATAGAAAATTTTTCACATATTTCTCGCCCGTGCCTAGACATTAAGTATCAGATGAATTTCTTAACCTAAAAGACCAAATCTCTACGACAATGGTTGGCGCAATATTAAAGTGCGATAGAATATTTTTCACTTATTTCTTGAACGCGTTCAAACATTAAATGTCGAATGGATTTCTTAAATTAAAAGATCAAACCTCTACACCAATTGCTGGTGTAATATTAAAGTGGGATGGGAGATTTTTCACGTATTTCTCAAATGTACGCTAAAAAATTATTTTTTTTTAAGTCTAAGTGATGAACTATTATTAATTCAAAAAAATCGATTACGATCAGTCCTGTCGAATATCAATATCTAACAAAGACAATTACAACAATCATCACATGATCAACAATATCACATAAAATAAACCTAACATCACCTACTATTACAGTAAAAAGAAACCACATAGAATATCACCCCACGCATTGATGGGATTTGAACCCATGACATTAAAACCTCAACTTCGCTAACTTAAGTAGGTCTGATTGGCCGCTCAACAATTAATTATTGACTGAATTTCTGAAATTAAAGTACCAAACCTATGCAACAATGTTAGCTTTTGTGCTTAACCTTGGTGGGAAAATTATTTAGGTACAATGTAAAAGTGAAATTTATGCCACCCCTATCTCTAGCTATTTACATCTACTCTCATTCCTTTT
Organism: Sesamum alatum; assembly: GCA_034509735.1. Lineage (NCBI taxonomy): Eukaryota > Viridiplantae > Streptophyta > Magnoliopsida > Lamiales > Pedaliaceae > Sesamum > Sesamum alatum. The sequence continues at coordinate 1,996,760 of JACGWO010000006.1, forward strand.
GCACCTCTTACTAGATAAACTTGTACTTGGTTGTATGGGTTGTCCAAAAAAAAAAAAAAAAAAAAGAAAAAAAGAAAAATTCACACATGTTTATCTTTATAAATTAATTTATTTCTATTTTAGTCTGTCTAAATATGCTTGTCTAATTTTAATTATTAAAGACTTTAGTTTAATTATTAAGTGCCATATTTGAATATAATTAATTAATTAACTATAAATCATATTATTATAAAATTACATTATAAATGAGAATTATAATTCGTTGATATTAAATACAATTATTTACTTCTATAAAAAATGAGTAATTTTGATATAAAAAGAGAAATATGTGTTTTTTTACAAAAAATAATTAAAATATTATTTTCAGGACATATCGAATATATGATTGGATGCATGCGAGTGTGTACGTGTAAAGAGAAAATTATAGTACAGATGAGACATGCTTTAATTATTAACCACCATCCGAGTCAGAAGTGATGGGGGTTTCAGGATGACTTAGCTTTAACGCGAAAACATAAATTATAGAATCGACGGATTCCAAACGATGACCTCATTCTGAACGTTGGATAAGAACAACAAATCTGCAGATAGAAGATAAAATAAAAAATATAGACGAGACATGCTTTAATTATTAACCGCCAGCCGACTCAGAAGAGATGGAGTTGCAGTGTGAATTAGCTTTTAGGTAAAAAAATAAATCAAATACAATTACAGAATCAATTGATTCTAGACGATGACCTCATTCTGAGCGTTGGACAGGGTTGAGCGAGTTTTACACACACAATAAATTTTCATATAAAAGAAAAAAAATACAAATCGATGGATTCCGAACGATGACCTCATTCCGAGCAAACTTACGCATACGGACACACACACCTAACGTGTTATAATTATTTTTCACCAGAAATTTATACTATGAACCTAACATATTTATAAGCCGTGCATATGACATGACCATAAAGAAAGTATGAGTTGCCACATCCATGACGTGGGTTTGAATCGTTGCTAAGACGTTTGGTAGGATTAGGGCTCGTCTTTCGCTATGTGTTGAATCCCACGTATGGTTGATTAACGATTCTTAGTGACATTAAATCAGTTATAGAAATCTTGATCGGCACTTATCACGCAGGCACAATCATCTTTGATGAATCCTGATGGATGTTATCCCTGCTTTGTTATATGCCTGTTTTATTTTCTATCTTATCCAAATTTTGATGAAATGTTTAAAATTTTATTTTCGCACACTTATAAAATCATTTTACATATAATATAATTAAAATTAAAATTAATATATATGATTGTATTTCTATCACGTTTTCCCAGTCATAGTTGTTTAATTTAAATCCTTTTTACCCCAAATATTTATATATATATAGAGAGAGAGAGAGAGAGAAGTCAACAAAATAGAAGCCCTAAAGCAATTGGGCCCCCTCACCATTATAAGTGAACTGCTTTCTTATTTATTCCCGGAGCGTGAACTCACTCGCCCCAGTACCAGAAAGCACCACCATTCTCTCTCTCTCCAGCAGTCGCTTTCACACTGTTAACCCTCACTCTCTCTTTCTCTCTCTAAAAGTCCCAAGTAAATAACGCCACTTTCTTCTCAACGTTTTCCTCACTCACTCACTCCTCTGCTCTTCACTCTCCTCTCACCTCCCCTGTTTCTCTAACTAAATCCACCATACTCTCTCTCTCTCTCTCTCTCTGTAACAGAATAATTTCCGTATGTTAGTGAAAATTCTCATGAGAAATGACGGCGATGATATCATGTAATCCATGTATGTATCTCTAGAGGGATTTTAGTGGAGGAGGAAACTGCGTGTTGTGTTTGCTTGCATATATATATATATATATTGATTCGTGTACGTAGATATATAGATATCACGAAAAAGGGATGGAGAAAAAACAAGGGTTTTTCTCGGCATTGAAGGAGGAGATGGTTCGTGGGTTTTCTCCGGCAAGGTCGCGCTCCAAGAGTCCGGGTCGGAGCTCTTCGCCGATGTCGGGTCTTCTCCGGAGGAAGAAGGTGAGTACGAGCAATGCGGAGCATTTAATTGTGAGATCGGGTAGCCTCAGGCCGGTGGGCGAGACACTGACGCCGTTGATGGAGGGTCCGGATCCGGATGCCGGAGAAGTCGGGGACTCGAAGAGAGTCGGTTCGGGTCTGGGGCAGTGGGTCCGCGGCCAACTGAGTCGTAACCCGTCGGTGGCGGTTAATGAGAATGGACATGGGAACAGGAGGTCTGATCTGAGGCTGCTGCTAGGGGTGATGGGCGCTCCCCTCGCCCCGGTACACGTTAGCACCGCTGACCCTCTGCCTCATCTCAGTATCAAGAACACCCCCATTGTATGTCTTGCCTTCATCCATACCAAAATTTACTTGTTCATCAGTTCAAACAATCATGTGTTTTTTTAAAAAGCGGAATTTGGTGGATAAATGACTTGTTTTGACTCTGAATTTTTCTGCATATGCATGGTCAAATTTTCTGTTGATGACTGAAAGATTGATTACTTTGTCAGGTTCCTTGTGTTTGGTGGTGAAGAACTGATGTAGACTTGAGATTTAGTTTTAATTTGAGTAGATTCTTGTGATCTCTGTCTCTCATGAAAAACAATATATTAATACTAAAAAATTGTAAGAAATAAAGATAAGAGTTTTGATGCTGAGTCTTATTCTTGAATTCTTTTATTTAAGCATTTTTCTTGACATTCAAATTACCATTGTTTTGTTAGGGAAGAAATTCCCAATAATCTGTTCTTATCAGATATTACAATTTCGTAGGAATCTTCTTCGGCCCAGTACATTCTGCAACAATACACTGCTGCTTCTGGAGGGCAAAAAGTTCAGAGCTCCATCAAGAATGCTTATGCAATGGGAAAGCTGAAGATGGTTGCTTCCGAATTTGAAACCGCAACAAAGGTAGTGAAGAACAGGAATGCTGCTAGAGCTGCTGAGAATGGTGGTTTTGTACTGTGGCAGATGAATCCTGATATGTGGTATGTGGAGCTTGCGGTTGGGGGAAGCAAAGTTCACGCCGGATGCAACGGTAAGCTCGTCTGGAGGCACACGCCGTGGCTCGGTGCACACACCGCCAAGGGTCCAGTTAGGCCATTGCGCCGTGCCCTTCAGGTTGAAATATTTTGCTTTTGCAGTAAATTTTTTATTGCTGTGATTTACCCCTGGTCTTGGCCTTTTGATCTATTGCGGTTTTTTGTGTTTGACTATGCAGGGACTTGATCCTAGAAGTACGGCCAGTATGTTTGCAGATGCAATTTGCATTGGGGAGAAGAATATCAATGGAGAAGAGTGCTTCATTCTGAAGCTTGCTGCCGATCATCAGACGTTGAAGGCAAGGAGTGAAGGACCGGCGGAGATCATACGCCATGTCTTGTATGGCTTCTTCAGCCAGAAAACAGGGCTTCTTGTGCACATGGAGGATTCACATCTTACCCGTATTCAGTCTAATGGCGGGGATGCTGTCTACTGGGAGACTACCATTAATTCCTATTTAGATGATTATCGGCCTGTGGAAGGAATCATGATTGCTCATTCGGGACGTTCTGTCGTGACCCTTTTTCGGTTCGGGGAGATGGCAATGAGCCACACGAAAACGAGAATGGAAGAAGTGTGGACAATCGAAGAGGTTGCTTTCAATGTTCCTGGACTGTCAGTAGACTGTTTCATTCCACCAGCTGACTTGAGATCATGTTCTATCAGCGAAGCTTCTGAACTCCCTCAAGAGGAAAAGGGGAAGTCAGCAATGGCCGTTGCAGCAAATCGCTCAAAAGTTGCAGCCCTGGAGAACACTCATGATAGTGGCATCGACAACGTAGTCTGGAAGGTCAAAATCTGACAAAGTAGGATCAACCCGCGGCAAATGTTCATATGGGTAGGCTGTTTCTAATACACTGACACCGTAGAAGCAACAAACTAGGCTCGGTCTATTGCCGGATTCTATCATTAGTTGTTCATGCCTCCATTACTCTGTTACAGAGCATAGGTTCCTCCAATGGAACTTTATGCTCTCACTGCAGAATCATCCATCTAAAGGGGTTGAGCTCTACTTTTCCTGGCAACAGATTGAGCAAATGGAGGTTAATTTTTAGTTACCTCCCAAACTATGGGGGAAGATGGTGAAGCTTTACTATTAAGTATTGGCAAAAACCATTCACCTTTTTCATATATATTTTATTTTACTAACTCTTTTCTGCCTAAATTGTATAAGTCTTTGGCAGTTAGAAGGGGAATGAATACTGCTAAAAATGGGTTGGGTTTTAGTGTTTTATGTAACTTAACTATAATAGTATTAGTATATGTGCCTTTTGTATCCTTGCATTTTGTTTGCCTGATGCTCAGAGTTTTTCTTCAAGTTTCTTTCTTTTCTCAACTTGATTGCTTATGTATATATACTTTATCAATTCCTCAATTGAAAGGTTGCTGGTTAGTTGGATTTGGTCAAATCTGAATCAATTACATGGTAAGTATAATACACTTGTCGTATGAATGGTGTACAATTTAAGAATATATTTATCATGCGATTAGTTTGATTCGATCATACCTGATCTGGTTAAAAAAAAATTCAGAAGTAATGTTGAGCTGTATGCATTGCAGCATTGTTCCTTTAATATTATTCAGCTTGGTGCTTTTCCCAATTCCCCCAATTGGAATAATCTTTTTTGAAAATTCTTGTGGTGACCGTTGGATTTGGACCCTAACCCACCATCCCAAATCAGCATCTTGTATAAAAATAATGTGGGTGGGGGTGTGTGTGCTAGAGGAACTGGAGTCTGCCTCGTTTGAGGCAAAAGCGTGGTTCTGATAAGTATGAATGATTGCTCCAAAGGCACGAGTTTGATAGTAAAAAAGTTGCTCAAGCCCCCATGTGATTTTCTTGTCATTCTCATCTTCCCCTTTCCCCTTTTGATCCTCAATTACCTGCTTTTACATTTTTGCCCCCCACGGGGCATTTCTCACTTTCCCTAAAGTTTCTCTAATTAAATGGCAGCTGTTTGTAATTGTTGGGAAGATTCCCTGGTTATGATGGTGTCCCCGGAAGGTCAATATGTACCTATCACCTTTTTAGACTCGGGTACAAGCACTCAATGCTTTCTTTGCTAGATTTATTTTTTTAGAGAAATATGCATTTTTTAGTCGAAATTTTTAATTTAATTCAATTTGTTACGATCTTCTCACATTCCATTTTATTAGTTAAAAATTCTCTCATTTTCACTTTCACGTGATTTTTCTATCCAATAATAAATGGAGAAGTACATGCCGTTAGTCCAGCACGTATTTGTACTAACATGCTCGTGACTTATTCGTTAATTACTGAATGGAAAAGTTACCTAAACGCTAAAAATTGAGAAATTTTTTAACTTATGGGAATTTATTTGAAAAATTTGCAATAAATGGGACTAAATAGAAAAATGACGTTATATGGAACCAAAAATGCATTTTTTTTGTACTTCAAATTATGTTGCATTTTTTAATCCGTTCAATATATAAACACAATGGGTATAAAGATTTCGTCATTTATTTTGTTTAATAAAAGATTTTACACACGTAATATGTACGTATTAAATTGAATAAAAAATGCAATATGATTTGGAATAGAAAATTTAATTCGTAATCCAAACTTTGGTAGTTCTTGGTGTAGCCTTGGAACCTGGATTGATTAATTCAGTCCATCCAAGATTTTGCAGTAAATGCAGAATCTTTTTATATGAAATCATTTACTTTTCTTATCAATATTTGGATCTATTAACTCTACTTGTTCTGAGTTAGATTTTACCTACTTATGGATTGTAGCATCAATAAGATTTTCAGCTATTAAATCACCCCTACAACAACTACTCTTAAGAAAATTCTTGAGCGAAACAAGTTTGCCCGAATCAAACAAATTACAGAGCAAGTGTGATACACTTGTTATGTGATTAGTCACTTTTTCTAAACTGTACACCAATCACACGACAAGTGTATTACATTTGTCATATGATCGATTCAGGTTTGGCCGAATCAAGTTGGGGCTAGAATTTCCCCTATTCTTAATGCATTTTGGGATTGCAAGTTCTAGGAAAATCGCATTGGCATAAATGCAATAGCTTTGGATTGCTCAATCGCAGAGCTAAACGGAGCTAGCACCAAATTTTAGGAGACTCGCATCCAAAAATCCAGCGTTCAAAGATCTTCTCATTCTGAAATATCGAGTTTTATGATAATTGCATTTATACAAAAGTAATTATCTAAAAGTTTCAGAGTTCATGATCGTTTAAAAACAGTCATATTCTTAATAAATTTTGGAATACCAAATTTCAGAACAGTCGCGTCTATACTGATGTATAGTCCAAGAATCAAAATTTTAGGATTCTGAGTAGTCCCATTCTTAAGTTCGGCTAAAAATATACATTTAAGTTAACAGTAATGTAACACAATATACAGACACATCTGTCACGTCGATTTTCTAGGATAATCAATTAATCAATCGTAAACATAAAATAATTAAGATTATACTTATTATACGATTGATTCGATTGTGAGTCAAGACTCCTGTCACCCATAATTTTAGGTAATTACTTAGAAAAAAAGAAGAATGTGAATGCCTTCCAAAAGAGGTAGCTAAAGCTTCACCAAAAGATAAAGGCCCATCCTCTCTTAATTGCATTTTCCTACCTCCCATCACATCAGAAAATCAAGTGGAATCTAACTCACACTTGGATCAAACTCCTTTAATGTGTTTGGCCCAATTAACCACTTGTGGTCCTCAACAAATTTCAATCAATCTTTTTTGATTCATCATTTATTTATATTAAAATTAATTTCAGACAGTTTATGAGTCTAAATCAAATACACAATTTAATAAGAAAATTATTGTTATATTAAATAGGAATAATTACGCCATCCTTCCATAATATTTGGTGTAATTATACGTAAACCCTCTGTAGTTTGAAAAATTATATTCAAACGCTTGTTTCCGTCCAACACATGAATCCCTGTGTTAGCCAAAGTTCAAGAGATTTGCTGATATTAACCAAAAAGAATTTAATAAAAGTTCATATTTATCTTCAATTGATATATCACTGACTTATTACAGGTCAGACAATTATTTATTTATTTTTTAATCAAACTATCCTTATGCATCTTCTCGCACAGCACATGATTAGCAAGTGAGGATGTATATCTTCACCCTTATAAGAGTAGTTTGATCAAGAATGATTTGTTTGACCTGCATTAAGTCAATCGGGGATAAACATGAATTTTTCATTCAATTTTTTTTTCTCATATCAACAAATTTCATAAATTTTGACTAACATAGGGATAAATTTGTTGATTGAAAACAAACGTCAGATGCATTAAATTTAATTTCTCAAACTACAAGAAATCCACGTATAATTATACCAAACCTCATGAGATGGTGATATAATTATCCCTATTAAAGGTATCGATTCGAGAAATTTTCAGGGTCGATAAAAACTAGCTTAGTTAGTAAAGAAGGCTCCACAATTATAAAATTGTGAGTTTGAATTATATCAATGTACAGATATTATTTTATTGTATAATAATTATTGATAAATTATATATATTCATAATATAATTATAATCGATTCACTAAAAAATCAAGATTACAATAATTTCTTCAATAACTGAGGCTCATTGAATGTGTGGACCCATTGACAGTAGCCAGTCAAGATCAACTTTGGTTGTCCATTGAGTGTACACTTCCGTTCAATTAGGTTTAACTTAAACACTATATATTATTATATTTATTGTTGCGCAGTTCATATTATTATAATGCACGTTATAGCGTACTTGGTATTACAATTTTATTTTTAATTCTTAAGTGGGTTAAATGGGATTGTTGTATATAAAATCTTTAAATTGTATGTTGGTCAGTTATTTTATCAAAAATATATTAAGGGATTATTCAAGTTGAGATCCTCAACGACTCTATGGTGATAGGGTGATAATCTGACAGTGATTTGAAGTACGGGTCTTGATGAGTATCTCGAATTGAATTAGTAAGATTGAGTTACATACAAAGCGTTAGGTTAGTTGATGCGATCCCTATCTAAAGCCCTTTGCTGTTTAAGTTAGTTTTGAATTCGAAATTATAGGGCACATAGAGTGCCATCTGGTAGTAATAAATGCATATCTGTCAAATGATCTCTGCATGTATTTATAAAGACTTATGTGTTAGAGATCGTACGGGCCACATGTCAGAAGATAGACATCGGATGGGCTTCGAATCAATGGCTGACAATTCGGGTCGTCAGGTCAAGTGCGCCTGACCTGCTAAAAAATATGTGGACCCCTAAAGTGTTCTGGTATTTTTCAGCCTTTAAAAGATATTTTGATCTTTTTAGACCTATTTAATATATTTTTCCTGTCAGAATGTGATTTTAATTCAGTTGTGTGAATCCTCAAAATTACTTCTGAAACTTGATTCTGGCGACTAGACATGACGGTGGAGGTGTTTGACAACCTGAGATGTAATCACTTGAGTTATTTAAATCAGATAATATACATTTTTGTAAAAATTAAAATTTACAGTATTTGAGCAACCACGATTTTACAAATCAATTATTTTATTATAAAAATTAAACAAATAAAATTTTATTATTAAAAAATTAGGCCAAACTCACCCTAAATATCTACATCGTATCATGGTCTTTTAAAAATTGTATTGGTATGCATTCATGATAATTATGTTGGATATTTTTGGGGCAAAAGTTATCTAATAACAATAAGCCCATTTATCTTTAAACTCAAATATTCACCCTGCTTTTGGGCGTTTGCAAACTCGGAAAATAATCACTTATCAGTTTATTGTTGAAAATAAATATAAAAGAATGTTTTATTCACAATTTTTATGTTGAACTGCTTAACTTAAACTGATTTAAGCCAAAAGTTATAAGCAACTCTCTGCCAATTTCTGTAGCTTATTAGTAAAATTATAAATATTAAATTGATTTCTAAAACCTCCAATTTTATTTTTTTTTAACTTTTATTTTCAAACATTCTCAACTTTAATTATGATTTAATATATAATTTTCTCAATAATTTATTCTCGATCACTACAAAAATAAAAATTATTGCAAACACCTCTTTTGTAACTACTAGACAAATGTTGATTGTGTCGTCACCGTCCCATTCAGATGTGGACTAGATTAAAATTGCTCTTTAAAATTAAATTTTGAGACCACTATTGTAATAAATTTATATCTAAAATCGATTCAATCTCATAATTTATATTCATCTCGATGACAAAAAAGGAATATGGCATCAATTTGATTGAGATGAGATTTTTTCAGTACGTGGGCGGACGTGAGATAAAAATATAATAATGATGTAACGTGTAAAAGGTGTTAGGTATAAAAGAAAATGTAATGATTAAAGGTAATGTGATATATATGTGTATATATTTTCAGGATAATTACATATACAATCTATGATCTTTTTACATAAATCACCCATATTTTTGTGTAATTACAGAGACCACCCTTAACAGTCAAAAAGTATGAGTAGTTTATGCAATGATGTTCACGTTTCTAGAGATGTATGTATAATTTTTTAAAAGATATGAGTGATTTGTGTATATAGATCATAAATCAGGGACTGCAGATGTAATTATTCCTATATCTTTTTTAAAATAGTGCGACGTCTTTGAGATAATTTGGATTCAGATGAAAAAATTAGTTCACAACCAAACACCGCCTAACTTGATCGAATGGACTGAGATGAAAGCCAAGCGCAGCCTTAGATTTCAACCCCAATGGGCCTTAGCTATCTTTTCCAACAAAGTCGTACTAACACAAATATTTTATGAAGTGCAAAATTTCATACATAATTAAAAGTAATCAATGATCTGTTGGCCCAGTAGTTAAAGTTGAGGTCCCGTGATTTTAGAGGTCATGGGTTCAAATTCCCATCAATACGTGGGATGATAGTTTACTATATAATAGAATTGTTTGAATACTGTTATAAGGGGTTGTTTAGATTTTATTTATGTAATATTATTAATCAATGTATAATTATTGTAATTGTTTTTTATTAGAGATTGATAATTGACATGAGTGATTGTAACCGATTTAGTTCAATTAGTAATATTTATCGCTTACACTTGAAAAAAAAAAAAAAAAGTAAAAGTAAAAGCACGACTTAGTACCATGTGCAAACATTAGGCTTAGGAGCACCCTAATGAGGTTCTTCACCAATTGGACCACTAAAGAAATAATTTTGATTAATTGCACATTCAGTCCTCCAAGTTCTCTTGAAAGCTTATTTCCATCCCACCAAAATTTCACTTTCGTCTTTTTAATCCAATTCTTACTTTAGTATTCCTTAGATGTGTCTTTTAGCTGTGTGGTTCATAATTTGGTCTCGATTATAAAAATAATAGCTCGCTAAGAGTTATTTCGCAATCATGATCAATTAGTATTTACCATGATTTTTTATCGACTGTGGTGATCAGTAGTGACAAAGGACCATATTTCTTCTAGTGAATGTTGTATCTCGTATATTTGCAGTAACTGCAATAATTTGGGAGGTACGTCCACTTCTGTACATTCAATGCAAATACACCGAATACAACATCGATATCATCAATTAAAAGAGGTAAAAAGGTGAACTAATAATACTAATTATTGCAACAAAGTAAATTTTAACCGTGAAAGGGGGATAATTATATTGACACCCCTTGATCTATGGTTTATTTATACCAATCATTCATGTCTTTTGCATAATTATATAAACCACACTGACAGTCAAAAAGTATGAATAGTTTGTATAATGATGTTGACGTTTTTGAAGATTGTATGTGTGATTGTCCAAAAAAAATAAAAGCAGTTTGTGTAAATAATGCTGACGTATCTTGTGGGTGTATGTGTAATCATCTAAATGACATCCTGATTTGTGTAAACCGACGATAAATCAGCGGTGAAAATGCAATTATGCCTTAAAAAAAAGGTAAATTTCTTTAAGAGGGCAATGCTCATTGACTTTCTTAATCTCGAGTTTTTCTATTTCTTTTTAATTTCTTAATTTTGTAGTAAATTCCAATGCAACGGGAATTTAGGAAATGTAGTCAAATTGGTTGACAAATTTTAGCGTTTCAAGGAGTTGAAAAAAGAGTAGAGGGCAAAAATGGAATAATATTTAACTTATTTTTCTCATTTTAAAAAATAAATAAAATGTCTAAGTGTAAAAATGCGTGCGTGTAAAAACTGTCGGCAGAGGGATGGGCAGTAATGGGTAATAAATAAATGAGATGTATACTCTATTCCTCCACCGTCGATCAAATTCAACCCACAAAAATTGTACCACATTTCCGCATTTACTCCGTTCGATCTTAATTACACTAGTGGGCCCACACGTAAATTAGCTGATTGTAAACGTGTATAAAAATATAAATAAATATGAATTATAAAATATAAAATGTTACGTGGTTCGATGAGTTTTCTTACATTTACGAATGCTACAGATCGATTTTTGTAGAAAGAATAGTTGGCATGTGTTAAAATAGAAGACAAGACTCCATATATATATATATATATATAAAATAGAAGACAAGACAACTTGTCGTCTGTATATGTCAGGAAATTTAATTAATATTGAGTCATATTTCATACACTGGTGTACTTACTTTCTCTAACTAGACGTGTGCTCGTGCCCGGACTCACACATACACATACACGTGCGTTTCCACATCTGGGGCATCTAATATAGTTCCATATTATTGTGAGTGTATATGCGTGCGTTCTTTTTCTTTTTGATGATTTAATTTTATTTTTCATATGTCCAAAAATGATCGGCACAACTCACAGCCCACATATGAAAGCCCAGCACAAGACTAAGAAACCCAATATGGCGTAAGATCCAAGAAGGGTCCTAAGCGTTCCCATACAACCTTAGCCCAAGAGGACAGGAGGCCCAATGCCAACCTGACGGACAAGAGGTCACAATGAATTACTCGGCAAGAGTGATGTGGGCGCACACGTGGAGTACAACAAGGACCTAACAATGCCTCGCACACGGCCAACTTCCCCCGAAGAAATCGGGATATGGCTGAACTCCTATATCACCTCGATCTCTCCCAGTTAGGCAGGACTCCCTCAAGATCCTCTAATCACCTCCCCGACTCCCTGGGGAACAAGACTCCTCCGTCACCGATAGACAAGACTATAGAGGCAAGTTTGCCCCCCTCAGTCAAGGGTAACGATTATTCTACTTTTCACAAGCACTCATTCACTCACCAACTCATATATCGATTTTCTCCACGTCATAACCTGTTATTTCATTATTATTTCCTTCTCGAATTTTATTATTCTAAAATTGTGTACTGACTTGAACCTCGAAGTACTAACATTTTTTTTACATATCTCCGTTTTAGACTTACAATAGAACTTAGGCCAAGAGATCTTGAGTCTACAAACTTCATCCTACGTGCGGCTTTTGCACGCATCAATTTTGATTTGATCTATATCATGCACAATTAAATATCTAACTCTGCAATCAAATTAAAAGGGTACTTGAGTGAATGACATTACAATTTTCTTTAATAAAATATATAGAACCGATAATTATGTTTACAACCTTAATCTATGATCTACTTACACAAATTACTGATATCTTTTGAATAATTACACAAATTGTCCATGACAATTAAAAACTAGGAGCAATTTATGTAATAATGTTGATATTTTTTGGGGATGTATGGATAATTCTCTAGAAAAGTAGAATGGCTTGTGTAAATGATGTTGTTAATTTTAATGGGTGTATGCATAATTTTTGAAAAGACAGGAATCTTTAGAGGGTATAAATATAATTATCCAAAAAACATATATACTTAGTATAAACAGACCATACGTTAAGATGTATAAATTTAATTATTCTTTATTTGAAAATAGAATTTATAAGATTTCAAAATAACACATCGCATACTATTTTTACAAAAAGTAAAGTCATACTGGGAAAAGTAATAATGGATATAGATAAATGATACAAGTCCGGATTTGAGTAAATTGGGCTACTCTTACGGAACTGTGACTTGGGTAGGTCAAGAACCCATTTTCAATGACATCAAGCCCACGGACTAGATCACGAATGCATCATTCACATCGACAAAAAAAATCAAACCCACAATCATCGGATTAAAATGACTTATCTTTTCCAATTGAGCCGGGTAGGTTTATTTTCTCCTTTTTTATTTTTTAATTTTAGCAAGTGTAAAAATATCAAATGGTGAGAATAAAGCCACGTCAATAACTAAAAATACATTATAACAACGTGATTTAATTCTTATTTTTCAGGGATAATCACATTTACACCCTCGATTTATCGTCTTTTTATACAAATCACTTCTACAATATTTATACATACACCCACCTGAAATACTAATATTATTTACACAAATCAAAATTACTTTTTAAAGAATTACACATACACTCCACAAAAACGCCAATTGCTTTACACAAAATACCCTTACTTTTTCATTAAGAGTAGTTTTTATAATTACGCAAAAGATATCAGTAGTTTCTGTAACATAACATCAGGGAATATAAATTTAATTATCTCTATTTATTTAATATTTTTCGCACTCAATACATAAATTTCACAAAAAATTATTCAGAAAAGATAAGTGTAGTAATTATGAGAAGAAAGAATGGGAAATAACACATAAAAGCTCCCAAAAAAAGAATCCAAATCAATGTATGTAATCAAAGTACAGGCCAGAGGTCCATAATAATCCTATGGGCTAGCATGCAGCCAATCTATTAATATATATGGGGGCTGGAAAATCAGAAATAAAATGCCCATAAATGGTAATTTAAAGCAGGAAATAGAGAAAAGCCCATCCCATAAAAAAGCTACCACTCAATTTCTGCAACGACCAAACACCACTTGCTCCACTCTGCAATCATAAATAATCATTGTTTGGTAAACAGTGATTATAAAATTTAAAAATAAGATATTAAAAAATTATAAAAGAAAAAAAGTTCTAACTTATTTTAATTTTTTTGACAAGTTCCTGCAATTTTATTCATATTAATTGCGAAATCACAGTTACTAGTATCTTATAAGTTTTGTAATATTATTTTATTCAAATATTTCAATAATTTATTTTAGAACGAGATCTGACATATTACAAAGTTTAAAATTTTTTTATAAAACAATATGAGCCAAATACACTCTTTGTTTTTGAGTAAATTACAACTACTTTCCCTGAGGTTTGATATAATTACAAACACCTCCTCATTGTTTGAAAAATTACAAATATCCCCTTCAAATTTGTAACATTCTAACAAATAATCAATTTCCATCCATTTTTATAGGTGAACTGACCAAAATACCCTTATTGAACTGAATTATTGTTAAATTTTTTTGATTTTTTTTGGGAATACAATGCGTATGGAGAGGTTTCTTAAATTTTTATACAGATGAGCAATAATGCAATTTGTCTCGGTTGATTTTTTTACAATTTTAACAAAAAATTCAAAAGCAAAATGATCAATTTAGGCCTTTGGTAAAAACTTACAAACCTCAGGGGAATATTTGTAATTTGCAAACGACGAGAGAGTATTTATAATTATGCAAATCTCGGGGGAGGTGGCTGTAATTTACCCCTTTTTTTTTAACCCATGTGATGTACCCAAACGCACTGAACTTGACACTAATCCCCACTCACGGCTTGTACATACTGGAATCAAGTAAGAAATTTTCCACTAGATAAATCGACTCCAACTTTAAATATGTAACTGGACCTTCGAAAAAATTATACTTTTAATCCCACATGATAAAGAATGTATGATTTTTGTCTCACGATTTACGAACTTAGCACATTTAACCGGCTAAAATCGTAACATTTGAAATAAAAAATACTATAATTTTTTATTCTATAAAATTAAATATGATAAGCTCGTAAATTATAGGACCAAAAGTGTAATCACATACAACCAAAAATAATTTTCACTTGGACCTTTACCTCATTTGTATTGGGGAAAATGTTTCGAGTACATTTCAGCCCAATGGAACGAGATCCAAAACAAAGAAACGCAGCCTAAAACCTAAATTCGTAGTACCCACCGACCTGTCAGAAAAATCACGTGATCTGCCCTTTCTCGATTAACTCAACTACCCCAATACATACATCCACGCCAAAAATTAAATTATTATATTTCAAACATAAAAAGATATATTAATTAATTAAACTTTTTTAATTTTATTCACAGATTATCTGGCCCAGCCCTCCTCTACATCCTATGTGATTGAACTCTCTGATGTCACGGGTCTAGGTGGACCCTGAACAGGCAAGAATAACTACGGCTGAGACGGTTCACAATTAGGTGCTCAAAGACTCATTTTCACTATAATGCGCCATTACGTGATTGCGCTTCCTAAATTCAGGTAGCTAGGCCTAGGCAGTACGTAAAATTGGATTGATGTATGATAAAGTGCAATGAACCTACGGCGCACGGTAGAGAGGTGGATTTCAATGTACAATATGAGAAATGCGTTGGTGCGATGAATGTTACGTACCTGATCAGTGGCTGATGGAGAAGGAGAAATAGCCTGGAAACTCGGCCCTGGAGCTCCAGTCGGGGGAGCCGGAGGGCTCAACAATGACGGAGATGGAGCTGGTGATGCCGGTGTGGACGGAGCTGGAGCGGGGGCGGAAGATGGGGGAGAAGCGAGCGGAGCTGGGGTAGGAGCTGCCGGTGGGGGAGGGGTAGGAGCTGGTGGAGGTACAGCAGGCGGAGGACTGGCGGGCGGCGGAGAGCTAACTGGAGGAGGAGTCGCAGCTGGTGGAGGTGAAGCAGGTGTGGCCACGGGAGGTGGAGGCGTCGGTGTAGGTGGAGCGGCAACTGGAGGGGGAGTTGTAACAGCCGGAGGCGGCGAGGAGACAACCGGTGGCGGAGATGACGTCGGAGGTGGTGTTGCTGCAGGTGGCGTGGGGGTGGTTGTAGGAGGCGAAGCTGCGGTGGTAGGGGGAGTGGCGATGGGGGTGGGCGGAGCAGGAGTTGAAGTGGGAGAGCTGGCCGGAGATTGTCCACCAACGCCGGCGACGATAATGCAGATCAAAGCTATGAATACTAGGCGTTCCCGAGCCATTACAAAGGAATTGGCTACACAATACTATCTTATGCACTTCCTTGGCTTAACCTGTGCGCCAAGAGAGAGAGAGAGTTAACGTGGGTGAAGGTTAAGACGGAGAGGTAGAGAGTAGAGACGAGAGTGTATATATATATAGGAGAGACATATGATTTTGTGTTAAAAAAGATGTAAAGGCTGAAAAAAGCAGTATACACGGTTGGCCGGCCAACAGTAACAAAGATAAAGCTGTTTCCAGTGCAATTTTGCGTAAGTTAATAAAGATTTTTTTTAAAAAAATGAAAAAATAAAATTTCACGTCTTAAATATTTCATAGTATCTATGTATTTAATAAATCTAATATGGGCAAAAAAATTGCTCATTTGAATATTGAACGAGGTATTTGGGCCCGATTTGGACAAGCCTGGAAGAGGGTACATATAAAAAAATACATTAGCACTTTAATGCTCAAATTAATAAATATGATGAAAATAATAATTTGAACTGCAAAAACGTAATATGAAATTCCAATTTAAATCAAGTGTGTGCTTTGAGTGATAGCAATTTTGGTACGTGTGTGTCAAGAATGCATTACCCTTTATCGAAAGTAGATAGCCGTTTTATAGTCCTCACCCCTTGTTGGCTGAGCGAGTCTGGTTCCGTTGGTACTCGGGAGAGCGGTTATTAGGAGATAGGATCCAGGGAAGTGAGGGAAACCCCCCAACTAGGGCTCCTATACGTTGAAGACTTATCCGTTGGGCCAATAGATCTCCTTCTTGAGATAAAGTTCTCGGATTTTCGAAGGGTGGTTGCAATCAAAAATCAACTGTTTTAGTAGACCCTTAGATGTCTTCCCTGGTGGGATGGCTGTCCTTTTTTTTGAGTTGTTCGATTGGAGTTTGGCCATGTGGAGTGAGAGCGTCTTGATGTCCAGGTGGCTCTCATGCCGTCATCCTTCCTAGGCCTTCTGTGAGCTTCCTTGGGCCTCCCCGAGCTACTTAACTTAACAGGCTCTCCTAGAATTTGAGCCTGAGGGTTTTTCCTTCTTGGGGTCGCGTGCAATCTTGGATCCTCCTTAGATTTTTTTCAAGTTGGGTTCCTTCTTAGGTCGTGAATATTATTGGGGCATCAAAAATTTTTAAATAAATTTGACCATTTTTTTTAATTTATGTTTAATTAAACCAAATCAAATAATTAAGTGATACTTGTAAATTCAATAATTTATCATTTCTTAAAAAATGTAAATATTAATTGTTCAAAAATTTACCTGGTTAATTTCGACCTTTTTTCTTATATATATATATATATATATTGTTAAACGATCACATCTTTAAAAATATTAAACTGTTATAAATGATTTGTAAATATATGGTAATAAAATTCGAACTCAATATATATCTATATTTATTTATTTATTATAATTACTTGTGAGACAGAATAATAAATATATGCAATTAATGAAGCAAACCCCCCACTTTTGGTGAAAATTGAAAAGGTATAAAGCATAGGCAACGAATGTGATGATGACTGATTATGAATACACCATCGTAAATGCGCCACAACACCAAATTGTATAAAAGTCGTCAAATGGCAGTCTCACACGTTTATAGCTGTTATTGGCCCAAAAGAAGCTTATGCTTAGACAACAATTTATCTTGTGGGCTGCATGAGATTGTGCTAATCATTCCTCAACAAACTAATCATATATATAATACTCTCATTTTCAAATCTCATTTGTCTCTCATTTTTCCTATTGATATAAATAAAATATTTCATTTCAATATTTTGCATTGTCAATTAAAAAGTAAAAAAAAAAAGCATAACATATAACGACAATATATAATGCCCATAAAAATGGAGTGACCGAAGAGATCCAAGCAATCCAAAAAGAAAAAAGAAATTGTGAAAGCCCAAATAAAGGCAACCCCAAGAAACCTTCAAGAACCCAAGGTGTCCTTAGGTGACCCAATTCGAGTAAAGGCCTAGGGTGCCATCAGAAAACTCAGTTCGAGTAGAGGCCCCAGGGAGTTAAGCAAGAAGTGCCCCGGGAAGTAAATTGGCTCAAGAAAAGGCAAGCGGCTCAGATTCAAGAAGGTCTCGCATGCTCACTGGGAAGCTTAAGCGCTTGAAATCCCTCAACCAAAGTAGAAACTCATATCACGTGCCGCCTATGGGTAGTCTAGGTGGCATCCACATAGGACATCTTAGAAAGCCTACAAAATTGGATAAGGACCAACCACTCTAGCGGGGACACTTGGCGCCTTCAACCAAAGTAACCTCCAAACCATAAAACCTTGGGATTTCTGCTGAGGGAAGGTATATACTCAACTATTTTGTCGAAAATTTGGAAAGACATCCTTATCTCCAGAAGACATCTCCATTTGCAGTAGGCTCCAATCGTCCTCGAGGATCATAATTCTTAACGCTATGAATTTACCCTCCACCGAATCCATGGGTGATTCGGTCTTATCCGACCACTGGGAGATGACCCCCCAGCTAATTTGGAGGGGATTCAGCCTTATCCAAATTCATTGGGGGTTTAGTCTTATCCAACCGAGAGATGGTTGCTATAAACTAAGAGCTTCCCAACTGAAAGAAGTCAATTTTAGTTGAAACAAAAAATTTAATTTCTTACTTGAAGTTCGACACTTTGTATATTGATTTCAATATGTCAATTGTACACAGAAAACAAGGGATTTCACTATCCATTTGACTCATTTGTACTCTCTTAATTTTTAGCATTTTATTTCATTAATTTCTATACCAACTGGACCAAGCATCATTTTTTGTTCGTATCAATATATAAAATTATACTTTTTTATTTGAAAATTTGAATTTTTGAAAATACTTTTGTGTTTTTATATGTAATAAATTTGTAGAGTTGTAATTATCGAGAATTGTGGTTAATATAAATTTACGACAAATAACGATAATAATTTAGTTTTGTGATATTATGAGAATTATAATTTTTGGAGATTCTGAATTCTAGTTGGTAACGTAATTGTACGAACATTGTGATTTTGGAAAAGTCGAGGTTCAATTTCTGTCGTGAATTATATAAGAAAAAGTAATTATTCTAAATTCAAGAAAGAAAAAAATTCTTAAAAATGAAATGTGGACCATAAGTCTGTGATAGCTTAATTGGCGTGGATTAAAAGGGAGGAGTTGTTTGGTATGGCCATCAATTCATGTGCCTAAAGTGGGAATGATATATGTGCATAGTAAAATAGCCACCAACTATACTCCTATTCTCATATAATAATAATAATAATAATAATAATAATAATGAAACACTATAGTCCTATCCCTTTCTCCTCTATTAATCTTTCTGAAAATTTAAATATTCTCTTGATTTTTCTTTTGATATAGATGTCAAAAAGCACGGATCCAAAGATTGGCTGGTGAGATTCAGTCCAAAAGGGGGATCAGGAGCATTGTCTCAGGACGAGGACCTCCAGGCCGAACTTAAAGCCCAGGGGCCATCATATAATCTACGCAGACGCGGGCTTAGGGGTGTAAATGAGTAGGGTACGATCCTACCCAGGCTCATAAATCAATTTAAAGACCGATACCGAAACCCAATGAATATAATTAGGCCCAAACCTAAACTCATTAAAAATATATAGATTAGGTTTGGGTAGGGTCTCTACCCATCAAGACCCAATTTGGACCAAAAAAAAAATCTATTTTTTTTTTAATTTAATTCGATTATTATTTATCAATCTATCTAAACTTAAGTAAACAAATCTAGAAAGCTTAAGATATGATAAAAAGTATTTATCATGTAATTCTAACCATATATATTTTTTAATAATAAATAATTGAATAATTAGTTATATAAATATATTAATTATGCTAGGTGTATTTTTCAACATCTTGATAGGCAATAATGTTTGATTGAAGTAAGGGTTAAATACAGTTACCACCGCTAAGGTATCCACCCTACATCAATTACCCCCCTAAAGTTTTAAAACCTTCAAAAAAACCCCTGACCTTCTAACACCTTTAATTTTGAAGTTCAAAAAGTCCATTTTACCCCTACTAAGAATTGATTTATGAAAAAAATTGAAGGAATTTTTAAAATGCCAAAATCACTCTTTTTTTAAGTTTTATCTAATTCTGTTTTTACTTGTTCATCGAACTCCTTTTATTTTATAATTCTAAAGTATTTGGAGCTCATTTTATTTTAGTTTCACTTATTTGTCAAACCAAGTTAAAAATAAATTTATACTTTCATATAATTACCACATTTATATAATTACCATATATATAAATATATATTATTGTATATTTTCTTATTAGCTCATGATAAACTCTTTCGGTTTTATTAATTGTATATTTTTTTAAAGTAAATATATATATATATATATATATGCAGGTATAAATTTATTTTTAATTTAGTTTGATAAACAAGGAAAACTAAAATAAAATGAGCTCCAAGTACTTTAGGATTACGAAAATAAAAAGAGCTACATGAACAAGTGAAACTAGAATTAGACAAAGTTTTAAAAAAGAGTGGTTTTGGTATTTTAAAAATTCCTTTAATTTTTTTTCAAAGGACAATTTTTAGTAAGGGTAAAATGGACTTTTTGAACTTAAAAATAAAAGGAGTTAGAAGGTTAGGGTTTTTTTTTTAAGGTTTTAATACTTTAGGGGGATAATTGATGTGGGTTGAATACTTCAGGGGTGGTAACTGTATTTAACTCTTGAAGTAATAAAATTGAAGCTCAAAACTTTATAGTATTAAATTCGATTGCTATTAAATATGTAAATTTAATATTTTCAAAAGATTATTAATTTTTACAATAAATGATATATTCTTTAAAAAACTCTATCGAAAAAGAGTTATTTGTGAATTGATTTCAGTAATATTGAATTTATTGATAAATTCTATGTAAAAAAAGAAATATTAAAAAATTAAAAACGTATTGATAAATCTAATGTATATAGTAAACGATAGTAAACTTTTGCTCATTCAAAACACAACTTTATAGTTTTTTATAATTATTTATTATAATATTCAAATATAAATAATTAATCTATTTTGTCTTATTTTGATAATTTTGATCTAAGTAAATTTGTGTTGAATATGTATTTATTATACTTTATCTTTTTTGCTTTAATCGAAAATTTATTTAGTGTTTTTTAATTATCTTGTCGTAAATAAAACTATCAAATATTATCCAACAATATTAAGAAAAAAACAAGGGAGAAAAGATTATCGGGTCTAGACCCAAACCCAAAACATTTGGTCCAAAACAATGGCATTTGGTCTATAGACCCATTGGGTCTTGATGGGGTTGGGTAGGGTATGAGTATTATTTAATAGTATGGATATCTGTTCAGCATGGGTCTAGGTAGGGTAAGACCCTACCCGTTGACAACCCTAAGCCGGCTTATACTCAAAGATATGAGGTGGACACCTGGTCTGCACCTGGGCACGAGAAGTTTGGAGGAGGGTGGTGATCTCTACCAAATCTACTGAAAATCTAGAACCCTTGAAGGGAGGAATTCATCTAACCGCCTCACTTAAGAAGAGGGATTTGTCTTAACTTAAAAAAACCTCCACCTGTGGGGAGTTATCCTCCGAAAAAGGTGGGATTCAATCGAGGAGAGAATGCAACCACCCCCTGAGTCCTTGGGAAGGAGGACTCCTCCATGGGGTACAGAAATCATCTGTAAGTAGGTTCTTCCTACATTCAGGGAGGTAACGTCTCATGACTACTTGCACACATAAGAATCTTATCACCCTAAGCATAATCGTTCCAACCTTCTCACATACACTTTTTATTTACATTTATGATTTATCGAATTTACGATTGTTTGCTAATTTGAGCGTCGGAATTCTAACGCATTTTTTACATGTCCCCTATTCAAAATTCATAGGATTCTAGATCTAAATGTCTCAGGACTACGCATCAAATATCATTTATGTTATTTAATTCTGTGATAAATAAATTAAAAAAATGATAGTAATATAATTATCATGCACTCCTTGATTTTTGCATTCAACAACAAAATATTAAAGTCATCAGACATGTAAACAATCAACACAAATACTAGTCTCATTAATGTAGTACCACTAAAGATTGATTATACTTCATAATAATTGATGGAGATACTTCAAATTAAAATCTACTTATCATAAACACACCGAGGGATTTGATGTTATATCATGAATTATTGATTTGTAAACTATATCAACATGTAATTTCGTAATATCATATAAATTAATTTGAATAAGACCAAATAAATAATATAATTATATTATTTTTTTCTAAATTTTTTGACCGTACGACAAAAGCATTACTAGACTAATGAATGAGTGCCAAGTATGAAGTGGGAGTACAAAATTCAAGTTGAAGGTTGTTTTCTTTAATTGTCACAAATAATGATATTCACCACGTGGTAATGAATATATTTAATTGCAAATTTTTAATATTTAATTTAATTATTATTTAATTTAATTTATTTATTAACTTCCCACATTTCCACTTTTCTTTGAAACCCCAAACCACTCTTCTAAACCATCAAATTATTCATATTTTTCAACTTCCTACTAATTCTTTATATCTTCTCTTTTTAAATATATTTTTAATTTTAATAAAATATATTTTTAAAAATATAAATTAATTTTTAAAACTTTTATTTAATTATGCACACTCATTGGAGTGTGCCACACACACTAATTATATATTAGGGGAGAATACTGTTTTGGTGTCTTCTTTTTTTTGGTCTGTATTTAATTTTTTTACCCACTAACTTCCATACTATGATGCATAGATACGGACACGACGACACGGACACGATACGACACGGACACGGCTACATGAAAAATTTCAAATAACTAAGACACGACATGGCACTGACACGGCTAAATATAATATAATATATATATATAATATTCTAAAATTTGTCATAAAATTAAAATGTAAAATATGAAATATATCAAAATAAAACATAAAATAAGCACATCTTATGTCCAAATTTTTAACCAAAATATATGATTTTAAAAATATACATAATAAGTTTATTTGAAAAAGTACGATTGAAAGCCAATAATAATCCAAATTAGTTAAATTATAATGACTATCTCTCAATTTTTTAGTAATTTCATTCCAAAAATTTTAGTTTGAGATAAGTGAATTATTTTTCCTCTTTTTTATTTTGTCTAAAACTCTTTTTTTTTAAAAAAAAAGTACAAAACTTTTTAAAATTATAAAAAAAATTATAAACGTGTCAAAAACGTGTCGGACACTCCTTCAAAACATGTCGGACATGCCAACAGGCGTGTCCGACACTGTGTCCTTTTTTTTCTTTTTTTTTTTTAATTTTCGGACACGCCTATGCCGTGTCCGACACGTGTCTGAAGTGTGTCCGAGCCGTGTCCGTGTCCGACACGTATCCGACACTGCATCAAGTAATTTTTTTGAGTGTCCGTGCATTATAGCTTCCATATTTCCCCCACTATCCACAAGTGGTAAAAACTATAATTTTTAAATAGTTATTTATCTTTAGTTAACATTTTTTCACTTTTTCCTACTATAAATATTCTTTTAAAATTATTTACTTTTTATCACAAGCATTTTCTGTTAAGGGAAGAAATATAACCAAAACTATACGAGTAGCTTCTTCGAGGATAAAAATATGAGTTCCCCCTAAAAAATACGAGTTCTCTCTCTCCCTCGAAATGAAAGAAATACATACGAGCTCCTCCCGAAAGAGGATTGAACCTCACATCAAATCCTCCCCATACGAGTACAAGGAGTACGAGGCCCCTCATACGAGGTTTGCCAAAAATCAAATTTGAAAAAGATCTCTTAAAAGATATTCTTACGAGTCTCCTCCAAAAAAATCTCCTATAAATAGGCACCCAAGCAACGGATGAAAAGGAGGAGAATGAACTCTGTTCTTGCTCTCTTTATTTTATCACTCTTGGTATCTTCATGTAGTTCTTATTCTCATTTTATTGGGAATTTCAAGATCTTATCCACATCATTTTCATATTATCAGTTTTCCTAATTTAAAAACTTTTAGTAAGTGATATTTAATTATTTATATTTTCTAATTTTTATATGCACATGCATCGAATGTGCCACATGCAACAAGTTTCAAATTAATAATTTTACAAATGTGATAAATTGACAAGTAAACCTCGTCGACACCACCAATTATTATAATGTAGTGATTAAGATCGAATGTTGCCATGCCCATAATATAGGTTTGAGTCATTGCCAATATGTGTTGATGGGCTAAATGTACGTTCTTATGTTGATTTTCACATGATTAGACCTTGGTTATTGGTGACAATAAATCAGTTATACAGATCAAAACTGGCACACATGGGGCAAACACAATCCTCTAATGTCATTCCTACTTTCTCATTTTTGTAACGAAAAAAAAAAGAAAACCCTCATCGACATATTTATTAGACGAGGACATAACAATTAATTTTACTTTCACTCAGAATATGATTTTTTGTAGACATTAAATTACGTGTATAGCTATTTTTATATAAAATAATTAATTTGTATCTATACATCTATAATAAAAAAATATAATGATGTTATGTGAATTGTGAAATATATTTTTTTGAATTATTTTCTTTATTATCTTAATTAATATTCATTATTCCGGAATCCGGATATGGACACATGGTCCAGAAAAACTTTTGACCCGGCCCGGAATATGACAGATTTGGCAGGTTCGGGTCTTCTGGTTTTCAGACATACCTCGAAGAAATCCTTTTGCCACTCTTTTTCTAAGTCTTATCTTCTCCCTCTTCACATTCCACTTCAACTACTGTAACCTATACATACAACCTATACGTATACTGCTACGCGATGGCTTTGTCTTTGGGCGTCTGTTCGAGTCTCTTTGCCGGCGGAGCGGTGTCGTTCCCGAAGTCGTCGTCTTCTGTCCCCGTCAAGCTTCTTCCAGGTAATATGCGCCCTGTGCGCACGGTGACCATCACGGCGGCGGTTTCGAAGCCGGCTACGGAGACGAACAAGCGGGAGCCGAGGGGAATAATGAAGCCGCGCAGAGTGTCGCCGGAAATGCAGGCGTTCCTCGGCGGCGTGTCTGAGATTCCCCGTACTCAAGCGCTCAAGGAGATTTGGGCTTACATCAAACAACACAATCTTCAGGTATATGGGGAAACCCTAGTTTTTTCGCAGTTGCGCAACTATGGATTTCTCTTTGTATGTGAAACATTTGACCTAGACGTATTTATTTTCTCTTAATTTCTTATGGTTAATGAATTTAATTGAGGAGTTAATTGTCTTCGGAATTGGTGAATGTATTGTTTAACTATGATGTTAAAGAGTGAACTATTGGGTTCTGGTTGCTATGTAGCTTCTTGTCATTTCTGTTTATAAAGGAGGTGTTTATCTGTTGATTTTACAGAACTGCATTTCTTAATCTTGAGATTTTGGTTTTGATTAGGGTTCTTTAGTTCTTTAATGGATAGCTAATATTATTTGCTTACATACAACTTTTGGGGTATATTTGTGCACTGAAGTCTGGAGTTTGAAGTTTGTGTTTGATGGTTTCTAAATTTACTTCGTCAGCTATGATGCGCCATTTTCAGTGAATCGGATATCTGTTTTATTTTGAGAGAGATATAGTGGTTCTGGTACCAGTAGGCTAGGTATCGGAAGAAGCTCTGTTAAGGGTTCATATTGTTGCGAGGTGTGCCCGTTATTAAATGAAATGTTCGGCTGAACTTGCTGAGGATAACTTTTGACGTCAACATTCTTTCAATTGCAGACCTGTTTTAATGGTTGGTTGCATGTCCATTCATCAACAGATTAACTAGCTGATATTGAGGAACAATCCATGCTTAATTTTGTAAACCTTAGTAGCAGATTTGCATGTAGTTGTGTCAGAGATGAAATATAATGCAGGAAGGAGGAGATAATTAACTTCCTCTACATTATATGGTCGAAGAACAGTTCACAGATCTATGGAGCTTCATATTATTTGTCAATGTTACCTTTGAATCATTTGTGTTTGAATTACCAAAAAAAGAAGAACCATTTGTGTTTGCGGTTTTTCCAGACAAGTTTGGTCATAGGAAAGCATGGATTTTCCATAAATCATACAGCCATCTTTTCATGTTTTCTGATTTAGTTTTTGTACTTATTTCTGAATTAAGTGCCAAACTGACTTTTAAAATATTTGGTTTTATCAAACATTTGTGTACGCGCATTTCACGATAAATTGGATGAGAAAGAATTAGTGTAGTATCATACTCCTCCAATTGAAGACTGCACATGAAACCTTTATGTACCAGCCGATTGTTGGTGATTTACTGCATTGCTGATGTTCTCATACATGTTTTGCATGGAAGTTCTCTTACATTGCATTTGGTTGAAATATTCCTGTTTTTGTCCCGGGGTTTATCTAGTGAAGTTTCCATCACGGAAATTGAAGGGCACAAACCAATCATGTCCATAGTTATTGCACCCTGTATTATGCTCATTTCTGATTTTCCCCATCAAGGCCAATTTAGCGATGTTCTATGTTTTACTTACTGCTTACTCTTCATTTCAGGATCCTGCAGACAAAAAGGTCATCATCTGTGATGAGCAACTGAAGAAAATTTTAGGAGGAAGGGATCGTGTCGGCTTCCTTGAGATTGCTGGGTTGCTTAATCCACACTTTCTGAAGTAAGAAACTGGGTGCCTAAGAGGACTACGGCCGTCTGCATCTTCAAAGGAAAGCACTCTTTTTGTAAATTAAGTTTATGTTGGTAGTCTTTAGGAAACACTAGCAGACCACCTTTGCTTTCGTTTCCAGATGAGATTTGGAGCTCATCCACAAGAGGGATCACTCATGAATGAGTAATTTTGCCTTTTGGATCCACTTGTACGACTTGAATTGCAACGTCGACATTCTTAATCTATCTCAAATCGATCATTTGGCGTTCTTAGATTCGACTTGCTATTGCCTGTTGTGAAGATCTGCAGGTGTAGGCGCAGGCCGGGCCGAAAATTATGGTAATTTTCTGGTGATGTAGTCAGCATTTGTATACGAAAGAATCCTCTGACGATGAATTCTAGTGCCTATAAGCTTAACCTTGTGTTTCAACTGGGTTCATTGTTTGTTCAGCATGATTTTGCCAGGTATTTAACATTGCTGAAAAATGTGAATGCTTTTCCTAAATTGAGAAACTTTTCGGTTTATGCTATGCTCTAATTATAAATATTCTCACGTCGTGTGAAAAATTATAAATATTTTTTTAAAATTAACGATTATCTAACAAATATCTCACTACAAATTTCACGAAAGTCTGTTGTAATTTATCTTAATAATTATCGAGATGGCTGCTTGATAATTTCTTTTTCGTGATTTGTTCTCCAAGGATACGTCTTCTTGACAATGTCCGATGCATGTCGGACAAAAAAAAATAGAAAAATAGAAAAATAGAATTGTAGACGTGATTCACGTGGATATTGAGATATGATTGATGTCGGGATCACCTTTTCCCTGATCAATTTGGTTCAGTCATCCAATTACTTAAATATCCTATCACAAGAATCTCACTATGCAGTAGTATTTTTATTTATACAAAAAAAAATATTTCTTTTTTACTCATGTTGATAATGTGTAACTTATAGAAAAAGAAATGAAATTAAATAAATGACAATGAAGATTGAAGGGAGTCGCTTAATGAAGCAATACGTATAAACAAAACACACCAAAACCCTGTAAAGCTGAAAAATGAGCTGGTGGTGGGCTGGAGCTATCGGCGCTGCAAAGGTTAGTCCTCCATCATCACTCTCTCTTCTTATGATTATCTTCAAACATTGGTTCATTGTGATTGACAGTTTTTGAATTTGATCCGTATTAATTGATCGAAACAGAAAAAATCCGAAGAAGATGAGACCGCCGTAAGTTACCAGAGCGTAGCCTTGATAATCGGAGTAACTGGAATTGTTGGGAGCAGCCTGGCGGAGATCCTGCCCCTCGCCGACACTCCCGGCGGCCGATGGAAGGTCTACGGCGTCGCGCGTCGCTCCCGCCCCAACTGGAACGAGGAGAATCGGGTAAACTACATCCGCTGCGACATATCCGACCCGGAGGACGCCCGGGCTAAGCTCTCAACTCTCACTGATGTCACCCACCTGTTTTACGTCACCTGGGCCAACAAACCTACCGAATCGGAGAATTGCGAAGTCAATGGCAAAATGCTTAAAAATGTTCTTGATGTAGTAATCCCTAATTGCCCCAATTTAAAGCATATTTGTTTGCAGACTGGGAGGAAGCATTACATCGGGCCATTTGAGTCGTATGGAAAGATAGAAACGCATGATCCTCCATATACAGAAGACTTGCCCCGTTTGAATTACATGAATTTTTACTACACTCTTGAGGATATCTTGTTTGAGGAGGTGAAGAAGAAGGAGGGTTTGACCTGGTCCGTGCACCGTCCCGGAACATATTCGGGTTCTCGCCGTATAGTATGATGAATTTGATGGTGACCCTTTGCGTCTACGCTGCAATTTGTAAGCATGAGGGGAAGGTTTTGAGGTTTCCGGGGTGTAAGGCAGCGTGGGATGGTTACTCGGATTGCTCTGATGCTGATCTGATCGCTGAGCATCAGATATGGGCTGCAGTTGATCCGTTTGCAAAGAACGAGGCGTTCAATGTGAGCAACGGTGATGTGTTTAAATGGAAGCATTTCTGGAAGGTGTTGGCCGAGCAGTTTGGTGTGGAGTGTGGGAAGTATGAGGAGGGGGAGACACTGACATTGCAGGAGCTGATGAAGGATAAAGGCCCTGTTTGGGATGAAATTGTGAAGAAGAATGAGTTGATGCCGAGTAAGTTGGAGGATGTCGGGATTTGGTGGTTTGGCGATGTTATTCTTGGGAACGAGTGTTTCTTGGACACTATGAACAAGAGCAAGGAACATGGGTTTCTAGGATTTAGGAACTCCAAGAATTCGTTTGTTTCTTGGATCGATAAGGCGAAAGCTTACAAGATCGTTCCTTAATTTGCCCAGTCAGTTCATATCCTAGGTGATCTCTTGCTGCAGCAGTATAAATCTTTGGTTAGTTTTTTTTATCACTATTTGTGCTGTTCTTGGCAATGTGGTAGTGTTTCAAGCATCTGCACTTTATTGAATAATCTTGGTCTAAGAAGAAGTTCGCAAAACATGATGTTTCTGTTTGATGTGGCCTGTGTAATAAGTGATGACAGTGAATTCTTTAGCTAATAATGTAATTGAGATAGAGATCATTAATGGAAGCAAGCTTTTATACTTATATGGGATTGGACGAAGTGTGTTTTGCTGCTTTCTCTCTGTTCCTTCAAGTCAAGAGAATGATGAAGACAGTAAAGAAGCTGAAGATTCATAAAAGACTAAAACTCAAACTGAAAAACAATTGAGACAAGTTATGACATATAAAAACTGCAATTCTTGGCATATTTGTTGCAGCCCTTCTTGGGAGATATCATAGCTTGGCCAGCAGCAAGGCCAATTCCTCGTCAGAAACCTTAACGTCGATGCATGTCCCAGTCGAGGCAGCGAGTCTTGCTGCTAGTTGATGCTTACACTGAAATCCGAAGGAGGTAATAAGATTGCAGGGATACAGAGTGTAATTTTTCAGAATTACAGTCTCTACTATGTATTTCCAACGAGAATATGTATAAACAAAATGTTTTCACTCGAATTAATATTTTTAAAATTGAAAATTGAAAATGAAAACACAAACAAACAGGCCCTAAAATCTCACACATAGCTGCTCCCCTTTGTTGACAATGTCATAGAAGAATGAATAACAGGCACAATAGTGTTCCGCAAAGCACATATATTCCTCCTTCCTCCGTGATTCTCCTACCACCTGAACAAACACATACTTCTCAAAAATTCCAAACCTCAATTTCATATTCGGGTTAAATGCAATTTAACCCCGATAATATGGGTAATAAGCATAAACCTCCTTGTAAAAAAGAAATAACAAATTGCCCTCAGTATTTTTTAAAATAAAACAAATTACTCCCGTTACCAAAGGGCGGAGAACACAGCTCATCATTTGCTACTTTTTTTGTTTAACGTGAATTTTATTACTCATTTACCATATAATAGATGAATTGCATTTAGGGTAAATTGCAGTCACAACCCCTTGAGGTTTGGCCCAGTTTCACAAACACTTCCTGTCTTTTATGAAATTACGGCTACAATTCCTGAGATTTTAATTATAGTACAACTATACCTTTTGTTAAAGGCAAAACTTACACTAATAACCCATTGAAAAAATATTACACTAACAACGTCGTGGGTTGTGAATGGATGTAATTTACCCTTTCATTTATCCCATTTAAGATACTTATAATCTTTTTCCATTTCAAGAACAAAGGTAGAAATGACAACCGATACCCAAGAACTCCAAAGAAAAAAAAAAAAAAACCTGAAAAACTGAACGACCACTGGAGTGTCCAGAAATCCTCCTCACACCGCCTTGATCAACAATCCTCGTCGCTCTCTCGAAATTCTTCCCAAATATAAAATTCAGTCTGCAGCATTATTACACATTTATAAACCTCAAAATTCCGAAACAAGAAATCGTACCCACAAACAATCAGCAAGAGACACTCACATGAAGAGCTGATCATCGGTCACTGTCGGAGCGCAGGTCGTATTTTTCATCGAAATATTTGGACAAAATATGTAAGAACTTGTTGGTACAAGAACGAGGGAGATTAAGCTTAAAATTTGAAGAAAGAGAACCCAAATTGAAATGGAAATAGGACCTGAATGAGTGGATTCGATTGCTTGCCAAACTGATTCTGCTACCGCAGTAGAAGTGCTCATCCTAAACCCAGTTCGTTTTCGCGACGAAAATGTCGGAACGCTTCACTGAAAAGGAAAGAATGGAGGAGAAACGAGGTTGGGTTCGTAATTCAGTGTTTGTTATGTGATTTGGGGGTTAAAACAAGATAAACAAAAAGTATTGGGGGTAAATAATAAACGGGGAAAATGCAAGCAACCCCGGTGATATTGCAAATGTGTGAATTATTCCCATTTGAAAAATAAAATAGCAATTTACCTTCTTGTATTTTTTAACATGAGGCAATTTATCTTCCTGTGTTTTTTAAAATGGAGTAATTTCTTTCCTTAGACAGAGAGATAAATTACTATTTTTTTTTATAAGGAAGTATTTACTCATTTGCAATATCAGATAAAGGTAAATTGCAAAATTTAATAATAAACTTCTGTGGATAGAAATACATAAACAAAAGGGGATAATTATATAGATCTCCCCTTAAGTTTGATGTAATTACACGTAAACCACATAAGGTTTGAAAATTTTCATCTAATACCCTTAATGCTTATTTTCGTCTAACAAATAGATTCATCTTCAAAATTCACTGAATTTATTGATATAAAGGTAGTATGGTTAGAAAAAGATTTGTTTAACCTGCAATAAATTAGCAAGAAGTCAATTTGTGGTAAATATGATTTTTCTTTCAATTTCTTTGTTAATATCAACAAATTCGGTGAACTTTGACTGACAGAGGGATTTATTTGTTACACGAACACAAACATTAGGAGTATTAGATGTAATTTTTTAAATCACGGAAGGTCTATGTATAATAACCCCCAGGGGAGGCGGTATAATTATCCCAAAAAAATATTAGCAATAAAATATTAAGTGATGATACTAATATTATCACTAATAATTATATGATGCGTACCCGGGTCTAATAATATTGCAAAAATTGAAAAATTTTCAAGAAAATCCTATAATTTGGGGGGACTAACCTATAAAGAAGGGTTAACACTCTGATGCTTAAATCAATAATATTCTAAAATGAAAGAAAACTTAAAAATGAGTAAGAATAATGGTGCTATATGAGTGTGTAATATGATAATTCGTGTAAAGTGTGAAAATAAACTCAAAATAGCTGCATTGAGAGCAATTGATAGTAGAAGTATGGGAGTGATGTTAGTTGACAAATGATTGCACAAATGGTCATTTTATAAGTGATTGGAGCCAGAACAGAGATATCCGTTTGGGACTTTGGTCAATATTGATGAAGATATGACCTATTGATTAAGTCTTGTCATGTCTGCCTAAAAATTTGATATTTATAGCTTACTAGCTCGATCATCATCAATTTACTAAGAGCCAGTTGGAGATATTTTAGCATAATGTGTCCCTATGTGTTGGAAAATTGTATAAAATGTCTACCTAGCTGTATGATGACGTGTCCGACTGAAATGAGCTTGTTTCTTCGATCTACCAATTTATCTTTCTTGTTGGTAGGCCAGCTGATGTGCAACCAACTGGGCTGATGCGTGTTGTCCATGGGCTTAGCTCATGAAATATTTAGGGAGCATCAATATGTATAAAGCAAGAGGAATTTTCTATTATGTCACTATAATGATATTCATAATTTTGATAGTTAAAGTAGTTAAGTAAATGTTGTTTTTAGATATAATTTGTGACGAAAAAATTGTACATAAAATCATCAATGTAAATAATTAATGATACATGTATAGCAATAATGTAGTAACAATAAATATAATTGACATTATATTTATGTTATAGCTGTAGTATATCACTAATTATTTATATTGATAACTTAAACGTATAATTTTTCTGTGACGATTATATTATCGTGCTTAACTTAACTTTTGGTACTCCAGATTGCAATCTCTAGATAATCAATTTAATATTTTTAAGCTATCAATAAATATATAAGTAAATGATTTAATCTTTTAGTTTCCTTAATATGTTCATCTATTACTTCTTTCTAATTTGGAGTAATTAATAATTAGGTTGATAAAAATCAAATTATTTTAGTTTGACTTGGTTAAAATTTGTTAAAGTTAATTCGACGAAAATTCAAATAATATATGTATTCGACTCGAATTTGATTTTTTAACACCTTTATTTATTTTCTCAAACTACGAAAATATATAACTCGTTAGGCATGGGCTTTTGAATCGGGGGAAATTACTAAAATAAAAAAAAAGAATTACCGAAATAATGTTATTTCAGAAGGTTAAATTTTTAGATAAAACAAAAACACAGTCCTTTGTTTGATTTTATTTTCTGTATGTCTCTGACACACTGAGAAAACAAAACCAAATATAATATTATCAAAAATACCTTTATTAGGTGTTTCGGCCCATTCTCCCATATATATACATTTACTTACAAATAAAAAAATATTATTATATATATACATTTATAAAAATATATAAAAGAGATATGATTTGATAATGAATAGTATTTTTTGTCTCCTAATATACAACATAATACATACATAAAAAAAAATAAATATTACTATACACATATATAAAAATAGGGTAAAATTTATTTTGACACCCGAGTTTTGTTATTAATGTCATTTTGATACTTGAGTAATTACAAATGGCTCAATTAGTATCCGAGTATGATATTAATATTACTTTGGTACACGAGTAATTACAAATGACTTAATTAGTACCCGAATTTCACCATTAATATCATTTTGATACCCAATTGATGTTTTTTATTTATTTTATTTATTATTATTTTTATATAATGATCATTTTACCCTTAGATAATAAATAAAAAAAATAAATGTATTAAAAAAATATGAACAAAATTTAATCGATATATTTTCTGACTTTCATGTTTTATATTTGAGTATTATAATTTATAATAATATTTCATTAATTTTTTCTACTCACTTATTTATCAATATTATAAAATAAGTCAAAATGCATTGCAACCATATAAAAGTTAAATTTGTATTCTAAATTTTGAAAATTTATAAACTAAAATTGAAATTTTTGACTCTATATCTAAGTTTTGCAATCAAATTTTAATATCTCGATGAAATGAAAAAAATACCTTTGACGATGAAAACTTTGATTCCCCGTGATTTGACTATTAACATAAGTTAATTGATAATAATATTTTTAATATATATATTGAGAGATAATGATAGTAGATAGTATTAATTAAAATTAAAATATAATAATTTTGATAACCAAATATGGGTCATAATAAAAATTTATCAATAGAAATTTATGAAAAATTTTCTTTGTTATATTACTAAGGGTAAATGTGCATTATATAAAAATATAATAGAAAAAATAAATAAAAAATATGAAGTGGGTACCAAAGTGATATTAATGGTGAAATTCAGGTACTAATTAAGTCATTTGCAATTACTCATGTCCCAAAATGACATTAGTTGTGAAACTCAGGTACTAATTGAATCATTTGTAATTACTCATGTACCAAAGTAGCATTATTGACAAAACTCAGGTACCAAAATAAATTTTTACTCTATAAAAATATATAAAAGAGATAATGATTTGATAATGAATAGTATTTTTTGTCTCTCAATATATAACACAATACATACAATATATTTTTTACATTATTTAAAATTAGCTCAAAAAATAAACACAAACATACACCATTTTCTAACTCACTTATTTATTTTTATTTTTTTCGCTCTATATGCACAATCAAAACAAAACAAACTAAAATTAAAATTAAACTGTGCGGTTCTCAGAGAATCTGGGAACTGTGCGGGGATGGGACAGTTCATGCTAAAAAAGCATGCATTGTCCCACGGGGTTATTTATTAAAATATTGTAAAATAAAAAATAAATAAATGCAAATCTACACCATTTCAATAATAAATGGGGTAGACCTGCATTTATTTATTTTTTACAATATTCTAATAAATCAGTATAGGAAAAATCATGCTTGCAGTCAATGCTTTTAGCATGTATCATGCATATTTATATTATGATATTAATATTTTTTTAAATAATTTTTTAAAACAACACTATAGCTTGGAATTACGCACCATGCAATATTATAATATGAAGCATTGTAATTTAGAAAAATATTAAAATTTGATAGTCGATACTAAATATTCTTTTTCAAAGTTGAGAATTGAGAAGCAGTCACTTCTTTGTTAGTCGGTACTAAAAACTCATTTTTTGCAAAGTCTTTTCAGTAAGTGAGAAGCAATCACTTTTCCTTGTCGAGAATTGGTTTTTATTCAAATTCTGAAAAGAAAAGTACGTAGTTTTAAGACATAAGATTTACATGTTTCAGAAAATTCTCCTATACGTCCATAGTTGCTCAAAATCGATTTTTACTCTAGTTGTTTTGAGTAAAATATAATAAAAGATCGTTAGGAGTAATTTTTTTCAAAAAAAAAAATTCTTATTTGAACATTTCTTAAATAAATTTCCATTGCAAAAGTACTCCCAAACATGCACTACCAAAAAAAAAAAAAAAGGCAAAATTTGAGCAGTGAAAAGGGCAGACAATTATTTATTAATAATTATTCGTATTACATAGGAGGGTTACACATTTATATATATATATATATATGATAAATTTGATGCTGCCTATATGAATTTAAACTGCCATAAACTGTTAAATTAACACATAGTTATGATAATATGTGTGATTTAACAACTAACATGAGTACAAATTCACATCGACGGCATCATCGAACCCGTGATTAGCCCAATTTCAATTAGGGTATTAATTGATGGTGTGGATGCAATTATGATGAGGGTCTGGCTTTTCGTGATCAACCCCGTCAATGCTCCTCAACCAGAACGTACAATCAAACGAAGCTGCGTCGTTTGGGATATCCTCCATCACCCATTCTTGTCCTTTCGGAAAATATATCCCCGTCCGCGGGTGGGGCATCCAGCAACTCCCCGTATCCTCCCGTCGCCGCTCCTCCACCTCCTCCTCCTCCACCGCCGGCCCCTCCACGACTTTGTTGCTACTCTTAATTATACGATGATTTTGTGCCACCGACGTCCTGCTCATGCAACGTCCAACTCCTACTCCCTGTCTGCATGTGACAAATACGTACCATACTCTCTGAAATTAGGTTTAAATATACTCTCAAAGAGCTGGCGAATCTCTTAATTCGTTTTTTTTTCTCATACACCATCAATACTAATACTTGGTTTGGGTCGACAGTTTTTGATAAGTGGATTAGATAAAGGAAAAAAGAATAAAAGAAATAAGAGAACGATGAGAAATAAAAAGCAAAGAATTGAACCCTTGTTTGATTTTGTTTTCATTCTCAATTTTCATAATATATAGTGTTAGTACGTATTAACTTTTACCATCGTTCTCGTCTCAATCGTTATTCTTTTACATATGTAATTGCTTTTTTTCCAATCAGTAAATTTAATAAACTAATCATATATTATTTTCATAATCGAAATTCACGAGATAATTTCTCCAATATTAAAAAAAAAAAAAAAAAGAAGAGAGAGAGAGAGAGAGAGAGAGAGAGAGAGAGAGAGAGAGAGAGAGAGAGAAGCATACGTACACTGAGAAAGGCCCCCTGAAGAACAACGCGATGGTGTAATTCTTGATTCCAGCTCTGGCCATATACCTCTCGATCACTACTGCTCTCTTAACTCAAATTATATGTACATACACACATATATATATATATATATATGTGTGTGTGTAAGTGGCTAAATAAAGCATGTTAATAACTAAAAGGAATAATTACGTCAACAACAAAAAATAAGGATAATTTTTGTAACGATGCTTATGTTTTTTTGGGTGCAAGTATAATTTTTTAAAAAACAACAGTACTTTATGTAAATGATGTTTGCGTTCTAATCGTTGTATATATGTATAATTATTCAAGAGATAGAAGTAAGTAAGACCATAAATCACCGTGTAAATGTAATTATCCCCTTTGGGAAATGATAGTAGAATAAATTCTGATGTTATCTGCTGGTGAAGGTACGATTTTGAATGGGACATCGTCAGGAAAGGCATCATAAAGAAAAAAAGGGTGTGAAAATGGAAGAATTGAAGCACTTTTTGCTTTGAATAAGGTTGTCCGATGGGGTAATGTGTGGTGATGAACTCCTCATTCATGGATTCCTTTGGAGAGGCTAAGGAGGTGCCTTAGTACCATAATTCATGTACTTTTTTCTTGTACCATTCTTCTTTTCAATCTTTCACAATACATATATTCTTTCATGCAACATCTAAATCTTCCAATATTGACTTCATAGTCGACAAGTGTCATCGCTCGACTTAGAACAATGGACATGTTTGGATCAACTTATAAGTTTTTTGAAATACTAACGTAAGATGTTTAGGAGCTAGTAAAATTTTGCGAATTATTTAGTAAAGATTTTAGGGGCAAAGAAAAGAGCTTATAAAATAAAAACATTATAAGATGTATAAGTTATTTTTAAAAGGGGATTTAAATGGAAACTACAAAAAAATTTGAATAAAATTCAACTTCTATATTAGGCGTGTGAGGAAGTTTGCACGCTAGTCCAGATCGGAGATCTAGAGCGCACACCAAGTAGTTCAAAGTGGGTTTTTTGAGGCTTGAGAAGACAGAAACTCGTTAGGCTCGTTGGGTAGTTCTCAACAAAGACCCTCCAATGTTTAAGTCAATCCAAAAGATCGGAAAGGAACCTTGTAAGCTAGTTTGAAAACAATATTGTTACCCGAAATAGTTGTGGTTTTTATAGGGCTAAATGTCATACTTGTATGAGTCTATGTGTCATCATCCTGAGCTCCTAAGTACAGAGTTGTCGAATGGCCTTAACTCCGGGTCCCATGTCTGTTGAGTCGGGTAGCAACTCGACTTTAAGTGGGAAACACGCAGATTCTAGTCTTAACTGAGTATTTTGATCTTCACCCCAATTTTGAGATATTATACTTCTAGAAATTTCTTAAAAATGTGCTTTTTAGCAGTGAAAGGAGTTGAGAGAAAAGGGTTGCTTCTCTTTTATGCATCTCTAAAAGGAATTTCCCAATAGCTCAAGTTACATTAATTAGCGACTAAGTTTAAAACTTCAATTAGAAATAACTTTTAAAGAAAGGCTCATGAGATGAGAGCCATACAAGTAAGAGGTTCTTGCATGTTTTAACAAAACTTCTTCACGTAAAAGACTATTTTTTGACATTTAATTGTCTTTTATTTATTCTATTTGACAAAAAATAAAATAAAAAATACATACTTTAGCTAAAGAGTATTCACTTTTTAAAATTATGTTATTCTTTGCGACGTGCTTTTTCAATAATGATGCTTATCGGAGTGTAACAACATTACATAATGTCGACGGATTGGTCGGGGATTCTAAAATTTTTGGGAGACTAATATGTAAAATCAAAAGTTAATACTCTGATACTTAAATCACTAATGATCTTGACGAAAATTAAAGCGAGAATAAGAAGAAATACGAAATTCAATAAGCTAAGTGATGAAATATTGTGTGAAATAGGGAAAATTGTAAGTTTTGGTCCTGTAACTTAGGGGGAGTGGCAAGTTTTATCCTGCACGAATTGATTTTCGCGATTCAATCCTGTAACTTTTTTGAAAATTTGGCAATTTTGGTCTCATTTGGCTGGAGAGCCCCAATTTTAAAGGTCATGTGCCCGGCATATGTTCTTTCTCCGAAAAAGGACCAAAATAGCCATTTTTTCAAAGTTACAGGAGTAAATTATGGAAATCAATTTGTGCATGATCAAAATTGCCAACACTAAGTTACAGGATGAAAATTATAACTTTTTCATTTTTCTAGTCCATTGTTCAGCACTTCCCTCGACACACCCTATTCTAGGGGCATGTTGATCTGTGGGGTTTAAAAATTATATTTTTATAGTTCTAATTTTTTGAAGTATATACTTCATTAATTTATTTTCTCTAAGGGGTAAAAAATAGGTGAATTTTTAGTAAAAAAATAATATTTTTATAGTCTACTTGTTCAACACTATCATCGCCAAACCCCTTGTTGGGGGCATGTTAATTTGCGAAGCTTGAAAAATATATTTTTAGGCCTCTAATTTTTTAATTAAGGCGTTATTAATTTATATTCTCTATGGAAAATAGTGAAATTTTCAGCAAAAAAATGAGTTTTTTTAGTCTATTTTTTCAGCACTTCCTTGAACACACCCCATATTGGGGGCGTGTTGATCTGCAACGATTGAAAAGTTAAATTTTTATGGATCTAATTTTTTGAAGTATGGACTTTATTCATTTATTTGCAAGTAAATCTCATTTTTGGACCCATATATTAGGCCATATTCAATTTTGATCCCCATTCATTAACAAAATCTCAATTTCGGGACAATATCTTTCGATTTGTCTCAATTTTGGTCCCAACATCAAATAATTGACGGAAAACGTTAAGTGCCGTTTGAGGAGGCATATGCCTCTCACATGATGCGTATTATGGAAAAAATAGATACATGGAATGATAGAAAATAGGAGAAAACAAAAGTTAGAGTTCATCCACCATTTTCCCTCTTCCAAAGACGCCCACATTCCGCTTCCATTTTTGAAAAAATAGAGTCAACAAGTGACTGGACTTCTACAATAGAACTCTCATGTGTTATTGTGGTAAGAGAGCATCTCTCAGAACCTCATGGACGAGCGTCAATCCGGGAAGAAGATTTTATGGTTGTGATGAATCGTAATCGGGTGCGAAAATATCGCTAACCTTTGTTCCCCAAGGCGCATTCTTCTTGTAAAAATCCACTTCTTCTTTGCTTCTTGAATGAGAGATTCGAAAAGAAAAGAAAAAGAGGGGGGAGGGGAGCTTACGATGGGTTTTTCACAAGCTTTCGCAGATGAAAGGAAATTTGGAAAGAAATTAGGGCTTTAAGGTGTTTGATTTCCCCCCAAATACATTGAGTAGAGCATGTGAGATGCACATGCCTCCTCAAACGCCACTTAACGTTCTCCATTAATTACTTGACGTTAGGACCAAAATTGAAACAAATCGAAAAATACTGTCCTGAAATTGAGATTTTTGTAATGAATATGATCAAAATTGAATAGGGCCTAATATATGGGACCAAAAATGACATTTACCCTTTATTTGCTCTAAGACGAGTAGAAAAAATAGGTGATTCTTTTTAGTAAAAGCAATACTTTTATATTCTATTTTTTCAACACAACCCTCATCGAACTGAGGGCTTGTTGATTTAAAGAGTTTGAAAAATATTTTTTAACACTTTAATTTTTCCATTGTTCACATTATTATTAATTTATTTCTTTATGAGGAGTAGAAAAAGTGGAATTTTCAGAAAAAAACTTGAGTTTTTTAGGGAGAAAATTGCAATTTTCATTCTGTAACTTAAGGGGTGGCAATTTTGGTCCTGTGCGAATTGATTTTCGTAATTTAATCCTGCAACTTAAAAAATTTAGCAATTTTGGTCCTATCTCATCGGAAAGTCCCAATTATCAAGGTCATGTGCCCGGCACATGCATTTTTTTTTGTGAAAAAAGGACCAAAATTGCCACATTTTTAAAGTTACAGGACTAAATTGCGAAAATCAATTCGTACATGATCAAAATTGTCACCCCCTAAGTTATAGGACAAAAATTGCAATTTTCCCGTGTGAGATATGTATGGAGTGCTATGAAAATGAGAAATTTTGTAGATTAGTGAGCTTAGTGAGCAGAAAATGAGTGGAAAAATCATGTGAATAGTCAAAGTGTAAAATTATGTGTTAAGCACAATATGGATACCCCCGAATTCCTTGTAAGTCTAGCTAGTTTCAAAAGATACCATTGGTCCAATTGTATGCTATATCATTTGTGTCCCGCCCGTGTAGGAGAACAACTTGTCACATCAGCAGGAAAATCGCCTATTTAGAATGAATTAGTTACTTATTGAACTCATGGGTCAATTAGACTAGACAATTCTTTTTAACTTTAAAAAATGAATACCCTAGATATTGTCAAACAAGATTTTTTTTTTTTCACACAAAATAGCAAATGTATTTCTAATCTTGTATTGCAAAGTTTTTTTTCTTATCTTTTCTATGGGAAAAAAATGAAACAATTATGTGATTTGTACCTATTTTTTGCTACCATAAATATATATAAAAAAAAACTAATTAACACAAAATATTCATTATGTCCCTCCTATGGTTTGGCTACCCCAAATGAAAAAACCTAATCAACACGGAATATTCTCCATATCCCACACTTGTTCCGACTACCCCAATTAAATCAACACAAGATGTTCTTTGCGTCCTAATAAGGTCCGAACCCATAATTTTTTTAATATGAGATTAGATTTTCAATTTGAATACCTAATCAACACAGAACGTTCTAAACGTCCCGATGAGGTTCAAGCTTTGATACTTGAGGTTAAGATTTTCAATTTGAATACTAATCAATACGAAATGTTCTCTACCTTCTCAACTGAGCTTCGAGCTCAAAACATCTCTGTGCGGGCAAAATTTATGTCCTTAACAAACTTCGAATTCATAATACTCTAATAAAAATTTAATAAATTTAACTAATAAACCACCCTACCTATGATGTGATGAGAAATTTGTCTAAAGAAAAGAAAGGGATTCTTTTCTCTTAAACTGATATTTTTTTATATTTTTGGTAATTTCCGTTACTCGAACAGGATTCTTTTACCAAATAAATAAATTAGCTATATTCGAGTTTGAGCCACTTGGTCATTTTATTGCACTTATTGCCTATGGTTCTTGTACTTGCTCTTTAAAGCGTTGTCATGTCTGGTTCCCCCCTTTCATTCTCCATCACTTTTGTTTTGATATCAATTTATTTATATTTTTTAAGTAATTATCATTGGTGTATATTCTCCGCAAGTGTAACCTCTCATCTTTTTTTATTTTTTTCAAGAAAGATCAAAGTTGATTCTCCTATTTCTGAACTCGAACTCGTAACCTATTTTTCATAAAACAAGGTGCACGTATAATATCTTTATTAAGTTGAATACTGCACATACATTTTAAAGAAAACATTATTGTAGAAGTGCTTTCAGCAACTTCTATGTTCATAGAAGTAATAAGTTGTAGAAAAAGTTGTGAGTTTAACTATAGTAAAAATTGACGGTGTTTGAAAATACAAATGAAAAGAAAAAAAAAATCAAAAGGAGAAAAAAGTTTAATATGAATCAATTGGCTGCAAAAGTTGATAAAGAGAAGGTTATAATTTTGACTTAAATGGCTTAGTTTAAGCTGACTAAAGTATAAATTGTAAATAAGAAAAAAATTCTTCTTTAAATCTATTTTTAACCCAAAAAAAACTTATACGCATTCAAAATAAGTGCACTCGACCCAGAGCTAGGCCCAATTCGAAAAGCCCAATGAAAGGCCCTAAATGCACGAGGGCTGAGAAGGAGTAGTCTCCAATCCAGCATCAGCTTACAGGATTACAGAGGATTGGACCTCTATGGTGGCCCACTAACCCACAAAGAAATAGGTCCCTAAGGATGGGCCCGTAATTGCCAACAAAGTCTATGGATGGATTATTTACATTCCCTAACAGCTCTAGGAAATGGGGAACGTATCCACTTGAGAGCCTATCCAATCGTCGTTCCCTCAGCCCACAGGATTTCTTGAAGATGCCGATCAACTACTCCTGGATCCTAAGGAAGCCTATCCTTCGTAACCATAATCCAACTTCTCCGGGGTCACGTCTCTTCAGCCAACAAGACTCCCTAGCCAGTAGGGGTTCCCAAGATCCTCTCCAATCACTTCCGGATTTGGGGGGACTTATGTGCAGAAACTAATGACCCGAATCACATAGGGTCATACATCTTTAGTCGGTGCACAAGCTTACGCACAAGAGCATTTTACTAGATTATGCTAAATATCTACTTCAAGCATTCTTTGCTGCTTTCTCTTGCTTAAGTTTATTTTTCTACTATTGTTTACTAATTTGAGTATCAGAGTACTGACGTCTTTTTTGTAGGTCCTCTCTCCTAGATTTGCAATAAAGTTGGGCCAAAAGCTACAATTCCGAAATATTGTTAACAACCGATTTTTTGCTCGTATCAACCCCTAATGTATCCTTAATCATGTGAAAATAGTTATTTAATTATTTCCTTTGGTGACAATTGTTGCGGTGAAATGTTTAAGGTAATTAAAATTTACATTTAAAATTACCTCTTAGTTTATGTATTGTATTTACCAAACTCAATGTAACTTTTTTCCAAATCGTTTAAAAAATTAATAAATTAGTTTAGTGTTCATGTAATGAATCTTAAACCTCATGAGGCATCAATATAATTTACCCAAATTCTTATTATTTTATATTTGCACCTCCACAGTGTCCTGAATTTTTTTTTTTTAAATATTGTATGAACTATTTGAAAGTTTATAAAATATATAATTAAGTTTTATAAATAAGCTTAAAAAATAGGTTGCAGAAAGTAACAAGTTTTAAAAGTTTAATAAACCAGTCAAATTTTTAATTATATTAATTACAAGAATTATTAAACCTCATAATTTTATTTCAGTTTTTTTAAGAGTATAATTTTATTTCATTTGAATACTTCCAATACCTATTTATAAACTAAAATTAATAATTAATAATAATAATAATAATTTATTATATAATTTAATTTTTCTAAATAAATTCAGTCATATACTGTGTTGCCAGAGGACAGGGAAAAGCACAAAAGTTACCAATTGAAAGCCCCTGGTCCAGGGACTAAATTGCAAATGCTGTGAGGTTTCGCCACGTGTCAAAAGATCGTGGGTTGTGGGTAATAGGTTGCCAGTTGCCCCGCCACAACTAATGTTTGACGTTCGAGGAGGCTTTACCCACTCGCGGCAACTAGGAAAACTTGGCACACTCGCCTACTTATAAACCTCTACTCCACATATTGTGCTTAAATACATTTTACACCCATAAAGCACGTCACCTTCATCAATTACTTGCTAAATTAAATAAATTTTTACTTACTTCCTATTTTTGTGATATTTTTTTAAATTAAATGAAAATGTTCATAAACACACTTGACTATTAATAATGTGATATATTCTATTTAATACCCAAACTAAAATCTATCAATTAATCTGACTTGAAATTTTATTCACTTTTGATGTTAATAAATTAATATTGAATTAGTCACGTACGAAAAAGATCAATATTAGGACTTTTGAATTAAAATAAATTTATAAATTTTTGTTTGTGCATTGCACTTGAATGTAATATTAATGCCAAAAACATTACCAGTGGTGGTCGAGCCTATCT
The DNA here is from genome assembly GCA_034509735.1 of Sesamum alatum. Classification (NCBI taxonomy): domain Eukaryota; kingdom Viridiplantae; phylum Streptophyta; class Magnoliopsida; order Lamiales; family Pedaliaceae; genus Sesamum; species Sesamum alatum. The sequence continues at coordinate 2,040,852 of JACGWO010000006.1, forward strand.
TTGTGCGCCCAAATGTCTATTAATTGGTGGACAATACATAGACTCAAACCTTATATTTGATAGTTATTACCCAAACTCGTACCTAATTTTTTTACATTAGATCCAAACTCAACACATACTATTGAAATAATTGTTTTGGATATGAATGGAACCTATACCATAAAAAACTTGTGAGTATGGATATCAGTATATTGAAATTTTTATACAAAAAATACATATTTATTCATTAATTTAAATTTAAATTTATTGAATTTATATTTTTTTGCTAAATCAATAGGACTATTTATACACTCATATTTGAAATAATTATTTTGTACTTAATTAATTTATACTAATCCAACATTAATTTAAACATCACAGTTGAATCAAATTTGAAGTTAAATTGATTTGATGTATTCTAAAATGGAGGACATTAAAGTAAATATATTTTATTTTAAATAGTTAAGCATATTTTTGTCCATTTTTATTTAACTTGAAGGACTGTCACAATGAGGGTGAGTGAAGATTTCTTAGTTTAGGGAGGTAACTGACGAGGGTGGCATACTTTTTGGGTGTAATATATATTTAATTAAAATTCACATTTGCAAGCACTATATACATTTTTTTACCTTACATTTTTAGAAAATTCTTTTCACATTTCTTTTTGTTAATAAAATGATCATTAACTCTAAATATTTAATTTATATTGTTTAAAAAAAAAGTAATTTTCATAATCAATCTTTTTAGTAAGTAACATCACTTTGTTGCAACTTTTTTGATTTATTATTCTGCACATGCATCAAATGTGTGTCAACTTTTACTAATGTAAAACTCATTAAGTTAATGAAATGTGCATAAAAGTTCAAAACAGACCATTGATCTCTCGACCTAGTGGTTATGGTTGAAATTCCATGACCTCGAACCCCTAATACGTGGGATGTCGTCTAATTCTATTGTAAGAGTAAGTATTGTTTGGATATAATAAATATTATTGATCAGTATATAATTGTTGTAGTGTCATGATTGTGATCGATTTATTTCAAATAATAATAATTTATCTCTTCCATTTAAAAAATCGAAATAGAAAAGAATATATTATTTCTTTAAATAAATTTTCATCCAATTTGAAAGAATTGTCCTGGAGAACTCGGTGTAATACACGCGCACTCTTGCGAGTGGTGGCCAATGAAACCCAAACTTACTAAAACCCCTCCCCCTCTACTTTTCTCCCAAAACCTCACCGTAAAACCCCACGCCAAAAACAGGGAGAGCTCTCTCGAATCATGGCCGCCGCCGCCGCCGCGAAAAACAGCCACCTGAAAGTCCACCTCCGCCACCACTCCCTCCACCGCTTCTTGCAGCGGAGCACCAAGCATTCCATACCCGACCCGCCAGTCTCAGCCCAGAAGAAAATGGGCAATCATCTCGGGCACCAATTCCACCAATCCAAATGGTGTTCTTCCCCTTTCCCCCACTCCATTTCTCGGAAAACCAAAGAGCTTGAATTCTCCGCTTCCAGTATAATATCGTCGATTTTCTCCTCGCGGGTCTCATCTTCTTCGTCTCCTAAACTCGGGTTGGTAAGCTGGTACTTAGGTATGATCCAGACCCGACCCGTTGCCACCAAAAGCATCACCTCTGCCTTCATTTACACCGCCGCGGATTTATCCTCTCAGGTATCCTTTTCTTTGTTCTTCTCTTTGTTTTCCGCCAGTGTTAATATGATTTGTAAGAATAAACTTTTGCTACAGACAATTGCGGCGGAAAATTCAGAGGGGTATGATCTTGTGAGGACGCTGCGAATGGCTGGATATGGGTTGCTGATCATAGGCCCTTCATTGCATTATTGGTTCAATTTCGTGTCGAGAGTTTTCCCAAAACGCGATCTTTTGTCCACTTTCAAGAAAATGGCTTTGGGGCAGACTGTTTATGGGCCTACTGCAACTGCTCTATTCTTCTCTGTTAATGCTGCTTTACAAGGTATAAGTATGAAATTTTTGCAACTTTACTTTGTTATAGTACTCATTAACTGTAGTTTTGGGCTTATATTTCACTGTAAACATGTACATTGGTGTGTATAAAGCATCTTCATTTGTTAGTGAAGGTGTTCTTAATTCTGTGAAGAGATGTAGTTTTGTCGAAACGGGCTCTCTAGCTTTTGCAGGGCGTTGTTTTTGTTCTTGCTGTTAATTAATGGTTCTTGTTTCAGCATTTTTACAATGGATGGAAACATTTTCTATGAATGCAAATTGTGGGATATTTCTTGTTGTGATGTCGTTGGAATGAACTCTGTAGCTGCAGTGCAGAAGATTTTCTCTGCCTGAGGAAATGATGTTATTTTTCGTGTTCTTCTAATCATCAGCTGCATGTAATTCCAGTTTCTGATGAGTCCACTTTCGTTGTCATTCACAGGTGAAAGTTGTTCTGAGATTGTTGCAAGATTGAAACGAGATTTGATCCCTACTTTGATCAACGGCGTTATGTACTGGCCAGTATGTGATTTTGTGACATTGAGATTCGTCCCGGTTCATTTACAGGTGAGAGACACTGTATATTGACTCTTTTCTGCTTCGCTCCACAGCGTACCATCGTTTCTAGTAACAGGGCTTTTATATCGAATGATATGTCGCAAAATTTAGTCTGAAGATAGGCTAATGGTTTTCGTGCTTTTCAACTATGGCAGCCTCTGGTGAGCAATTCATTTTCGTATCTATGGACCGTTTACCTGACTTACATGGCGAGCTTAGCGAAAGTTAGTTCAAGCTGAGAAGTTGTAATGAATTTCTCCAAAGCAAACTCACTACATACGTTGCAAGAAAATCATTTAGTGCATCTGGACAAGGCAGAATCAACAAGGGTTCAGACATCCTCACTGTCTGAGCAGAGTTGAGTTATTTTCATGGCCTCAAAGTCTGAAGAAGATGAAGTTATTGATTTCTGTCAGTAAACAGCAACATTTCTTTGTTTTTGCTTGTATGTGTTTAGTTTCATAGTACTAGGTTAGCTGCTCTGTCCGTCTGCATTGTTGCAGTACTCCATGATAAGCATTATTTACAAAATTTCCAGAATGTAACTAGTTTTTTTCACTTATCCAGTTCTTGAGGTTGTAATGACTCTACATTCTGTCAATGAAGTGACAGTAGATTGTTGTCCAAACTTGAATGTCATAGTACTAGCAACCTTATTCACTACATAAACCGAACAGATTCTAACCACCGTTGCCTGTAAACCGGGCAAACAAAACATTTAGCCTGCAAATGGTTCTTGAACAGCAGAAATTCCACAGAAACATCTATTACTAGAACTTCTCCTGTAGGAAAGATGACTGCATAGAATATCAGAGAAGTGCCAATTGCAGTAACAGAATCTAAAGGAGCCTACCTGCAACGTTGCAAACTCATCGTTTTGAGGGGAGAAAAAGGCGAAGTGGGTGAAACGGGCATGAATTGCAATCAAAACACGGAAATAAACTCAAACGTAACGACTATCAACAATTTTTTCTTTCTTTTCTTGGAAGACAAATTATTCCAAAAAGCAACGTAATAGGAAAAACGAGCTACAAACCTCAGCTATGAGATGTTGAACTATCGAATGAGTAAAAATTGCTTGTATACATGTTCCCCCTTCCTAGCAACTAACACTGTTGACTTCTATAGGCAGCCAGCAAACTGATTTCCTGCTTTGTTCATGAATAACTACTTGCTTTCTATAGCAATTCTTGTGAACACCATGTGAAAAATATGGCTGCTAATGTTCAAATCAGGTGTGGATGTAGAGAGATTCATTTGCTTAACTCGTCATACGAGTTGCTCTCAAAATCGTGTAGTTTACTCTAATGCGTAATGGCAGATCTTCTCAAGTTGTACGGACCAGTCTTCCCCAAGTATAACAGGATCCGACTCCATCGCAACACGAAAATCCAGCATACTAACATAAGTCGGTTGCGTTGGTATTTGTGTTATTCTGTTGAATCCGGACATCATTTGACCATCCATTTTCTTTCCAAGAATATCAGGATCTGTACACCGTGATCCAGCAATGCCGATACATCGCTCGATTAATCTCTTCAGAAATACATCCAGGCTGTTATTTAACAGATTAGCACTATCCATTGAAATTCCAACTCCCTCTGACTCCAACTTCTTCAGCAAACGACTCCTTAAGGATCTCGTGTCGGGTAACTCGCCACTATTCTGACAAGTCTCTGGAAAACTGTGATGATATGGAACACTAGAACAACGAGCTTGATGAGCACGACCCGTGTTAACAGAAACACCAAAAGGAGCAGTAACAGACCTCCAGCTCTGAGAACTGGGGATTCCAGAGAACTGTTCAACCTCTTCCCCATCTTCCACCGACGTGACGACCAATTCTGCCACACCTTGTTGTTCTTGTAATCTTGAAACCGTTTCTTCACACGTGATGCTAGGACTCTTGCCCAGCGGGCCAAGAGGGCTCGGCCGATCTCGGACCTTGCGATCCCGGTTGTAGGGAGACCTACACTTGCGAGGAGACTGAGGAAACGCATCACTGTAAAGAGACTGCACACAATTCCTCTGGTAACCACTTGCAACTCTAACGTCAACATTTCTAGCTTTTTGAGGGGGAACTTTAGCCTGACAAGCATTTTGGAGGATCGATCGAATCAGCCGATTATGAAGAGGGATATTCTCTCTCCCAATCATCTGTATGCAGCTCCTATCAAATTCAACCTTGCTAAGCTTTGCACCTAAATATCTACTTAACTGATCAAAGTACTTTTCAGCTCTTTGGCGCCCAATCTTCTGATAAATAAGATCTTTCAGCTCCATCGTGTCGATGCGAGTACAATGATGGTCAACCATCATTTTAGCTTAAACTGCTTAACATCGAAAATACCAGATCCCAATAAATACTCCAGCAACTTAAAAATAAGAAGCACATACTGTCATCATGTAGAATTCCCCTCACCAACCATAATACCATAACTCACCAATTAATAATTACTAATAATATACTGTACGAATTAAAATATAGATTGAAACAACACCCAGATATGGATCAGCGCAGTGCAAGTTCTGCAAGAACTCTTCTTATTAAAAAGATAACAAGATTCAATTTTTACTTCTGGGAAAGCAATACAAAAGTAAATTCCTACTCCTTTTTGACAATTCCAAGAAAAGAAAACCTTAACCTTCGTAATCAAACAGTAATTAGACAACTTACGACTTCAGAAAATCAATGAAAAGAAAACATTAAAAAACAACACAGTTCTTGCATAATCAACCCATACCCATTCAACATTAGGATGAAAGAAACAAAACCCACAACGCAAATGTAGTAAACTAGAGAAACAAAGCTTCGGACACCCACATAACAAACAATTATCGAATCAAAACCCCAACCCATTTCGTGTTTTGGTGACGAACAAGCAACCCAATGACTTCGAATTGAATTCTGAGAGAGAAATTAAAGTAGGAGAGAAGAGAATTGACCTTGTTTGTCGACGAACTTGGAGTTTATTTTTCTGCCTCCCCAAGTTCCTTATTATTTGATCGACCCCTGTGCGCTTATTCTCCGAGTTCAATTCTGAGTGTAAATTGTAAATTGAGGGGCAGAGCAAACCCGAACACGGAAGAACTCAAGCAAGACTTAGCCGATTTTGTCAAGCGTTTACATCAGTTCACACGTGTGCTTTTTTAGTACTGAGTGTAATGTTTGGTTAAGGCTGTGTTTGGTCGCATTTCTTGCCTCTGGGCATGTTCCGGAACCAGAGGACTCTCTGTACCGCTAACTAAGTTCTTGAGCTGCCCAAAAGTTGCAAATATTAGACAATGGAGAAAAATGGATGGGCTATTTGAAGAATGTCTTACTTACTTCATTAGATATACTTAAGTCAAATATGCTTTCTATCTTTCTCTATTATGATACTAATTCGAGTCGAAAATCATAGTACTTTTGAGGGTAGTTCAAATCGTGCGTTTGGGACCTGAAAAAATCGTTATGCTCGCTGGAAGGCTCCAACAAAGACTGTTCAATACTTAAATACGATCGTTGAGATCGAAAGGAAATAAGATATGCTAGTTTGAAAAGCAATAATTGACGTGTATTACGGAGCATTTGTAGAATCAAATGTTCATACTTGTACAGGCTCGTGGCGTGATTTGAAGCTTTGTAGTACAATGTTGATCGATGGATGGGGTCGGATGGTCAGGTCGGGCAATTTGGGTCTCGACCCGAATAAAAACAAGCAGATCTTGACCCTGAATGGTAATTATGCCTTTATGGGTAGTATTTTGATCTTCTTAGAGCTTAATCTGGTATATCCTTATCAAATACATAAACAATATTTAAGAGGTCCTAAGGTATGACTTTTGGAACATAACAATTATTCATGTAGTAAATTTATGCAAAATCGATCGTGATGGTTCAGAACTCAAAATCCTTAAACCTCCAAAGAATTATAACTATTCCAATACTGCCATTCAATTTTCTTTGAACACCGTCCCATAGGTACAAAATTGAAAAGAGAACTCAGAACCTTTTCTATTGTATGAATCGATACTTCTCCATACCAGCATGAGCTCACATACTTTCGGCAAAATAGCATTTATTGTCCCATTGAACTGGGAAGTTTGCACTTCCGATCCCGTACTTTATGGAGCTAACATGAGCTAACATTTTCGGACTCACGGGATTAAAAAAAGTTGCAGAGTTGGCCCAATGCACTAATCTTGTGGGATCAAATCTGTTAAGACTTTCGGACCACATCTACAACTCATTTTAATCCTATGAGACAAAAATTGTTAACCTCGTAAAATATAGGACCAAAAGTGCAACAACCCCATTACTATCGGACCAAAAGTATTACATTGTCCATACTTTCAGAAGAAAATCATAACAGGCTGAATACAAATCTCTTCCGGATAGAGTACATTAAGCCTGTATTCTATTTAGGTGTTGAAACTTTTGTTTCGGCTTCGTTGTGAATAGTCGGCCTCCAAATGATGGACTTGCATCTCATCTCTGAAAATTAGAGATGTTGTAAACAAAGTAAAGATTGACTGTACATAGGGGCTCAGCAGTAAGAACCATATCGAAACTAGGTCCTATATTTCTACTTGGTTCATCGACACAGCTTGTCATCCATGAAAAGCAGAGAGCTAAAAGATTTAACCCCAAAAGAAAACACAGAAGTGGCATCAATCCGCTTTTAGGCGTTTGCTTCCTTATCTACACCCTGTGGATGCTCAATTGTCCGGAATGGTGGGGCATTACCAAATTTCAATATGTATGCAGTTTCATAAGCGGGGCGCAATGGCAGTATCACTTGAGCATCGAGATAAGCATCACAGGAGAAACACCACACAGAAAGATCACTGTTTCAAGTAACAAATGAGAGGGGTGGATCAATCGGTTGCAACAAAGATAACAAAACAAGAATGTATAGAGAGTCACTATCAAGCGAAGAGAATCCCGGAAGAACCTGTAGCTCAGAGCTAAATTGTGATGCTTCTGCTGATAATGCTCTAGCATGTGTTTGTTCACAAAACGGCTGCAGAGCACATCTTTGCAACATAAGCATAGCCAGTTCTCCTCTGGATGCTGACACCTACATCCCAAGTAGGCAAAGGAGGTAAATAACTTCAAATTCAAGAGTCTAATGAACAACTTCAAGAAACACGTTACAACTTCAGAAACACATTCCTGACAGATACCAGAGTCAAAATCCTTAATCTTAAAGATGTCGGCCTCACCATACATTCAAAATGTTTTTAGATACTTCACATTAGAGGCACAATGCCAGGTCGAAAAGATTGAAATGATTCAGCTCTTATGAAAGCTTACAAGTGAATGAGAAGACGCTTACAAGTGACACCGATACCAGATTTAAATCGACATTTTGCTCAAGACCACCTAGCTCAATCTTCCCACTACACTCACCACCGCTCTAAACAGTTAGACAATCTCTAGCTAACCTTGTATCTGATCTCCTATTAGCCCTACAAGTCAGCTAAACTAGTACAAGCCGTTTGTACAAGTTCAATGAAATACAACAGCAAAAAGATCACCCTGCCCCCCTCCAAATTAAACATTTTAACTACAAACTTGCAGAGTTCCCATTACGATAGCCGCCATCGACCTCCTACGATGTTGAGAAATGCAACTCCATTTCGATAACGTGTTTACAACAACACGCGGACGATCAAACAAACTTCTTTGTCTAGGAGTGTTAAGTATGACACATAAACAGCCCATGAAACTAGGAAAAATGATACGTGGTTCAAGAAATTAGGGCACAACCTTAAAATTGATTCTTGATTGTTTTTCACAAGAAAGAGGGCAAATCTAACTGAAAGAGAAACCCATTACAGTAATACAAACATCGTAATCTCAAAATTCATTTGACCGACAGCTGCAATTCAACGGTTTTCGTAAAACCCACACACGGATTGAAGGGGTGGCTTAGGGTTTACGAGGTCAGACCTGTTGCAAGAAGTGCCGGGGGGTGGGATGTGGATCAGATCCAACGACAGAGAACCCAGATGGTCGCAGTGGGTACGGGCCTCGACCCAGCCCGACTCGAACCCGTCCAACATCAACTCACCGTCTGCTCCAATGATGTGGAGATCGGACGACGAAGAAGCATTTTCCGCCATTGATCTGCTGGTTTCCGAAATACCAAGAGGCGCTAAATTCCGGACTGTTGATAGATTTGTAGTGGGCTCTTTAGTAGAGGCCCACTTGGATAATGGGCTTTGTGTTGGGTTTTGGCCCACGAATTACATCAGTCCAATTCATTTTTCTCTATTGTTATGTTTGGATCGACGAATTTGGACTAAAAATTTCAAATTAATAATAACAAATATATCATATTTTTCAGGTAAATTTTTGCAACAAAAGATTTCAAATCATTGAATTTTTTAAATTTGTATTTTTTTGGCATTGTAATGGATTTCAATTCCATTTAATATAAATTTATTTAAATTCTAATTTCAAATCCTCCCCTTATATTCAAATTCTTCATTCCAAATACAACTTATAAAGTAATTGACAAAATTATCATTTACATTTTGATAATACTATTACTCTTTATTTTTCAAAAAAGAAGAGTCTTATAGATGTTAAATTTGGTATTTAATAAAAGAATAGGTTGTAGATAATTGACGTGTACTTTCAACTTTAAAAATAAGAGGTATGTGACAATTATTCATATCCTCGATGCACACATTTTTTATGAGGCTTTTCAAAACAGAATGTTGGCAGAATAAGTTGGAAATTACTCTATATAATGAAGAATCATTTAAAAACCACAGTTTTGAATAAGTGCTTTTTAAAAAAACATATGAAAAATATGTTTGATAAAAGGGTAAATTATAGTGACATCCCTTTAAATTAGACCAAAATATATAAATATACCATTTTTTTACAAAACTACACCTTTACTTTCGGAGGTTACGATTGTATTACAACTATACCCCTATATGAAGGCAAGACTTACACTAATACCCCCTAAAAGGCCTTACACTAACACTCCTCAGGATATGTAGCTGTAATTTTGCAAAATGATAGGGAGTGTTTGTTTAATTGATCCTAACTTCGGGGAGTCTCAATATAATTTACTCTTGATAAAAAAAGTCGCTAATTTTTACTTATTAAAAAAATACAGCAATTACATTTTCTTTGAAAAAAAAAAAAAATACTAACTTTCACTCCATCAAGATGTGCATTTAGATGTGTGATTTATTAGCCATTGGTTGATATTTTTTTCCATTTTAGGATTCGTCGTACACTACCCTACTCTCATTGGGTAAATTTAAATAAATAATGCTGAAAAAAATTACTAAATTAGGGTGCATTTGCACCCTTTAAAATTTTAAGCGAAACGGATACCGATTTCAAATTGAATTTAAAAAAAAAAAAACAAAAAAAAAACAAAGGCACTGAAGTTGGGGTCAAAGCTCTGTGCAATGTCAGAAATCGGGGTCAACGACCCCAATTTCTGCATAACTTTGGTGCATGCATGTAGAGCTGCATGCATACATCCCATCTACTTTATAGGACGCATGCATGCACCAGCTGCATGCATGCTTTATTAAAAGAAAGAAACAAACAAAATTTATTTCTCTCGGTTGAAGGTGTGTTTTCTTTCGATTTTGGTGGAAAAGGTGGACGAATATTGCTGTAATTATTGTACGTTCGAAACAATAGTAAGTTATCTTTACTAATATTGATTATATTTATGCTCTTATTTGTATTCGTAGAGGCGAATGTATATTTATTTTTTTGAAGACATGGCAGATCAGAACAATATTATTATTGTTATATTAACGAATTGATTCATATGATTGTGTGATATATGATCGTCTTGAAGTTGGATTTAGGAAAATATGCCGTAATACTACGTTTGTTGAACTAGAGTCAATTTTGTATGGCGTACTTGGCCTGTGTAGGGGTGAGTTTAAGTTACAGATATTTTTTAAATACACAACATGTAACGGTGGTCGATAGCGAGAGATGGTATTACATATTAAGAATGATGTGGATTTGCAGTTTTCTTTTCAATCCGGTAAATGGCTATTCGACCGTTGATATTTTTGTTGAAGTAGAAAAAGTGTATGAAAATATCATACCAGACGACCCGTTTGTTGGTGATCGGGAACATACATGTTTATGTTAACACGAGATTTACCGCACTTGCCAGCAATTACTCAAGCGATGGGCAGGATTGAGATTAATGAAGATTTTGCAAGTCCATCAACATACAATGTTGGAATAAACGAAGATTATGCGGGTCCATCTACATACAACGAAGAAGATAATTACGATATGAACGTCCAGCCAGAGGCCGATAGTTTCTTAAATAATGATCCAGTAGACTCATAACTAGATGAGGTTGAACTAGAGGGTCAAGATGATGGTATTCCTGAAATTGATGATGAAGTTAGCATCCCATTTATGTTGGACGTCCTTGGAGGTGATATGAATGAGTCCAGAGGTCAACAACAATAGGAATTTGACTTGAAAATGCCCGCAGCATCGGAACCACCTTCTCTATATCTTGTTATTCCTTTTTTCGGTACAACACATCCGAAGGTACCTGTCGACTCCGTCGATAGCCCTACTGATTGTTGGGGTAATTTTTACGACTCAAACATTAAAGAGCTCGAATGTGGAATGGTTTTCAAGAGTAAAGACCACTTGATAGCAAGTGTACAAGATCACTCGTTACGCTTTGCAATACGAGAATTACGTGTTCTAGAGAGCAAACCAAAACTGTGGAAGGTCGTATGCAAATGTGATAAAGAGAGTGGGTGCCCTTAGATGCTACGAGGAATATTCAAGGCTAACATGGTATTATTTAACATTACAAAGTATGCGGGACCGCATACATGCCTGATGAATGAGGTTTCTGTAGATCATCGTAATTTGGGCAAGAGTATGATTGCAACATATTTGTTGGGTATGGTTCGGTAAGACCCAACATATGATATCAAATATGTCCAACAGAACGTAAAAGATCGATTTGGTTTTGAAATTTCTTGTCATTAGGCTTTGGCATGCTTTGAAGGCTGCAAGAGAAGAGGTGTATGGGACGTGGGAAAGCTCTGTGCAAAAGTTGTTTATGTACATGGATGCATTGCAGAAATGGAACCTAGGGACGATTGTAAAGTGGTTGCATATGGATATTGACAAGCCTGGGGTAAAAATATTAAACTATGTATTTTGTGTGCCGTATGCGTCCGAAAAACATAATACGACCACCTAAGAAAAACGACAAATACAAAGCATTTAGACAATATTTCAGATTTTACGAGTACATATATATAAAATTTTTGCATATCGTGCGACAAATGGAGGAATTAGTAGAACGTTTTCTTCATCAATTATTGTTGGGCGTATATCTAATTCAGTAGTAACTCGAATTGGCGCAATACTTGTAATACGAGTCCAGGGCCATATTTGGAGCAACTGCATAGCTCCACCTATATTTACTTTCCTTCTTTGCGATGCTGTACACAACTCTCTGTACATATATGCCAACACCGTTGTACCTCAATTTGATGTACCACCTTCATGAATGTCCTCCATTTGCCGTAAATACAACAATGACACCGTGTTATCATTAGGATCAGGAAAGAACATACCGCCAAGGAGGCACAAAACACATATTTGTGCCTATTGCAACACTTCCTCCAAAGGACTGTCATCATCACATATGTTGGTCATCAACCAGCTATGCAAGAATGGTAGATTTAGCCGGGAGCCCTTAAATGCATTCGCAGGCGGAACAAATCCCAACATCTCAACACAATATTGTTGTCATTCTTGAGTACTGCGCCACGTATCTACTTCTGTGATAAGAGGCACCTCAACCGGAAGGGCCCACAAAATTGCGATATCCTGGAGTGTAACAGTCACCTCACAAACGGAAAAATAGAATGTATGAGTTTCTAGTCTCCATCTTTCCACTAAGGCGGTGATAAGGTGTTGGTCAATCTCAATATGACCACACCGTATAACACCTAATAAACCCATATTTTGTAATACTTGTAATACTCGAATATGACGTTGGACCAGTTGGAGAATCCGAAAAAATGAAATATCACCACGCCCACATTTATAGTTGTGTCCGACTCTCTGCACACATCTCAGATCGATGACTACTCTGTCCGTACAACATACTACTATCGCGTGATAATATATTTTTCGGAATATTGAGTATGTAAAAAAAAATTTACACGAGATACAACACACTTTACCCGTATATAATATAAAAGAGAGTTGAAAACGAAAGATGTGAAAACAAGAGGTGTGAAAATTGTGAAAATGAAAGAGGCTCATGTTCATTTATATAGAGGAGGGGTATGGGGTTCGACCGAGCGTGTTAAATGTGCGTCCCATCCGTCTGCGAAAATCGGGGTCAAAGACCCTGTTCTTTTTTTTTTTAAATTCAATTTGAAACCGGTATCTAGGATACCAGTTTTGCTTAAAATTTTAAAAGGTGCAAATGCACCCTAATTTAGTAATTATTTTAGCATTATTAATTTACCCTCTCATTGTACTAAAAAAAAAATTACATGTAACTTATTACTAGCAACAGTGGCATGCGGTTCTCATACATATAATTTTATTACCAAACATTTGATAATTTTTTAAAATATATTAATATAATTTTTTTTATCTATAATGTATTTTCCAAAAAAAAAAAAAAATCATAGGTGTTTTTCATAAAATTTCTTTTAAGGGCTCTTTTAGAATTCCTCCAAAAGAGGAATTGTCAAATAGAATAGAGTCTTAGCCAAATTCACCTAAGATTAGGGTTTTGGGGACAGCTACATATAAATACACATTCAACAACCCTTTTGCAAACCCCTCCGCTTCACCTGCTATTAGAGCTCTTGCACGAATTCGTCGGCGGCATTCGGTTGACGCGAAAAGAGGAAGAATGGGGCACTCTAACATCTGGAACTCTCACCCTAAGAACTACGGCCCCGGATCCCGCACCTGGTACCTCTATCCTTGAATCCGCTTTCAGTTTCGATTTTGCTCTTGATTTTTGTTTGTCTGCTCTTCGTTTGTTGATTATATCAGTGGATGTTTGTTTTTTATTTTCTGTCGAATTTGTTTTTTTATCAATGTGTCACTGAGAATTGAGAAGGGCATAATCTCTTTGGGGACTTTTGGTTGTTACTTATGCTACCTTTTGTTTTGAGGAGATGATGATGGGGTTGGTTAAAAAGTTCATAGGGATGTAGGAATTTTGTTCAGTGTGCATGCATGTTTGCAGTTTGGTACTGAATTGTTGGTGCCTATTTCATAATTTGAGCCAATATATATGTATATGTATATGTAAATATCTGATTTTTACGTAATATCGTATTGGTGATCTTCGTGTTATGAATCTTTATGTATATCTTACCAGAATCTGCGTCTGGTTTTGGGATTTGTATAACTTATGCACTTAATAATCTGCTTAGAGTTTATTTTAAAGTAGTTTATTTACTGTGAGTTGGAAATTTTATTTGTTAACTAGTATAATAATTCTTAGTTAGATTAGTTGTTTTCTTGTATAAGTTGAGCTTTCAAGAGGATGATTGATTTTCACTTTTGTTTCACCTTATGCCTTTTCTCACTGAAGACATCTGTTCAATATCTGTAGCTGCCTAGTACTGAGGCATTTATGTGTACTTAGTACTGTCAAGCTGATCAATATGAGAAAATGGCAGTAGCTCTGATGGAATTCACAATACTATCAAGTCTTGTATTATCTTCTGTTGCAGTTTTCGTCATTGAATGTGCTTGTTTTAAGTTATTGTTAGTGATAGTCGTTGCCTGGGTTTATGTGCATGGTTAAGTTATTGTTAATGACAGTTGTTGCCAGGATTTGTGCATCCTGCACAGTTTTTCTCATTCATTTTCTAATCATGTGGAGTTATATTTTGGCAGCCGTGTGTGTGGGAACCCCCACGGGTTGATCAGAAAGTATGGGCTTATGTGCTGCAGACAATGCTTCCGCAGCAACGCCAAGGAAATTGGCTTTATCAAGGTAAATTATCTGTCTTTTCTGCACTATATACTTCGGTTTCCACCTATAAGTTCTTGTTTATGTATATCTGTTTCATTTGTGCTTGATGTGATCTAAGTTTTATCGCATGTATCTTTGCAGTATCGCTGAACTGACGGAGCTGGTATTGCCAGAGCTCACTGGAGGAACTTTTTCTTTGGTGGGATGCTTTTGAATATTCCTACTGTTAACATATTCGATATCATTTCATGCCTTTTCTCAGAAATGTGTGTAATGAGAATGATTACTTAATCTATGACTGAACTCGAATTGATTTTGTGAACCAACAGATTATATTTTTCTTACGTTATAGCTTTCGTCGGTCCATTTCGTACATGATTGTTAGTGGTTTGGTGCCTTTCTGTTTGAACTTTTTTATGCACTCCCCAATTTTCCCAATCTTACCACCAGGGAATGTTCAAGTAGTTTTGTGCTTTGCAATCTTTTTGTTGCTTGTAATTAGTTTTTTGCTCATTGTGTGGTCTATGCTATACTAGTTTTGCTTTTGGGTTAAGTGGAAAAGTTCTATTTGATCAAAATGCAGAATCCTCTTAGACATATATGTAAATGTTTTTTGGGTCATTTGATTAGAATAAATTGTATTTAATCAAACTTATTTTCGTGATGTATTTTTTCATTAAAATTCAATCCTAATATAGTGTAAAGGTTTATCATGTACTTGGAGGACCCTTTTTATTTTCTATGTTCTTTTTCTTGTCTCTGTAAAGTAACATTTGAATAAACAATTTGAGTTTGATGAAGGATTGAACATAGTATTCTGAAGGGATAGTTACGTCCACGCCTTCTAACTTAGGGTCTATTTAGACAAATTACTCATGCCTTTTGAGAATTACATATATAGTCACAAAAAAATGTTAACATTATTTGTACAATCCACCTCTTTATTTGCCTTTTGTAAATTACATATATAGTAAAAAAAATGTCCACATTATTTGTACGATCCACCCCATTTTTTTGGGTAAATTATAGTAAGACCCCTGAGGTTAAGTCCAATTACATAAACATCCTTTGTCTTTTATGAAATTATAGTTACACCCCTTGACATTGTAATTGTATCATAACTACACCCCTATTCAAAGGAAAAGCTTACACTAATACTTCCTGAAAAACATTATACTAACTCCCCTTAGGGAGTGTAGTTGTAATTTTACAAAAGACATGGGTGTTTGTGTAATTGGACTTAACCTTAGGGGGTGTCAATGTAATTTACCCCTATTTTTTTTTGATAAATTACACATATTTTGTAGAAATGTCAATATCAATATACATACTACCTCTACATTAGGGGTATAAACGAGTCGAGCTCGAGCTCGAACCATAAACAATGAGCTTGAGCTCGTCAGCTTGGTTCGAGCTCGAGCCGGACTCTATTTTTCAATAACTTTTTATTGTTATTTTTAAATATTATTATATTAGTTATAAAAAAATATTAAATATATGTTAATTATTAAATATAAATTATTTTTAAAGTGGTTGATCTCATTATATAAAAAAGTTTAAATTGATGATAATTTAAATTTTGTATCATTCAACTATACAAAAATAAAAAGATGAATTTTTTAAACTAAAGTACCAAATATGGATTGATCTCATTATATTAACATTGTTCACCTATCATTATTATTATTGTTATCTTTAGAATCACTAAATTTTGACATAAGTTTATAAGTAATAAAATAGATTATTAGATCGCATACTATGTATCTTGGTATAAATATATACACATAAATAGATATGAAAAACTTATAAGTTAATTGTTAGGACTTGTAAATTTAAAAAAAAAAAGAGATTACAAATGAATATTGAGTATAACATAAAATTTATATGCGTCATATTAAATAATTATTCACAACATAAGAATATTAAAACTTACTAAATTGTTGATTAAGCTAGTTTTTGTATAGAGATTATATACAAATCAAAGTACCATGTTTTATTATTATTTATCATTATCTAAAGTTATAATATATTATATTAATTAATAATTATAATATATGATTAATTTTGAATATAAAGTTGGTATAATATTATATATTTAAATATATAAAAATCTTAAAAATAAAAAATAAAAAATATATATATAAAAAAAAAAGCTCGCGAGCTTATAAACAGAGTATTATGAGCTCGATCTTGAGCTCGTTAGAAGCTTGAGCTCGAGTTGACTCGACTCAAGCTCGAATTATTTGTAATTACGCAAAAAATAGGGATAATTTGTTAAATAGATTATAAAGTAGGAGCATAAATGTAATTATCCCCATTTTAAAACGAGCTTATTTTCAATTTATTCTAAGCACTCTTAAAATTTTTCCATACAAACAAGGACTTAACGAAATCAAAGACCCCTTTTCTTTCCCATTGAAGAAGAAAAAATATTTGACACTTTCTTTAATTAATAAAAAATCTAGTTGGCACTACATTTTTTTTTTAATCATAATAAGAATAATTAAATAAATAAACTATTAGAAACTCACATGACCACACTGTTCTAATCACGTGATGACTGCTCCAACTTTTCTATTTTTCCAAATTTCTCTTCCTCTCCCACCATCCCTTTTAGGAGAACATAAAAAATACAAAAATTAAAAAAAAAAAAAAAAAAGAATTGTATCTGGGCTTAGGGAGTGTTTGTGCGCGCTTTCAAAAAGTGCTTTTCAATTTCTAGATGTTAGAAAGAACTTTTGAGGTGTTTGGAATGCCAACTTCTACTTCTGAAACTGCTACAGAAAACATTTTTAAGCCAAAAGCTGAAAGCACCTTAGGGGGTGTTTCTAGCTGTTTTGGCATTTTTGTAAATAAATTTTAACTTCTTTTTGTACTTTACCCTCATTTGAATAATTTTAATTCGATTTTATCATTTTTAATGTATTTTCAAAATTGGTCATCTAAAGTTGATGTTAGAAATTTTAAATAATTTGAATAATTTATCACTAACAAAATTTATAATTTCACAAATTTAATATTTTAAAATTTTACTATTTTATTTTCTATATTATATGATATTATTCCTAAATCATAGAAAAATATAAATTAACTTGCTAGGATTAATTAAAAAATAATAATTATTTTGTCAATATTGTAAGTTTATTTATGGTGTATGAATGAACAATTATATTACATAATAGGAACATTATTGAACTAA
This sequence comes from Sesamum alatum, assembly GCA_034509735.1. Taxonomy (NCBI): domain Eukaryota; kingdom Viridiplantae; phylum Streptophyta; class Magnoliopsida; order Lamiales; family Pedaliaceae; genus Sesamum; species Sesamum alatum. Next base: position 2,058,539 of record JACGWO010000006.1, read on the forward strand.
ACATCCAGTTTTTCTATTAATATTGAATATTTTAATAATATAAGTAATAATCATTTTGTAAAAAATTAAATATGAGATATACTAATTAAAATAAAAATTATTATCTTTTACAAAAAATAATTATTATAATCAAGAGATAAGTGTAAATATTAAGAAAAAATAGCATCTGTTTAATACATGGGGACAAAATGGTCATTAATAAATTAAACGTGTTTTAGAAGTGCTTTTCTCCCAAACACTACCAATTTAGCTTTCATCTGTTTTTTTTTTTTTTTTTTACAAACACTACCCACTTTTGATTCTGCTACAACTTTCAACTTTTTCTACGAAAATCACTTATTTAGAAAATCACTTATTTAAAAGTAGAAGCTCTCGCAACCACTTTCGTAGGGTTGCCAGAGTAATTAATAGATGATTTTAAGAAGAAATTATATGAAGATAAGATGTCATCAACTATCATAAAAAGTTAGTGATGGCTTTTAAGTGTGGGCTAACTAATTACTTACATACCAAACATCACTTAATAATGATGGATCTATTCCTTTCCCCAATTATGACTATACTTTAAGTCACATGCCTTCCATTTTTCCAACCACCATTAACTACTAAAAAATCATATAAATATAAAAAAAAAATCTTATATTAACTGAATTTAAAAATATCAAATAATATATACATCATGTTGTGTCAGTTTTAAATAAATTTTATTTATTACTGATGTAATATGATTTATATGATTCAATAGGGATAATTATATTTACACTTCTTAACCTATGATCTGTCTGTACAAATTACCTCTGTTTTTTGTGTATATAAGCTGGAGGGTGTAAAGGTAGTTATCCCTATTCAATATTTTCACATCCAATCTTTATAGAAAAGTACCCGTAACGATTTTATTATTATTTTTTAAATTCATAAATTAATTATTCTTAAGTATGAAAAAGCAATAGGTTAAGTAATTTTGCATGAGTAATGTTGAAAGTAAGAGGAAATCTAAGCAAATTATTGTTGGTGAGTCATTAATCTAAAATGGTCCCCCTAAAGTAAAGCCTCATAATCATTATTACTCTAAAACTCAAAACACTACTGCCAATTTGTTGCAGTTATTTATATCATATTCTTGGAAATTAGTCAGTGTCAGAGTATCCTAAGTTTTGTGTATTCTGACACTAATTTTATTTATTTTTCTTCATTAAAAAATTAATAAAAATAAAAATAAAAATGGGGGAGACAAATTTAGTACACACGTGGAATGCCATGCTTGCATGTCCTAATATTGCAGTGTTTCTTTCTTGACTAAGTATCGAAATATGGTAACTGTGTCTGTCTGTAATCTGTATGTATGTGAAGAGGAGAGAGAGACAAGCGTTCGTGTCATTGTCAACCCCACAAACAAATTTGTATGGGAAAATGAAAATTTGATTTTTAAAGTGTTAATAAATGTTTTATATACTTGTGATGTTTTAATTGATGGTTAAAATTGATATTCGATAAATAAGTTTAAGGTTATAGTTCGAGGTCTGTTAGATGTTTGGGTAATTTTTTTTTACTTTATGCGAGGTTATTGTAATGGGTAAATTACAGTCATTTTTCCTAAAGTTTGACATAATTACAAATACCTTTTGTTGTTTGAAAAATTATTAATATTCTCATGAGGTTCGTAATTTTTAACCAAATGTCTGAAATGGACCATTTTGCCCTTGAACTTTTTATTAAATTGTAGAAAAACCAACTGAGGCAAATTGCATTATTGCTTCTCTGCGTAAAAAACTTAAGAAATCTCTCTCTAAGCATTATAGTCCAAAATTTTTTTAAAAATTAAATAAAAAATAATTCAGTGCATAAGGGCATTTTGGTCAGTTCACCCATAAAAAAATAGATGAAAATGGGTTATTTGTTAGATGGTTACAAACCTCAGGGGGTATTTATAATTTTCAAACAACAAGGGAGTATTTGTAATTATACCAAACTTTAGGGGAGGTAGCTGTAATTTACCCTTTATTTTATTACACTTAATAATAGTGATGTATTGGTTTGAACAATGTGTTACTCAATTTATTGAGATATTGATGTAATCATATAATTTAGAAAATTAAACTACGTCACACACGGTTATGAATTGTGGTTGCAGTTCAATACAACTTTTTAAGGAAAAATATTCTTCAAATGTATGTCGTTTTTATATATCAAATGATTAAAAATCATTTCTTAATGTGTTAATACAAAATAAAAAGTATAATAATGATAGTTGATGTGATGTCGGACGAACATTTGGTGTAACAGAGCAATTATATACTTGAATTATGGGTACGTATGGCTGAAAAATAGTGAAACTACTTTGTACTCGATTAAGAGTAATTGATAAAACCTATGTGGACTTGATTCGTTTAACTTAAACAAATCAAGCTTGGACAATATTTTTCGTTTGACAAGAATGCTTGAAAAAATCAAACTACTTGAGTTTGAGCCGTACGTGTTTGATTAAATTAAAATTCGTTTAGGCTCGATTCATCAATAATCAAACCAAACTCCATAATAATTTAGACAAATTTAAATAATAATACTCAACTCGACTCAGTTTGTTCACAACCCTAATTTTATGAGGATATAACATAACATAATTATGATAGTTTAATATAAAAAAATTAAGATAAATATATATTTTTCAATTTATTCTACTCCAAATTATATCTTTTGCAAGTTGCAATAATATCTTGGAGATTGGTTCAATCTGTTTAGATAAGTTTGATATTCAATTTAATTTTTTCTTTCTATAGTCAAACAAATAATTTGAATAGCAAGGGTTAATTACAGGGGAAAATTAAAAATAAAAAACAAATACAAGGATCAATATGTAAATAAAATAAAATATAGATGCGTTGAAAGCAAGGGAGAGAGTAACTGACAAAGACCGAACGCGACGGTGCATCCTTTCCGTCAAGGCATTATATTTAATTTCCCCTATTCTTTATTTTGTATTGAAATTGATATTGTTATAAATCTTACATTAATTGTAGACGAGGAGTTTGAGTGGCTTATAAATTTCAATCTCTTTTCTCTCTACCGAACTGTCTTTTCATGACAAAACAGTGAGGTTCATATGAAATCAAAGCGGACAAAACCTCGCGCAACGTGATAATATCAAATCGTAAGCCACATAAAGAATTATTGAGTATTATTGTGTAATTTCTTTATTTTTAAAAATTCACTATTGATTCAAATATATGATTAATTATTAAGGTCGTAAAAATTAAAAATAATTATGATAACTCGTCGTATAATCTTATTATTAAGTTTGTCACATAGTCTTATTGAGAGGTAAAGTAGATGAAAACCGTTTCCTATAATTTAGTTTTGAGTTAATTACACGTGGGAATCACAACACACAGACCATGATGTTGGAATATGGAGCAACCGTGGACGTAGGTGAGCTCTCCGTAAATTTTGTATTTTGCAATTATTTTTTTAATATTTTTCTACATACAATCACAATCTGATTAAAATAAATTCTTAATATATGATGTGTATTTAATCCACTAAGTATCTCAATAAAAATCCAAGGTCATTTCATCAGGGTGACAATATTTCATATTAACCATTAGGTCATAGGGATGGCAGTAGGTCCGGTTCGACCTGAACACATTTCATTGGGTGCGGGTTTGGATCTAAAATTTTCTTGGCGATATGGGTCTCGAATTTTGACAAACTCACTCCAGACTCATCCCGTTGTCATCTCTATTTAGTTCACGTCTATCGATAATATTTGCACATGCATATACCACCATATATTTCTTGCAGTTCTACACACACATAAACACCCTAATAATAATTAAAAATTGTCTTTCAATTTTTAGTATAAGGAAATAAAAAGTTATTCCTTTCAAACAATAAATAAATAAAAAAGTTATTGACAAAGACATCTAAGGCTCAATGTATATAATTTTGACACTAAACTTGAAAAGTTGGCTTTTAGTCAAGCAAAGCTTTTATGTACATTAATCATTTCCTATTTGAGCAAATTATTAATATTATAAAAGAAATGGAAAGAATTTCCTAAAAATGCATCCTACCCTTTTCATCCCCTTCTTAAATAAGGGTCTATGGTACAAATTTCTAATTTTTGAGTACAATACTTTATTTTTAGTTTCATACATATATAGTTTTTTTTACTTATTGCTAATTAATGGTAAAATCTTAATCAAGGGCTTCCCGTCGAAATTATCGCATAATTTCTCACAATTTTTTGTTGTTATTACCACATTATGTGATTTTTTCTTATAAAGATTGTACTGTGAAAACATCGAATGATATCGACAGTATAATTTATAGGATAAATTATATCTACCTCCCCTGAGGTTTGGCATAATTACAAATACTCCATCGTTATTTGAAAAATTACAAATACCCCCCCTGAGGTTTGTAACCGTCTAACAAATAATCCATTTTCATCAATTTTTATGGGTGAACTGACCAAAATTCCCTTGTACATTGAATTATTTTTATTTAATTTTTAAAATTATTTTGGACTATAATGTACAGGGAGAGGTTTCTTAATTTTTTTACATAGAGGAGTAATAATGCAATTTGCCTTGGCCGATTTTTCTACAATTTTAATAAAAAAATTCAAAGGCAAAATGGTCAATTTCAAGCCTTTGGTTAAAAATTACAAACCTCAGGGGGGTATTTGTAATATTTATAATTTTTCAAACAACGAGGAGGTATTATAATTATGCCAAACTATAGGGGAGATAGATGTAATTTACCCTAATTTATATTGTACTGATGTGACATGATTCATTGTTGTTCGTAGTCTAATTCATAATCCTCTCGTGTTGTGCTTACAATACAAATACAGATAAAGACAACAAATGTTCTTGTTAAACAAATCAAGGGCTTTTAGTCGAAATTATCGCTTAATTTCTCATAAAATTTCGTTGTTATTGTCACACAGTGTGATCTTTTTCTCATACAGACTTTGCTGTGGAAACATCGAACGATATTGATTGTGTTACATTAACAGTACAACTTTTATTATACTGATGTAACATGATTCACACTATTTATAATCAGATTCATAAGTGTTGTGCTTACACTACAAATAAAGACAACAAAAGTTCTTGTTAAGCAAATCAAGGGAGTTGTTTTAATGTAAACCCCCCACATTATTAATGTAGTTGTGTTTTAGATAATCTATAGGTTTAGCTGTCTCCACCAACCTATTTTTTTAGGTCTCTAATTATGGCTCAACTCTTTATGGTTGTTGTCCCAACAAAATACATTTTACTTGTTTCATAATTTTCAAATATATTTAAAAAGTATAAATAAATCGATTCGAGTCGAGTCGAACCATTATACAAAAATATGAAAAATTTAATGGGATTATTATATTTACACTCCTGATTTACAGTATGTTTGTACAAATCATCACCGTCTTTTGCATAATTACCAAAATCATCCCTGATATTCAAAAAATAGGGGTAGTTTGTATAGTAATATTAATATTTATGGGGGTGTATATATAATTTTTCAAAAAATATGAGTGATTTGTATGAATAATATTGATATTTCTGATAAGTGTATATCTAATTATCCAAAAGACGTAAGTGATTTGTCAAACACCTCATGGATTGAGGGGTGTAAATGTGAATTGTCCCAAAAATTAATTCTAAAAGATGGCATGTGAAATTGTTTAGAGAACCAACTTGTTTGATCGAGTGATGAACTTTTAGATGAAAGTTAATAAAGCAAGATTTTATATTATTATCAGAAAAATATATGGCTCAAAGTTAATGATTTTTTATTTGATATTTTTCGTAAATAAAATATTTATTTTAAAGATAATAAAGAAAACATAAGTGATGAATTTAAAGGTCAATAAATTGGTAAAAGATTCTCTTAATTTGGGGTTACTCATCATTTTCTTTCTTTGTTGCCACACATAAGATGTTCATTTTAAGAGGATTTTTTTTTATATTTTTTTAATAAATTTAGGGATAATTACATTTATACCTCCGATCTACATTTTATTTACAGAAACCACCCATGTCATTAAAAAACAGGGATAGTTTGTGCAATGATGTTGACGTTTTTGGGCGGTGCATGTATAATTTTTCAAAAAATAAAGGGGATTTGTGTAAATAATGTTGATTCTCCGATTGGTGTCAAAAAACATGAGTGATTTGTATAAATAGACCATAGATCAGGAGGTATAAATATAGTTATCCCTAAATTTTATTGTATTTTTTTGTTTTTTTAATATATACATACTACGTATACAAAAATTAATCATTTATTATATTTAATTTTTTTACACATTATGTGTATATATAAAATTTAAAATAAAACATTTATATTTAGAAGGGTAAAGAAATTGGATAAAATAAATTCCAATGGGGAACAAGTCATTCGTGGGCCGGTGGAAGGTTCCTAGTGGAGGAGTTAAAGACAGCCTCAATCTCTACTAAGTAAAAGACACTCATGTCCCATTAAAATATAAGGGTAATTATAACTACACTCGGACTTATTATTTGTTTACACGAATCATTTTTATTTTTTAGATAATTATCAATACACTTATTAAAACATCGATATTATTGACAAAAATTACTCTTATTTTTTAAAAAATTACATATATATACGTCAAGAAACGTTATCATTATTACACAAATACCCCCTAAGGTTTGTAACCATCTAACAAAATAATCCGTTTTATCCATTTTTATAGGCGAACTGACTAAAATGCCCTTATGCACTGAATTATTTTTTTTATTTAATTTTTAAAATCTTTTTGGACTACAATGCGCAGAGAGAGGTTTATTAAATTTTTTACACAGATGAACAATAATGTAATTTGTCTCGACTGATTTTTCTACAGCTTTAATAAAAAATTTAAGGGCAAAATGATCAATTTCAGGTTTTCGGTTAAAATTTACAAACTTCAAGGGGGTATTTATAATTTTTTAAACAATGATGGAGTATTTGTAATTATATCAAATTTCAGGAGAGACGACTGTAATTTATCCTATTTTTTATTGTCAAGAGTAGTTTCTTTAATTATGCAAAAAAAAAATAAAATAATTTATGTAAATAAATTATAAATTAGGAGTATGAATATAATTATCTCTAATATAATTATCTCTAAAATATAATTATACTCCCTTCAATTACAATATCAATTGCTTCATCACCAAATCATTAAAAATCAACAGAAATTCATTAATTAAAAAATGAATCTTGACTCTAATTCAAGACTTTAGTTCTGATTAAGGTTAACGTAACGTCTCTCCAAAGTTTCACTAAACCCCAAACACCCCCCTTCCCCACCCCCCAAGTGAATGTACGAAGAACTCTGTGCCCCCAAATCTCACCCCCTACCCCCACCAACTCTCTCTCTTCAGCTTCATCCCCACTCTCTCTCTCTCTCTCTCTAGCTCACTTGCCGGAAAAATCACAACTTTTTCTTCAGATTTGTGTGTCTGAGCTACCTGTGCTGTGATAGAGCAGTGTTGAGTACGTTCGGAGAAATCTTGACAAGAATGTGGAATCTTTCCAAGACCCATGATGGTTTCTTGAGCTACAGTGGGATTTCTTGATCTTTCTTGAAGGTTTGGGTTTTTAGTATGAGAAGGGCTTCTCTGATACTCGATTTTTTTACTATGATAATCACAATGTGAGAGGCGAAAGTTTGGCGTTTAGTGTTGCGCATGTGTTCTTGATTGTGATGATGGTGGCTGCTGTTTCTGAAGCAGCTTCGACAACTGACCCACAAAACCCCAAAACCGCCGCCGGACAGGATGAGCATTCAAGACGGCCGCCATTGTTGCCGTCGGAGAAGGATAACAGCAATGCGGTCGGAAACAATCAAAGAAAACCCAAATCAAGAGTTGTCTCTTCTAGATACATGTCCCCTTCTTCAACTTCTACTTCTACTTCAAATTCATCCTCGGTTTCCTCCTCATCTTCTTCTTCGAGAAGGTATCCCTCCCCTTTACTTTCAAGAAACTCAACCCCGGTGTCAAATGCGCCTTCCTTAGGCGCCAAGAGGTCTGTTTCCGTCGACCGGCGGCGGCCTGCGGCTGCCCGGCCTTTAATACCTGATCTTGATTCGAAACACGGCAATGGGTCTGAAGTTTCAGCTGCCACAAAGCTTCTTGTCACCTCAACTCGGAGTTTGTCGGTTTCTTTTCAAGGAGAAACCTTTTCGTTGCCCATTAGTAAGAAGAAGGTGGCGCCGTCTTCACCTAATTTGACTAGTGTGAGGAAAGGAACGCCGGAGAGGAGGAGGAGTAGTACTCCGTTGAGAGGGAAGGTTGATGGGGGAGGAGATCAGGTGGAGAATTCTAAGCCGACTGATCAACATCGATGGCCGGCCCGGAATCGGGTGGTTAATCCGTTGTCCAGGAGTTTGAACTGTAGTGGCAATGGTGAGGAGAGGAGTAAGCTAATTGGATCTGGGGAGGCAATGCGAGCATTGCAGCAATCGATGATTGAGGAGAGGAGGCCTTCTCTTGATGGAAGGTTGAGTCTTGATTTGGGAAGTTCTGAGCTTGTAAAGGCGGTTCGACGAGCTGATGATGGAAATTCAGCTAGTAATGAGTTATCCATGCATTCTGATCTCACTGCATCTGATTCAGATAGTGTTTCTTCAGGTAGTACTTCAGGAGTTCAAGAATGTGATGGGGCTTCCAATGGGCGAAACGGGCGTCGTGGGATTGTTGTTTCGGCTAGGTTTTGGCAAGAAACAAATAGCCGGTTGAGGAGGCTGCAGGATCCGGGTTCGCCTCTATCAACGAGTCCCGGGTCCAAACTGATTGTGCCGCCAAAACTAAGAAGGTATTCAAGTGACGGTCCGTTATCGTCGTTATCGTCCCCACGAACAATGTCGTCCCCTGTTCGTGGAGGTGTTAGGTCTGCATCGCCTGGAAAGGTTATGACACCTGCTGGATCATCTCCATCTCGGGGTCATAGTCCATCTCGGATCAGAAATGCCGTTAGCGTTATTAGTAACAATTTTGTTGAAACACCTTCAGTCCTTAGTTTTGCTGTTGATGTTCGGAGGGGGAAAGTTGGGGAGAACCGAATTGTCGATGCCCACTTGCTGAGACTCATGTATAATCGTTACCTGCAGTGGCGTTTCGTTAACGCGAGAACTGAAGCAGTCTTGTTGGTGCAGAGACATATTGCAGAGGTGAGATAGTCTTACAGTTAACTTAGTGTTTGAGCATACAGAATATGACTTATTACTTAGATAATAAGACTGATTTGTTCGTTTTTTGCCGGCTTCTTTAGCTATCGTTGGTCTCGGATTAGTTTACATTCGATGCTCATATTTGGAGAATTTGTCTTCCTTAGTTGGAAACAAGATTGCCTTGAGAAAATGAAAATGTGTTGGTTTGGCCTTTGAAAACTAGAACACATGTTTGGATTATGTGTTCTAATACCCGGCATAACACGGGAATTAGGATTGCATGCTTCGCTTCGTCTTGAGGTTCAGCAAAGCGGTTAATCCACCTTTTGAATACCAAATTAACCTAAGCGTCATGGTACTTGTTTATGCGTATGGTTGTATGATTGTAGGGCCAAACGTCATGGTCTTGACGGAAAAATGCATCGTTGATGTGTATGGACGTATGATTCATTGGGATTTCCACACTCGTGAAGAGAAATTAGAGGACTTGTTTAATTTGTATAATATGATTTGTGTTACTAAGTTTGGCCCTATATGTTTGTTTTTATCAGGCTGAATTTGATGCAATTTGTCAAGTTTCGTTTGCTTTTTGTGCTCTAGCATGCGTCATCGTCTTCGTTTCTCTGTGTAAAGACATTTGACTGACTAATCAAACTAGAGTCAGGGAATAAACGGTTGTTACCTTTACCGTTTCTTGTTTGGTTCACATATAAGGCCTTGCCTTGAACTTTTTGATAGAAGTACATTTTTGCTTTTGAAACCCCTTACAGATTTTACGAACTGTAATTTGAAAATGCGTTGTACTGATCTTGCTATCAATAATTTCTACTGATCATGCAATAATTTCATGGTTCTTTGGCCAAGATAACGATGTAACTGCAGACGTATGTAATGAAATGCACTCGTGTAAATTAGTTTATTTGTTCCGATGATTTGCGATCTTGTCCTAAAGGTGAATCTGCAGATAATATCCGCGCTCGTCCTCAATGTTCTATTAACAAAGAATACTGATGAGTATAAATTTACTTGCTTACTTTCTAAGTACTTTTTTATATAATTCAAATGTATTATAGCAAGTTCAGTATTTACTGGTCTTTTCTGTCTTCCATATGAGTTACTTCTTAAATACGCTTTTTCGCTCGTGAGTTGCATATCTTGTTGTTATTCCCGTTTTCAGCTTGATTAGACTTGATGTCTCCTCCGTTTGGCTATATGAGGCCGATGTTTTCTCTTTGATGTCTTGGTACGTCTACGTGAGTTGTTTCTGTTTCGTTTTACTACGATCATCTACCTGTTTGTGTACGTAGAAATTTACTACATATTCCGCTAAAGCTGTTACGTTGTAATATTATTTTGCCTAATGGGATTTCATAGAACTAAAAATCTCGTTCCGTGCCAGAAAAATCTATGGAATGCGTGGATAACAATCTCGGATCTACGTGATACGGTCACCAAGAAACGACACAGATTGCAGTTGCTGAGGCAAAAGCTGAAACTAGCTTCCATTCTAAAAGGACAAGTAAGCTCTACTCACGGCCCGATTTTTGCAATTCTTTTTGAATTCTTGGTTAAGAGTATTTCGTAACGTTGCATTCTGACGTTATGTTCTCCGTATAGATGATGTTCTTAGAAGATTGGGCTTTGTTGGAGAAAGACCACTCGGCTTCTCTGCTTGGAGCTATCGAAGCGCTAAAGGCCAGCACTCTTCGCCTTCCGGTTGTCGGAGGAGCAATCGTATGTGCCTCTTACAATGTCTTTAAGCATAGGAGCAAATTTTCGTTCCATACAATGAATAAAAGTTAACAAAGTCTACGATTTTGACAGGCCGATGCCCAAAGCTTGAAGGACGCTATTGGTTCAGCAGTTGACGTTATGCAGGCAATGGGATCCTCAATATACTCACTTCTGCCCACGGTAATCTCATGCCCTCGTTTCTTACAACCTAGTCTTCGGTCAAGTCCAATGTATACAACACCCGATTCTATTGCCAGGCCTCTGCTTATCATAATCAGTTGCTTTCAGGTTGAGCAACTGAACTCTTTAGTGACCGAACTTGCAAAAACGGCTGCCAAAGAACGAGCATCGCTTGAACAATGCACCGACTTTATCTCCCTGTTAGCAGCCATGCAGGTTTGTTTTCTCTTCTACCCTACCAGTATTTTTTCATATTACTATGTTTGCTCATTTTCTTACCGATCGGACCTTAACAGGTTCGAGACAGCAGCCTGAGAGCACATATAATCCAACATAACCATGTACCGTCGGCCTGACAAGACAAGACACCGTTAGAACTGATTGTTTCTCCCGACATTCTACTCTAGATGCTAACACCAACACAGAATCCTCGGACCCTAGTAGTAATAAGAAATTTTGCAGCTCGACAGACCGGCGGTTTCCCAGTCCTGTTCTTCTCCAGGCATCCAATATTACAGGAAAAATGGTCTATTGTTTCTCAGTAGTTAGCTGTACACACGCACCTGTTTTTCGTTTTTGTTCTGCTCTTTTCCCCTTCTCAGGGAGAATGGAAAAAACCAATGTATATATGTAATATTCTAACTGCATTGTCCTTAACCAGTTCTTGCCTAGTTTTCATCTAAATTACACTGATGTTTTTAGGTGTTCATATGGGTAGTAAACCTCATATGGTGTGAACCATTAAATCATAGTATTTTGATGTCATATATGAAGTGGAAATTATAACGATCTCTTGATATTTGGCCTAATAACAAATATTTCTCATTGTTTGAGAAATTATTAATAGATGAAATTATTTACTTGGATGGAAGCATGAAAATGTTCATAAGGTCATTTTGACCAGTACACCCAAAAAACAAATGGAAGCCTACTGGAAATTAACAGAACGAGCTGGTTGTTGGACAAACGGTAAAATTTAGGGATATTAATAATTTTTTAAATAATAAGGGGTATTTATAATTATATCTAACTTTTGAATAGCATATTATAATTTATCCTAAAATAAAATACTGTTAATTTCACATTCCCTTCTCTGACATTAGTGTTTTCTATTGTATTATATAGTGAAGGTATGTTCTATAAAATTATCCACTAAAAATATTAAATATTATTTTTTTCTCAATCAACTTAAATTTTAAATGAGGTGGTAATTTAGCATAGTGAAAGCATCAAATCAAAGAAGAGGTCTTGAATATGAATTTCATCACCATTTCAATTTTTTTTTTAAAAAAAAAGAGTTTTACTTGTTAGATTTAATAAAACGGAATACCATCTGTACATGAGGAAGTGTTTTAAATATGTTACATTTAAATATATTTTTTTCTTTTAAAAAATTTAATTTTTTTATGAGTTCGTCATTTAACATTATTTACTCCTTAAATATCATGTAAAAAATTCAATTAAAAAATTTATAATTGAAGCTTAATTTAGTTGGCGAAGCTCAAATTCATGGGTTCAAATTCCTCTAATGCATGAGTATTGATGTACTTTAATTGTAGTAGTTGATTATGAGTATTTTATATTGATAATCGATATTGATGCCCCATTAAATATTTTTTCTCAAAACGCAAAGCTAAGGAAGTGGCCCCCCACTGAACAACACAACAGGCTTGACCTTGTTGGTTCATGAGCAAGGTGTCAAGTCCATAAGCGTGTTTATTTTCTAACCTAGTAGGCCCAAAAACGAGCCCAATTTAAGTTGGACAACTCAGCATACAATAAGGACATGTCATATGTATTTACAACCTCATAAGACACATCATACTAAAAATCAACAATAAACTCCTCCTAGATCTTCACTGGCTGACCTAGTAAGTAGCAGGTAAACCAAGAATCTATTGAAATTGAGCTGACTGGATAGACTCTTTCAAACAGTCATAATTTCTTCAAAATAAGTCAAAATCATCTCTCTCTCTCTCTCTCTCTCTCTCTCTCTCTTGTTAGTTGGCTAACTTACGTAACCTTCTAACAACGTATCACAAGTTATAACTACTTTCGAGATTCACTCTCCAACGGCTTATAAATAAAGGCCCTTGTGCAGTCATTTTGGTAATAAGTATCTCTCACTTTCACTCTAATTTTCTCTCGATTTTGAGCTACTTTCAAGCAGTCACCACTTAATCAAAATAAGTCCAAATCGTTCTTTTTTTTTTGTTAGTTATTTAACTCACGTATCTTTCTAACAGTTTATCACAAACTACAACTACTATCGAGATTCCCTCTCCAACGACCGATAAATAGAGGCGCTTGTACACTTATTTTGGTAACAAGTATCTCTTATTTTTCCTCTCATTTTCTCTCTCGATTTTCAGCTACTTTCAAGCATATTTTGCAGTTCACAAGGATTTATCACTTTATATCACTTTAATTGAATTACTACACCAATATTCTCACTATATTTCGAATTTTTTCATTCATTTATTCAATAAAATCATTATTAACTTATGCATTAAAGTGTTAAATCTTATTTTGCAGGTTAGTCCTCATTTGATTTTAGAATTTCATTGTAGATCCTTCTACCATTATAATGTTACTGAACTCCGATACCCATCAGATATAAATTCACGATGGTCAAAATTTATTATATAATTATAATCAATCCACTAAAAAAAAAAAAAAAAAAGAAAAAATCCACTAGATTGGGGCGGTTGTGTTTGTATGTGCAGGCCAATGAGAGAAATCCAAATGCAGCCGACTCAAAGAAGCTGTGTTGACTGCATCACACTGGACCCCCACCACCATGCATCTAACTGCATATTCTTTTCTGCATAAAACGACGTCACTCTGCCCTGCCCCCCAAGAGCATATAGCCCAAAGGACCCTCCTTATCCATCTCCACAAAAAATAATCAATAAACTAAATTTTCTTTATGAAGTTACTATAAATGAACTCTTTTTTTTTTTTTAATTAAAATTTCGGATTTGAGTCATAATTACTGTTCAAATAGTGAATCTAAATTAGACGCCACCAAAATAATCGCCTATTTTTTTTTTCAAGTAAAAAAAGAATAATTTGATTCGTGGACTGCGCGTATGCATTCATATATTCAAATTTATGGCATTGAGGGAATAACTCATCACGTAAGTTGAGTTCTCAGAATCGAGAAGTTATGATTTTGAGTTCCATAAATATATTTATTTGTTATTTTTTAATTTAAAATCATAGATATTAAAATATTTACAACATGAATGTAATAGGAAGCATTAGGTCATTTTGTAACTATTTCTTTTCTAGAAAAAAAAAAAAAAAAAGTTGGCTCTTTGACTACTCAAAAGTCAAGTAAACCCTAGGGCTAAGGAATGGGAATGTTTATATTTATTCTATTCTTTTTAAAAAGTCAAGGCCCCAATTTCCCTCTCATTAATTAAATACCATAGCATCCAATCTCCTTTTTTTTCTTTTTTTTTTTTGTTTATTGGATTTCAGAATATATTGATTCACTTGAGAATATATATATATATATATATTTTACAACAACATTATAGATTCCCTTCTTCTTTATTTTTTTCACTACATCATTTATTTGAGCAGTGAAGTCAAAATATTAGTCATAATTATATATTTAACGAATATTTTAATTATAATTAAAAATTATAATAAATATTTTGATCATATCTAAAATATCACCATAGATATTGATTAATTATAATCAAAATTAAATTTTCACATCGATTTTTATTTGAGGGATAATTACACTCTCCTCTCTCCTAAGATTTGGTGTAATTATACGTAGACCTCCTGTGGTGTGAAAAATTACTTCTAATACCCCTGAGGTTTGCTTCTGTCTAACAAATAGGTTCCCCCAATTGAATTAAAGGTGATATTTGCTATCGATTGACTTATTGTAGGTCAAACAAATATTTTTATAACCAAACTACCCTTATATATCGTACACATTAATGCATGAGAGGATGTATATCTTCACCGTCATAAGGGTAATTTAGTCCTAAAAGATTTATTTAGCCTGCATTAAGTCATTAATAAGTCAATCGAGGGTAAATATTGATTTTCATTCACTTTTTTTTGTTTATATCAATAAATTCGAGTGAATTTTAATTAACGGAGTGACCTATTTATTAGACAGAAGCAAACCTCAAAAGTACTAAATATAATTTTTCAAATCATAAAAAATTTATGTATAATTACATTAAAATACGAGGAAAGTGTAATTATCCCTTATTTAAAAGATAAAAGCTCCAAGTTATGGGGCACACCTGTTAAAGGCAGTTAGAATGTTTATCTTTATAGTTTTGATTCTTTGTCAGGTTAATGGCCTCATCAATAATTGATGATTATTACTACATTATTTCTGTCTACATTAATATATGATTTCAGGTACAGTACTTTATCCTATCATGATCTCATCAATATATAATTTTAGGTACATTATTTTTATGCACTAATACAGTGATGGTCTGTCTAAATAAATCATAAATCAGAGGTATATATATAATTATTTCTTATTATTACTAACTTCGGGCTGATTTGAGGGACAATAAGCCGTTTATATGAATATTTATTACCTATCAACGCAACTTTTACATTATCAGATAAATTTAAATATATAATTTTTTCGACAAATTATGATTCGTCCTAACCAATCAAATTTATTTATTTTAAAGTTTGTACTTGGGGTGATGTAAGAAGTCAGACAAAAAGTAGAAAGTATTGAGGGCACATGACAATCCAAAGAGGCTTGCATATGCCAATTACCTCTTCAATATACTTGTTCATTTGTTGATCGCTAGATTTCAGATTGTATTTTCTGTTGCAAATTTTATTTTATTGTCTACTCTATTCAATATATATATATCATTTATATATTTTATTTTGAAAAAAATTATATACATGTGGTATGTGTATATTGAATAGAGCTACCAATCATTCAAATTTTTGGTTTATGTGTAATCAATTAATGCTAAATTTATTATAATCAGTACCTTAATTTTGTTGACAAGGGTCTAGTTGAAATATTGGAAATATTTGGTATTATGTTATGATAACTTAATTAATCAGGTTTATTTGCGTTTAGAATATATAATTAATTTATATTTGATATAATTAACTTTACGTCCATAGAATTGATCTCATCACATAAAAAGAAATCGTCATAGAACTAGATAAGGAATCAATCTCGTTTGATCGTATCAAAACAAACAATCAAGATCTCCGCCTAGACAATATTCATTTATGGAATTCTCGTATAGAAATATTAAAAACTTGTATTTTATTTAATATATGTACATTATATGTATAAAGTTTATATTATTTATATTAAATATATAACACATATGATGTATATATATTATTAATTGAAATATAACAAAAATCCAATTTATTTAAATTCGTGCACGATATGACAAGGTACATGATGATACTGTACAAGTTGACTCATAAACAAAGTGGAAGAAATAAGTTTTGTAAGTGGAGATTCTCTCTCACTCGAAAATTTTTTATTCGGAGTAAGTTTGACCAAATCAAATCAATATAGAGCAAGTGTGGTATATTTGTTATGTGATTGGTTATTTTTCTCGAACTATACACCAGTCACACGACAAGTGTATTACACTTACCATATGATTGATTCAGGTTTGATCGAACCAGATTCGGGCTAAAATTTCTCCTATCTCTCTCTTTTTCTAATTTTGATTTCAATATTTGTTTCATATTCACATGAAAATGTTGATGAATATGGAAAAATAGAAAAAAAAAATCTCTCCATTTCTTGTGATTTTCTTACACAGAAAATGAGATATCAAAAAGTGCCCACAAAATCTCCCAAAATTTTGAAAAAGAAAACAAGCAAAAAATTACTGAAAATTAAGCTCTAAATAAATGTCCATTTTGGTAAAATACAAAAAGAAAAAAGAAAAAAAGAAAAAACCTTAATTAAAAGAACAGCTGCAAGAGCTTGGTTTCATGCCCATGGTTTTGGTGTGAATCTTGGTGGCACACGAACCCGCTCTCCAACGTCGTCGTATCGGACTCATCCGACGGCGAGGCCGGTCTGCGTTTGTTTCTGAGCCTGTTCACCCTCCCTCCGGCGGTCATTCTGGCCGGAAAACCCGCCGTCAATCTTAGATCCAGTCCGCTCGTCGTCTGATTATCAATATCAAACACTTTCCTCTTGAGCCTCGTGTTCAAATCTCGCGAACCGTACATGTCGTTGTTATTAGCTTCCGAGCCTTCGTCCGACGCGGAAAACTCCGGCAAGGGGCCGAGAACTCCGCCGCGAAGCACCGTCTCCACCGCCGACTGGCAGACGTGCCAATTCCCCGTCCACAACAACCCCACCGCTCCGTTCACCGGATTCACTGTCCTCCCGCACGCTTCAAACAACAACGACTGAAAAAGAGCTGCAGATTAAATAAAAAATTAAGAATCACCATCTCAAATCGATTCACAACTCCCCCAAAAATAAAAAAAGAGAAAATAAATCAAAGGAGTGAAAAATAAATACCAGGTCGTTGCGATTCAGGAACAGAAGAAAGGAATGACATGAGGCCGGCGCGGCCGAAGAACTTGGCGACGAAAACGGTGGCGTTAGCTTGGGCTTGAGGGGTATCGATGCCTTGTAAACTCTGCCTGAGAATGCAGTTGTCGTTGCAGCCTTTGCGGAGTATTCTGCAGCCATTGCAGCTCATGATCGATGATGATGATGATGATGATTCTTTCAGCTACATACAAATTAATGAAGACAAATCTCAATATCAAACTAACAAAACTTATGATCTGCAGATGTATTTGATCCCAATGGAAACGCAAGATGGTTGTAAATGAATACGCGGAGAAATGTTAGAGAGAGAGTTTTAGGGAAGGGTTTGGAGGAGATCATGAGGAATATATATAGAGAGAGAGGGGAGGAGAGATTCATGCTTGTGGTGGGGAGAAAATGGTAATATCCATGCAATTCTAATATTCTATTGTAACATTTTGAGCCATCTAGGTTTTATTGTAATATTTTCCATTTTTGTGGTGGAAATATGTTAAAACAGTAATAAAATTGATAGTGTTTGAAAAATAATTTAATATTTACAATTTTACTAATAAGTTACAGAAGTTGGTACCGATTTGTTTATAACTTTTGGTTTAACAGTCCATAAATAGAAGTTGTAAAATAAAAACACTTGTTTTAGTAATAAGCTGATAAACAGGTCAAATAAGCGTTCACAAATACTCTCAATGTGTATACAATTTCATGTCGTCCCTAATAAAACTCAGATAGTACAACACTATTTTGCTGTTCCGAAATAAGATTCTTATTCGATCCAACGCAATTAATTACGAAAACTACAATGTTGTTTTCATATGCAGGAGGGCTACAATTTTTTAAACTCTACATCAATCACACAATAAATATGAATAAATTATGATTAATTTCAATATAAATCAGAACCTTTTTTTGTTAAAAAAATAAAAAAGAATGTACAAAAAATAACAGATTAAACTAAACTAGAGTTAGTAAAAAAAAAAAACTAAACTAGAGTTAGTAAAAAAAAAAAAAAAAAACTAAACTAGAGTTAGTTTTGATATTATCTCATGGGCTAAATTGCATTTTTGGTCCCACATTGAAGGCCTGGAACCATTTTTGGTCCCATAATTTACGAAATTTCATTTTTGGTCCCAAAATATTAAAAAAATTCGCAAACTTGGTCCTACTAGCAACTTTCGTTTAACTTTTAACTAAAAGTTGCAAATGGCCAAAAATAGGGGTTAGGTGAGGAACTGGCGCCGTTTGCAACTTTCCATTAAAATTTAATAAAAAGTTGCTAGTGGGATCAAGTTTGCGAATTTTTTTAATATGGTGGAACAAAAAACGAAATCTCGTAAATCATGGGACCAAAAATGGCACCGGGCCCTCAATGTGGGACAAAAAATGCAATTTAACCTTATCTCATGTAATCCTTTTAGGGTTTTAAATTTATTAAAATTAGGTTAAGAATAACTAGGGTTTGGGAGATTAATAAATAAAAAAATAAATAGATAATTGAAGGCGGCCATTGGAGGGGGTTCCAAAGGTATTGGGGGCGAGAGAGAGAGAGAGAGAGCGGCTCCGTGTCTCCGCGAAAGGCTGTGCCCTTTCTATTTCTCTATTTTTTATTTATTTTATTGGGAGAGGAGTACTTCAAATTATTTCATTTCAATTTAATGTATTTTATTTTTAATCCTATAGTAGTACGTACCTTAGTTTGCAACACATGCCTGCCTTGTCATTTTAATTATCTCTTTTCTATTTTAATATATTATTATTATCATTATTATTATTATTATTATTATTATACACGTATCATTAATTGTTGATGCTGATAATTTAAACACAACACTATTGTATTGTTGAAAGTCGTATGATCATAGACGTCAAGTGCATTTTGGGAAGCAGAACCATTTAGTTATGGGGTCAAGTGCATTTTGGGAAGCAGAACCATTTAGTTATGGATTCGAGTGACATTTCACCCGTTATCGCAATTGATTCATTGATTCTTCAGCATATAATCAAGTTGAAAAATCTTGTATATAAAGAGAATGTAGCACGAATTTACAGTAAAAGATTCGTACTGTAATAATCATATAAGATTGTCTTTTATTATCACAATTAATTAGAATGCAGCATATATATATATATATATATATATATTGTCCTTTGAGTAGCATGTAAGGACTCATTATGTTTTAGGACAAAGATTAGGTAAGATTCCTTCTCTTTACATATTGTGTGGTGGTAGATATATATATATATATATATACATATATATATGATTCATCTTTCACTTCATCCTTTTAAAACCCCTTTTCCCACTTACTAATTGCCAAAGTTATAAAACCAAAAAACATATAACCCTGTGAAAATACAACTCTACCCCTCACCTTATTTGAAATCCCATATATTTCAAGACTCGGGTAAGTCTGCCCGAATCCGAACAGGTGCTCCGGATCCTAACTGTTGGTCTATTCAACACTTCAAATTTTTGGGAAATTGTAGCTTAGACCTAGTTCGGTGGAACCTAACAAAATCATATGACAAGTGCAATACATTTGTCATGTGATTAGTTTATTGTTCAGGAAAAATAACAAATCACATAGCAAGTATATCATACTTGCTATATAATTGATTTGATTCTGCCAAACTTGGTCCGAAGTAGAATTTTCCCAAGTTTTCATACTAAATACTTCTCTTGGGACTAGCTAACGACCCTTTATTATTTTTTCAAGAAAAAATTACAATTTTAATCGTTGAAGTGAGGGGGTGCCTTCTTTTATCCGGTACGAATTAATATTTGCAATTTAGTCATGTAACTTTCAAATTCTGATAATTTTATTTCTTTGAAGATCAATTTGGCCAGAAAATTGCATATGACTTATAATGACCCAATCAAATTGCAACTTTAATTCTGTAACTTAATTCGTATACACCAAAAATACCAACTCAAAAGTTATAAAAATTGTAATTTAATTGGGTCATGTGCACGAAATCGATCAGAAAAGAACTAAAATTTGTCAAAATTTTAAAGTTAACAGACTAAAATTGCAAAAAAAATTTTCCGTTTTTCAACAGATTCATATGAACTTAATATATTCAAGTACTATTTAGAGGAGGTCATGCATGACAAAGTGCGACAGTTGGAAGGTTGGAGGACATCCATTTTCCTCTTCTTGTTCGAGGATTAATGAATCGATTAAGATTCTTGTAGCTTTTTGCAGTTGTGATTGTAAGAATCTTACAACCTTTATTTCTTCCTTTTTTTTTTCCCTTTTAAATTAAATAAAATAATCTTAATTAAACTTTATCATGATGATCATAGTATCATTAGGTAAGAACATAACTATAATTACAGCCATCTTTCCTGAGGTTTGGCATAATTATAAATACCCCCCATTATTTGAAAAATTATAAATACCCCTCTGAGATTTGTATTCCTAACAAAATGCCTGAAATTGACCATTTTGCCCTTAAATTTGTTATTAAAATTGTAGAAACATCTGCCGAAGCAAATTGCATTATTGCTCATCTGTGTAAAAAACTTAAAAAACCTCTCTCTGTGCATTGTAGTCCAAAAAAATTTTAAGAATTAAATAAAAAATAATTCAGTGCATAAGGGCATTTTGATCAATTCACCCGTAAAAATGGATGGAAATTTGTTATTTCTTAGACGGTTATATACCTTAGGAGAGTATTTGTAATTATATCAAATTTTAAGTAAAGTGGCTGCAATTTACCCTAACTAAAAATAATGAATTCATAATTCTTGATTGACTATATATATGTTTGTTGGACAAACCGCCCCAAGCTCATTGGGTCAGATTATTATTATTGGCTGCAAATGACTTCATATCTTTGTGTTCTCTATGGATAATATATAAATAAATTAATTTCAGTATCCTCCCAACTGAAAACAAAATTTTAATTATTTATAGGGTTAATTACACTTACACCCCCTCTGAAAATGTATAATTACACTTTCTCCCAAAAAAGTTTTGAAATTACACTTACACCTCCTCCGAAAATTCTCTGTTTACACCTGACCCCCATCCGTTAGAGTTTGGACAAAAAATGTTCATGTCAACAAAAATAATTACACAAATTTTCAATTTTTCCCAGCATTTAACATTCTCATGTATATTTTTGTACTTATAAAATGATAAGTGTAACGTATATGTATGGAGTGAGGCCAATATTATTATATTTTTTTCTTATAAGTACAAAATTATTGCACGAGAATGTTAAATGAGAGGTAAAATTGAAAATTTATGTAATTATTTTTGTTGAAATGAACATTTTCCGCCCAAACTTTAACGAATGGAGGTCAGGTGTAAACAAAAAATATTTAGAGGGGGTGTAAATGTAATTTCAAAACTTGTTTGGAGAAAAGTGTAATTATGCATTTTCAGAGGGGGTCTAAATGTAATTAACCCTTATTTATATTATCTCCTAACTGTATAATTTACGGTTGCGTTCTAGAAACATACAAAAACTAGAATGTAAATAACGAAGGAGACAGATAAACTTAATTACGATGGAACTTTTCATTGGAAGATTCATCGAAGTTGTAGTCCCCGATTAGTGTACGTACGTGGCCTCTTGATCCTATCTGTAGCGCGTATTAATCAGATATGGACCACATAGTAATCGTGAATCATCGTACTTGATTATGTAAACTTGTAATAATATTATAATTAATCAAATGATAATTAGATCATTAGTACAATAATTTTTAAATTGTGGGAGTGGACCACTTATGAGTAAGTTTTGAGCAGGTCATATAATCCCACAACATTGTCTAATTGGCCTCTTTGTTGCAAGAATTTTGACCTTCCAAGGAATAGAGAGACAAGTGATGTTTTACACTCTCTAGAGAGCCACAACTACTAATTGTAATTTTTAATGCGTGATTGATGATGTAAGAATTTCCATCCATTTATCGTAACAATAACATGCTTCTGAGGGTGTGATCATATCAGCACTAATGTACTAAAATTCGATCAGAATTTTAAAGTTAAATGTATTTAGACGAGAGTAGTACTAGAATGGGTGAACTCGTCGTGTTGCATCTCTTTTAAAATCCTCTCGAAAGAAAAATAGCATGTGTGTGAAAGTCGTTGGTTAATTTTTTTTGCAAATATTTGTCCTTGATCTTATCTAAATTCTGATATTTTTTTCGTGTAAAATTATTTATTTTCAGCATAAAATAAGAAAGATGGATCACTTATTACCGCATGATCATGACCTTTAGTAATTAAAAATAGGACTATAATGTCCTAGTTGCTGCAGCTCACCGTGCCACCCTATTATGGAATTTAATTATGGGTTAATGAGATATATCTAAAATTTTTATTTTATTTAATTTTAATAGATCAAGGTCTTCGGATATGCGGAGAAATGTTTGCGGAAACTTAAAAATAAATAAAATAAAATAAATTGTGAGTCGATTATTTCAAAGTTTTGTAATTTCTTGTGGATAACATATTAGATTTGTACTTTTGTAGTGCATAAGCAAATAGGCCACCCCACGTTTGTTTACAACTGGGGGAAATAAATATTTTATATTGTAATTTTATTACAGGAAGTTTCGAGAAAATAATATGAATAAATGTCTTGAACTTTGTCTTTCCATTGGTTTCTAATAGATTCCTAAGGATTTTAGTTTTGTGAAAATTATTGTTGATGTCGTGTAAGCTAAAAGGCTATGACGTCTGTTTACCAACAAATTCATTCTGTTAGTTTCTGTTAAGTTTTTTTTTTTCCAATTTTTATAATAAATAGACCAAAATACCCTATAAATTATAAATTATAATTTTAAATATTTTTTTGAATTTCTAAAATATTTTTTATAGACTAATAGTATTATCTGCGTTACACACCCTCAAATTCTTTTTATATTTGTTGGAGTGAAGTCCTCTAGTGACAAACACTAGAACAGATCATATATTACTATTATAGGTGGGAACTAAGGTTTCAGAGAACCCTTGCAAATTACAGATTGGGGATTTTGAAATACTTTAAAATTAAAGACAGTAAGGAAACGAAAACAGAAAATCAAACCTAACACTCAGCACCGAAGATCGGCTCAGGTTTCCCTGATCCAGGTGGGTCAGCCCTCGGCCCCAACGCCGGTTGCCCAACCGGTTGCTTTGATTACTCAGGCACCGAACTCAGAAGACCGATTTTGGCAACCCTTCCACCAAGGACAACACTAAGCTTTTCACAAAGGGATTAGAACTTATCAGGGGATGGAACTCAAGAAGAAGGGGAGAAAGGTATTTTCAGGTTGTATCTGCCATGGGAGGGAGGAAAGTTTTTATAGTGAGAGAGTGTTGATTCGCCAACAGAGGCGAATCACGGCGGCGGAGAAAACCATAGAAGGCATAGTTTCGAGGGGTTGGGAGTATCACAGAGAGAGAGAGAGAGGCGGAGAAGAAGATGAGCCACTTAAGGTTAGAGGAAATCGGTCAATAGACCAATATAAAGGGATGAGGGAAATGGGCCAGTAGGCTTGGGCCTTAGGTAGCTGAGTAAGCAAGCCTTCCAGGTTGGGCCGGGGGCGATTGGGCTGAACCATTGAGGGAACTTGGGCCATTTTTCCAACAATCTCCACCTTGGACCATGGACCCTCAATGAGAGTCAATCCTTATTTGGATCAGGGTATTTCATCATTTCTGTAACTTTTCTGGGACTATAGTTTTGTACCTGCAAAGGAAGAAAGTTAGTACCGACAGTAATCAGAGTAAGTTCAAAATTTCAATGCATGCTTTGAATTTTTCTATAGTGAGACACTTTGTTCCCATATCTGCAGGGTTGCATTCAGATCTTATCTTTTCTAGCTTAATGACGTCTTTTCCAACTATATCTCGAATAAAGTGATATCTGACATCGATGTGTTTGGTTCTATCATGAAACACAGGATTCTTGCATAGTTGGATTCCTGATTGACTATCAGAATAGATAACGACTTTTTCTTATAGAAAACCGATTTCTTTTAATAAACCTTCTAACCATATTGCTTCTTTAAATGCCTCAGTTGTAGCAATATACTAAGCCTCAGTAGTAGATAATACAACAAAATGTTGTAATTGAGATTTCCAACTAATGCATGAGCCACATAAAGTAAACACATAGGATGTGGTGGATTTCTTGTTATCCCTATCATTAGCATAGTTGGAATCTACATAACCTACCAAGCGAGTTCCTTCAGAATGTTTTAAAATTTTATCCCCCTTTCAAATGAACCTTTTAAATACCTTAGCAAACACTTAAGTGCTTCCCAATGAGGCAGGTCTGCATTGGACATATACCTGCTAAGGCAACTTACAGCATATGCTATATCTGGTCGAGTACTAACCATTAAGTACATGACAGACCCTATAGCATTTGAGTATGGTATTTTGCTCATCTGTTCCTCTTCTTGTTTATTTTTAGGACTTTGTTCTTTACTGGGCTTAAAATGACCAGCCAGTGGAACAGATGATGGCTTTGAATCAGACACTGAAAAAAATTTCAGAACATCTTTCACATATGTTGACTGATTCAAAAGAATTGTGGATTTACTCCTATCTCTCTCTATGGTCATTCCTAGAATCCGTTTTGCATCTCCTAAATCCTTCATTTCAAAGTTCTTACAAAGACTATGTTGCAATTTAGTGACCAACTCTAAATTGGGACTCGCAATTAACATGTCGTCAACATATAGAACAAGGAAGACAGAATTACCAGATTCAAACTTGAAATACAGGCAAGGATCATAGGCACTTCTTTTGAACCTTAAAGAATGCATGAAAGAATCAAATTTCTTGTTCCATTGCCTAGGTGACTGTTTCAAACCATAGAGAGATTTTTTTAGAAGACAAACATGATCAGGATTTTTCTTATCAACGAAACCACATGGTTGTTTCATGTATATTTGTTCTTCTAAAGCCCCATGTAAAAATGCAGTTTTTACATCCATCTGTTTTAACTCCCAGTCATACTGAGCAACAAGACCAAGCATGATTCTAACAGTTGTATATTTAACCACAGGAGAGAAAATTTTAGAATATTCAATTCCTTCCTTTTGAGTAAAGCCTTTTGCTACAAGTCTAGCTTTAAACCTTTAGAATCTGTTTCTTGATTTAACTTGAAAACCCATTTACAGTCAACTACAGAGCCCTTACTAGGTTTTGGGACCAGAATCCAAGTTTTATAAGAATTCAGAGATTTCATTTCTTCCTGCATAGCACTCAGCCAAGTTTTGGATTCTTTAGACTGTAAAGCTTCTTCATATGAAGTTGGTTCAGGGTTTTCAACACTCAGAACAAAATCTCTAAACCTAGAGGGAAGTTTTCTCTCTCTTCTTTCCCTATTACTAATATGAGGAATTTCTTCGTGAGCATTCTCAGTTATAGGTTCATTATTGTTCTGAATTTCCTCCATAATTTCATCATTTGGCTGATCGTTTTTTGGAAGGCCCTCCACCTTATTTGGTATATACTCAATGTCTGAATCTAGACTACTGGAGGGTGTATCTTTGAGGCAAGGCATATCATGGTCATTAAAAACCACATCTCTACTTACTGTTACCCTAAAACCTGGTTGTTCTCTAAGCCATAACCTATATTCCTTCACCCCATCGGGGTACCCAATGAAAATGCATTTTTGTGATCGAGGATCTAGTTTATCTCCCTTTTGTAAAATAAAAGCAGCACAACCAAAAACACGAAGTTCACAAAGATTCACATGATTATCATACCATAATGCATTAGGGATTTCACCAAATAGAGGCAAATAAGGAGATTTATTAATGAGATATGCAGCAGTTAAAACAGCCTCACCCCAGAAAGTTTTCGGTAAACCCGAACTGACCAGCATGCATCTTACCTTGTCTAGCAGAGTTCGATTCATTCTTTCTGCAACCCCATTCTGCTGGGGTTTGTATCGTGTGGTTCTATGCCTTTTGATCCCACACTCATTACAGAGTTCAGAGAATTGCTGGTTGTAGAATTCCATACCGTTATTTGTCCTTAGTGCTTTTAATTTTTTTCCAGTTTGATTTTCAACAAGAGTTTTCTAGTTCTTAAATTTTTCAAACACATCTGCTTGTTTTTTATTAAAAGCACAAAGACCTTCCTAGAAAAGTTATCAATGATAGATAAAAAATACTTGTTTCCACCGTGTGTAGGCACATTTGCAGGACCCCATACATCATCATGTATATAGTCAAGAATGCATGATGATGCAGTGTGTGGGTAGTGTGTGTTAGCTTCGTATAAGCCCCGAGACGTTAAACGTAGCGGAAATTAAGATTTTAATCACAAAATAATATTATAATTAGCGATCAAATCGCCCGTCTCGTTGCTATTACGATGTGGATCTCATGCATAAAAGGATGTCAATTGAATGGTTAAAAGAAACTAACCTTTCTTGCTCTCTGGTTGATGTTGGTTACTTGAACTTTCTCAAGAACAACCTTACCTTAAAATTGGTGGAACGTCAAAACGGAAGCGCCTTTAATTGTTGTTCACGATAGGAACACAAGTGTCTTCCCTCTAAAGTTAGTCCACACCACCTATGATGGAATCACCCTCAAACCTATGCTAGTAGGTATTGGAGGATTATGGTAGATCAACTATTGATCTATGGAAAAATAAAGGGAATTCTTCTCTTTTGGAGATGAGAAATGAACATAAGACCAAGGCTAAAGTGAAAGCTAGACTTTCTAGCTTTAAAGGAGAGAAAGTCTAAGAGCTAGATAGCAAAAGGAAAGCATGAGTTTTTTTATCTTTGTATGTAGAAAGATGGTATGTTAATCTCTTGCTTTATACCCCTTTTTATAGGCATTCCTTTGCACCAAATACAATGAATGTAGACAAGCCCTTTTGTCTTACTCTTAGATAACACTTGTCTTCTTCATAGACAAGTTCTAGCATGACTCATCTTTTCTCCTTTTACACTTGTCTTCCTTATAGACAAGTTTTAGCATGACTCATATTTTCTTCTTTTACACTTGTCTTCTTTATAGACAAGCTTTAGCATGACTCATATTTTCTTCTTCATCTAAAGATGAAAACAAGTCATGTCTATGTTCAATGAATCTTGTCTTGTGGGCTTGTGGGCTTGGGCTAAGGTCTTGGAATTTATCTTAATTCTCAATTGGACTAAATCCAATTTTAATTAATTTTCCAACTAATTATTTAGCCCATGATATTTAATTCTTTAATTAAATATAAGCCCAAATTAATTGATTTTCAAGCTCAAATAGATTAATCTTAATTAATCTATCACAAGTCTGTCTTAATCAAATTAATGCTTGTGAATTTAGACTCCAAATTAAATAATCATATTATTTAATATTCCCATAAAATGATTTCATAAATCATTTCAATCAAATAATTTAACTCCTTAAATTAATTGATTTATTCTCCATAATTAATTCTATAAATTAATTCCAATAATTCCATCATGGATTTGTGTGTGACCATTTAGGTTCACTACTCAGCTAGACTTGGCCTTGTATCATATATACAATTTAATTAGCAACTTACTTGCATTAGATTAATTAAATCCTATCATAATTAATCACCCTCAATTAACTCCTTAATTGAAGGGTACTCGTCACCATGGGTGGCCATCTAGCAATGGTCCATGGCACTAGAGAATAGGTGAATTATTGCGTGAACCTGTGAGTTACGCGTAATGCAGATACGGTCCCTCCGTTACTAACCTCCCGATCAAAGTCTGGGCATGGAATTAGTTATTGGTTCCCATTATCGACTCTGATGTCTATGTATCAACTCTTCAAGTTATGCTTTCAATTTATCAATATAGGAAAAACCCTTTCTCCTATTTGATCAACAACCATGGCCATGGGTTTCGAGGAACGCATAATGTAGAGAACATAGAAGTTTCGTTATCATCCATGATAAGTAGCAGATCCTATCTTGGAATTCACCAACCTCCATGCATGCTTCAACTATGTCTGAAACATGACCTTATAGTGATCCAGAATGAAACCTGAGACCACCTTGGATATGATCAAGTCATAGCCGTCCTATGCACAAGGTTACTGTGGAACCTCAAGTCTAAGGACTAGTTAGTGCACTATTGTAGCCTAGGAGTTCTAGTCATACCGATCATGCCATATAGGGCTTCCATATAACAACTCCTGCGAGTCAATTCAGTGAACTTGATAACTTTTTATCAAGCACCCACTAAAGTGCGCAGAAGTCATACGTCTCTGTCTATGAAACTTGACATTCATCATATGAACGCATCACTTAGTGCAAGTCTTTAAGGAATGATCGATGCCCTGTCTCGACCGATTCATCGACTTGGAATATTTTAGATCAAACCATAGAGGTTGGTTTCATGGTCGCCATCACATGCGCGAGCCAACCCCGTAGCATAATTGATCTAAGGGCTTCAACCAAATGCTCATATAAATATAATGTTAAAAGCATATGATGAAGATGGACAAAGAACATTTCTTAAATTAACATATGATTGAAAAAGATCGTATAGAATAGTTTACAAAGAGCCAATAAATTGGCTTGACGGTCACCTAGTCTAACAGTGTGATAGGAAAGTGAGTCCTATGTTGTTTTCCTAGAGTACACTCATCACAGAAACCCAATTTTTCAAGTTTTTCTTTCATAAAACCCTTTCTGTGCAAAAGCACAAGACCTTTCATGCTGATATTACCAAGCCTTTTGTGCCACAAGTCCGTTTTGTTAGATTTAGAAACATGTTCAGCAAGGGAATTATAAACTACAGAACATATGTATAAGTTCCACTTTCTTTCTGCTTTGAAAATCATTAGTGACCCCTTCATGATTTTCATTACTCCCTTGCCCCATCTACCCTCTAGACCATGCTCTTATAGAGCAGCACATGATATGAGGTTATGACACAAATCAGACATATGTCTAACATCTTTTAAGGTTAACTCATACCCATTTTCAAAAGTCACACAGACATCACCAAAGCCTTTTACTTCACATAATTTTTCATTGGCCATGGATACACAACCCATGTTACATGCTCTATAGTTTGTGAAGATTTCTTTAAAAGGTGACATGTGAAATGTGCATCTATAATCAATTAACCACTCATTCATGCAAGGGGCGGATTTAGCAGAGTTAACATCACAAAGCATATAGACTTCTCCAGAGTCTTTTTCAAAAGTGACATTGGCTTCTTCTTTCTTTTCTTTCTTGGGCTTTTTACAGTCTTTTATGAAATGCCCTTTACCCCCCACAGTTATAGCATTTTCGGTCTTTATACATGTCATCTTTTGATTTGGACTTGCTTCGGCTTTTTCCTTTCCCTTTACTGTTCTTTCTATACTTATGTTCAAAGTTTTGATTCTTGGTTCTTCCTCTTACAAAATTAACTTCAGTCTGGGAAGTACTAGCCTTATTAGCTTTTAGATCCATTTCTTTACTCTTCAAGCCATTAACTACTGTATCCAGATTAACCTGATCCCTACCGTATTTTATAGCGGCCTTCACATCACTATAGGTTTCAGGTATAGCATTCAACAGGACTATTGGGGTGTGGTCATCAATATTCTTGTCTCCTGTTAGCTTAATGTCTTGAACCAATTTGATGAATTCATCAAGATTTTCATCAATAGTTTTGGTTAGATCAAGCTTGTACCTAAAGAATTTCTCAAGTAGAAACAATTTGCTAGGCAAGGAAGTCTCAGTGTATAGTTCCTCTAATTTTTCCCACAGAGTCTTAGCACTATCTTGTTTACCTACTTTTCTTAGGACATTACTAGACAATTTCAGTATTATGGATGAGTATGCATATTCATCGTTTTCAGACTATTTTTCTTCAGAAAGGTTTTCAGCATATTTCCCATCTATTGCCTTACAAACTTTCTGTTGTATTAAGATACCCTTCATTGTTTGCTACCATATGGAGAAATCAGATTTTCCATCAAACGGTTGTAAATTATAGACAGCCATCACACAGATTTAAAAACAAAATGAATATCACAGAGATAATAATGCAACAAATGCAGTATTGATGAAGGGGGGAACCTTCCTGCCCTCAACCAGATACCCGACGGTCTCAGGGACCGGCCACATCAGACTGAATGTTATGCACTAAGCAGTTTATAATATAGCAGTAGTTGTGCACACATCAGACTATTACTAAGTTATCAAAGTACGCACTAAGCAAGATACCAACACATAGTAAATGATACCAACAGGATATCCGCACAAAGCAATATTCCAGCACTAAGCAGGATACAGAAAACAAGATATAGAAATATACTAGCACTAAGCAGAGTACCAACACAGGGTAACTCACAAAAACATGATTCTAGCACAAAGCAATAAACTGGCACTAAGCAGAATACTAAGGGATACCAACACAAAGTAGGATATCAATAAACAGAGTAAGTGATACCAGTACTAAGCAGATTTTATACTAAAACAATATAGAGCAATAAAGTAGAGCGGATCGAGCAGCCCTTACCAAACCTTCAGAGGCCAGCGAGAGCCCGAAGGCTCTGATACCACTATTGGACCGAAGTCCTCCAGTGACAAACACTAGAACAGAACATATATTACTATTACAGGCGGGAACTAGGGTTTTAGAGAACCCTTGCAAATTACAGAATGGGGATTTTGAAATACTTTAAAATTAAATACAGTAAGGAAACGAAAATAGAAAATCAAACCCAACACTCAGCACCGAAGATCGGCTCAGGTTTCCCTGATCCAGGTGGGTCAGCCCTCGGCCCCAAACACCGGTTGCTTTGATTTCCAGGCATCACAAAGACACCGAACTCAGAAGACCGATTTTGGCAACCCTTCCACAAAGGACAACACTAAGCTTTTCACAAAGGGATTAGAACTTATCAGGGGATGGAACTCAAGAAGAAGGGGAGAAAGGTATTTTCAGGTTGTATCTGCGATGGGAAAGAGGAAAGCTTTTATAGTAAGAGAGTGAGAGAGTGTCGATTCGCCAATAGAGGTGAATCACAATGACGGCGGAGAAGAAGAGGAGCCACTTAGGATTAGAGGAAATCGATCAACAGACCAATATAAAGGGATGAGGGAAATGGGCCAATGGGCTTGGGCCTTAGGTAGCTGAGTAAGCAAGCCTTCCAGGTTGGGTCGGGGGCAATTGGGCTGAACCATTGAGGGAACTTGGGCCATTTTTCCAACAATATTTTTCCAAACATTCATTTTTTGAAAGAAAAATTCAAGGGTAAATTAGTAATTTATAACTCGGCTACATAATTATTTTCTATTTGAGATAGAATTTTGTCATGTTTCAAATACCAAGGGGTATTCATAATTATGCCGAAATTCAAATAATATAGCTGTAATTTATCCACAAGAACAAGACAATCAGCAGTTTGAAAGTAAGAATTCTGATAAATTGAAACACCCAGAAGAGGAGATATCTTCTGCACGCGTAATTGGCAAACCCGTAACTCAATCTTACAACACTTTGCAGAGCAAATACACATACATACAAAGTAATTAAAACATATGAATACAACAAGCCTGCAGAGCAAGTCTTCTGAGTTAGACTATATATTAAATAGTCTACACGCATGATTTTTGAAGATGAATGAGAAATAATTTCTAACAGAAGAGAGAAGATTCACAATCTCCTACGAATGAATGTGTCGTTCAACTTGCAAACTACATGGCTGTTCGCTTCCAGACAAACACGGTTAGCTTTCCTACATGGGGTGGAGAAATCATCATCAGGACAACCAGCTCTGCTTGAACAACTAAGCAACCGTTCACATATATCTATTCACTTCAGCAGGCCGTTTCCACATTAACTAGAGCTAGGCCACAGAGAGCTGAGCTTAGCTGCCAGCTTTGCGCTCTTGTAGTCGTCTCTCAGCTGGATAAACCTGATTTTGCAGCCATTCCGATTTGTCATGATACAAACAAATGATGACTGATAAAGAAAGACCAATAAAACAATATGGCCTTGTTTACTTGTGAGGATTGGGTTGGATATCCAACTCAATCTTTTGTTTACTTACACTTAGGTAAATAGGTGATTAATCATGATAAATAGATGATTTAAATGGAAATATTAGTAATACAATTTAATCTCATCCTATATTTTATCCATCATTAATCTATCACGATTTAATCACATCCCTCAAAGTAAACAAGGCCTATATATATATATATATATATATATAGGAAGTATGGCAACTTTAATCAAATGTCAGCAAATTTTCACGAATTTGCAGCAGTGACCGCACAAAGTGACTAATTCTGGAGAGATGCTTCAATGAAAAGTAAATAGATAACAAATACAGGTATACATGTGCTTGTGTCGTTTTGGGGCATATTTAGAGGGTGTTTGGGTCAGCTTGTAAGCTTTTTTAGAACATCTATACGATGTTTGATTACTTATAAGATGTCACAAAATGTTTGATAATCATTTTAGAAAAACAGCTTATAAAATCCAGAAACAAGATATTAAGAACTTATAAGCTTTCTTAAAAAAAAAGTAAGGAGTTGCTAACTTGTTTTTAAAATTTTAACAAACTTTAAATTAATTACAAAATGGTCGTTACCAAATCCTATGAGTTTCATCTTATTTTATCCAAAGAATTCATACTTAGAATAGATCTAACATCTAATAAGCTCTAAATATATGTAATCAGATGTATGAGCTTATAAGATATTTTAATAAGCTTAGCCACACACCATCTTATTATCTATGTTTAGGTGCGGGTATGATGGAGAACGGTTGTACCTTTGTGCATCTTTCCGGATGCTTGGTGTTCCCTCGAATAGTGTTGACAGACTTTCAGGAGCAACAATAAAGACATTGGCCATGCTGGAGAGAAATTATGGCAGTTAATCAATACAAAAGTATTAGATCATAGCTTGCACCCTTTTTCTGTTGGACAAAGTGAATATGTAATGAAGTTACTTACATGCCCAGCAACTCAAACTTCTCATCTACTGTGGGAGCATTAAAACTGCGAACAAATTCCCCATACTCTGTTATATCACGCTTAAGCCGTAGCCCTCCACTGCCAGATGTCACATACATGAAAAATACGAGGCAGTTTAGTTTCGAAAAGCAGAAGAGAGGGAGAAGCTCTTTTTTTTTTTGTTGGTGCGTTTGTGTGTGTTTGCAAGTTAATGGGCTCAACAAACCATCAACAGAATTAAGCCCTTTATTGATCTGCAAGATAAATATACCCAGAATCTGTTACAATTTTTCTTGTCATTTCGTTAAGGCGAGGAATACTTTTTAAAAGATGAACGGTAGAAGGGAAATTAATGAGAAAGAACCTTGCCTAGAGGTTTAGTAGTTCACACTTAGATTAAAAAGAAAAACTTGCAACCCCCTCCTCCCCCTCAAGCTAAAAGCAACAAGAAAATGATTCTTCAAGCAACAATTACACAATACTGATTTATTTTCCCTCCCTATAAGATTTCAAGTTCAATTCCACATAACCGATGCCTTTCTTCAAAAATGACTTCATTTGTTTGGGAAAGCATCCGATCTTGATCACTATATGAGCTAAGGGAGTGCTTCCCTCAAAAGACAGAAGGGGGGGAATGCAGATTCGTGTCTAGGGGTCTTGAAGAGTGTATTCATCAGGTATGCAACCAGAACGCAGCTCTTGACTAGCAAGCTACACATAGATCAAGAATTACCTCGGATTAAAAGTGAACTTCTGCCAATGATTCAGCAGCACCTTATGCAGGCGATTTCCCTGAAAATTCCACAATTAACTATTTCAAAATCCCATTTAAGTTAAAAAATTCATAATGTCTAACGATACTGCTATTTCCAATTTCATCATTTGCTTAAATGTCAAATTAATCGATGAAGCTTCAAATATTGGCAACTAGGGTTTTCTGGTGATATTAGATAGTTTCACCTCTAGCACACAGTTCACAAATAATAATAACCCTCACATTGATTCACGAAGTATAGCTTAAAGTTCAATCGGAAGAACAAGCTTCACATTATACTTGTGAATTCCCTAACATTATATTTGGATGAAAGGATTTGTATTTGAAAAGAATTTAAGGAAAGAACCTCAATGAATACATCAATATTTCACAGAACATAATTCAAGATGAGTTGAAGAATTTGGAATCTTTTGTAATATGGAATTATCCAAATAAACCTAAAGGATTTGTTAAAATTCCTACCATCAAATCCATCAATCCAAACACAATATATATGTTCTCATAGTTTTCATATTAGTTACGTATTTATGTCAAACATAAGCCCAACCAAATACAACTTAGGGTTAGACATGTCAAAGTCACAAAGGAAATCATTCTAAACATGACAGATCAGTGGACTGACAATATGTAGCAACTGAAAACTATGCCACGAACCAGAACCCTATATCGCTTAAAAGAAGTACCCATACCAGTTCAGTTAGGAATGCTTGTTTGTTAAGGCCTTCAAGGGCTGTGAAAGCAGACTCAAGCACCCGGGATAGATAAGCAACAACCCTGATATGAGAAACAGATGTGTGAAGTGTAATATTATGAGTGGGACATATGTGGTGACATTCTATGATGATAAGATAGGAAAGTAAAGGAAAGAAAAACATCCACGACGGAAATCCAGAAATGCTACCACATGATGATTCACGAAACATGGCACTAGAAAAACAAAATTTTGATTGATTCATCTCATTTAATAATAGCAGAAACCAGAAGCACCCAATTTCATACCTTGTGCAGGCATTTGTTGGCCGGTGATCAGGAGCAATGCCATCATCAGGTGACCGATAATCTGTTGCTTTTTGTTCAGCTGATAGCAGGCGCTCAACCTTCACAAATTTCAAGGATCACTTGCTTCAAAATCCAAGTAATTGAAGGAGGCTAGAGAGAGACATCAAAATTTCAAGCAGATTGGTGCAACCAGCTCTCAAATTCATAGCAAGGGTGGAATGTCTCATACAGCATCTCAAACACAGGAAGAAACCTTAGTTACAAACCTCAGCCATCACTGTTTCAATACACTGCTGAAGCCCCTTGTAGGCAGCACCTTCCGCACTGGACATTGCTGCTGCCATTTCTTCACAGGAAGCAGCATGCGCACCATCCACAGGTAGTAACAGCCGAGAAATAGAGTTTGCAAAGTACTGCATGATAAGAGTTTAATACTATTGAATATATTCCAATTCTGATGAACAGCATCAGGGAAAATAACAGCCAAGCAAACATACTTGTTGAACAATAGCAACACTACTTCCACAACGCTGTACAGCAACCATAAAAGATCTGAAACTGCTTTCACCAGCTGCAGCAGCAGCTTCTGCCTACAAAGGACAATAAAGATCTCAAACTTAACACTTAATAATCTTCATACCATAAGACGTCTGCCTTGCTTAAATTTGTCTAGCAGACTACACATTCTGTAAAACACTAGAAGTTATAAATCAAAGTAAGTGAAATAAAAAAAAAGATATAAAGTGTTGAATGATTACAGCTGAAGCAGCTGCAGCTGCAACTCTTCGACTAACACTAGTTCCAATTACAAACCGTTCCCTCAATGATGCAGCTTCAGTCAGGCTATCTCGAGCTCTTTCCAGACCTTCTGTTATATATAGACTGACCTGAAGATGGTGAAAGGAGCGAAAATAGGACAAATCATAGTTACTAGAAGTATACAAGAAGAAAGGCCCTCAGAATGTGGAAGCAGGCTGCTAAAATTACCTGATCCAAAAGGCAAGTGAAAACTGCACGCACATTAGCGGCAAGCGTAGCAGGCTGCATAATGAAGAGATTTAATTAAGTTATGAACCAACGAAAAAATAATTACCTACTCGAACTAATGTCTGATACCAAACCTCATATAATTACTCGTTCCAGAACTCTCTTTTTATGAAAGGTGACAGAGACTTAAGTGTTGAAGACATGACACAGTCATGACCCATGTGGTGTGTAAACTTATCGATTATTCAGCTTTCTGGTTATTAAGTAAAACTAAGCTAAACAGAACATGAGTGTGAATCAGGGGTATGAACCTACGGGAACTAACTATACACTCAAACTGAGCATTATGAAAATTCATAAATCACTTTAACAGGAACTTAACCTTTGAAGACAATCATGGTTTTTTGGTGTCTACATCTTTTCTTTTTGCTCTTTTTCTGGTTGTGAAATAAAACTGAAGCTAACAAAAGGAGATTAAAATTGGGGATGCAAACAAAGATATATAGCGTCTCGAGTGAAGGTGGCAAGAAGATCTTTTGAACAAGGGAAGTTATGCTACAAGCAACATCACTATTCAGGATCCCCCAACATGCAGCATATGGATATGCTTTCTTACAGAAATACACAAGAACTAGAGGAATAGGAAGCCCCAGCCAAAGAGTGAGGATTACGTGCCCCACCCTCTCAGTCAGGAGAAAGAAAACAAAGAAGAAAAAGTAAGATACAACTCCATAAACTCCACTCACAACACTAGGGGAATCTGTATACCAGAATACACACAACTGATTTTCAATCATCCTAGTCGAGCTCTATGCATCCAATTATTCAGGCTAGATAATACTAGTTTGAAAATCATATGTTATATCCAACCTGAATCAATTGCCAGCCTCAAGGTTACACTTGAACTTTTAGCACAGCTTAGTCATAATAATCATCAACCTCAAAATACCCAACACAAAAAGCATATATACCTGTGATGAAAACAAAGTAGCTCTAGATATAGCTTCTTCATTCCAGCGTACAAACTCAGTCACCACTGTGACGGATATCTGCTGCTGGGAAGATGATATGGAAGCTCCTTTTGAACGCCCAATTGTCCCCGTTGATTCAGATGACTGCTGGCTTTCAGCACGCAGTTCCTCCATCTGCGTAATATCAAATTTTTTCGTTGAAGAGACTCATGGAAAACAGTTCGTCATGTCGACTGTAGTCAGTAAATCTACCAGGCCAAAGTGCATGAGAGGATGGAGAAATAGAGATCAACAGTTTTGGTTGCACCTTTGATTTATACAGTTGTCTGAGAGAAGCCTGCTCGTATTCTATGTATATATCTTTATGGGGAAGAAATAGAGACTCTGTTAAGCCTGAACAAGACATAAAAACAACATTTATGTAAATGCCTCCAAAATTTGCTAATACCACATCTCTCATTCAGAAGTCATAAAATATTCCAAATACAATTGACCCTTATGAAGCTACACGAGCATAAGATTCAAACACTTGTCAACAGTTACTGCTTAGAGATTTTGTTTGACAGTGTTTATGCTTCTCCTATTCTGCTTTGCTCGGAAAAGTTACAATATGATCACTCAGTTTCTTTCCTCCACCCCCCACCCCCCCAAACAAAAAAAAAAAGAGGTGTTTGCGAAGTTTCCCATGCTCAAACCATACCAACATGGTTCCTGTAGAGGATAATTTCTGCAAGAATTGACAGCTTAATAAATGTTTCTGATTATGGTATTTTTACCCCAACATTGTAAATATTGACACTTAGGTTTCTCAAAATATGGACAGTGCGTAGGAAATTTAACCAGATGATTAATAAATCATTCAAGCACATAAAACTGAATCTTTGTATCATCAGGAGAATGATTTATGTGTAACGTGAATATGTTGAACAAAGCATCAGATCACCGAAAAAATTCCATTCTGGTGGTGAAGCCTTTGACTCAGTAAGTATCTAGAAATTCCATATCTGTACCTTCAACATCCAAATCACCGCATCCCACACCACTTAAATCTCTAGCAAGGTCTAGCGTTTTCTCATATGCCACTGCTAGCATCCTAAGATACTGAGGAGAATAAAAGAAAGCTCAGTTAAAAAAGCTCAATTTTGGGTTCATAAGAGCAGTTAGAGGCCATAGATGGAACTCACTAATATAAGTCCCCCTTCTTCCATTGGAGGTGGATTAAGTAGAGATGGTTTTACCAACAGCTTCTCAAGGAGTTTAGGAACTCGGTCTTCTAAAACACGCTGCATGGAAAATATCAACAATAATAAAAGATAAAAGAATCTCCAAACCACTGCATTCAATACATCCCGCTAAAATCCTTTGACTTAAACTCTATGCAATGAAGGAACATCAAAACGGAACCTGCAGGACTTGGAGTGATATGTTTGAAAGGAGAACCATTTCAAATGGCTTTATTTATTTAATCATAAATTCAAAAGATAAGTTTGATGCAAGATATTGGGTCGGACGCTTCCAATAAAGGATCATACAATAACAATAAAATAAGGGAGTATATTAGTACACAGAATTTTGCTTCTCTAGGGAAAAGCTTGGAGTGTTTTGGTTGTTTGTGTGACTACGAATATTATTCTTGATTGGCTTAAGTTTGCATATGGTATTAGGCATTCTCATATATAATTTGCCAAAGCAGATATTTAATCATTTCAGGGATGCTAGGGTTTTTATTCGTGTCGGGTTAGGTCTTATTTCCTTCTTCTAGAGATGATATTACTATTTGGCCTTAGAGCTGAACAACCTATATAAATCTCTTAATAGGGCTTCCATATCAGTTTTTCTTCAGTACAAATGAGAGGTCTAAAATTCAGAAAATATCAAATGGTGCATCCTACCCTGACACTTATGTGGAACAACCAGAACGCTGAACACGGAAAGCCAAGGCCTATCAGATGCAAGAATAGAACAATATGCAGGAATACCTGGACCAATATTGACATGACATCATTTGGTGAAGGAAATACTGCTGTTATAGTTGCCGCTTCATTCCGTACAGTATCTGCAAGCCCATCATACTAAATCAGGGAAGATTCCTAAGCCTGCAACTTTCATCACATGAATTGAGTCATTCTCATTCAAACCTGTAATTTCTTTGTACAATGAAGAGAGTCCACGGGCAACATTGCTAGGACTAGGCTGAGAACCGGGGTCACCAAGAACCAATCTGGCATCTGCATTCATAACCTCCAAATCAAACATTGGACGTAATCCCACATAGTGTTGCATAGCACTGGTACCCCTGTTGAACTGAATTCCAAAAGTAATACGTGAAAGGGTAAACTATTAACAAATATGACCAATATTTTATTATTTCAGTATTTCTTAGACAACCCAGTCCACATATATTAAGCAAAATATGCTGAAAGGGAAGTTTCACAAAACACAAACCTATGCATATAATTCAATATAAACATAAGTTGCCTAAGCAATGCCCGCCACCCCAAAAAAAATTACCAAATCAGAGAAAAGAAAGGAGGAAAAGAATAATGAGCCTATCCGTAAAGTAAATAATCTTTAGAAAGGCACCACTATTCCTTGTTTAAGATCATGCGTTTTAGTTCCTTGATATGAATATTGAATAAGTTCAGCACCGTAAATATAGCTACACATAATCTGGCATATTAGATTACCAAATTACCTGCGACAAAATTTTTGCACATTCTGCCATTGTAGACAATTCCCGTTTCTGTGATGCTGCATCAAATCTGGCCAACAATCTGTTTTCCAGTTCTGGATGCACATTTAAGAAATAGCAAACATAAGTAGGGTTTCTAACAGTATTGATTAATGCTCAACTAAAAAATAAGACATACCATTGCAATATTCTTGGAGATTAGCAACTGCCACTTCCAATCCTCTGCTTGCTGTTGCATTCCCCACAACTGATGAAGTAATGCCTTGTCTTCCAATATCTTCCTCGGCAAATGATCCTAAAATCGAGCTTGTTATTGAAATTTTCACATATTTATAACCGAATACGCCAAAATTAATATTTGCTTAAAGAAAGTGCTTATGCATTTGCAAATCAATTTTCAGTTCTACTATGTCTTTTAACATATGTACTTATATGCATTTGCAAATCAATTTTCAGTTCTACTATCTCTTTTAACATATGTATTTATCAGTCTTCTACTTCTATGTCAGTTTTCAGTTTTCAGTAGCAATCAATTAGCTGCAGTTTACTGGGTGTAACTTTTCACGACAATAATTAAGACAAGAATCAGCATTATCAGCACTGAAGCTTTGACTCTGGCAAGAACTGTCAGTAGAATCAAGAGCTACAGAAGTGGATCCAATTCGCTAGAGCAGTTGACCTAGACTTTTATGAAGAACAAAAGGTTAACAAAGTTACAACCTATGGCTTGCATCAAATCAGAATCAACTCACCACTTCAGGGCCAAAACAGTAAAAAGCAAATACATTATACAAACTCATCTCTAGTGTGTGATGTGAAATCACATATTTCTGTGACATGCACCACAATTCACCAGAATACCAAGAATTGTAAAAATATGACAGAAATACCAGGAATATACGATGCTAAAATGTCCAGCAGGAAAAGGACATCTTACTCAATTTCTGTGCAATTGATGCTGCTTCAGCTACCCGACTATCATCAGAAAACAGAGGTGACAGTTCCATTAGGTCACCCGGACTGCTGTTGAACTCCATCAAGTACTGCAGGATACAATTCTCTTAGCGACACTCGTGGGGAATATTACGTTGCTAGTCATACTCTGGAGACACTTAAGGTACTCTTTAAACCCATTTATCAAGTATTTACCTTAATGAGATCCATAGTCTGACTGGCAGTTTCTCGCTGAGCATCAGCACTCTGAAAAAATAAATATTAAATTTTTAAATCAAGCAAGATTCAAGGCATTAAGTTGAAACAGCATTAGGGGAAAAAGAAGAGGGATGAGGCTCAGGATTAGATTTTACGCAGAATAAACTACTTCCACATTCAATGAGAAAATAACTAAGGAAGAAACAAATATAGTCTACGCAAGCTTTACCTGCAGACGGTCACCTATCTTAGCAGCAGTTTGGCCAACACTTGATATACGTGAATCCAACCTTGCAAAACTGCCAAACAAGCCATCAACACCCTTTTCCAGCTGCACATACATGGAAAAGAAACCAAGATCATTAGCAGGATATCAGAAGTATTCTATAGGTAGAACAGCCATTACAGTAATTAAAAGGAATATGTGCATAACAGAGTCTAACTAACCTCAGCAAGTGTCTTTCGGTGCTTAGAGTCTTGGGCAGCAACTTCCGTTTTGAGATCGTAGAGCTTCCCATCAATCTTCAGGCAGGCATCAATATTAGAAAGGTGATCCAGTAAGTAACACAAAACCAAAAAGATCATGTGAAGTTTTACCTGTTTCCTAAGATCAGTCAACTGCTTGCATGAATTCTTAAACAAAGATAATAGAGCATCTACTTCAGGAAATAATGGGCTTGATAGCCCTTGTGCTAATTTTCCAGTATCAGAAGGAGTTCGCAAATGACCATTTGCCATTGCATCATTTGCACCAGGTCCATCGGTAGTATCTGCATCTTCTTCTAAGTAAGAAGGCAGCAGCTCACTAACTAAGTCTCCGAACAAGGCATCGAATGAAAAGTCACCCTACATGATATAGACATGCAGATCGCAGCAATAATTAGCTGAATGGGTAAAGTCGAACTAGACACAGAGATGCCCCCACATGCACACTCACAGACAAGAGTTTGAGGCATTACCTTAAAATCATCAATGTCTAGAACAAGTGGACGGGAATCAGCTGATGGAGATTTAGAGAATCTGTCAGTCCTTGTCCCACCTTTAGACTCTTTCATCTGAGGTTAATATCAAAATATCAAAAGCCTTGACCCCATAACTTGAACGATAAACTAAATAACAGATGCCGAATCAGAATCAACTTAATCAAGTTGAAACTATGTAGCACCATGATTTCTGGTTGACCACAAACATATGAACTCAAGATCAGCATGCATCCCCTATCTACACAATGCAGTATGTTTCAGAGTTTGAGGGAACAGCTCAAGATAGAGAGGTTCAACTGTTTAAATTGAAATTACAAACCACATAAAGTAGTTTTAAGTTTTGTTCCCTATTTTACGTGATATCAGAAATGTGAGGGATGCCCAAAATGGAAGCTACAACTTTCTTTGCAGAAAGCAGCTATTTTAAACAATGCCAGAACCCCGTAGTGTAACTGTATGTCAAGTCTGTAACTTTTTAATAACTTGAGAGTGACCAGGAGTTCAAATAAAAAAAAATGTGGCAATTTGAACCAAAATTTCACCCATAAATGAAACAGGGCCTACATATATGAATTTCTATTCATGTAACCCCATATAGTAAGAACTAAAAATGTAAATCAATTTAGTTTCCAACTCCGCATCTAAAGTATATTAATAGACTGATTCGACGCTAAACGTCTAAAAGCTTAATCCCTTAATTTTTTTCAAGAGATGCAGTCCAGCTGCTTATTACAATAGTATGCTAAACGTATATTATCAGGCACTCTTTCAGTATATTCCACCAAGATAACTAGATGCCAACGATAACTGAAAGAGAAACAATGTCAAGTCTCTATTACTAGATCAATTAACATGAAAAAGCCTATTTTTATCTTGATCATGGACCCAAAGTTAAAAGTATATAACAAGAAGAAATAGGGAAGACTAACAGGGAAGGGGAGAGAGAGAAAGGGAGTTCAGTTTTAAATGTTGATCTAATATACTATAACTTTATCAATGTCTATTCATAAAGCTCAGCCAGCCAGCAACGTTAAGACATATACACACAACTGAAAGAATCAATAACAACAACACAAAGAGACAGATGTAATCGCTCTAGCAAATTGTTTTGGCTCAATTTCTCATACACAAGCAAACACGATGATAAGTGATAAGCATATATTGCATGTGGTGAGATGTTAACTTCTTCTTTTCTGTACTCGACTTCTTGTCATCTGTAGAAATTACAAATCCTTCAACAATTTCTGCTATAGTAATTATCCTCAAGAAAATTCTCACTTCTCACGCCTAGGTGAATCACAACACAAATCAACCGCAATAACGAGCAGCGAAATCCTCCGCCCTAACATCAAAGGTCACTATTACCATTCACCAAAAGCTTGTGACATAAGCTAGCAAATTCACAGTTATTTCACTAGAAACCACCACAGCCCTACAGTCATCGTTTAGGGATCATGAACAGAATAACTAGCAAATAGAAAACCATAAATGCAGCAAATAATCCAGCTAAATCATGGAGTCCTCATCGAATTACCAACTGAATGATTCCGATCGTGGCAGAGAC
This sequence comes from Sesamum alatum, assembly GCA_034509735.1. NCBI lineage: Eukaryota > Viridiplantae > Streptophyta > Magnoliopsida > Lamiales > Pedaliaceae > Sesamum > Sesamum alatum. Next base: position 2,102,226 of record JACGWO010000006.1, read on the forward strand.
TGATTGATCAAGGCAACCGTAAAACCATCAATTGAACACAAACAAAACATAGGAAAGGATACAGAAAACTCACCTCGGAAGAAACAAGGACCAACCACGGCGGAGCTCCGCTGTAAGAGACAAAATCAGAACCGAAGATTACGGCGGTCTTACAGAGAGACGGAGAGAGAGAGAGAGAGAGACGAAGCTTTGTACAGATCGCAGAGTATATTTCGTCTCTATATTATTACGATGATTTGATAACAAAAAATTACAGCTAAAAATGACGATTTCACGAACAAGAGAAACTGTAAACCACTTTCCCTTCGGCACTTAAAGGAATTTTTTATCTGCAGTTAAATTTGTGTTTTGGGTGAAGTTCAGTTCATGAACTCGGTTTTTACTATTTACTGTCCTTAAACTTGCAGTAAAAAGCTAGTTACTGCTTTTTCTTCGCCCGGTCTTCCTGTTGTCTTCGTGAAATGACGTTGTGGTCCTTACTTTAAGGTATAATTGCTATTAGGTCCTCGAAAATTCACATATATGTAGATTGACTACCCAAGTTTTTAATAAATGTCTGAAAACATCATATTCTCTGTCTAATTTTCGTAATTAATTAAAATAGATATATAGGGAGAGTGCGGAGATATCAGTCTACTTTTCTTAAAATTAATCAAATATCTCACCACGGAAATTAGTTTGATTAATTTTAAACATTTGGTTTGAATAGTAATAAAAGGTGTAGCCGAGGAAGCCTAGTTTAGTTGGCGAAGTTGAGGCCCCATGATCCTAAAGGTCATGGGTTCGAACCCCTGCATGGGTTGATGTTATTTCTATTGTATAGTAGGTATGATTTGATGTTGTTATAGCTAAGTGTTAATTTATGTGATATTATTGATTTGATGGTTGTAATTGTCTATGTTCGATATTAATAGCCGATTTGACTGAATGTAATCACTTTACTTTCGATTAATAAAATTCATCGCTTCCAATTCAAAAAAGTAATAAAAGGTGTAATTACGACATTTATCAAGAATTATCATAATTATTAATTTTTTTTTTTTAAAAAAAAATTATGTTAGCAAAATTTCCATTCAAATTTATAAATTATATGCACAACATCAACCCATTTAAGAGGATATCAATATTTTATTTTAAATGAATTTGAATCTATGAATATTTCATAAAAGCTTAATTTAAAATGAGAGATGAAAGATTTAGAACACGGAATAATCTATAGCTGCATTTGGGTTTAATGGAATGTAAATGACTTTATAATTTTGAAATTTTTAAATTTAGAATTATCCAAATAAATTTAAAATATTAGTTACTAATGATTTGAAATTTATAATTTAAAATTCGTCAATCAAAATGCAACCTAAACGAATCTGAAAATTTTATTATTAGTCTTTTGAAATCCCTAAGTCTTCATTTGGGTGGACGGCTTTAGAATTAAACGAGAGATTTGTACAACTTATTCAAATGATTCAATATTAAATGCACTTGAAATACATCACAATGTTACTAAAATAGTTCAAAATGAGAGTTGAATGATTTCAAATCATTTTAATAATAGAATTATCCAAACAAGTGTATTGGATTTATTATTATGGATTTGAAATAGGATAAATTACAATGCGTTCCCCTGAGGTTTGACATAACTATGAATACCCCTTCGTTATTTGAAACATTACGAATACCCCCTGATGTTAGATGGAATTATGTAACCCTTAGATGGAAGCCTGTACTATGTTTTTCTTTTTTTAAAAAAAATAAAAAATATACTAGATGGATGAAAATTTATCCACTTAGTCCATAAAAAAATTCAGAAAAATTTAAAAAATAAGTAAAATTATAGTCCATAATAGCATTTTGATAAGTTCACCATAAAAAATAATGAAAATTTAACGAAGACTAACGTATTGAGCTAGTTGCTAGACGACCGTTAAATCAAAAGAGTATTGATAATTTTACAAACAACGAATGAATATTTGTAATTATGTCAAATCTCAATAAAACTATTTAAAATACTTAACTCCAAATACATCAGTCCGAACACAACATAATTTCAAATCCATGCCTTACAAATTTTTATAAAAAAGATAAAATTAGTATAATCAGTCATGACACTAAATCTGGTGCAGTTGCAATTTAATCCATAATGAAAACACTATCAATCTTTTATTCCTTGTGAGTTTTGATCTTACATTACTTGTTGTAGCAGAGAGGACACCATCTATCCACATCAATTGCCAGTGAAAAATGTAGTAATAGAGTGATTTTTACACCAAACTGAATTATCCCAACACCAAAAAAGACACTTGCTTTTTCTGCATTAGAGACATCATTAACTCCTCCAGACCATAGCCTATGTTCTTGATTCAAGCTAAATAAAACAACTCATCTTGTAATGTCATTTTAAGAGAACAAAACAAGACCACCAAAATCTAAATATTTCCATGTTTTATTCATACTAAGAAACAGAATGCCTCCCTTTCCTCGGAGGCGTACACTTAACGTCGTCGTGGTTAGTCGAGCCGAGACTGTCCGATGAATCCGAGCCGCTGTTCTCAGCCTGACCCGCTTTATTCGACCAGATCTTCGACAACATCTTCTTCGACATGATCAAACCTTTCATTTTACTTACGCCAGTCTTGTCGGCATTGCTCATCCTATTTTCTGCACTGCTTCTATCGCCATTTCCCAGTCTCAGGGCAGCCAGCTCTCCTCTCAGGGTTCTGAGTTCTTCTGCTGAGGCCATCGCGTCCCAGTCTTCATCGGCATTAGCTGTTGCTGATCTTGAGCTCCTGTACGAGCCGCAGTTCAGGTCTTTGACGGCTTTGGCTAGATCGGGTGTGCTGCAGCCGGATGAAGTGGCAGCACGGGCTTGCTCAAAGAAGAGCACCTGTACAACGACACGTAGAGGAAGTCTCTCGTTTTGTACAGCATGCATGCAGGCGTCGGCTGAGAGCTTCTTGCAGTCCATCAGCTTGCATATTCTCTTCTTATAGGTCTTGCTCATCCCTGGATGCTCCTGCACGAAAACGACCCGATCAGTTCACCAGATGATGGATTCGGTACGAAATATTTTCAAGAAACTGCATAAAATATTTGAAGAGGCACTTACCTTGAGATATGTATCAATGGCCCGATACAGACCGTCATGTACCGGTCTTGGAAAGCTAGAAACCATCTCTGCTATACCGATGAACATTGACAGAGGTAGATTAGGATCTTTTGCAATCTCACCAAGATAACCGTCGATTAGCTTTGTCACCATCAGCTTTGAAGCTTCTGATAAGATCCCAGGAGTTCCAATCTCCTCAATTTCATCGCCATTCTCCATTTCAGTTTCCGCATTCCGATCTTGAGTAATGTATTCTTCAAGTATTTTCTGGACTAAAACAGCGTCATACATCGTTGCTTCCCCATCAGAAGCTCGGATTATTAGATCATTAACAGAGGCCTCCTCCAATTGCTGCCCTATTCTTTTCACCAGCCCCATTTTCACCGTTTCTCCTGAATTCACTGATACGGCTGCTTTTAACAACTTTAGCAGAAAACTACATGAGACGATGCCTTTTTGCGCAGGTAAAAGCCACACAATTGTATCCAATATGGCACGGGCTTTTAAGACATCGTTATATTGGATTACACCCTTGTTGCCAGAGTTCGGTAGCTTTCGATAAGCATAAGCTTTTAGAGCTTCGCCAATCACTTCATTGGGCATTACCCCTTTGTTCTTTATGTTGGCAATAACCCGCTTATACAAGTCTATTTCTAGGTCGCATAAGTCCTCGACCCACCAATCATTTGGCACTGTTCGGCTTCTGACGCCATTCCAACTGGGATCATTCCCATTTTCCTCGACGTTCTTCCTCCGGTTATAGGTGTAAGACCAATCCACGTCTGAAACGTCAACTGATGCCTTGGAAGCAATAGCATCGATGCAGCGGCTTATTAACTTCAGTTCCTCAGACAACGGTAATGAGGCTTTTGTAGTCTGAAGAGCTATAATAGAGTCCTTCCAGCTTCTTAAAATGGTAGAGTTGATGAAAACATCAATCTTATAGATGAGATTACCTTTCTCGATCGTCTCATTCATTTCCAGGTACTCAGCCGCACAACGTACTGAAACAACATTATAAGCGTTTACGTTCACGGTCATCCCGTAGCAGAACTTGGCACATATCTCAAAGGCGCTAGGACCGCCAGGGATATCGGGAATGTGGACTTCGTCACCATTTCCTTCGTTAGCAGATGACACCAATTTTTGTAAACGTGCACATTTTGAGAGAAGAGGAAACTGCAGAATCAATTTTAGCAACAAACAGTATTTCAGAACGCTATATACCATTGCCTTTCACTTCACTAAGAATGTGAACAAGGTAACAAAAAAACACTTCTTAAAATGCATGATCTAAAACTCCTACTGTCTCTCCGAATTGATCAATAAGAAGTCGTTGCTGAATGTTAAAGCGATCGCGATATTCATACTCAACAGAGCAGAGACACACAGACATGCACAGACAAATTGCTACACGTGATTACTTATATATAAGATAATGCAAGAATCGTACCTTGTGAAGGCAGAACTTCACATCGGCTACATGAACCATGAAATCTGTCTCCAACTCTGTAGCCACATATCTGCTGGTGAAAATGTTGGTTTTTAGTGTTAAAAACTCTTGAACTTAAATACATATGCGCAAAACAAAAAAATCGACCATGTCGAACTAGAAACATCTGGGGGGAGATTGCTCGACAGTGGCATACAACATGTCATAAGTAACTTGAGTTTGCAACCAAGAGCATATACTTTCCTATCATAAATCTCGGAGACTTGGACTTGCATCATTCCTGAAGACAGTAATTTAATGAACTTCAAACAACCTAGTGTAAGTCTATATAGAAGGAATAATTTTCCAGATAATATTGAATTCTGGGTCTACAAGTGAGCCAATGGATCCACACGTCCCTGGAAGAGGCAAAAGTTAATGATGAAAGAAACTAGCAACTAATACGAATGGTAACTGATCAGGAGACGGAAGTTCAACAGAAATGGACACAGCTAAAACCACTTCAGTAGCGAATTCTTTTATTAAGCAAGGATAGGCATTAACACAAACCAAAAGCAATTACTAGCAGTTGAACTCATGACGATAATATCATTCAGAAACAACTCCAAATATTAACCATTTCGAGATGGTTAATAAAGATCTAACCTTTTGTTGTTCCCATCACTCTGAAAGCAATCAGGTTTGGATCCAAGCTTCATAAACTTCATCCTGCCAACTCAAAGATCCGTCTCTCACACCGATACTTCAAAACTAAACTTGCGTACTAAATCAACTCAACGCAGCAAAACGCTCGACCATCTATAACTCATCCCCAATTATCCGACACGTCCCCAGTCAAGGAAACAAGCCCTGTAAACGGCAAAGAATGAAGGGTTCTAGGCGTGGGGACCAAATTTCTGAATATAGCCGATTTCTTGAAGTTGAGGAGGAAACTAATGAGATCTCAAAGAGGAGAAGGATACATGCTTTATAAGACCAATTCTTGACAGCAACCAAAGCAGGAGCAATTTCCAGAGATATAGAGAATAGAGAATAGTACAGATTTGTTAGTTTTTAAAGAAATAGTTCAACTTGAGTATGAAGAGAGCAATAGAAGAGATTGTTTCCTTGTTCGGCGGCAAAGCCCACGGACTCCGGGCTCGCCTAGTCAGCACAGGAGACACTACCAACAGACTTCCACACTAAATTATTCCCCAAAGCCAGAGGCAGCTGCCACTACCACTCAAGCTGACTACTCCCTATTTCTTTATCTTTCTTTCTCACTCTCACACCCTTTCTTTACTCTGTTTCCATTAACAGCATTCTTTAAACAAACAAAAACAAGAACACACATCAATAACAATAAAGATTTACTTCAGGAGGGCCGTGGTGCTCTCAAAAAGGTTCAAGTTCCAAACCCCATAAAGAAATGGGAAATTCATCAAACATGTGGTGTGCAATTATTTCTGCAGTTCAAGATTGGAAGTAAGACCTGCAAAGGGCAAAACAGCACATTGGTATCAATAGAAATCAACCACCAAAACGGTAGACAACAAGCATCTCTCCGTATAGGTATTGCCAAGGCGGAAAGCCAGGATCACAGAATCATACACATTTCTATAATGCATTATTATAAATTACAATCCTCTCATTTAATGGAAAAATTAAACATCAGAATCTCAGCACAAAAAAAAAAAATCATCTCAGAAAAAGCGCAGAAATCAGCATGAGCATGTGCTGTGAGAATCACGCAAGATCGGAGAAAATAAGTTGAAGAATCGAACTGCATTTTCAAGATTTCAGAACCCAGAAAGCCTGACTGTCTACATGAACAGCTCGTCGAAACCCACCAAGAATCATCCAACAACTCTTTTTTTATACATGGTAATTTATACAGTGGCAAGAAATAGCATCAGAAGAACTAAACCCCGCATGCAAATTAACTCTTAATTTTCTCTATAATTTATTTTTACTGTAAAAATAAAAATTATTACAAAGATCAGTCAAAGTCATTTGCACGCCAAACTGACAAATTCTCCCTCTTGAAACCCAGAAGCAGAATTATGACTTATTTAATAATTTATTATTTCCTGTCAAATTTTGAGGCATTTTCATAGTGCATTTCATCATATCAATTATTCTCTCTGTTTCTTAAATAAATTGTCACACTTTTTCATGAGGACTTATTATATTTTTCATTTATTATTTTTTTTAATTCATGTTTTCTCGATATTGAATCTGTAGTTGGTCTCAAAAAAATTTACATTTAAATAGTTAAATATTAGAATTTTTCAGTAAATGGATTGATATTTCAAGAAAACTCAATGACATATTTTTTTTTTTTTTTTTTTTGTTATTTTTCATTTATAATAATGTATATATTACAAGTTTCTTATTCTTTCACGCCACGTTTACACATGCTGCTGCTGACTATACCCACTATTAATTACAGTCAGAAATTTCAAACAACTACTTGTGAATTATTATTATTATCATATATTATTATTATTATTATTATTATTATTATTATTATTATTTATTGTTGTTGATAGATATTTGTTTCAAAAACCAACAATGTCTTTCACTTAGTAGTTGAGACTGAAATTTCACAATTAATTTGTTATCAAAATGTAATTGATTTAATAGTGATTTGTTATGTCAGTGTATTTGATCGAATCGATATCCAATTATTTTATTGAGATCACTAGAGAAAAAAAACTAATATTAACTACAGTTTTTTTAATGATTATGACTGAAAATCGTGATAAATAACTATTATTAACTATGTTTAAATAAAAATTGATGTAAAAACTAGCTTTTTTTCACCATAAAAATTTATTTATCACGGCTAAAAATCATGGTAAAAACTATTTGTCATGGCTTTTAGATATGCCAAATGCTTAACAAAACTCTCCGAAAAAAATCTTACGGCCGACAACCGTTGCATAGGTGTGCTCAATGACTATTCGTTACATCTATTTAATATTAACCATGACAATTATTACAATTAATATCATATTTTTTATAGTGGATATTGATATTAATTATATAATTATCACTCACAAGAAGAAAAAAAAAATCCCTTAGAGGAGGGGGGGGGGTGTAGGGGTATTTTGACATAAATAGTCACGGGCTTATGGGCATTAAAAATATTCTATAACTTATTTTAAAGACTGAATCATTAAAGTTAAAATAAATCAAAAGTGAGGAGATTTAAAAACTCTAATAAAGTGACTAACTTTGACCTACAACATATTGGTATTTGCATTATGTATAGTATTTGGTGAATATGTGAAGACCAATATATCCTCCCATTTTGGTAAAATTTTATTTACCACAAATGTAAAAAAGGATAACCTGCGTAATTATATCACATTAATATAATATAAATCTTATTACTAACATAAAAATTATTTTTTATTATTTAATATTTTTTTATTACAACTCATCACACAAAAAAAGAAACAAAAAGAAAATAGAGAGGGTCCGGCTAAACTAATTAAAGCATCTTTATAAGCTCATCACCTTATAAAAACATTTTTTAAAGTTTTATAAAATATATATCTTCTTCTGAAAATATGTTTATAAAGGACTTTTGAATAAAATAAGACTGTGAAGTTTACACGATATTAGTAATGATAATTTTATGATTAATATGATCTTATTTTTAGATTTATAAGCTTATTCTCTGAAAAAAATCACCTAAGATTTTTCAACACCTTATATAAATTTTCAAATATCTTATAAGATGTTTTGAACAACATATAAACTTTAAAAAATGCTTAGATATCCCCATAACTACGTCACATATAAATAAAATAATAATAATAATAATAATATTTCTTTTTTTTGAAACATAAGAAAGTAAACTCAACAATAATAATAAAAATAGAAAAGAAATTTCGAAACATACGAAAGTAAACTCTCCACGTAAGAACTTCAATCTACGTACTGAAATTCTTAGTAAGGAGTTAATTAGATCGAAATCTGAGGAAATATTAATTAATGTACGTTTGACAAATGCGTATTAGGCATGAAATGCATTTAATTAAGATTAATGTGTACTTCATTTACGTTAACATAAGCTCAATTATTACTGTACGTACTATTAATGACCAAATAAAAATTAAAAAAATGAGTGGGAATTGTTTGTTAATCAATCACAAAGCACATGGCTTAGATGTCATATATGTACGTACTTGATCCATCCTTTAATTGGGGTGTATAAAAGTTAAACCCCTTATTTATTCAGGCGTTTTTTTCATTTAAAAATTTAAAAATTCATGATAATTAGGTAAATTATATAAACACCTGAAGTTAGGTTTATTTATAAAAATACTTCATATCTTTTGTAAAATTACAGCTACACCCCCTGAGAGGTGTTAGTGTAATATTTTTCAATGAATATTAGTGTAAATTTTGTCTTTAAATAAAGGGTGTAGTTGTAATACAACTATAATTCAGAAGGTGTAGTCGCAATTTGCACAAAATAGGAGGTATTCGTGTATTTTAATCTAATCTCAAGGGTATCGCTATAATCTATCATAATAATTATGCTGACATATTATTAATCAACTAATTGAATATCATTTTTTTTGTCTTCAATAAATTTTGTCAGATTTTATTTTTAGATTATTTTATTAACTTGTATTTTTCTTTTTCTTTTTCAACTCCTATTTCTCTTTTTTCTCTCTCTTTCTTTTTATTAATGTCTCATAACTTTCTTTGACTTTTTAATATATTTTAGTAATCCAATTATCATAGATACTTAAAAAAATAATAATTAGTTTCTAAAATTTAAAATTGAATGTGCACAAACAGTTGAATAATTGTCCAATGATAAATAAATTCTCCCAATGAAAACAATTATTATATTCTAAGATTATGTATGAGGGACCGAATTGCAATACAAAATGGAAAGCAAAGCACTAAAATAATTTTCTATAAAAAAGGAAAATTTTATAGGTGTAATGTGGGAAAATCCCCTGTTTGAAGGACAATTTCGAAGTGAATTGAAAAAACAAAGACGTTGAAGTCAAAATCAAATGTTGGGACTAAAATGAATTTTGATCTTTATAGTGCAAGCAGGATTTCAGTCAACACTCAAACAGAGTCACATTCAGAAAAAAAATACTTGTGGAATTGAGCATCATCATAGATCTATCTTGTTCTGATGAAACTTGATGCGCCAAAGGTGAAGATATTTTCCCAGTCTGGACATGCAAACATGAGAATTACACCTGAAAATTATATATAAAAGAAAAGAAATATCGAGGCAAATAACAGCATCAAACGAACTACAGGGGTCTCAAGGGGAATAAGATGAAAATACCCATTCAGCATAGAGCCATTACAGTAGAGTATAAGTTTAGCTCGAGCGCATAGAAAGTAGACCAACGCCCCTTCTCGACTATATTACCACATAATACAATTCGGGATCAACTCCGGATTTTCTCACAGCGTCTCCTATGCTAGAGTGCTGAGACATCGTTCTCCATCACCAGCAGATCCAAATAAAAAACTATAATCAATTCATCTTTTCACTGAGTTAGTAACTTGGAGTCGCATGCAACAATCTTGACAGAATCGACAGTTTCCTGGCCTTCCTCGCTTTTGAGCTGAGCGTTTTGTAAGATGAAGGTCCAAACGTTGTCACAGAATCGATAGGTGTGGAGATGTCCCTGTAGCAGCAAGGTGATGGAGAAAACAAAATGCATAGAGTTGTATCATTCAGCGGTTCCACCCCAAAAATTGAAGTTTACTAGGCTACGGAAAGAAGAAATAGAGGCAATGCAAGTGCGGGTGTTCCAAACAATTACAAGGACTACATATTTTAAGCCCACTCAAAAAAGAGAGAGACAAGAAAATGGGAGAAAGAGGAAGGGTCTGTCAAATAACCGTGCTACTGCATCAAAGAACTTCCAAATGATTGTTGTGGTATGTTTGGTGGTAGCTCTGCCTTTTTCCTTGTTAACATCACACTATTTCAAATAGGTAACTAAATGCAAAATAATCTATGAAGTCAAATAAGGTGTAAAGCAGTTAACCAATTGAACCAGGACTAGTTCCACCAGAAAGTTCTCGAGATTCAAAAACTATTTCTTCCAATGCATGACAATCTTTAAGATAAAAGATGATACATGCCAAGTTCAACAGGAGACAGCTTAAACTAGAAGTATCACCGGAATAGTTGTTCAAACTTTGCATATTTAGCAATGTAATCCATATATCCCCTTGAAACTTAGCCACTGGTCTAGTTTAACATCATATTATCATTTGTTTGCTTATGTGCTGCTTTTATACTATAATGTTAAATAGATCAGCATTACCTGTAGAGAGGTTGTGACGACATACATCTATTCCACTAGTAACATTATTACTCATTATGACATATTCTTCAATCTATTTTCTCATAATAATAATAATAGTAAGATCCACATAAAGCAATGAACTGATTTTCAATTTCAAAACAGATGCTCTCAGGAGAGTAAACCTGAAAAAGCCACACACACAAGCATAAAGGCACAGATATCCAACAAGTCAACTTCCCCAGCCAATAAGCCGACTTAATTCAGAAATCACTTGTAACTAATGCAGAGGCACAAACATAGTCTTAACAATATCCTCTTCCATAACACGAAAAACCATTTACCTTAATGGAAACTTTGCTCTTCACCTCACTTTCTAGAGCTTCAGTCATTGACTGCAAACCAAGGAAGCAACAACATTAAAGTTAATTTAGTGGACAGTGTGCATGCAATTAACAGGTGAGGGCCAGCAGACAATCATGGAACCAAACTTCAATAAACCTTTATTCATCAAGTTTCAAAACCATGCGTGTATGTTAGTTGTTTAAATTTGACTATATGACCTTGGACAACTTCTAATAGGCCATACTCCAAAAATCTCCAATCTTCACCCTATAAAAGTTTACCATCTAGACAGTGGAACTTGAGTGAGGAAAAACATTGAAGAAAACGTTTTACACTTTTACGAGGTGTAGTTTTTAAAGAAAACACATAGCATACAAATATAGCTAAAAAGATCATTGGTAATTTACACAGCAATTGGGTTCCCATTTTCATGATTCTAATTACATTTAAATGGTAAACCAAAATAATAATCAACGGTTAGCAACCAAAAGCTAGAGAAATTGTTCGTACATCAAATATTACATTCAAAAGGAGTAACTAAATTTCACTTCTAATTCGGTCTTCCAACAATCAATTGATATTCTTCAACTCTACCTAATTTTACAATGAAATCGACCTGTTTCATGATAACTAATTCTAAACCAGGTAGCTCAAGGATGCCGTAACCACCAATAATAATTAAAACAATAGAAAGCGATAACCTTATCGAATTGAATCAGAACTTGAATGGCGAGTTCGGGGCTGAGAACTCCACTGGAAACCATCTGATCCAGCGTTTCCGTCAAACACATCCCGATCGTCGATCTCCTGTACAGCTCGAAAGTCGCCATTCTTCTCCAACAACAGTACTACCCTACAGAAATCGCATCGAAAAGGTAAATCAACAATCACAACCAAATTTCAGCTCCCGAAAAATCACCAAATCAAACATTTAATCATACAGGAATACAAATTCACCTGGTATTTCGATCGATTTGTCCTTATTGATTCAGAAATTTATAGGGGTTTTAGAGAGAGAGAGAGAGGGAGAGAGAAGAGAGGGAAAGAGAGGGAGAGGAATTGGGGCTTTTTATACCCTAGATTTTAAGATGGGGGAATATATAGAGGAGTGCTGGAACAGCAAGAAGGCAACAGAAAGACGATCATACCCTTTCTGATTTCTTATTATTTAGCGCGATTCCACTCTGATTGTAAAATTCGTATCAGGGTTAGATCTGGGTTTATATACTTACTGAACCCCAATTACCCAAATTACCCACATCCCTCAACCCCCAGCCTAATTGTTATTTGGGATAATTATATTTACACCCTTGACTCATAATTTATTTATATAAATTATCCTTTGTTTTTTGTAAAATTAAATATACACCATCAAAAACTCAACATTATTTACATAAAGGTAAATTAGAGTTACCTCTCCTGATGTTGTACATAATTATAAATATCCCGTCGTTGTTTGAAAAAGCACAAATATCCCCCTAAGGTTTGTAGCATTCCTAAAAAATAACTCATTTTCATCCATTTTTATGGGTGAACTGACTAAAATGCCCTTATGCACTGAATTATCTTTATTTAATTTTTAAAAAAAATTGGGATAACAATGCGATGGGAGAGGTTTCTTAAGTTTTTTACGCAGAGCAACAATAATGCAATTTGCCTCGATTGATTTTTCTATAATTTTAATAAAAAATTCAAGGGCAAAGTGTTTCAGGCCTTTGGTTAAAAATTACAAACCTCATGAGGGTATTTGTAATTTTTCAAATAACGATGAGGTATTTGTAATTATATCAAACCTCAATAAATGTAATTGTAATTTACCTTTTACATAAATTACTCCTACATTTGAAAAATTATATATACACACTCCCAGAATACGTCAACATCACTACACAAATTATTGTACTTTTTGACTTTAGAGATGGTTTATGTAATTACACAAAAGACATGAATAATTTGTGCAAATAGACCATAGATGAGTTATTGTGCATATAATTATCCCTTGTTATTTCACGGAGCAAACCGTATCCAATGCACGTCTATAATTTACAACTTTTTAATAGTAATTTAATTAAATAAAAAAGAATAAATACAAAATAAATAAATAATAAAAATAATAAAACAAGTTAACCTTAAACTTGCATAAATGAAAATTTATTGATAAAAAATTTTAAAAGATGTAGGAAAAAGTAAGTATATTTGAGGATATTATAGTCCACACAAATATTTTCAATCAAAATTAGTTACTATATGCACAATTAAAAAATTATCATATTTACTAAAAATGAATAAAATATAATAAATAATTAATCAAAACAAAAAAATAATTTTAAATGTATATCAATAAAAAATAAAAAAATGGGATAAGTACAATTTACCCCCTGTGATATAAGAAATAAGCAAAAACAACCCCGTCAAAAAATAATTAGCAAATTATTTCCCTGTATTTTGATAAATGAAGCATATTAATTCCTATCAAGGGAAAACACAGGAGGTTAATTTGCTTCGTTTTAAGATCACATAAGATAATTGGTTAATTATTTTTTCACATAGGGCTTTTTGCTCATTTCTTATATCCTTGTAAATTGCATTTATCCCATAAAAAAATATTGTTAGCTGCATTTTAAGTAATCTGCATTTTGCCCGTCATGGTGGTTATTCTAATGGTCTGCCGTTTAATAAATTGTACAAATATTATATTTTTAATATTTAATAATTTATACTATGTATTAAGATTAAGAGCCTTATAGAAACTAACTTGGTTGTTATTATATTAAGGGTTAATTATAGTTAGATCTCTTTGAAAATATGAAATTACATTTTTTTTCAAAAAAAATTCAAAATTACACTTACACTCCTTTCAAAAATTATTTATTTACACTTTTGGATGGAAAATATTTACATCAACAAAAAAATTACATAAATTTTTTATTTTGCCCCTCATTTAACATTTTTATAAATATTTTTGTACTTATAAGGGGATAAATGTAAGGTATATATAGAGAGTGAGTTAAGAATATCATTTTTTTTTTTCTTATAAGTACAAAATTATTACAAGGGGGTGTTAAATGAGGGGTAATGAAAAATTATAAAATTTTGTTTGTTAATGCCAGCATTTTTCGTCAAAATCACTACAAAATGGGGTCAGGTGTAAGCAACGAATTAATTTCGCATTTTTAGAGAAAGTTTTAGCGTAATTAACCCTTATATTAACTTGTAAGACTACCCCTCTACCACTCTCAGAATTACATCAAAGCATTTATATAATTGTAATTTTATACTGATCCAACTCAATGTTATTATTATAATTTTTTGAGTAGATTGATTGCGATCATCAATATTAAATATTTATATTTAACAATTACCGATAACTATAACAATCATATAATAATTATCAATATTAAATTAACTCGTGTGCTTCACCGCATCCACACTTTATTTTTTTTGGAAAATACGGGAAATAGTTTTGTAATCTTAAATGTTTTTATTATTTTTAGTATATTTATTTTTGTTTGATTTGGTTAATGTAACTTTATCGAGTGTGCCCGACTGCTAATTTATATGATTTATGTGGAAATAATTCATTAATTTGTATGTTTGTAGTAATTATGACTCGGGGTAAGGCTTGAAGAAGGTGGGCCATATCTTAACAGGCTTTGGTTTAAGTATGTATGGGCCTATTTCTTTCTGTTCCTCAAGTATGGTCCAACTCATTTATCATATTGGGCCAAATGGACTTAGAAAAGGGCAAGGACAATGTTGATAATCACAGACATTCATTTAAAGATTACATAATTTTATTAAGTATTAAGAATATATTTATAATTTTTTAAATAACGAGAGAGTATTTGTAATTATGTCAAATTTTAAAGAAGCTCGTTGAGATTTACCTTTTTATTTGAAAATGTGTAAACAAATTGGATGAGCTAGATCGATATATTTGAAAAATATTAAAAAATATATATACTTAATTTATTAAAAAATTCATATTTTTTTAAAAAATAAGTAAAATTATAATTTATAATCCACAAAGGTATTTCGATCGATTCACCCCAAAAATAGATGAAAACTTAATGGAGACTGACGGTTAGGCTAGTTATTGGACGATCATAATTTTTTTTAACAATAATGGGGTATTCGTAATTACACCAAAACTCATGGGAGCTTATTGTAATTTACTTTAATAAAAAAGTCACTTTTTGACGAGTATAACACACTTGTCACGTAATAGTTGTATAACTCGGAAAAAAATAATAATCGCATAACAAGTACAAATAACACTTACAATGTGATTAATTTTGTGAAATCAAATCTAATTTGAATGAGAATTTTACTACATACGTACAAGAACAAATTTATTAACAACAAAATATTCGTACTTATGTTTTTCATACAAATTTAATTAAGCCCGAAGATGTTGTTAGGCAAAAGGTCACATATCACACGTACATTAGTTCTATGCTATGATTTGAGTCCGAAACCGGCATGAATTATTACAGAACCAAAAGAACAGAACAAAACATCAACAAAGTACGTACGATATTGACGTGCACCAATTGAGTTGTCAATTTGTATTCAAATTCATGCACTAAGGTGAAATATTTGTCTATATATGTAGGGTCAATTTGTAGTTCAAACTTCAAATAAGCACATGAAATTAATGTTTTTTTTTTACGAAGTAGTTCTCTTTATTGTTACGTTTTTTTATGTCGTGACTTAAAATATCAATGAAAAGTAAAGCTTATCGTTTTTGTAAGGATGTTTTATGAATTGATAACTGTTCAGCCTATAATATTTGATTCAATAAAGATTAGACTTTCATGTAACTATTGTGTTTACGGGACTATAGTGATCAAACTAAGTATGTGTTATTAAGATCTAATAGAAAGAAAATTTTGTAACAATTAGATTTTTCGAATTATGAAAAGGGTGAAATTGCAGCTTTCATTCCACTGGATCAGAAAGCTTTACGGGAACAACTAAACCTTAATCTTTTAAGAACACAATAAAGTCCATCCTTTTCATTGACGGAAATTACTTTTTTAATAAATTTATCACGTGAGTTGCACATGCACGCCATTTTAGTTTGTTGGAGGAAAATATTTATACGAACGACACATTATGGAAGAAAAAATTGGCACCTTTTTGTGCCCTAACAACATTGTTTGCCCTTTCATTGGGTCTGCATAGCAGCTTCAAAAAATATTCTGAAAATTCGCTATGCAAAACACAGACGATATTGTAAGAGAAAATTTAACTTCTTGAAGGTGTCTGAAACATCTCAAAATGTAACCAACTTTGATCGCTAAAGCAACCCATCTAAAATTATTGTGGACGTTCGACAATCTAGGGTGAGATTTTATGCGCGTTATTTGACCCGAGGTAGAGGTGAATATGAATTTTTTATGTGGATCTACCTATTAATGTGCACCAGATCAGCTGTAATAGTTTTGGATTTGTTGCCTCGGTTGATCAATGCATCGTATCAACTGTAATGATTGTTTTTTATTTACTTTGAAATTGTTGTTGGTAATTTTAAAAATATTATTATAATGTTGTGCACTGAACATTATAAAAATATGTTGGTTGCTTTATACTGTTGTATTTTTTATTTTTATTTTTTTAAAAAGGTGAGGAATTGCCAATTAAGTTGCAAAATTGGAATGGTCTTTCTTTAGAAAAATTTTAACATTTAATCATGGCTAATTGTCATGATTAAAAACAAATAAGTGAATAGTCATTCACGTACCACGATCATATAACGGTTATTGGTCGTGGTATTTACGAGTGTTGCTAAAACATTAGCCATGGCAAAAATATTTGTTATGGCTCATAACCATGGCAAAAAGAATTTTTATGGTGGATATTTTAGATTTTTGCTTAACTATGATTAATAATAATTATTTATCATGATTTTATTCCGTAGCCAATAAATTTATAGTCAATAGTGATTTTTCTTCCAGTGATTAATCATCATGTCTTTTTACGGAAACTTCAATATAAAAATCCACCTACCACATGCAACAAACAAGTACCAATAAAACAACATACTTGAAAATAACAATCCCTATTAACTATGCTTAAAATTAGTTTAGTTTATTCTTAAAAAAGATAAGATTAATTAACGTTAAATGCTGTCTTAACTCTTAATAGGTTTCGTGCAAGAAACATGCATGCATGTTCCAAATCATGCAAATTAAGACACAATTGTTCAATAAAATTGCTTTAAACCTACGTACTCAAACCTCTATAATCGCATGCAATAATATTCTTTTCATGCAAATTCTTATTTTTCAAACGATCTTGTTTGGATGTTTCAATAATTAATTTCCGAATATAATTCACATAAGTTTTTCGTCCTTAAATCAAATACTTTTTGACTCAGGGGTACATAAAAATAAAGCCACCTACCCCATATATATAATTTAGACATGTGAATAATGCAAACACAACCCCTAGCGTGCCCTAATTCCCAACCTTAATAATTTATTCCTCATTTTTTATTTATTTATATTTTTACATGTTTTCAAATGAATAAAAATAAAAATCTCCAACTTTATAATTTGCAATTATTAGAGCACGCAATAGTTTAATTGTGGTCCACCAAAGTTAGGCTGTCCTTCTCGAAGTCGTGTTCAAATCACATGATTAAAGGAATCAACTATTTCTAAATAATTATAAATTTTCGTTAAAAATAATTAAACTTTAGCTACAATCTAAGTATTATATATATTGCTAGTGTTATTATTTTAATTTTTTTAGCTACAAGTATAAGAAAGTATAAGTAAAAAATTAATTTATGAGCATGTATGCAACGATTTTGATCTTTATAACAAACTCATAAAGGCATTATATTGTGAGTTTGTTTAAAATTAAGGTAGTAATTAATTGAATGATAAACACAGTTAAAACATACCTACAACGTCTGATCAAACAATAAAATGTTCAAATGTTACTATACTTATTATGGGATTAAATATAATTTTGGTTCCGTTTTTTTTGGATTTTGGTATTTTAGTTCTTTATCTTTCTAGGGTAGCAAATAGATCTTGTATTTTTTTATTTTTTCGTGATTTTGATCGTTCAGTCGCCAGAATTTACAAATATTGTCGGATTTTTTTATTTAATTTGGCGTTTTTGTTCCTATTGGTCAATTTAATGGACCAAAATTGCGAAAACTTAAAAGTTACAGGACCTATTTGCTACACTAGAAAGATAAATGACTAAAACGTCAAAATATAAAAGATATAGGATGAAAAATTGGTTCCATGATGACAGGAATTGACCAATGGGAACAAAAATCACAAATTAAAAAGATTTTCGGTAATATTTGCAAACTCCAGTGACTGAAGGACCAAAATCGCGGAAAATTAAAATATTACAGGACCTATTTAAATTTGTTAACCTAGAAAGATAAATGACTAAAATGCCAAAAATACAAAAGATACAAGACGAAAAATACATTTAACCCACTTATTATGTGATCAATTATTCTCTCTAAATTGTATATATAAGTATATATATGACACGTATAATAATACACTCATATGTGACTAGTTTTAGAGAGTGTTTGGCTAAGGTTATTTAAAATAACTTATAAGATATTAGATCTTATTTTAAAAATACGTTCACGAAGTCTTTGCATAACATAAAATGAAGGAGCTGATAAAACGTTACTAATGACAAATTTGTAATTAATTTGAAAGAATTTATTACGATTTTAGAAATAAATTAACAACTCTTTTATTCTTTTTTTTTTTTCAAGATCTTATAAACTAACATCTTATTTTTAGAGTTTTAAAAAACTTTTTTTCCAACAAAATTTATCAAACACTTTATAACATCTTACGTGTTCTAAAACATCTTATAATATATTTTAAAAAGAGTTATAAACTTATCCAAACAGCCTCTTAGTTTAATGATATCTAATCTGAATTGAGATTTTCAAGAATTTAATTAAGCTCAACTTGAATGCATACAACTCATGTAATCATATATTTGTATAAAAAGAAATTGACTTGAAAGAATTATAACTATGAATTCTAAGTTGGCATTCTTTAATTTCTTGTAAATTAAATATACCCCAATTTTGGAGCAAATATTGTAAAGCTTATAACATAATTTAATTTATTATTTTTATTATTATTCTATTTTATTTTTTTAAGCTTGAAGCTGCTTAGTGGTTTCTTGGTCCCGGCTTATATATACAGCGTTATCCAAACAGACCCCTCACAATCACTTGGGCAAAGAAACGAAAATGCCTGCTGTCAAAAGCATCAAGAAAATGGCTTATCCTTACTATTCTCCTCCGCCACCATCCCCGCCGCCGCCATCTCCGCCGTGCGACACTCCTCCTCCACCACCCCCACCACCTCCTCCTCCTCCATGCAACCCTTCTCCCCCACCACCTCCGCCACATTCTCCACACTGCCACCACAAAGAACACTGTGGTCACTATCACCCACCCAGCGGCGCTTCTCCGCCAACACCTACGGGGAGTCCTGTAACACCACCAACTCCTCCGCCGTCATCTCATCACCCACTAAAACCTCCCAGCCCCGCCGTGCCACCTAAAACACCACCAGCTGTCCCGAGTGCTCCACCCAAAACGCCGTCAAAACCACCATGCAATAACCCACCGTCACCAGCACCGAAACCTAGTGTTCCTGTGAAGCCACCAAAGCCGGAAACGCCTGCTCATCCACCAAAACGGCCGCCAGTCAGTCCGGTTGCGCCACCAAAACCGCCGCCGAAATCACCGTATCAGCCGCCACCACCACCAGCAGAAAAACCTGGTGTTCCTACAAAGCCACCGAAGCCTGAAACACCTGCTCATCCACCTAAAACACCACCATATCCACCAAAGACACCACCAGGTGGCCCGACTACGCCGCCAGGATCACCATGTGTTCCTGTAACGCCACCAAAGCCGGAAGCACCTGCCCCCCATCCACCAAAAACACCACCGAGTGGCCCGGCTGCGCCGCCACGGGGATCAAATTATCCACCATTACCTGCACCGGGACCTGGTGTACCGGTAAAACCACCAACGCCAGAAACACCTGCTTATCCACCGAAAACACCACCACGTGGCCCGGCTGCACCACCAAAATCGCCGCCTGGATCACCAAACGTCTATCCACCATCACCAGCATCGAAACCTGGTGGTCCTGTCAAGCCACCAACGCCGGAAACACCTGCTTATCCACCAAAAACGCCGCCAGGATCACCAAATTATCCTCCGTCGCCAGCAGAAAAACCTGCAGCTCCTGAAAAGCCACCGAAGCCAGAAACGCCTGCTTATCCACCAAAAACACCACCAGGTGGCCCGGCTGCGCCACCAAAACCGCCGCCAGGATCACCAAATCATCCACCTTCGCCAGCAGAAAAACCTGGAGCTCCTGAAAAGCCCCCGAGTAAGCCAGAAACACCTGCTTATCCACCAAAAACACCACCAAGTGGCCCGGCTGCGCCACCAAAACCGACGCCAGGATCACCAAATTATCCACCGTCGCCAGCAGAAAAGCCTGGCGCTCCGGGAAAGCCACCAAAGCCGGAAACACCTGCTTATCCACCACAAACACCACCACGTGGCCCGGCTGCGCCACCAAAATCACCGCCAGGATCACCAAATTATCCACCGGAGACACCTGCTTATCCGCCATATTATCCATATCCACCAACCAAGCCAGGAGCTCCATCATATCCTCCTGCATATGATCATTACCCACCATTACCTCCATCGACATTCTCTCCACCAACTCCCAACACCCTCACCCCATTTTCACCACCGTCTAACACTCTTGTCACGCCGCCTCCCAGCGGCGGCGGAGGCGGGAACAACCACACTACCATAATCGCAGTTTGCGTTTCTTTGGGTGGCTTGTTCTTCCTCGCATTCCTTGCAGTTGGCCTCTTCTGCTTAGCCAAGAAAAGAAAGAAGCCTATCATGGTTCCAGCAGCAGCTGCAGCATGTGAACCTGAAGAAGGTTCCGGACATCATGGTGGAGCAATTGGCGGCGCCGCCGTCCCGGGACATGGTTATGGAGGTGGAGAAATCAGTGCAGCGGGCGGAGGGATGCATGGTGGGCCACCTTCTCATGGAAATTACTAGTCAATAAGATCTAAATTAAATTGTTTACACCGAAAATTAGCTCCAAATCATGCCTTTGTTTTTTTTATACAATTATAATTGTGGTGACTCTGTATTGTTTGATCAGTGAATTTGTGATGTGACTTGCGTGGATGAATTCAAATATTATTTTTTATTTGTTTCGAAATAAAGATTGCATTATTTATGATATTGTTGGAATATTCATTTAATTTTTGTAGTGTAAATTAGAGCAAAATTTCCTAAAGTTTGAGTGTAACATCATTGTTTTGAAAAATTACAAATACAATTTATCAAATAAAAAATAATTAATATGTATTTCCTAAACGGTGAGGTGGAAAATATTATTTTATCCTTACTAATACTTTTTGGAAAAAAAAAGCTTAAGAAAACATAAAAAAAAAAGTTTGAGGATGAGTAATGTAGATAATACATAGGGTATATATTAATTCATAAAAGTATTTTAAAATTTTCTAAAATATATATAAAATTATAATTTATAATTAAAATATATATTTTGATCAGTTCACTATAAAAAATTGAATAAAAACCTAACGAAAACTAATGGAATGAGCTCATCGTCAGACGGACGTTAAATTGAAGGGAGTATTTGTAATTTTCTCAAACAACGAAAAAATATTTAAAATTATACTAAATTTAATGAGAGATGAATGTAATTTACCAATTTCTTGTACTAACCTAAAGTCCATCCCGTGTAAAATAAAACTTTCATTTCTCACTATAGTTGGAAACGATGGACTTCAACTTTTATCACGAATTTTCGTATACCAAATTCTTAATATATATACAATCAAATATTTTTCTTATTCTCTTAATATAGTAAAATTATGGTATTTAATTATTTGGATAAAATTAGACGATGGCAAATAGTTATTCTCAATTTTTTGAATGTATTATTATATTTATTATATAATTAATTTGATTTAAAATACATATATATGACATTATAATATACTTGTTATGAGTAGTTCGAGTACTCCACACGAATATGATTTGGACTGAAGTTTCTCAAATGGAAGTTGATAAGTATTAATTTGGCCATTGCTCTTTGATATATGTATGTTTTTCGAGGTAAAAGCAATAAATTATTATTATTTAAGATAAATTGATTATAATAATTAAGTCTTGTTGAATGTTAATTTAACACAGACAACTACAACAATCATATACGTACTGATCAATAATATCCGATAAATATTTGGCCATTGCACTTGTGATATTTAGGCACTATTAATGTTAATAAAAGAGAATAGCGACAAGTACATCGAAGTATTTTTTTGAGTAAATCAATTACAATAATATCATATATTTTAATTATTAACGATCAATAAATCAATTATTAATGTTAATTATTTATAACTAACTAATAATTATTATCACAATAAAAATAATTAATATTACAACAGACCAAAATTCAAACATTGATGGAACTCAAGACGAAATTTGCCAGTTAAATTAGATTTCATTAGCAAGTAAAGGGATGTAATTGGTTGGTAAGAATCGTTTATTCTATAATGATGTTACACCAATGTGTGATTAATTATTTTTTTTTTAAATATACATATAATATTAATTAAAATGTGATCGAATATCATTGGCTTATACTTAAAGAATTTCAAAAAGATCAGACCAGAGCTGGCAACAACAATTTTGGTGGGATTACGCAAATTAATTACAGACTTATAGTTGGTCATCGGAGAATTAAGACAACTAATCTCTTTGCTTTTCCAAATATTTAAAAATAAAATGAAAAAATTAATGTCTTGTCTTCACATGTGTACCTTACGAAAAGTCGCACTTGTTTTAAAACTTTTTGTTAGTAGCCATGTGCGCGCGCGTTTTCTGCAGGACATGTCCTTGCGATTTTTGACTCTCACTCCGGAAGTTGGTGGGTCTGAAAACATAATTTAAAGCAACTTTTCTTGCACAATATACATATGAAGATTTGAATATTATTTTTGAATAGAAAATTTATATTAACATTAATTTTCCACCGGAAAAGAAAAAAAAATTCAACATACTTTTAAGTAAAGACATTAATTTTTTCATGTGAACAGAGCTAACGCAGTCCTCGTCCAAGCCCTCGCTTTGAAATCAAAATTTTAGAAGTAAAAGAGCAATTGTAAATGATTAGAGACAACTGAGAGGAATGCCAAATTTTTCCACACTTGGGTGAAAAAGAAGAGGTTGAGAGCTGAATCGTGGACCATGACACAAAACTCACCTCCTATGCAAATATTAAAACACCAATAACTGATTTTTTTAGTAACCTTCTCACAGCAACCCCATCTAACTTGAGTAACCTATGCAACTTGCCTACAATAGGGAAGTTAAAGAGGTTGTTTTCAGCATACATAGAGAAAGTGTTGCAGGTCCGGATGGATACACAACAACATTTTCCCAAGCATGCTGGTTTTCATTGCTGAAGGTATTTCTGATGTTGTTAGATACTTTTTCAGTGGGACACTTATGTCAAGAAGATTCATTGCGACCATTGTTTTTCTGGTCCCCCAACCAGACTCCCCTCAAACATAACATGACTTCAAGCCCATCTCACTCTATAATATCTCCAACAAAATTCCTTCAAAACTGCTCTACAGGAAAATTGAAGCCCACCTCCCCACTCTTATCTCTCCCTCACAAATTGGATTTGTCTCTGGAAGACTTATTGGGGAGAACATTCTTATAGTTCAAGAAATGATACATTCCCTGGACTTGAGATGTAGCAGAGGGAATTTTGTGATAAAGTTGGACATGCCCAAGGCATATGGCAAAGTTAGTTGGCCCTTCTTATACACGGTCCTTACTAAAATGGGTTCCCTAATAGATTCATACGCTTGATCAAGCATGCCATTCAGAACAATTGGTTTTCTGTGCTCATCAATGGAGAGCTATCAAGGTTCTTCAAATCATTCCAAGGCCTAAGACAAGTGATTCTATCTCCCCTACCTTTTTTATTATTGCTATTGAAGCATTATCTCATGGTATTGATTATCTCTTTAAGGAGAATCCCAGCATGTATCACCAGACAAACTGCAACATTCTGTGTCTCACCTTGCGTATGCAGATAACTTGATTTTGTTTACTAACTGTAGGAATCAGACCTTACAAAATTGATGCAATTCTTGGAGCATTATGAGGACATTTCAGGGCAGAAGATAAACTACTCCAAAAGCTCTTTCATACCAAGGAAGAGAGCAAACTTGTTGGCTAACATAATCAAAATTACCACTGAATTCACAACGAAGAACCTCCCTATCACTTATCATGGAGCTCCCATATATAAAGGCAACAAGAGAAAGGTCCTCTTTGAACCACTTATTGACAAAGTGAGACCCAAATTGCAGGCTGGGAACATTGCCACCTTTCTCATGGAGGAAGACTCTTGGAGAATTAAAGACAACTAATCTCTTTGTTTGAAAATTTATAAATACTTCACTGAATTAATGACCATGTAACAAATACCCCATATATTATCTAGGATAAAATTACAACATGTTCTTCTGAGATCTTGTCATAATTACAATTATCCATCATTGTTTGAAAATTTACAAATACTCCCTCTTAAAAAAAAAAAAGAAAATTTACAAATACCTCCCTGAATTAATGGCCATCTAACAATTCCCCCTTTATGACAACCCATTATAGGGTCTATTTGTTAAACGCCCGTTAATTTTAGAGGGTATTTATAACTTTTCAAGAAATGAGAAAATATTTATAATTATAGTAAATATCAGGGAGCTTGTTGTAATTTATTAAAATTATCTATGAAGAAATACATGAAGATATATGGTGATCCTCAAGGCTTCGCAAGATTGGGCTTCGGCTTCTCCTTTTTAGGTGGTTATGGGTTGGGCTTCAGTCTCTCAAGATCTGGGCTCTCTTGTGTCTTTTTGTGGGCTACCTTGTGTCCACAAATTCAATGTGATTTAGAGGACGTCCGAGTGAATTTATAAGCTCTCTAGAAGGTCACGTAAAATACAACAAAATATTTGGTAAAATATATAAGAAAAAATCTTATAAATTCTAAAAATAAAATTTTATAAGCTCTTTGAAGGAAAAAAAAAATAAAAAGCTGCCAACTTATTTATAAAATCTTAATAATTTTTTTAAAATTAATTATAAATTTGACATTACTAATATCTTATAAGCTATATAATCATGTTCTATCCAAACACTTTATGAACTCAATTTTAGAATACGCTCTAAAAATATTTTATAAGATATATGAGTTTATAAAATCTTTAAAATAAGCTTAGCCAAACCTCCTCTAAGTGGTACAATACAAGTCTAAATATCAACCCACATTAAGAGATATATATTTCTTAACAAATTAGGTACATGCACTATATATTATATTATAAATTTCAACTGATAGGACATCAATTATTAATGAAAAATACCTATTACATCAATAAAAAATTATCTGTTGATGGAATTTGAACTTATAAACTTATAATCAAGTGCAGCAAGAGATTATAATAGACATTGGACATTTCTAAGCTATCGCGGCGCATAAATATATTAAGGGGTGCTTGCAGAAACTTATGCTTTTTAAAAGTATATAATTTTTAAAAAATTGAATAAATGATTAAGATGTAAAAATTGAGAGTATTTTGAAGTAATAATCATAAGTAGAAAAATTAGTGTTACCAATTTATTTGTGAAATTAATTAACTACCTTAGTTGGTGGGTAGATTTTAACCATTATGGTATGGGTATTTTCAAAATATACAAAAAATCAATCAGAGTACACTATAGAATGATATTAGTGATAAAATATCAATTGACAATTTTAAAGTTGTCACTATAAATATATATTAAGTGACAATATATTTTTTTTTTCATCTTGTTACTATATAATTATTCGTGGCAAAAAATTATGTATAAAATTGTCATAAATATAATTAGTGAATTATTTATAGTGACAAATACAATATAATAACAATAATTATTTGTTGTCACTAGGTTGTCAGTATACATGAGTCACGAATTGTATTTAGTGATAACTTTGTGCACATTTTTTGGTCACTAATTCTTGTTAATGACAATCTTTACAAAATAATAGTAATTATTAAAACTATAAAATTTATGATTATGACAAAAATATATATATAATTAGTAACAACATTAAAATTATCACTTAATTTTTTGTATCGTTAATTTTCTATGTTCTTATAGTGGTATAAAAGTCATAAAGAAGTTCGATTTATTTAAAAATTGTCTAAACTATGAAAAGCAAATTCTCACCGGCTTACAACTTTTAATTTATTTTACTTAATTAAAGAGAAGCATAAGAGGATGTTGTATTTCACAAATACCTCCATTTAGCTAATTTTAACTATAATTTGAAAAGCACTTAATTTAAATTTTAACAAATACTTAGTAAGTGGTGGGGGATTATGATAATATGGAAGGGTATAATTGCCATTTTAATCAAAAATAAAAGGAGGAGACAAGATGACTCATGTAAGAACTCCCAACAAATCGGAATTTCATCGATATTTTATGAGATTAAATGTAAGTATATATTCCCTGAGAGGGTGTCAATGTGATATTTTGTAACGGGTGTTTGTGTTAGTTTTTGCATCTAGAATTAAGCTGCAAATGTATATTATAAGTATAACCTCATAATGTGTATTTATAATTTTTTTAAATAATAAGAAATATTTGTATAATTAAACATAATCTTACTAAGACATCGAACTAATTTACCCATATTCAAGTGATTGTATTTGTATTCGTTGTTCAGCATTGAATTGCACACAATTACAAAAAATTAAAAGATATAGGACCAAAATATTATTCTAGAAAGATCGAATGACCTAAATTACGAGACCAAAAATACATTTAACCCACTTTATCGTGTGAGTAATTCAAATTGAATCAGAACTAATTTAGAAAACCGGGTAAGGACTTGGCAAAAATAGGAGGTCCAGGCCAATTCGGTTGACTAGACCATATCTCATCGGAACTACGGAAACTATTTTCGATGTTATGAAAATAAAAAAGATATGATAGTTTCAGAATTATCTAATTTCTTTTGAATCGTGTTATTTTTTTTCGAAATTTTTGAGTTTCTTAAGAAACTTTTTGTTTTCCTAATTTTTCAATGAAACACTTATTTCGTACTTTTAGCTATAAATATATAAATTCTTGTGTTATGCATACGTATTTTATTTAATGATAACATATTTAATATTACGCTAAATTATTGATGTTATATGTATAAATATGAATATATATAATATAGATACTCACTAGAAAAAAATTACTTTAGTTACAATTTTAATGACTATGGTTAAAAATTGTGGTAAATAACTATTATTAACTACGATTAAATAAAAATTAATTTCCACCATGAAAATTTATTTGTCACGGCTAAGAGCCATGGTAAAAACATTTACCATGGCTTTTAATTAGTCATGAAAAATGTTTTAACCACCATCGCAAAAACTATGGCCGACAACCATTGCGTTGCCGTGGACGATGACTATTTGCTACGACTATTTAGTATTAACCATGGAAATTAGTCATGGTTAAATATTATATTTCGCTAGAAAAAAAAAATCACTATTGGCTATATTTATAATAACTATGGCTAAAAATCGTCGTAAATATTGAATATCTAAAGTCTTAAAAGTATTATTAACTATCTGATTACTTATCTTATTTGATATCGATCATATCAATATATATTTTTTCTTAGTATTAATAAATTTATTTTAATGACCATATAAAGATCATTATAATATATTTGGGTTAAATGCAATTTGCCCCATGTGTTAATCAAAAAGAGCTTACCCCTCTATAAAAAAATAACTAGCAATTTACCCTCATGTGTTATTCAAAATACAACAAACAACCCATTCACAGGGGGTTTTTTACTCCATTTTTTAAAATACAGAAGGTAAATTGCTATTTATTTTTTCACAGGGTTGTTTTTGCATATTTTACATATCACAAGCGGATAATTGCATTTTTCCCTAATATATTTCAATTTAACACATGTAGCCCATGAAATTTAGTAACTCTTTTTTTTGTAGTTAAATAAAACAATAATATATAGTGATAGATAATTATAATAATTAACATTGGTGGCACGTGATAATTGATAAGTACTAATATTAAAAATTTTATTGTTGAAATTACAAAATAATGTTTGTTCCATCAAGGAATCAAGAATTCTCACATCAACCCCAGAATTGTGGGAAAATTGCAAACCAACCTACTTTTCTATTAAAATTTGAACAAAATCCTCTTTATTCGGAGAAACGCGGGAAAGCACTTTCTACATCTTCACAGACAAAATTCCGGTGGCGGAGGAAGGTTTAAGTCGATGTTTCGGAGGACGGAGACGGTGACATGACTGGCTGCGCCGCCGCCGATTATTCCATCGTAGTGCTTCCGCTTGTGGCCGCCGAGAGCCTGACCGGTGGGGAAAACCTGGAGACAGATAGTGCACTGGTGAACCTTGCCACTTGGGATGGCGTTCTGGCGGCTGCTGTTGTCTGACGAGAGGGTACTGATGATTTGCGGCTTGGGGCGGTGGCTGGTTTTGTGGCCGCCGAGTGCTTGGTGTGATCGAAAACTCTTCCCGCACAAGTTGCACTGGTGAGGATTGTTCGTGGCCGAGTGGCGGACGGTGGTGGGACTAGTGTCTGTATCACTGGGTTCATCCACGGGCGTGCTTCCGGCGGCGGCGGAACTGGCGACTGTGATGGTGGCGGCGTCGGCTGAGTAAGAGGGTTCTTGATCTTTCTTGGTATCAACGGCCGCTGAGGCGTCAGCGGCAGCAGGCTGATTCCCCTCTATACTTGCGGCGACGGAAGCGGAAGTGGCGGCGTCAGTGGATGACGATGAAACGCAGAAGCCGCCGCCGCTTAGAGTGAGCATGATCAGTGATTCCGCGGCAATATTTTCCTCCTCCGACATCGGAGAATCCAATTCCAATGTCTTGCACCGCTTAGCAGCAGGCAATGAACCAACACCACAAGGGTGATGATCAACATCATCAAAGCGGCGGACGCGGTGGACACGGCGGCTGCGGCGCCGGGTGGGCGGCACGACCGTCAGCGGAGTAGGCATGGCAATCTCTCAGAACCCATATCATCAAAACCGATGGAAATTAAGAGAATTACGTGATGAGAGATTGTGGGTGTGGGGGAGAGCAACTGGGCAAGTGTGGTGGTTTATATAAACCCAAACTCCTGATCGAAACCCTATCCCTATGCATCTTCTGTAATTTTGAGAAGATGAGTTAAGAGTGGGAGTGGGAGTGTGAGACTAGTCAACATGAAATACACCTATTGAGGGTGTATCTGCGCGTTTGGAAAGTGTAGCCAAAGTTGTGGTGAACATGAAATACACCTACTAAGGTGTATGTAAGTGTTCATGCTTCTAATAAAGGTAGGATGTATTTAATAAAGTAAAAGTATATATAGTAACAAATTAACTACCCATGTTTTAAGAAGCCACCGTGGAGAAATTTCGATAACTTTGGAGAAACTCTGGTAAAAGGATGATAAATATTGTGACAATTTAAAAGCTACAAAATTTTTTCGAAATTCTAGAAAGATAAAAAATTAAAACGAGAATGGGGTATAGTTACATGACCAAAATATATCTTTAAGCTTAACGTTATCTATAGTATGTATATGTGAGCGAGTATAACAATACAAAGAAACGATTTTATTTCTTGAAAATATTTTAAAATATATGGTTTTCTTTATTTGATTTAATTAATTTAACATATGCATTATATTATATGCATGTTTTATAAGTATGTATGTCGTTATAAATATATTGAACTAATTAACCAAGGTTAAAATTCGTAGTCAAACAAAACTACTAGAGCTCTTTATATGATAGTATTAGGGCAAAATGTTTTTTTAGTCACTTAAAATTAGGTTATTATTTTTTTTGGGTATAATAATTTAGGCAGGTAATGGTTTCAGTCACATAAAATACAAATTCAGGTATTGTTAATCCCAAAAATCATGTGCTTTGCACATGTCTGTCACCTTGGGGCTAAAAATGCCTAAAATTATGGGACTAAAATTACATAAAATCATATTTTATAGGACTAAAAAAACTATAAATCATGTCCACGTTCATTAACTTGGGACTAAAAATACTTAAAATTGTGTTTCATGGGACTGAAATCGTCACCTGCATAAATTGTGGTACCAAAAAAAAATAATGACCTAATCTTATGTGACTAAAATAGCATTTAGCCCTATAGTATTATACAGGGCTATATATTGATTGATTGGATTCGATTAAATGTTTTTATTTAATTAAGATGGTGTCCAATGAGCTTATAAGCTTTTAAAAATATTTTATAAGATATTTGAGAGTTATATATGTTCCAAAAAATGTTTGATATTTTTTTATTAATTTAAAGAGCTTATAATTAGATTACAAAATAGATTTTTTGGATCTCATAAGCCCCTTAAAACAAAATTAACCACCCATGTTTTAAAAAAATAATAAATTGGCACATAGTAAAAATTGTAAAATTGTAAAAAAATCAACATTCAGAACAAATAGGGGTGGGAACACGACAGGTATGGGATGGACTTGGGATCCATCATGCCAACTTCTGTATGGGCTTAGGACCCACCCGCCCTGGTCTTTTTTATACTCCACCCCGCCCCGCTAAAAAATTGTCGAGATAGGTTTAACTCAGTTGACTTGATTTTTTTTTTTCTTTTAACAAATCACAACTAGTTAAATCTCAATACATCACAAATTACATCTGGATGACGACTTAACAACTCTGAAATGACCTTTGGGCAGCGACGGCATCAAAGGCCGACAAGAGAGAGTCAGAGAGGAGGCACAATTCGCATCAAAATGAGAGAGAGAGAAAGAGAGAGAGGAGAGCGATGAATATTTCCATTAAATATATATATATATATATATATAATTTACTATCGGGGCAAGTTCTCATGAACCTGAGACTCGCTCTGCTTCTGGGCTGGTCCTAATTTTAGGGCCCATTACCCATTCCGAGCCTCATTTTAGGGTGGGTTTGGGTCCAGTTGCCACTTCTCATGACAAATTCGCGAGAAATTGCAATGTGGCTGGAATTTGGCATTCACGTGAGTACCAAATTCCGATGAGATTGCAATTTGCGCTGTATTTGTCTTTGATGTGCATTCTTTTTTTAATTATAGCGGTAAATTAGCAAATTCAATTCCAATTGGATTAATGTTGACATCCCCCTATAGTTATGGGGCTAAAATTTCAATTTTTTAGGACTTAATCATCTAAGGTCATAGTGGAACACTCTAGGGACAATGGCAATTTGGCCTGACAGGTGGCAATCTTGTTGGAATTAAATTTAGTAATTAAGCCCTACAACTTAAAAAAGTTGATTCATTTAGGACAAAATCCACCCAAAATTGTAAATCTAGTCAAATCTTCTCACTTGAGTCCTGAAATTCCGGCCAGATTGCAATTTTCAATTAATTTTGTCATTAATGTGCAATTTTTTAAATTCCCGACTTAATTGTCAAATTCAATTTCAATAGAACTAAAATTGTCATCCTCTATAGTTACAAGACTGAAATTGCAACTTTTCCGAGCTCTATAATATTAACATAAGACAAAATTTTGGATCTTACAAAATATTTTAGGAGCTTATAAAATATTAGATCTTATTTTTAAAATATAAGCTTCTTAGATATATAGACACTACAAGAAATGACATTTAACCACGATTAATTACCGTGGTTAATACTAAATTAGCCGTAGCGAAAAGTCATTAATCACGGCCAAGCAACGGTTGTCGGTCGTGGTTTTTGCGAGGGTGGCTAAAACATTTGCCATGGCTAAAAGCCATGGCGAATATTTTTACCACGGCTCTTAGCCGTGACAAATAATTTTTTTGTGGTGGAAAAGCTAGTTTTTGCAACGGTTTTTATTTAACCGTAGTTAATAATAATTATTTACCATGGTTTTTTGCCATAGTCATTAAAAATATAGCTAATAATATTTTTTTTCTAGTGAGATAATATACGATGTTAAAACTTATAAGACATTTTCATATCTTATAAGGTGTTAGGTGTGCACATTTGGCATAATAAACTTTTTATATTGGTAAAATGACAAAAAAGAACATATATAGTACGTTAGGATCATGAAGTAATTAGCGAATTCTTACATATTTTTCACATGTTAGGCTTAATCTCATCATTTAATTAAGGGGATAATTAAATTTACATCCCATACACAAATCCTCCCTTCTTTTTGGATAATTACACATACATCCATCAGAAATATCAATATTATTTACACAGACCACCCTATTTTTTTTAAAATTACACATACACCCCCCCCAAAATTGTCAATATCATTTCACAAACTACTACTTTTTGGCTGTCAAGGGTGGTTTATGTAATTATGCAAAAGGCAAGAGTATGATTTGTGTAAACAAACCATAGGTTAGGGGGTATAAATATAATTATCCCAAATTAATTTTCATACGGCAATTTTGGACCTCTCATATGCAATAATATTTAATTAGGCTAACTAGTACTTTTAGTCCTATAGGATAGGGGTTGACATTTTTAATCCTCTATTTTACGAGATTATACAAAACGTCCCAAAATCGAGAAACTGAACACATTTAGTCCCAATGTAACTTTACTGTAAAAAATCAACGACAAGCACATGTGCTGTGCGCGTGCTCATTCGTCAAAAGTAGCACGACCTATTAGTCAAAATTATAGGACTAAATGTGTTCAATTTCTCCAAATTTGGTGCGGTTTGGTAATTTTGTAAAGCATGAGCTAAAAATGTCGACCTCCTATCCTATTGGACTAAAAATGTAATTTTACCTATAAAGTTTGATGGAAATTACCTTTTGGTTTCTTTGATTGTCTTTTCTTTCTTACTTCCTTCTGTGATCTCTTTCATATATCTATTGTGGGTCGATTTATTTAAATTGGGCCAAAGCAAATGGTTTTGCCCCTCTTGTCATTCTTTATCTCTCCTCCAACCGGTACCTATTGATCCTTTTAACATTAATCGGTTGGTTCTCAAATTTCAGCATTAGTCTTACATTTATTGACCTCTACGCGGGTGATAGCCCTATTTCTTATTATTTCGAGAACATGATATCACTTGAATTCCCTATCTTGGGATTAACAATTTTGAAGGTGGGATTTCTATGTATTATGGAAATATGAGCAACTTAAGAGGCTTATATTTAGGTGCATGGTAATAAATTGATGGTAATATTACACTAGTACTTTTAGTCCATAGAAAAGGGGGTGGTCGATATTTTTAGTCCCATACTTTATAGGATTATAAAAAACGTCTGAAGTTGAGAAAATTAAACACATTTAATCTCATAATTTAACTAATGGGCGCACACGCATAGCACTAGTGCTTGCCGTTAGTTTTTTTGAAGATAAAGTTAGCATGGGATTAGGGGAGATAGCACTTTTGGTCCCGTAAGTTAGGCCTGTTTCACTTTTCGTACCATTCACTATGGGAGTAGCACTTTTAGTCCCGTAAGTTGCAAAAATTAACACTTTTGGTCTACATCTATAATTATGTCTATTATTTAACGGAGTTGGCCATTTTTCATTATATTTTTGTGTTCGAGGGGATTTTGGCACAATTTCTTGCTTAATGACATTTTTGGAGGGTAACATAACTATTTTTTTTTGGGGGGGGGGGGGGGGAGGAGGGGGAATCAAAGTTTGAAGCTTTGACTGCAAAGAAATGGATTTTCCCTCTCCCCACCCAAAAAAATTCAATCTTATCCCCAATTACCAATTTTTAAGTCTTATTCATTGTTAAAATTTAGTATAGAATAGAAGAATTTATGAGCCAAAAAAATTAAATGGGCGGATATAAAAGATGACGACAATAGACAAAAGATAATTTAAGGACAAAACATTGGTACCTTCTATATTCCAGAAGTAGATTCACAGTTTTGATCAAAAGACAAAATATGTTCAAAAGATTCCCATCAACCTTGCACAAATGTAATGAAAAGACAAAATGCGTTATAACTAGATTGACAGTTTGATCAAAATACATAACCAACATAACAAGTACTTCACAATGTCTAAACTTTCTTCTTTCCTTCAGCCTTGCTCAATTTCTGTGCTCTTTTGTTCTAAACAGCAACATTTAGCGAGTTGATAGTGACAAATTTCTTCCTATCCTTGTGGATAACCTTGAATCCTGGTGGAGCTAGGATGTTCATTTCTTGAGATTTTTTCAGTAGACTTTGTGAATGATACAAATGGAACATGTGCAAAGGTAACACCTGGCCTAGGTGCTGGTGATGGGTGTCTTGATGATGATGGAGTTTCACCTGGTGCTGATGATGTTGGAGTTGAACTTGGTGCCTTCCTTAGAGGCTTGAATGCAAGTTGTTGCTGCTGCCCAACTTGGAGAAAAATTGACTAAAACATAGAAGGACAAAATTGACTAAAACTTAGAAGAACAACAAAATTCATAATGCAAATACCTGGGTCTGGTGCCTTGTTTCACCCCCTGAATAATTTTTGTTGCACACTTAGCCTTTTTGTCGGCCTGTAATAAGCTTGACTTTTAGAAATTATAAAAATGAATAATAATTTAGGTTGGAAAGCAAAAGTGTATGTTGCTTACTGTGTTGTCTCTTGATTGAGTACACTGGATAGTTTTGTTGCTTCTCAATGTCATTTTCCTGGCCTGCAATCATTACGTGATTGTAAGTCTAATTCAGATAATCAACACACAAAGTTAATTTGAAAAAATTATACTTACAGTCAGTTTGCTAGTTTCTGGGAGTGGGAAACTAGTATGTCTAAGACACAACATTGGACTGGCTCACTTGGAAATTGATTTCAATTTGAGATTCTGACCATGTTCAGATTCCTCAATTGCCGAATCCCTGATCAAAATCTCTGCATCCTTCCTCATTTGACAACCTTTTTTGTTGCGACCATGCTCTCCACAGAATCTGCATTTCAGTGTTTGTTGTTGCCTCTTCAACCTTGTTTCCTTGACTGGTTGTCCTTTCTTTGTTTTCTTGGGCCTCTCATCAACCTGTGGTCTTATTGCTCTTGCTGGTTTGCCTACTTGTCTTCCAAGATTGGGAGGGAGAAGTGGCTGAATATTAGTTTTGTGCTACTTCTCAAGGCCATTGGCAGGGTATATACATGGACCATACACCCTCAAGTATGTCTGAACATGGTAACATGAATCCACAAAGTCTTCACCATCTAGCATCTGACTGGACAGGGCACTCATTGCATGTTTGTAAGGGATTTCTGATAAATCCCATTTTCTACAACTACAGGAATGATTCTCTAAATCCACAGTGCACATTGATCCATCAAAGCAAGAGATCTCAAAGTGGATATCACTTGCTTTGATTGGAATACACTTTTTTTGATGCCTTGTCCAAATTTCTTGCAAGTACCTTCTTAATCTTTGGGCAAACTTTTCCTTTCCATCTTCTTCTTGCTTTGTCTCTTTTTGTTTGTAGTATTGTCATTAAAAACTCCCTAATCATTTCAAGCATGGAGTAGATTTGTTTTTCCCTTGCTTCAAGTATGTTTGAGTTGAATGACACACAAATTATTCAAGAGTATGTCACATTTTGGTAAGGTACTAAAATGTGACATACTCTATTGTCCAAAATGTGACATACTCTATTGATGTGGGGGCTTATCATTCAACTACTCACCCATTTTAACATCACGTCTGCAAATTTTTTGAATCTGGCTTCAAATTTTGTTACAGTAGTAGCCCTGACAGCTTTCCATAAAGCCTTCTTATATGCCAACCCCCTGAATCCCACCCTTTTCATATTACCATGCAGATGCCTCACACAAAACCTATTATCTGAGGTAGGAAATATAGTTTCAAAGACAGGTATGGGTCCCTTTTGTTTGTCAGACATAAAGGTCCACTCATTGTCCCTCTGTACACTAAGATCATGCATTAAAAGAGTAAGGAACCATTCCCATGTCTCTCTAGTTTCCCCACCCACCACAGCATAAGTAATTGGGAAAGAGTCATTGTTTGGGTCAGTCCCCACTGCAGTCAACATTAACCACCCCCCCATGTGGACCCTTTAGGTGACATCCATCAACACCTATTATCTTTCTACAACCAACAAGGAACCCCATTTTCACCCCCTTAAAGCATACATACAGTTTGTCAAACTTTGATCCCCCACTACCATCACTGACTGACCTGCCTAAAATAAATGTAGACCCAGGATTTGACCTCCTCAATTTCTCAACATAGTCCCATAGCATCCCATATTGATCCACATACACCCCCTCAGTTTTTTTCAAAGCATTCCACTTTGCCCTGTAATGACTTCTAGAAATATGACATCTTATATCTTTAATTACATCATACCTAAACCCCTTAACATTTCTTTTAGGATCAATCCCAAATATTTCTTCATATCTCTTCCCAAGCCATGCTGAATTACAATTTTTCACATGATAGTTTGCCCCACACTCATGCTTATCATTGAAATCTCTAATTTGGAATGTTGGCTGATCACCTGTACCAAAGCATGCAACTTCTAGTCACACCCCTCCTCCTGACACGTAGCATATAGCCTCTTATCATTTTTAGTTATTTTGTTGTGCCTCCTAGTTTTTACAGCATGTGAGTGTATGGCAATTCTAAGCTCATTCTTTGAACTGAATAACATTCCAATGACAAACTTTGGATCAAGTCTATCCTGATGATGTTCCAGACCCAATTTAAGCATTTCACCCTCATCCAGAAGTAATACAAATCCAGTTTCCAGCTTATAGTACCTCTTTTCCTCCTTATAACCCATCTTTTCAGTTAATTTGTCAAGATAAGCTAGACCTATTAGATTTAGATCTATATAATCAAAAATAGCTATCCCCCACCAATGTAACTGTTGTGAGTAAACCTACCCCCATGGTGCAGTATTATAACCACAACAGGCTCAAGCTCATCTGAAAATAATAAATTAATAAACTATTTAAAATCTAATAGTATACATAGAAAATTTATAGAGAATACAAGAAACTATACATAACATAGCAATCATACAGAGAATATACCCAGTTTTCATAGCAAACAACAAACTATACATAACAAATATACCCAGTTTTCAACTAAAACTTCCAAACATAGCAAACATACAGAGAATAAAAAAATCTGTACATAGCAAATATACAAAAAACTATACAGAAACATGAAAGACCATACGAAAAAAATATATTAAACAATAAATATGGCAAACATTTCTAGAACCACAAATAAAAAAAAGGCTCCCCTGTTCGTCTTTCTCCCAACAAGAAACAACAAACAAGACATTAAAAAATCCTAATTTGGGACAACAAATCTACGGATAATAATTCAAAACCCTACTCTGGAACCACAACGACCAGAAAAATTATTTTTAGTCCCCAAATACCCTATTAAATTTACTTACTGTAAAGTGTGTGTGTGTGTGTGTTGGGGGGGGGGGGGGAGGGGGGGAGATCTCCATTGAACTTGGGGTCGCGCAAGCTCATCGCTTCAACAATAAGGGTTGTTTCTTCCACTCCAACGCTGGAATCTCGCCTCTCTTTCACATTCTTGGTTTTGGATTTCAGTGGAACTTGAGGGTGATTTTGAGTTTGGATTTTAGAGGATTTAGGGCTGCGTATGATTAGGGCAAATGAGGGAGTAACCTAAACGAATTTCCCCTCCAGGCCAAAAATGATTTAACGGCCACGTGCTCCACACGTGGTCGATTCGTTAAATATAGATGGAATTATAGATGTGGACCAAAAGTGTTAATTTTTGTAACTTACGGAACTAAAAGTGCTACTCCTGTAATAAATAGCACCAAAAGTAAAACAGGCCTAACTTACGAGACCAAAAGTGTTATTTCCCCTGTGGAACTAAATCTTGGTGGCCTGGCTGTTGTGGCGAAATATAAAAAAGAGGTTAATGGAGAACTTACTACAAAATCATGAGGTTGGTCTTAATTATACCGATGCTCGAACAACTTCTGTTGATGTCCCCAATTAGATTGTTGAGGTTCTATTGTGGTTCCCAATTTGAATGGTCATTGTCCTCTTATGGACATTCTTTGCTGTGAAATGGAAGCTTTTATTTCTCAAAAATAAAAAATAAAAAATAAAAAATAATTAATAATTAATTCAATAATTGTTTTTTTGGAATATTGTTATAAGACATTCATTACTTTGAAAGGCTTAGGGTTTTGATCATGATAAGGCTTCTCATTAAATACTTTACATCAAATTTATGGATGCTCGACTAGTTTTAAAGGGTGTTTGAGAAAATTTATATAACTTTTATAAAATGATAAAAATTTAGAGTTATATTTGTTCCATAAATTTTATTTTTATTTTCTAAAAACAAACTCAAAACAAAAATAGAAAATAATAAAGAAAGATATTGAAAACTTGGGGAATTCTTCTAGATGACATTTAAATGGAGGGATAATCGTGTTTTTGGTTTCATATCTTAGGATTTTTTCAATTTAGTCTCAATTGTTATTTCTGTCTCACATTTCGTTCTACTTGTTCATAATTTTTTTAAAAATAGTTTCAAAAGGCATTTTTCGTCTAATAGATAACAGAGAAAGCACGTGCCACACGTGTGGCCATTCTCTGAACACCCACGCTTAGAGATCCACTTTCTCTCTCTTCACATATCATCACCGTCTGAACGACGTTCACCGCCGCACCTACACCTTCAAATTCCCCTAAGCCTTGCGAGCATTTCCTTACCACCCCCAATCATACTTCTGATCGTGTTTGGGTAATTTTGCTTTATGAGAAAATCCACCCCATTGTCTTCCTTTCCTCGGTCGATTTCTCCACCATCTGACCAACCCACGATCACGGACCATCACCATTCGACTCCCCTCATAACGACGATCATTTCCATACCACTTTCTTTGCGAAAAATCACTGTCGATTTTTCTGACCGTTTCTTCGCTGTCAATGCTCATTTCACCGGCGGATCAACCCTTTCACGACCAATTTTCCCCCCAAAACAAGACCTTTAATGGCCACATGTGTGGCATGTGCTTTCTCCTTTAATTATTTTACGAAAAATGTCTTTTGGGACTACATTTGAGAAAATTCTGAACAAATTGATGAAATATGAGAAAAAGTTAACACTTGGGACTAAATTTTAAAAAAAAAACCCTAATATGTAAGACCTAAAAAGCGATTTTTTCTTTAAATGGATTTAGAGTAAGTATTTTAAATAACTGCATTTAAATGGATTTTATCGTGAAAAAATATTTCTTATATACAAGCAGGAACAACGTGTCACAACGACTAGTTTATTATAAAAAGAAATAAATGATCAAGATTATGTTGCACTTATGTCAATTGTAATTCATCGCCTCTTTAATTTGTTATATCGCTCCCAATATTGCCTGAAAAAGTGGGGGCACGCAGACACAATTACGAGCGTCGAGAAAGGAGTGGACGACGGCAAATGGCGGGCGACTGGGCAACAGGGTAGGGTGGGCGGCGAAGGGATGGGAATACGAGCGTCGAGAAGGGAATGGACGATGGCAGGTGGCGGGCGGCGGAGGGATGGGAAAAGGGAGGGCGAATAGCGGGGGAGGTTCCAACGGGACTCAGGAGGATGGGGTTTGGATCGGTTGGGGAAGATGATGATTTTTTTTTCTTTATGTTTAATAAGTATATAAAAATAATTTTTTATTTAATCTAATTTATGTAAAGTAATACATTTTCAAAATATATTCAATGCATAATTAAAATTCCTAATTACTTAATTAATAAAATTTAGAAATTAAATCTTGTATTTTGGTTTTAAAGGTCATGGTTTCGAACCCTGTCAACACGTGGGATGTCATTTTACTTAATAATAGATGTAGTTATACTTTATAGTAGATGATTAACATAGATTCTTATAGTTGTTGGTCAGATATTAGATACTTGATATGAATGATTGTAATAAATCTATTCAAAATAAATAATAATTCATGCTTCACTTCAAAAAAATAAAATAAAATTGTAGTCATAGAATTCCTTGATTACATTGACACTTCCCATGATTAGATACAATTACACTAAATTATATATATATATATATATATTTTTAAAGTATAAGTACACGACCTGAGGAGCCCTTGTAAGTTTTCTCGCGGGATACTTGTGTAAGTTTTTGTTGTTTTTTGTTTTTTTGAAAGAGTGCAGGTTTTTGCTATGAGGAGGTATCAGTGTAAATTATAATTACAATTCAGGGGTGTTTCAAATGACAGTGCGTGTTTGTATAATTAAACTTAATATTAGGAGAGGTCGATGTAATTACCCTTATTTAAATGATTGTATTTGTGTCCCGAATTATTCCACAATTAAACTCCACATACTGGTGAGAGAACGGACTCTTTCACCGCCGAATACAATAAGACAACATCACTAAAAAAAATTGCGACTATCTTTTACGCATGTCGATCTTAATAAACAAATACTAGTTACATGATTTGATTTGATCGAGTCAATACTATGATAAGTGTAATTGTACTTATCATATGATTGATTATTCTCTTTAAATATTTTACCAATCACATTAAAATATAAGATATTTATTGTGTAATGAATTCAAATTTAATCTGATTTGATTTCGGATAGATAGAATTTCCCTTGAGACAAGATCGAGCAATTTGTACGAACTTGAAGATTGGGTTAAGGACGGAAAATTATAGTGCGGGTCTGGTTCGATCAAATCTGAATCAATCATATAGCAAGTGCAATATACTTATCGTGTGATTGGTGTACAATACATGGAAAGTGACCAATCATATTGCAAGTGTATCACATTTGTTTTGTGATTGATCATTTAACTCGGCCAATGCTAGAAGATCTTGAAATACACAGTTCAGTCCTTGAACTTTCAAAGTATAAACTTTTAGTCCATAAATCGTACAGTGTGTACTAATTCACACTTTGTTTTACACAGTTCATTCTAAATACAAAGAAGAGTGCGCATGTTTACCAATTCCTCTTTCACGAAAAAAAAAAAAAAAAAAAGCCCACAAATTACTTCTAATCCATTTTCTTATTTTGGATAATAACAAGAAAGTAATTGATGGAAAATTAAGATTAATGATTCGTGCTTATTATTCTTTCTACTGGAATATTATGATTACCTTAATATTAAAATTACTAAGTTATTGTCTAATTATTTAAATGTTCAAACTGTTAGAGACGATATTCAATATTTTTAACATGTTGTTTACTGACGAATGGTGAGATTGAACTCGTAACCTTTTATTGGTCTAACAATATTGATACTATATTTGATGAACTCGTAACCACTATCGTATTGTGTTCATTTTATTTTAATTTGTGGGATTTTGATAAGAGAATAGAATATCTAAAGTCTTAAAA
The DNA here is from genome assembly GCA_034509735.1 of Sesamum alatum. Taxonomy (NCBI): domain Eukaryota; kingdom Viridiplantae; phylum Streptophyta; class Magnoliopsida; order Lamiales; family Pedaliaceae; genus Sesamum; species Sesamum alatum. The sequence continues at coordinate 2,143,945 of JACGWO010000006.1, forward strand.
AAGTATTATTAAGTGTGTGATTGTTTATCTTATTTGATATCGATCAAAAGAATATATATATATATATTTTTGTATTATGTTAATAAATTTATTTTAAGGACCGTGTAAAGATCATTATAATAAACAACACTTTCAATTTCACATGTAGCCCATGAAATTTAGTAACTCATTTTTTTTTTAGTTAAATAAAACAATAATATATAGTGATAGATAATTATAATAATTGACATTGGTGACAAATGATAAGTACTAATGTTAAAAAATTTATTGTTGAAATTACAAAATAATGTTTGTTCCATCAAGGAATCAAGAATTCTCACATCAACCCCAGAATTGTGGGAAAATTGCAAAATAACCTACTTTTCTATTAAAATTTGAACAAAAAATCCTCTTTATTCGAAAAAAACGCGGGAGAGCACTTTCTACATCTTCACAGACTAAATTCCGGTGGCGGAGGAAGGTTTAAGTCGATGTTTCGGAGAACGGAGACGGTGACATGACTGGTTGCGCCGCCGCAGATTATTCCATCGTAGTGCTTCCGCTTGTGGCCGCCGAGAGCCTGACCGGTGGGGAAAACCTGAAGACAGATAGTGCACTGGTGAATCTTGCCACTTGGGATGGCGTTCCGGTGGCTGCTGTCGTCTGACGAGAGGGTACTGATGATTTGCGGCTTGGGGCGGTGGCTGGTTTTGTGGCCGCCGAGTGCTTGGTGTGATCGAAAACTCTTCCCGCACACGTTGCACTGGTGAGGATTGTTCGTGGCCGAGGGGCGGACAGTGGTGGGACTAGTGTTCGTATCACTGGGTTCATCCACGGGCGTGCTTCCGCCGGCGGCGGAACTGGAGACTGTGATGGCGGCGGCGTCGGCGGAGTATGACGGTTCTTGATCTTTCTTGGTATCAACGGCCGCTGAGGCGGCAGCAGGCTGATTGCCCTCTACACTTGCGGCGACGGAAGCGGAAGTGGCGGCGTCAGTGGATGACGATGAAACGCAGAAGCCGCCGCCGCTTAGAGTGAGCATGATCAGTGATTCCGCGGCAATATTTTCCTCCTCCGACATCGGAGAATCCAATTCCAATGTCTTGCACCGCTTAGCTGCAGGCCATGAACCAACACCACAAGGCTGATGATCAACATCATCAAAGCGGCGGACGCAGTGGACACGGCGGCTGCGGCGCTTAGTGGGCGGCACGACCGTCAGCGGAGTAGGCATGGCAATCATCTTAGAATCCATATCATCAAACCGATGGAAATTAAGAGAATTACGTGATGAGAGATTGTGGGTGTGGGGGAGGGCAACTGAGCAAGTGTGGTGGTTTATATACATCCAAACTCCTGATCGAAACCCTATCCCGATGCATCTTCTGTAATTTTGAGAAGATGAGTTAGAGTGGGAGTGGGAGTGTGAGACTAGTCAACATGAAATACACCTATTGAGGGTGTATCTGCATGTTTAGAAAGTGTAGCCGAAGTTGTGGTGAACATGAAATACACCTACTGAAGGTGTATTTGCGTGTCGTGTTTAGTGAGTGCAGGCGTAGCAGCCAGAGTTCCTGGTGAACATGAAATACACCTACTGAAGGTGTATGTGCGTGTTTACGCTTCTAATTAAGGTAGGATGTATTTAATAAAGTACAAGTATACATGGTAACAAATTAACGTGGGCCCCCACAAGTCAAGAGATTTCCTTATCTAACTGCCAAGGTTTAAAAGGAAAGAATCAAGAATATCAATGCAGAGTGAGAGAGAGAGAAAAGATATGACACGAGTCTTTCGAAAGCCACGTTAACAATGGTTAATGATATTGCCATACTCATTTTCTTATAAAATAAAAAGTAATTATTCAAATCGATAATATAATTTATTTATTTAATATCTAAAATTTATATTAATTAATAAATTATTATTTTTTAATTTATATTTTAAGAACCTTAAGAGAAAAAAGAAAAGAAAAAAAAGACAAGAATTGACTGCATGTTATTTGAGTTGATATAAATTCTCATTATTTTGAAATCTATCTTTAATATTGTAATAGAATTTTATGCTAATTTTAAAGAGCTTTTTGTGTAAATGAAACTTGTTATCTTGGATGTTGTAATAAAATTTGAAATCATATGTTACCTTTAAATGTTGCAACTGAACATGCTTTATAATGCATTTATTTGGTTCAATTCTTTTCATAATAGGAACTAATAGTAATTGACTATTATTACGAGTGTATATATATATGAGAAAATATTTACATATATTATCGTTCTATATGCTATTAGAATATAGATAGCGTACCAAGTATTATTTATTTTACCTACAAAATTAACAACAAATAATCAAATGAAATTGGAAAAAACAACAAAAAACTTTGATTAGAAAATTTTCCATGATTGACCTTGGTGTTTAAGAAGATTTTTACCAAGTTATAATTTTTTCTCACTGATAATTCAATGTAATGTTCAATAATTTTTTTCATATTTATAAAATATTATTATGTGTTGTGTTTCTAATTTTCTCTATTCATGCACGTGAAAGGTGAATCCATCACAATGCAAGTACAACTATAAATTCGACCGAGGAGGCCTAACTTAATTGGCGAAGCTGAGGTCCCATGATCCTAGAGGTCATGGGTTCGAACTCCTGTGTGGGTTGTAAAATGATTATTCAATCGATAACATAATTAATTTATTTAACATTTATAATTTATATTAATTAATAAATTGTTATTATTATTTTTTAACGTGATGTATTGATTTAATCTTAAAAGGAAAAAAAAAAAAAGCAAGAATTGACTGCGTGTTTTGCAAATTGCAACGGTACACCCAAGATTTCCTTATCTAAAGGAAAGAATCAAGAATATCAAGATTTGATATTAGAAGTCGAAATCAGTGTGTGTTTTGCAACGGTACACCCCAAACATGTGATTATTTGCCAGATAAGCTTGAATTAAAAGCAAACATACTTTTCTTCTACACTATAAATTTCAAGAAACCCTTTCAAGAAATCGAGAAAAATCTGCTGAAAGAAGATGGGGGATCGGAGTTCATTTGGGGAGGGATGCGGCGGTTGATCGGCTGGTGAAAGTGAATGACGAAATTTTCGAGAGGAAGGGGAGAATGATCGATGAAAGTTGACGGCGGTGAAGAAAACTGCGGAAGGGTTTGAAGAAGTGAAGGTGGTGGCCACGTTCATACGTACGTTCTTTAATCTTTTTATGCTTTCCTCTTATCTCATCACTTGTGATTTGTTACAACTTTGGATTGGGATTGTGCTTGCGCTTTTCTGTTGCAATCTTGTTGAAGTATTTGTTTCCTCATCAATTTCGTCACTCCATCATGTTTGACTGTGCTCTTGAGAAAGTTTCTAAGGAAAATGTGTTATTTTGATGGCAATTTGAAGGTACTATAATGGTTAATAAGCATCCTCCCTGAGTCGCAACTGTCTCTAACACCATCTGATGCAACACAAAGTAACAAAAACAAAAGAATCCTTGTGATCAGTTGAGAAATCTGTTTACTATAGATCAAATGGGGGCTAAGAGTTCTTGAAATCTGTTGAGAAATCTGTTTACCATAGATCAGTTGAGAAATCTGTTTACTATAAAATCATTCTAGTGCTAATTTCATTTCCTTGTTATCTTTACAGGATAAGCTCTCAGTTCTTAACTTTGTTGATATACTTGATAGCAGTTGTAAGCCTTTAAATCGTCTTCCAATCGAAGTTAGACCTTTCAAACTTGTGGAAGACTTGAAAGAGTTGAAGCAGGTAGCCATGAAATCTTGTAGCTTTAATGAATTTGCAGTAAAGTTTGTGCATTATGTTCTTCATAAATACACATTTATGTAACTTATTTGTCAATATCAATATCAATATACAAGTTAAGGTTCTTAAGCGAAAGGATTTTTCAAACATAATATGGTTGGTTATCGTGTGACTTGATTTCAAAATTCTAAACAATATACAGGAAAAATTGCATTTCTGATTGTATCATCTGCTATTTGACCGGTATAATCTATTTTTACATTTTGATCTTTTTATGAGTGGCTAATGCCAAACCCAAGCTGTTGATATTAGAGCTTGAAATACTTTGCTTTATCTATTAATAAAATGAGTTTTATCTTAGAGCCTCCACAAATGTGTAAGTTCGATAATGCGTTTCCACGATATTGTCCTTTTGTATGCTGGAGGAAAATGAAAGTAAAACAACCGACTTAATGAGTGAGGCAGACATGTGCTTAGAAAGCGATACATTTAACATTTGAATGCTTAGACTCGATATTTGCATCTTCTGCTTAGGTTCAGCCTTTCAGCCCTGATATATAAATTATTCTGGTTCGTATCATCAAGCCTGTTACATTCATAGTCCATGAACCTTAAGTTTTATCTTTCTAGTTTCTATTCTCAAAAATTTCTAAGGACTTTTGAGTCCTAGTTGATAGAGTTCTTGACTCACGTGTATATCCCTTTATGAGCTCTTCTTATATCCCTTTATGAACACCGTTCTGTTGTAATGGTTTTCATCATATTGGGCAGGCAAATGAAGAAAAACACTTTGGCTATGGAAGAATCTGAAGAGTTGCACCTTTTGATGCTTCTGATATGAAAAATACTCAGAACTCGCTGGCTTCCATACGATCTCCTGTGGATGCTCTAACGCTAAAGCTGCTGATGTTATGAAGGTAATTTATCATTTCTGTACCAGAGAGAAAGTGATTTGATAATGGAAGGACAATTGACTGTAATTCTCTAGTTCAGAATGCTGCACTGGATATATCGAGAACCCGAAGATACACATCCTAAGCTGATCTAATCAGATTCGGTATGTTACTTCTTTTGTTTATGATTCTACTTTGTGCATTCGAAAAGTCTGAGCCGCATAACAAACTCTTCACAAGTCAAATCCATTCATAAGAGGTAACCATTTTTGTAATAAAACTAGTTCTTATCTTAACTTGTCTTGTCTGTAACTTGTTTGTATCCCCCTTAATAACTCAAGCTATCGATTTGAGCTCTTCTCATATATGTTTGTCATCTTTGAATGACGAAATTCCAATTGAGGAAAAGTATTGTAGTTGTGGTATTGAGCTCACCTTGAAGATTTTTTGGACAATGAAGAACCTAGAAGGAGGTTTTACATCTGTGTAAAATATAGGATAATTAATTTTTGATTTTAATTAGTTTAATTTTTTGCTCATTTTTCCATTGTTATTATTTGGATTTTGCTTTGATTGAGATGAACAATATAATGGAGTTTTGAGGCAAAATCTGATTAATAACATACATATTGGAGCAAAGATTTAGTTAAGTCAAAACAGAAAATAAGTAAAAATAATTATCCTATGTCCTCGAGATGGCAAAAAAACCTCTTCCATTGGGTCTTACTTGTCCAAAAAGTCTTCAAGGATACCACTCGCAGGATGCATTTTCTCCATTGGAACATTAGTAATCACAGATGCTCAACTTATATTAGAAGACCTTCAATTGGTACCCCCTTCCCGTCTTCCTCCCCACCCTCACTCGCCCCTTTTCTTCTCTCCCCCACCAACTCCATTTCCTTCTCTTTCCCCACCCTCCATCTGTCCTTTCCTTCTTCTCCCCCCCGCATCCATAGCCCTTTTCCTTCTTCTCAGTTTATAATGATGGTTAGGTGTGTAACTTATAATGCATAACTTCTACTGTTTCTCAATTTTACGTGTGTATCTCTACTTCTTCCGGTATGCTTTGTTTCTTCTGTTAAATGATAATACAGGTTTCAGACAGTGCCGATATCAGTGCTGAGCGGTTAGCGGTTGTTTCCGTAAGTTACATATCCAGTACTATGATTATTCCTTGCGGATGTTTTTGTGATCTTTCTTTTGTTCAGTGTGTTTTCGTCGTAACTTGTTTCAGATGGTAGACATGGTCATGTATGGATTCCAACTTATTATGAGTATAGGTTTTTGGAACTACTCTGCACTTCGGGTCAAGGTGAGTCCCTACATAGAGGCAAAATACTAAATCTCAGCTGGTGTTTAATTTCTTCTTTTTTCAATTTTTTCTTTATGTGATATGCGTGTTTTTTAGGTTGTTCTGTGTCACACATAATTTTCGGCCGTAACTATACATTCATGGTTTTGTGGAAGATCTTTGGATCTGGTTATGTGTCTTTCGATCTGTTGGAGATTGGTAAGGTATGTATTGCTTCAGCTCTTTAAAATGTTCACCTCTGGTTACGCTCTTCTGTATTCTTTATTGTTATATCCCTTTATGAACACCGTTCTGTTGTAATGGTTTTCATCATATTGGGCAGGCAAATGAAGAAAAACACTTTGGCTATGGAAGAATCTGAAGAGTTGCACCTTTTGATGCTTCTGATATGAGAAATACTCAGAACTCGCTGGCTTCCATACGATCTCCTGTGGATGCTCTAACGCTAAAGCTGCTGATGTTATGAAGGTAATTTATCATTTCTGTACTAGAGAGAAAGTGATTTGATAATGGAAGGACAATTGACTGTAACTCTCTAGTTCAGAATGCCGCACTGGATATGTCGAGACGCCGAAGATACACATCCTAAGCTGATCTAATCAGATTGGGTAAGTTACTTCTTTTGTTTATGATTCTACTTTGTGCATTCGAAAAGTCTGAGCCCCAACACAAACTCTTCACAAGTCAAATCCATTCATAAGATGTAACCATTTTTGTAGTAAAACTAGTTCTTATCTTAACTTGTCTTGTCTGTAACTTGTTTGTATCCCCCTTAATAACTCAAGCTATCGATTTGAGCTCTTCTTATATCCCTTTATGAACACCGTTCTGTTGTAATGGTTTTCATCATATTGGGCAGGCAAATGAAGAAAAACACTTTGGCTATGGAAGAATCTGTAGAGTTGCACCTTTTGATGCTTCTGATATGAAAAATACTCAGAACTCGCTGGCTTCCATACGATCTCCTGTGGATGCTCTAACGCTAAAGCTGCTGATGTTATGAAGGTAATTTATCATTTATGTACTAGAGAGAAAGTGATTTGATAATGGAAGGACAATTGACTGTAATTCTCTAGTTCAGAATGCTGCACTGGATATATCGAGACCCCGAAGATACACATCCTAAGCTGATCTAATCAGATTCGGTAAGTTACTTCTTTTGTTTATGATTCTACTTTGTGCATTCGAAAAGTCTGAGCCCCAACACAAACTCTTCACAAGTCAAATCCATTCATAAGATGTAACCATTTTTGTAATAAAACTAGTTCTTATCTTAACTTGTCTTGTCTGTAACTTGTTTATATCCCCCTTAATAACTCAAGCTATCGATTTGAGCTCTTCTTATATCCCTTTATGAACACCGTTCTGTTGTAATGGTTTTCATCATATTGGGCAGGCAAATGAAGAAAAACACTTTGGCTATGGAAGAATCTGAAGAGTTGCACCTTTTGATGCTTCTGATATGAGAAATACTCAGAACTCGCTGGCTTCCATACGATCTCCTGTGGATGCTCTAACGCTAAAGCTGCTGATGTTATGAAGGTAATTTATCATTTCTTTACTAGAGAGAAAGTGATTTGATAATGGAAGGACAATTGACTGTAATTCTCTAGTTCAGAATGCTGCACTGGATATATCGAGACCCCGAAGATACACATCCTAAGCTGATCTAATCAGATTCGGTATGTTACTTCTTTTGTTTATGATTCTACTTTGTGCATTCGAAAAGTCTGAGCCGCAACACAAACTCTTCACAAGTCAAATCCATTCATAAGAGGTAACCATTTTTGTAATAAAACTAGTTCTTATCTTAACTTGTCTTGTCTGTAACTTGTTTGTATCCCCCTTAATAACTCAAGCTATCGATTTGAGCTCTTCTCATATATGTTTGTCATCTTTGAATGACGAAGTTCCAATTGAGGAAAATTATTGTAGTTGTGGTATTGAGCTCACCTTGAAGATTTTTTGTCAATGAAGAACCTAGAAGGAGGTTTTACATCTGTGTAAAATATAGGATAATTAATTTTTGATTTTAATTAGTTTAATTTTTTGCTCTTATTTCCATTGTTATTATTTGGATTTTGCTTTGATTGAGATGAACAATATAATGGAGTTTTGAGGCAAAATCTGATTAATAACATACATATTGGAGCAAAGATTTAGTTAAGTCAAAACAGAAAATAAGTAAAAATAATTATCCTATGTTCTCGAGATGGTAAAAAACCTCTTCCATTGGGTCTTACTTGTCCAAAAAGTCTTCAAGGATACCACTCGCAGGATGCATTTTCTCCATTGGAACATTAGTAATCACAGATCCTCAACTTATATTAGAAGACCTTCAATTGGTACCCCCTTCCCGTCTTCTTCCCCACCCTCACTCGCCCCTTTTCTTCTCTCCCCAACTCCATTTCCTTCTTTTTCCCCACCCTCCATCTGTCCTTTCCTTCTTCTCCCCCCCGCATCCATAGCCCTTTTCCTTCTTCTCAGTTTATAATGATGGCTAGGTGTGTAACTTATAATGCATAACTTCTACTGTTTCTCAATTTTATGTGTGTATCTCTACTTCTTCCGGTATGCTTTGTTTCTTCTGTTAAATGATAATACAGGTTTCAGACAGTGCCGATATCAGTGCTGAGCGGTTAGCGGTTGTTTCCGTAAGTTACATATCCAGTACTATGATTATTCCTTGCGGATGTTTTTGTGATCTTTCTTTTGTTCAGTGTGTTTTCGTCGTAACTTGTTTCAGATGGTAGACATGGTCATGTATGGATTCCAACTTATTATGAGTATAGGTTTTTGGAACAACTCTGCACTTCGGGTCAAGGTGAGTCCCTAGATAGAGGTAAAATACTAAATCTCAGCTGGTGTTTCATTTCTTCTTTTTTCAATTTTTTCTTTATGTGATATGCGTGTTTTTTAGGTTGTTCTGTGTCGCACATAATTTTCGGCCGTAACCATACATTCATGGTTTTGTGGAAGATCTTTGGATCTGGTTATGTGTCTTTCGATCTGTTGGAGATTAGTAAGGTATGTATTGCTTCAGCTCTTTAAAATGTTCACCTCTGGTTACGCTCTTCTGTATTCTTTATTGTTATATCCCTTTATGAACACCGTTCTGTTGTAATGGTTTTCATCATATTGGGCAGGCAAATGAAGAAAAACACTTTGGCTATGGAAGAATCTGAAGAGTTGCACCTTTTGATGCTTCTGATATGAGAAATACTCAGAACTCGCTGGCTTCCATACGATCTCCTGTGGATGCTCTAACGCTAAAGCTGCTGATGTTATGAAGGTAATTTATCATTTATGTACTAGAGAGAAAGTGATTTGATAATGGAAGGACAATTGACTGTAATTCTCTAGTTCAGAATGCTGCACTGGATATATCGAGACCCCGAAGATACACATCCTAGGCTGATCTAATCAGATTCGGTAAGTTACTTCTTTTGTTTATGATTCTACTTTGTGCATTCGAAAAGTCTGAGCCCCAACACAAACTCTTCACAAGTCAAATCCATTCATAAGATGTAACCATTTTTGTAATAAAACTAGTTCTTATCTTAACTTGTCTTGTCTGTAACTTGTTTATATCCCCCTTAATAACTCAAGCTATCGATTTGAGCTCTTCTTATATCCCTTTATGAACACCGTTCTGTTGTAATGGTTTTCATCATATTGGGCAGGCAAATGAAGAAAAACACTTTGGCTATGGAAGAATCTGAAGAGTTGCACGTTTTGATGCTTCTGATATGAGAAATACTCAGAACTCGCTGGCTTCCATACGATCTCCTGTGGATGCTCTAACGCTAAAGCTGCTGATGTTATGAAGGTAATTTATCATTTCTGTACTAGAGAGAAAGTGATTTGATAATGGAAGGACAATTGACTGTAATTCTCTAGTTCAGAATGCTGCACTGGATATATCGAGACCCCGAAGATACACATCCTAAGCTGATCTAATCAGATTCGGTATGTTATTTCTTTTGTTTATGATTCTACTTTGTGCATTCGAAAAGTCTGAGCCGCAACACAAACTCTTCACAAGTCAAATCCATTCATAAGAGGTAACCATTTTTGTAATAAAACTAGTTCTTATCTTAACTTGTCTTGTCTGCAACTTGTTTGTATCCCCCTTAATAACTCAAGCTATCGATTTGAGCTCTTCTCATATATGTTTGTCATCTTTGAATGACGAAGTTCCAATTGAGGAAAATTATTGTAGTTGTGGTATTGAGCTCACCTTGAAGATTTTTTGGACAATGAAGAACCTAGAAGGAGGTTTTACATCTGTGTAAAATATAGGATAATTAATTTTTGATTTTAATTAGTTTAATTTTTTGCTCATATTTCCATTGTTATTATTTGGATTTTGCTTTGATTGAGATGAACAATATAATGGAGTTTTGAGGCAAAATCTGATTAATAACATACATATTGGAGCAAAGATTTAGTTAAGTCAAAACAGAAAATAAGTAAAAATAATTATCCTATGTTCTCGAGATGGCAAAAAACCTCTTCCATTGGGTCTTACTTGTCCAAAAAGTCTTCAAGGATACCACTCGCAGGATGCATTTTCTCCATTGGAACATTAGTAATCACAGATCCTCAACTTATATTAGAAGACCTTCAATTGGTACCCCCTTCCCGTCTTCTTCCCCACCCTCACTCGCCCCTTTTCTTCTCTCCCCACCAACTCCATTTCCTTCTTTTTCCGCACCCTCCATCTGTCCTTTCCTTCTTCTCCCCCCGCATCCATAGCCCTTTTCCTTCTTCTCAGTTTATAATGATGGCTAGGTGTGTAACTTATAATGCATAACTTCTACTGTTTCTCAATTTTATGTGTGTATCTCTACTTCTTCCGGTATGCTTTGTTTCTTCTGTTAAATGATAATACAGGTTTCAGACAGTGCCGATATCAGTGCTGAGCGGTTAGCGGTTGTTTCCGTAAGTTACATATCCAGTACTATGATTATTCCTTGCGGATGTTTTTGTGATCTTTCTTTTGTTCAGTGTGTTTTCGTCGTAACTTGTTTCAGATGGTAGACATGGTCATGTATGGATTCCAACTTATTATGAGTATAGGTTTTTGGAACAACTCTGCACTTCGGGTCAAGGTGAGTCCCTAGATAGAGGCAAAATACTAAATCTCAGCTGGTGTTTCATTTCTTCTTTTTTCAATTTTTTTCTTTATGTGATATGCGTGTTTTTTAGGTTGTTCTGTGTCGCACATAATTTTCGGCCGTAACCATACATTCATGGTTTTGTGGAAGATCTTGGATCTGGTTATGTGTCTTTCGATCTGTTGGAGATTAGTAAGGTATGTATTGCTTCAGCTCTTTAAAATGTTCACCTCTGGTTACGCTCTTCTGTATTCTTTATTGTTATATCCCTTTATGAACACCGTTCTGTTGTAATGGTTTTCATCATATTGGGCAGGCAAATGAAGAAAAACACTTTGGCTATGGAAGAATCTGAAGAGTTGCACCTTTTGATGCTTCTGATATGAGAAATACTCAGAACTCGCTGGCTTCCATACGATCTCCTGTGGATGCTCTAACGCTAAAGCTGCTGATGTTATGAAGGTAATTTATCATTTCTGTACTAGAGAGAAAGTGATTTGATAATGGAAGGACAATTGACTGTAATTCTCTAGTTCAGAATGCTGCACTGGATATGTCGAGACGCCGAAGATACACATCCTAAGCTGATCTAATCAGATTCGGTAAGTTACTTCTTTTGTTTATGATTCTACTTTGTGCATTCGAAAAGTCTGAGCCCCAACACAAACTCTTCACAAGTCAAATCCATTCATAAGATGTAACCATTTTTGTAATAAAAACTAGTTCTTATCTTAACTTGTCTTGTCTGTAACTTGTTTGTATCCCCCTTAATAACTCAAGCTATCGATTTGAGCTCTTCTTATATCCCTTTATGAACACCGTTCTGTTGTAATGGTTTTCATCATATTGGGCAGGCAAATGAAGAAAAACACTTTGGCTATGGAAGAATCTGAAGAGTTGCACCTTTTGATGCTTCTGATATGAGAAATACTCAGAACTCGCTGGCTTCCATACGATCTCCTGTGGATGCTCTAAACGCTAAAGCTGCTGATGTTATGAAGGTAATTTATCATTTCTGTACTAGAGAGAAAGTGATTTGATAATGGAAGGACAATTGACTGTAATTCTCTAGTTCAGAATGCTGCACTGGATATGTCGAGACGCCGAAGATACACATCCTAAGCTGATCTAATCAGATTCGGTAAGTTACTTCTTTTGTTTTATGATTCTGCTTTGTGCATTTGAAAATTCTGAGCCCCAACACAAACTCTTTACAAGTCAAATCCATTCATAAGATGTCACCATTTTTGTAATTAAACTAGTTCTTATCTTAGCTTGTCTTGTCTGTAACTTGTTTGTATCCCCCTTAATAACTCAAGCTATCGATTTGAGCTCTTCTGATATATGTTTGCCATCTGTGAATGATGAAGTTCCAATTGAGGAAAAGTATTGTAGTTGTGGTATTGTGCTCACCTTGAAGATTTTTTGGACAATGAAGAACCTAGAAGGAGGTTTTACATCTGTGTTAAATATAGGATAATTAATTTTTGATTTTAATTAGTTTAATTTTTTGCTCATTTTGTTATTATTTGGATTTTGCTTTGATTGAGATGAACAATATAATGGAGTTTTGAGGCATAATCCGATTAGTGACATACATATTGGAGCAAAAATTTAGTTAAGTCAAAACAGAAAATAAGTAAAATAATTATCATATGTTCTCGAGATGGCAAAAAACCTCTTCCATTGGGTCTTACTTGTCCAAAAAATCTTCAAGGATACCACTCGCAGAATGCATTTTCTCCATTGGAACATTAGTAATCACATATGCTCAACTTATATTAGAAGACCTTTAATTAGTAGCTGGAGCTAGTGGTACTTATCTGATCTACCATCTTTATCTTTGGTTCAAAAGAAGAGGAAAACTGTTAATATTTGCACCAAAATTAAATGTACCCTCGATTACTTCTTGTTTTTAATTGCGACTTGACTAAATTATCTTTCATTTATAAGATTTATATAAAAAAAATATATCCATATTTAACTTAACCTTGTCGTCTTTGTAATTTGTTTTCTGAAGCATTCTCCCCTTTTTGTTTTGGTTTATTGAATGACTTGGAAATAATTATATCTAGCAATTCTCTTTATGGTTTTCTTTTATTAACTCTGTCTTTTCTCCGGCGAGTTTCTCCAATTTTTCATTCCTCCATGTTGATGTAATTCTGGTTTTTCTTTCTTTTGTTCTGTGTGTTTTCGTCATAACGTGCTCGAGGTGGTAGACATGGTCATGTATGGATTCCACCTTACAATGAGTAGAGGTTTTTGGAACAACTTCGCACTTCTGGTCAAGGTGAGGGCCTGGAGCTGTGTGCAGGTACCGATGGCTCAAAGTGTTCATTCCTTGGTCGCGAGAGCTCTCATGGTCACGATTTGATGGGGTTTTCCGGTTCCGTTTTCTCCCCAGATAGAGCAAAAATACTAAATCTTAGCCTGTGTTTAAATTTGTTCTTTGAAGTTTTTCTTTATGTATTTATTAGGTTGATATGTGACCATATAATTTTTGGCCTTTAACTATACATTCATGGTTTTGTGGATTATTTTATGAGAGAGTTTAGTTTAGTTCAAATGGCATGTACATCTGGATTGCCTTTTTTAATAAAAAGAGAGAGAAGTCTCTAATGAACAGAGAAATTGTTAATGCATCTGAACTTTGGGCGGTTGTGAGGACGCAATATTTGTCTAAGAACCACCAGAAAATGTTTGAAAAAAAATATATAAGTTAATTTATAAGCACAATTATTTTTTTCTTTTTTAAATATAGTTTGGGAAATAAATGAGTCGATAAGATCGATAGGTGAGGAAAGAATAAGACCTTGTGGGATTGATAAATATTATTAAAATATGTAATTATCACACGTTTTGTAATATTTTTATTCTTTTTCTATTTTTTTCAATTTTTTCGACACAATATAGTATTACATGTTATTTTCAACTAATAAAGATATTTATAATTATTAAAAATTAAATAAATTTATTTATTAATAATATTTAATATATTGTTAATTATAATTTTAAAATTAAAATAATTATTAAATATATTAGTATTACTCTTCAAATTTTAAAAAAGAAAAAAGAAAAAACATGTGAGTTGTCAGGAGCATTGATGACTTACATTATAAATGCAAGTGTACCCCATTTTGGGTTAGACTTACATTATTTTTTTTTTAGAATATTCTAATAAATATGCCTATCGCGTCATGGCTAAACTATGATATTTAAGTTGTATTATTTAAAAAATGCATTTATTTATATTTGATGCCTATCGCAATTACTTTTTTAAATTCAATGATCAAATTAGGCCTGAATTCAAGCCGATAAATCAGGCACCTATCCGCTCAACTTCTTAGCAGGCCCAAACATTATTGATCTTAGCATACTTGACAAATAACAAGAGTATCAAGCCAACCAACTCAGTCATAACGCCCTGCCAATGGGGCATTGCCCAAAATAGGGCTTGTACCAACAAGCGGAGTATTGAATAGCAAGGTAGCGGAAAAATTATTTTTTAAATATAAAAAAAAAAATGAAACGACACCAATTTTAAAAATGAATGAAGATGGGGTTAGAGACCCTGTCTTTAGGAAAGATGAGTTCTCTATCCCCGTCTTCAAATAATTTAAAACAAGTCAGGCGGGGGCAGAACCCCCCTGACATATTCTTAGAGAGACGGGGTTTTGACCCCGCCTGACATATTCTTAGAGAGATGGGGTTTCGAACCCTGTCTTTTAAGAATATGTCAGGGGGGTTCTGGCCTCGCCTGACTAATTCTTAGAGAGAGGGGGTTTGAAACTTCGTTTCCCTAAGAATCACGTGAAAGCTGGGGGCCGGTGTCCAGCTTTCACATAAAGATGGGACGCACGCATGCATGCGTCCCCCCCCCTCCCCCCTTTTTATATTTATATGCCTTCTTCACTCCACTCGTATTCATTCTACAAAAACAACAAAATTTAAGTGGAGAATGAGAAGTTTTCAGTTTTAGTGAAGAAGGGGCGCGAGTTCATAGAAATCAGTCGAAAAACTTGTCGATTGAGATTATAGTAAGTTGTTTTTCTTAAAATTTTACGTTATATAAGTTTATTTTTGCTCGTTTTTTGGAGTCATGATCTTTTTTTTTTGTGAAAAAAAAAAAAATATTGATATTGTTATATTCTTATGGAGGTCAATGAATTGAGTCATATGATTGTGTGGGTTATCATCATCCTGTTGTCCGATTTATGAAAATATGTCGTAGTACTACATTTGTTGAACTGGAGTCGATTTTGTTTGAAAAACATAGCCTTCGTAGGGTTGATTGTAAGCTACAAATATATTTTAAGTACACAAGTTGTTGTGGTGGTCGATGGCGGGAGACGATGTTGCATATTAAGACAGATCAAGATGTGCAATTTTTTTTTTTTTTTCAGTCCGGCGAGTGAAAATTCATATGTTGATATTTTTATTGAAACAGAAAAGATTTGTGAATACATCGTACAAGATGATCCATTTATTGGTGATTGGGAGCATACATGTCTATGTTAACACAAGATGCACCTAACGTGCCAACAGTTACTCAGGCGATGGACATGGTTAGGCTAAATGAAGATCATGCAGGTCCATCCACATACCACCAGGACGACAGTGACGATTTGAATGATGACCCCAAAGCAGATAGTTTCTTAAATGATGATGCACTAAACTCATAACCGAATGAGGTTGAAGAAGAGATTCAAGCTGATGAGGATCCTGAAAATGACGATGAAGTCAACATTCCAGTTACGTTAGATGTGCTTGGAGGCGGTGGTTTTGAGTCGACAGGTCAACAACAACAAGCAATTGATTTGAACATGCCTATTGCATCTGAACCACCTTCTCCACATCTTGTTATTCCATTATTCACAATGACACATGCCGAGGTACTTATTAACTCTGTGGATATCCTTATTGGTAAATGGGGGGATATTCGTAGCTCCGAATTAATGTTTTCAAATGTGCTGTAGTGTATGACGGGTTTGCGACAATTGAGGGCGTATGTGTCATAGATGGACCTGCATGATGATATGAAGTAGATGGGACTGCCTCATCATCTGCAACATAATTGTTAGTCGGTCCTCCTCGGACAGTAGGGTACCGTGAACGTGTATAATTTACCACTTCACGTAGTCCTTCACGATGTCTACTCCTCGACTGCAAGGAGGACCGCTAATCAGTCCCGACATTGTCATATTCGAACATCAGTTATTCCAATCTGTCAGCCTGCAACATAAAAAGATAAATCATATCAGTTTGTGATTAAATAACAAAAACAATAGACAAGTTATGGTTTACCACATATTCCCAGTCACTTGGATTCGCTGGATGATATCCGGATGGAACTGTCTTATGAGATATTTGGACTCTGGTAATATGGTGATACCAGTTCATATGATCTAACACTGTCCCACAACCATACGCGATATCGGCTCTCACCACCAGCATTGATTGCACGTCGTTTCAATGTGCAATGTAGTCTCAATGGAACGAAGCATCTTGACGTTCCCGTATTGATGGAATGTAACGTCTTTCACTTTTTAATGGATTCGGGGGAATGTCTTGAACAATTTCATACTGGCGGAGAACCCTTTCTACGTGATGTACCTCAACAATTTCATAATTAATCAATGGGCATCTTATGTTCTATGGCACACGGCTGGCATGTAGGGGCAATGAATTGACACCCGGATGATTCCCATCATATGGGTTCCAAATAAATTGCATCATTAAATCATTTGATTAAATACAGTAATCTATGTTAAAGAATGACAATGTATGTAATGACCCACTTACCTCATTTTCTTGCATCGTGTCAAATGTATGATAATACGCAGCGCATTACGTGAGGTATGCGTCCGGGATATATAACAAGACCGCTTAAAAAAAATAAAAAATACCACATGAAATTAAAAATAAAAAATAAGTGATATATTTTACAATTAAATATATAAATGAATTATGTATTCCGTGCGGCATATGGCGGGGGAGGTAGAATATTTTCGTCGTCAATGATGGTTGGACATATCTCTGACATATCATTGGACCGAATCGGTGCTATGGTTGTAATAGGGACCATGTCCATATTTGTAACAATTGCATAGCCCCACCTATATTTATTTTACCGCGTTGCGATGCAGTACAAAGCTCCCTATACATATATTCCAACACCGCGCTACGCCAATTAGCGGGACCACCTTCAATGTCCTGCACGTGTTGTAAATACAATAGGGACACACAGTTGCCGGTGGCATCGGGACACAACAACCCACCAAGAATGCACAAAGCACATACACGTGCCTCTTGCAATACTTCTCCCAAGGGCTGTCATCATCACATGTGTTGACCACCAGCCAGTCATGTAAGACGGGTAGTCTTATCTAAGAGCCCTTAAATGCATTCTCCTGCAGAACAAACCCCAACAAGTCAAAGTAATATTCCTGCCAATGTGGAATTGTGCGCCGCATATCTACTCCTATATAGGATTATCGACCATTGGAAGGTGCTAGATAATGGCGATGTCCTACAGTGTAACAGTCGCTTCCCCTATCGGTAATGGAAATTATGAGTTTCAGGGCGCCATCTCTCCACTAACGCGGTAGTGAGGTGTTGGTCAATTTCAATACGACCACACCGAAAAACTCCCAAAAAATCCATGTTATACAGTGCTTGTAAAACTCGAGGATGACGTGAGATTAGTTGAAGATTTAAAAAAAAATTAATATCGCCACGCCGTATTATTAAATGTGTGTCCTCATTTCCAGATACATCTTCGGAACGATGATTTCTTTGATCGTACAATACACTTCTATCACTTGGACAAAATTTTCCATAATATAACTATAAAAAAAGAACATTAAAAATACAATGTAAAAAATTATAAACATGAATTTGTTGTTGTGGGTGAAGTGAAGAATGCAAACCTTCACTTCACCCCTTTTATAGAGAGAAAAATGAGCAAGGCTTGGCAAGCATGCTTCATATTGTGAAGCATGCATGCACCAATCAATCTGGGCACGGGGTCTAAGAGGACCCCGTGAACGCTGCATTGCTGAGACTTGTCAAAGTCTCAGGGGACAGGATGAAACATCCCCTCTCCACTGAAAAAGCTTTCAGTGAAGACAATTTTTTTATTTTTTGAAAATTACATGGATCTTGTCAAAGTCTCAGGGGTTTGTTGGATTGATTAGTGATTAATATCGGAAATACCTTGGATATGATAATTAAACAATGTGTTTACTTTGCATACTTTATTTGGAATAATGTGCTAAGATTACCGGATAATGTGTTTACCACTAAAATGGGCAAGAAGGGTTGAATTGCAGTGTTACCATTTTGTCCGCAAGTAAAGCAAAACTTCATGTCAAAGCACTAAAAGGTAATATGTTATATTATAACAAATAGTTATTATATGACTACTATTTATATATTTTCAGCAATTCTTTATTCTTTCTCTTAACGATTTTCCATAAATTAAAAATATTTTTTGAACAATTTCCCAACAAATTTATTATTTATCTTTGCAATTTACCATAGAAAGTTTTAGACATTTCCCTTTTTTTCGTTAATTTTTGAAAATAAAATTAAAAAGAATGCTCAACTACCACCAGGTCGCCCTCCATCGCCACCGGCTCCATACGCACTGTGACACTCCCTTCGTAATTACAATCCATCTCATAAGTAATTCACATTTAACTCAATAGGACAATTCATATTTTGCTAATATTTTTCACATACGTAAGGCAATTGTATACCTCGTCAAAATTTTTAGTATTTAATAATCCATTGTAGCATTACGACCATATTAAAAGGATCAAGTATAGTTCTAGTTAATACAAAACTTGAAAATACAAATTTTAGTTATAGTCTGATGTTTTTGTATATACGTAGGTAGAGCTCCTGACTCATGATGACACTACTAACCCACCTAATAAGGCTTGCGATTGGCACACGATCTAGCTAGATGAGTCACTTCATTCTATCTGCTAAAAAAGTATGTAGCAAAGAATGAGTGTCAACTCCGTAAGTATAATTAACTAGTTTATATATGTATATATATACATACACAGTAGAACGATTTCATGCAATAAAACCAATCAACCATTTATCGCCAACAATCACTACAAAATCATGAAGACATCATACCAACAATCATGCATCCATTTACAATACAATACACCCAAAATTCATTGATTATTATCTTAGAGCCCTGCTTACCCAAGTTGGAGTACATCATATCGCACAACACACAATTCCTATTTTATCTCATTATCCAATTTAAAAAATATTTTAGTATGATAAAAAGACATCCTAGGCTTCTTAAGATGTTTAACTTATATATTAAATAATAGTAATTAATTTATTAAAGACCACTCTTACTCCTTTACATGTTTTTCCTTGACAAAATTTATGTATCAAACTATAAATCCTCCCTAGACAAAATAAATTGCTACAGGTATTATTTTTCCTCCAAATACTCAACTGTCTCTAGTTTCATTTCCAACCAGAATCATAAGAATTGGAATTATATATAATAAGTTATTCAAGTTTTAGCACAACTTGTTCTATATTCTCACAGATTCATTGCCTCTATTTTAAAATTCTCTCAAAATTCATATACTCATTCAAAAATTATGATATTGTATGCGTTTATTTTCTGTTTACAAAATAATTATACAAATTGAACCAGTATAACTTAAGTTATAAAGTTTTGAATACACTTAGTATGGATTACCACATAAACAGGGCAACATAATATTTTCTCCAATTTACCATTGGAATGAATGATTTAGCTTCCGCTCAAAGCTACGCAGTTATAGAGGACACCTAAAGTTTCCATAGACGCAAGAATCACAAATTTGAATAAAGTGTAACTCAAGTTTTTTTGGAAAAACAGAGGCTGGTCGGACCGAGCCCATCCTATTACCATATCTAACTTAATTCACTCATTTCTTCAATTTCAGCCTTCATCCTGAATCAAATTCGAATTGAAACAACATAGAGATAAGGATTCTTACCAACACCAGTATAGGAGACTTATAATGGAGGAATATTGAAGAAGAAAATGAATAGTATCCTCATTTCTTTCCCCTTGTTTCCACCTTGACAACCGATTGAAACTTTTTGTTTGGAGGACACTATTTGATTCACTTCCAACTAGAGGTAAACTCCTCCACTTGTTTTGGAATTCTGATCAGTGTTGTCCTTTTTGTGATTTTCAGGAGAAAGATGTTGGACATCTCTTCTTGCGCTGCCCCTTCGTTGAACAAGTTTGGATGCTTTCTAAGTGACAAGTGATGAGACTTCATCGATGGGAACACTTGTCACTTAGAGAGTGGTTGTTTCAAATTTCGGAGAAGAATGCAGCAATGTTTCCGAATTCATCATTACATGGGTGATCCCATTGGAGGCAATTTGGAGCGCAAGAAAACAGAATTGTTGCTGCACTTGTTGGTCGAGGACATGAAGGAAATATTGTGCTGATGGAAGCTTATCAGATTTTCACTTACGATGTCTCAAATGCGGAATTAAAAGCAATTTGCATCGCAGCCCGGAGAATGGACGAACTTAGTCTTGAATCAGTCATCTTTGAATCCAATTCTGCAACTGCAATTCAGTGGATTAAAAATCTCAAAGCAGAGGTGGACAGAACTGCAATGCAACATGTGTCGGCAATCTGAAGAATGTGGGAAAACAGAAGAAATTGGGATTTTAGGAAATTCGTCGCTTGTGTAATGGTTTAGCACATGGTGTAGTCAAATGAGCACACGGTGCAAACTAGGATGGACCTATACCCTCCCCCCGCCACCCCCACAATGCTCTCCAAAGATGTATTTTTTGACCAAGGATATTCACCCTTGGAAAACTCTAATTCGTGAATGAAAGTTTACTACAAATTGTATGGTTCAAATTATATGGTTTGGTGGAAACTGAAACTAGACACATGTAAGACTATATTTTGAAAATATTATGATTTTTTAAAAAGTATATGAGTTTTGGGAGAATTTTAAAGTAGAGTCTACTGATATAATTTCGACCAAGCTGTACTAAAATCTAAATAACTATTTATATGTAAATGTAATTCGTAGATTCTTGTTTTGAATAAAACTAGGGGGGGGGGGGGGGGGAATTTAGTCCATTAACTTGGCTCTAATTTAATTTTAGTACACTAACTATGGCAATTTTCAATTTTCTACAATATGTTGTAATTTTGTTTCAATTAAGTCCAACTGAGGGTTTAGTTCCAATTTTTCGATCAATTTGAACGGAATTTGACGATGTGGCAAAATATTGCTTACGTGTCCGACGAAATTAATCACGTCAGCACGTGATGTGGTTAAAATTACAAGTGGCAGATGACGTGGCCAAATATTGCTTCCAACATGGCTTTAGTTATATAAATATATATAATTAAAATAAAATTATTATATACTAAAAAATTTTAAAAACAAATCCACAACCCACCCCCCTCCCCCCCATGCGCCGCCCCTCCGTCAACCATAGAAGGGGCGGCGCCACCCCTGCGTCTTCCCGTTGAAGGGGGTGTCGTCGCCCCCTTCACCATGGGCGACTCGTCGTCGGCCAACTGGAGCGACGACAACTCACCCAGATCTATAAAATTTGGGAGAGTCGTCGTCGCCCAGTTGGGCGACGGCGAATCACCCATGGTGCTAGGGGGCGACCAGTCGTCGCCCGCCTCTGGGCGCGGCGTCGCCCTCTTCGATGGCGGGGGGAGGGTGGCGGGCGGGGGCGCAGTTGCGGGTGGGGGAAGGTTGGTTAGTTTTTTTTTTTTGTTTTTTTTTAATTTGTATTATATAAATAATAATTTTATTTTTCATAACATATAATTATTTATAAATATTAGTTTTATTTTTCATAACATATAATTATTTATAAATATTAGTTTTATTTTTCATAACATATAATTATTTATAAATAATAGTTTTATTTTTATAACTTATTATTATTTTTATTATCTATATGTATTTATAGAATAAGTATTTATAATTACCTATAATATTATGTATTTTTTATAAAATAAAATTTTATTTGTATTTTTTATCTATAATGTTATAAAAAATAATTCTATGTTTTTTTCATAAAATAAATGTTATGTATTCTTTTATCTATAATTTTATAAATAAAAAATATTTTTTATTTATAATTTTAAAAATAATTTTATGTATTTTTATAAAATAATAATTAATTTTTATAATCTATAAATATTTATTGCCACATGGGATAAAAAATAATCCACTTCAAGTGCCAAGTCATTTTTAGTGCCACATGGAATAAAAAAAATATTCATTTCAAATGCCAAGTCATTTTTAATGCCGATAAACAAAAATCACAAATATTGTCAAGTCAAGTGTCATTTCATATGTTTGTGCCACATGGGATAAAAATTTCCCAAAATTACCTCACATGCTCTTTCACGGCCAAAAGCAGATTCCGGCGATCGGTGTACTTAATTACAACAATTGTGCAAGATAATGTAGAAAATTGAAAATTGACATAATTAGTGTACTAAAAAAAATTTTTTCCCTAAAACTAGAGACACCTGAGAGTAATTGGAGTAAAAATGGTACTTGTAGGAGCTGTGTTTTGGGCTAGGGAGAATAGTTAACTCCAGTCACTTATGGACTAATAATAAAATGCATTTAAAAAAAAGTCATAATGTTCACATTATAAATGTTCTGTAATTTGCAACGTATTATTGAGAGAGACTATAAACATATTTTATGAGTGAAACTTATATTTATTTCACTTACAATTAATCTTGAAGAAATACACACGGAATGCCAACTCTATTCTACTGTACTATAAAGCTAATTAAAAAATTATAATTTATTAATAAGAAATGAGTTCTATATTTATAAAATTGTTACTGTACCAAAGTTATAACAAATTAAAGAGGCGATAAAATACAAGTGACATAAGTCCAACAAAATCTTAATCAATTATTTTTTATAATAAACTAGTCGTTGTGGGACTAAATGTGTTTAATTTTCACTAAATATGTTTAATTTTCTCATTTTTGGAACTTATAGTTTATTAAATACATCCTGCCTTAATTAGAAGCATAAACACTTAAATACACCTTCAGTAGGTGTATTTCATGTTCACTGCACTCTCTAAACACGCAGATACACCTTGAGTAGGTGTATTTCATGTTGACTAGTCTCACACTCCCACTCCCACTCTAACTCATCTTCTCAAAATTACAGAAGATGCATCGGGATAGGGTTTCGATCAGGAGTTTGGTTGTATATAAACCACCACACTTGCCCAGTTGCCCTCCCCCACACCCACAATCTCTCATCACGTAATTCTCTTAATTTCCATCGGTTTTGATGATATGGGTTCTGAGATGATTGCCATGCCTACTCAGCTGACGGTCGTGCCGCCCACCCGGCGCCGCAGCCGCCGTGTCCACCGCGTCCGCCGCTTTGATGATGTTGATCATCACCCTTGTGGTGTTGGTTCATTGCCTGCAGCTAAGCGGTGCAAGACATTGGAATTGGATTGTCCGATGTCGGAGGAGGAAAATATTGCCGCGGAATCACTGATCACGCTCACTCTAAGCGGCGGCGGCTTCTGCGTTTCATCGTCATCCACTGACGCCGCCACTTCCGCTTCCGTCGCCGCAAGTATAGAGGGGAATCAGCCTGCTGCCGCTGACGCCTCAGCGGCCGTTGATACCAAGAAAGATCAAGAACCCTCTTACTCCGCCGACGCCGGAAGCACGCCCGTGGATGAACCCAGTGATACAGACACTAGTCCCACCACCGTCCGCCACTCGGCCACGAACAATCCTCACCAGTGCAACTTGTGCGGGAAGAGTTTTCGATCACACCAAGCACTCGGCGGCCACAAAACCAGCCACCGCCCCAAGCCGCAAATCATCAGTACCCTCTCGTCAGACAACAGCAGCCGCCGGAACGCCATCCCAAGTGGCAAGGTTCACGAGTGCACCATCTGTCTCCAGGTTTTCCCCACCGGTCAGGCTCTCGGCGGCCACAAGCGGAAGCACTACGATGGAATAATCGGCGGCGGCGCAGCCAGTCATGTCACCGTTTCCGTCCTCCGAACAATGGACTTAAACCTTCCTCCGCCACCGGAAATTTGTCTGTGAAGATGTAGAAAGTGCTTTCCCGCGTTTTTCCGAATAAGAGGAGTTTTTGTTCAAATTTTAATAGAAAAGTAGGTTATTTTGCAATTTTCCCACAATTCTAGGGTTGATGTGAAAATTCTTGATTCCTTGATGGAACAAACATTATTTTGTAATTTCAACAATAAAATTTTTAATATTAGTACTTATCATGTGCCACCAATGTTAATTTTTATAATTATCTATCACTATATATTATTGTTTTATTTAACCACAAAAAAGAATGAGTTGCTAAATTTCATGGGCTACATGTGTGAAATTGAAAGTGTTGTTTATTATAATGATCTTTATACTGTCATTAAAATAAATTTATTAATACTAAGAAAAAATATATATTGATTATATGATTGATATCAAATAAGATAAGTAATCAGATATTTAATAATACTTTTAACTTTTTGATATTCAATTATTTTTTCAAATACTGCAACTATAAACGAAAAGCTATGAAACCTTAACTTAAAATGGGATGAACACAATACGATAATGGTGGTTTGTGCTCCGGTTTTATTAATTAATTTTGTTAGAAATATTAAATATTTCTCCTTTTTAATAGCTGAAATTTCTCAAGAATGTACTCACTCATTTGATATAGTATCAGAGTCGACAGACCAATCATTAATTGTGATTTAGATATCATCATTCGTCATTAAACGACATATTAGAGACATTAAATATTGAATGAAAAAAAAAAAGTATTGTATGAATATTCATTTCTAACAGTTTAAACATTTAAATAAGATGGTAACTCAATAATTTAATATGCGGTTAATCAAATTCCAATAAATGAATAATAAATAAGAACCAGCAATTTTAATTTTGCATCATTTTTTCATTGCTGTTACCCAAAATAAGATTACAAGTTATCGAATTAGTACACAATGTAATCTGTATGATTTATTAGGCTTAGAACTCATTTTTTGTCTCGTAATTTAGGTCATTCAGCATTTTCGTCTTTTTAACTTTTTAGGGTAACATTTTGATTATGTATGTTATAATTTTCACGATTCCAATTCTTTTTTTGTCAGAGTTCACATTCTCGCCTGAATAATACATGTGCATCTAATGTAACCTTTTAAAATTTAGCCTACCTTCCGTAGGTAGAGGTGAAATCCGGTAAACAAATAGTGGACTGAAATTGCAAAACTAGATACAAGAGCAAAATATTTTTAAAAAAAAGTTAAATGATGAAAATATCAAATGACTTAAATTATGGGACCAAAAATATATTTAATGTTGATTTATGGAGTATAACTTTATACTTTGAAAGTTTAAGGACTAAACTGTGTATTTCAAGATCTTTTAGCATTGACACATTACTCTTCCTCCCCCGTGAGTTATGGTTTAGTCAACCGAATTGGCCTGGACCGGCTTTTCCTTAGCCGGTCTTAAGTTCTTAATAGTCCAAGCTTGTCTTCAGGGAAATTATTCCCAAATTCGAAAAAATTCTAATTCAAATCGAATTCGGTTAAACTTGAATTAATCATATGATAAGTACAATACACTTGTCGTGTGATTAGTATACAGTTAAGAGAAAGTGACCAATCACATACAAATGCACTGCACTTGTTTTGTGATTGATTTGATTCGACCAAACCTGATCCGAGCAAAAATTTTCTCCAAATCAGGTCTGAATCAATTTGCATTACTCAAGTGATACATTTATACTTCTATATAATTAGTATACAACTCAAAAAATAATAATCAATCACATGACAATTACAATTAAACTTATTATGTTATCAGTTCGATCAAGTTAAATCATGCAACTAGTATTTATTTCATTACAAAGAAATAACATTATTAGTAACAACAGAAATCCTTGCACAATAATGGAAATTGTTGCTAATTAATTTATGCCAACAATGAATTTAGTAGAGAAATATTTTCTTGGTAATTATTAGCTTGTTGCTCATTTTAGAATCGATTTTTTTCATTGTTGATTTTGTTAGAAATTTTGCGAACAAAAATATTTGTTAGTAAAGTATTAGGGAGATATTTTCTTGTTTTTTGCCAAGGTCAACTACGAAATTAAGCAACCCTAAAATTCTTTTCTAATTATAGCACAGAAATATTTTGTTTCTAATGTTAATTTTGAAATCACAAGAATTTAAAAATTTTATACCTTGCTAGGTTTGTTGCTAATTATTAATAAATTTTCTCTACTTTATAAATTTATTTAACTATTAGCATAATTTCTTATAGTGTTACTATGTTCGACATACGTAGAAAATTATCGCGATTTCTCAGTGATGTTGCCTAAGTGTATTCGGGGGTGAGAGAGCCAATTCTCTTGTCAATGTGTGCAAATTAATGCTGAACAACGAAAACAAATACAATCACTTAAATATGGGTGAATTAGTTCGATACTGTTAATTATGGGTTTAATGCAATTTACCTTCTTGTGATATCGCAAATGAGCAAATTATCTCCCTATGAAAAAATAATAGCAATTTATCTCCCTATGTTCTTTAAAATGGAGCAATTTACCTCCCTGGACAGGGAGGTAAATTGCTCCATTTTAAAAAACAAGGGAAGGTAAATTGATTCATTTTAAAAAACACAAGGAGGTAAATTGCTATTTTATTTTTCATAGGGGGGTAATTTACTCATTTACAATATCACAGGGGGGTTGCTTGCATTTTTTCCTGTTAATAATAGGACCTTCTTTGATTTCCTGGAAAATAAAAAAACAAAACACGGTGTCCAGGTCTACGGCTGAGGCAGAGTATAGAAGCTTGGGTTCCACCGCTTGCGAGGTAGTTTGAGTGAACAATTTGCTCCAAGACTTGCAGATCACTGTACCGACACTCATATCTTTGTTGTGCGACAATCAAGCAGCACTGTACATAGTAGTCAACCCCGTGCTCCACGAACTGACGAAGCACCTCGAAATCAATTGTCACTTGGTGAGGGATCACTACAAAGCAGGATTTTTGGCACCTCGACATGTGCCTTCCAAGGACCAACTGGCAGACGTGTTCACCAAAACGCTCTCTAGACCACAGTTCATGCAAATGATCGACAAGTTGGGCTTGACTGACTTACCACCAAATCCAACTTGAGGGGGGAGTGAACGAATCGCATATTCCAGAAGCACGATTATGGAAAAGGAATTAAATACGTTTTGTTCTAGAAGCTTGGTTCTAACTAGCACAAGCGTGTTAGCACTTTTATAAGTTGTTACGTTTCTTCCACTTGTGCAATCATTTCTTACAGCTAACTGATTTGGGGAGCAATTAATTAGCTCAGGGGGGCAGTTAATTAGGTAATGGAGGTTAGGGATCTTAATGAGCTCTACAAGAGCAGCACTGTACCTGTAACTTCAAGATACGACTAATTAAGGTTATGTTTAATTATACCAATTCCTTCTCATTAAAAAAAATTACAAATACAGCCCGGATATTATACTTATAATATACATTGGTATCACATAATCATCCTCTCGAAATATGTACTTGTAATTTTGTAAAAGTATTGATGAAATTCCAATTTTGTCGGGAATTCTTACATGAGTCATCTTGTCTCCTCCTTTTATTTCTAATTAAAATAGTAAGGGAAAAAAAATTTAGTCCATTAACTTGGCTCGAATTTAATTTTAGTACACTAACTATGTCAATTTTCAATTTTCTACATTATCTTGCACAATTACTGCTTTTCTGGGCGTGAAAGAGCATGTGCACCTCACATGCTGAAAATTTTGGGGAATTTTTATCTCATGTGGCACAAACATATGATGTGCCTCTTGACTTGACAATATTTGTGATTTTTTTATCCCATGTGGCATTAAATATGACTTGGCACTTGAAATGGATATTTTTTTATTCCATGTGGCACTAAAAATGACTTGGCACTTGAAATGGATTATTTTTTATCCCATGTGGCAATAAATATTTACAGATTATAAAAATTAATTATTATTTTATAAAAAAATACATAAAATTATTGATAAAATAATACATAAAATTTATTTTATGAAAAAAACATAGAATTATTTTTATATTTATAACATTATATTTATAACTTTCGTGATCGTCCCTGCATGCATGTAATAAATAATCTTACACACTTTAAAAGGTATTAATAAATTAAAATAAAATATATAACTCAATATTCCAACTTCAAAAAATTTATTTAAATATATTATCGACACAATAAAAAATAAATAAATAAAAATTATAGATAATTATTTTATAAATACTTATAGAGTATAAAATTTGATTATTATTTTATAATAAATACATAAAATTATTATTTTATAACTAATTATAGATTATATAGATAAAAAATACATAAAATTATAAATAACTATAAATAATTTTATTTTGTTATAAATAATTATTTTATTTTATTTTAAAATTAAAAAAACATAAAATTTATTTTATAAAAAATAAATAATATATATATATAATAATCCATATTTTTATAAATTTTATTTATGACTATAAAATTTTATAATATATAAATTAATACAAAATTAAGATATAATACAAAATTTATAAAAAAGTTATATTCCCTAACCCACCCAACACCCCCAATCTCCGCACCCCTCCCCCCCCCCCCCCCCACCCCACCCCCACCCCCACCCCGAAGTAGGGGGCGTCGCCTCCCCCAATAGAGGGGCGACCGTGCGTCACCACCTAGGTGCGCTGGGCGACGGCGAATTAAGGGCTTTTCAAATTAAGTGCTTTTCAAATTATAGTTTAAATTAAGGGTTTGGTTGGGGTGAAATGTGGGTGTATAAAAGAATTGGAAGTAAAAGTGAATGTATAAGAATAAGTTTGGTATTTGGTTACGAAGAATAGATGGAG
Source organism: Sesamum alatum (assembly GCA_034509735.1). Lineage (NCBI taxonomy): Eukaryota > Viridiplantae > Streptophyta > Magnoliopsida > Lamiales > Pedaliaceae > Sesamum > Sesamum alatum. The sequence continues at coordinate 2,173,011 of JACGWO010000006.1, forward strand.
GGGAAGTAAAACTAGATGTATATGAAATCCTTTCAGGGTCCAATTTTGTTTTCCTCCGAAATAGGACGGAAAAGTGAACGTATAAGACACTACAAAAAATATGACATTTAATCATAACTAATTGTCATGATTAATACTAAATAACCGTAGCGAATAGTCATTCACCACGGCCACGCAACGATTGTCGGCCGTGGTTTTTGCGAGGGTGGCGAAAATATTTTCTATGGCTAAAAGCCGTGGCGAATGGTTTTTACCATGGCTAAAAGCCATGGCAAATAAGTTTTTCATGGTGGAAAAGCTAAATTTTGAATCGATTATTTAACTATAGTTAATAATAGTTATTTACCACGATTTTTAGCCATGATTATTAAAAATGTAGCTAATATTAAAAAAATTTCTAGTGAGACCAAAAAGACAAAAAGCACATATTTTATTTTTATTTACTCTATTACATGGAAAAATTATAATTTCCATCCTGGAACTTAGGGAGGGTGGCAATAACAGTCCTGTATGAATTAATTTTTGTATTTTAGTCCTGTAACTTTAAAAATTTGGCAATTTTGATCTTTTTTTGCCAGAAAAGTGCATGGGTCGGGCATGCTACCTTGACAATTGGGGTTTTCCGGCCAAATAGGACCAAAATTGCCAAAATTTTAAATTTATAGGACTAAATTGTGAAAATTAATTCGTACAGGACCAAAATTGCTACCCCCTAAGTTACAAGACGATAATTGCAATTTTTTCCTAAAAAAACTCGTTATGTTTGCTGAAAATTCTATTTTTTTTACTCCTCATAAAGAAAATAATATTCATAATGTCTACAATTGAAAAATTAGAGCCTTAAAAATATATTTTTCAAGCTTCATAAATCAACATACCCCCTGCCTGAGATTTGACGAAGATTGTGTTGAAAAAATTGACTATAAAAGCATTATTTTCACTACGAATTCACCTTTTACTCTTTATAGATAAAATAAATTAATAAAGTCCATACTTCAGAAAATTAGAGCCATAAAAATTTAATTTTCAAACACTGTGGATCAACATGCTCCTAGCATGGGGTATGTTAATGCAAGTGCTGAAGAAATAGATTATAAAAACTCATATTTTTTTGTTGAAATTTTTTTTTTACTCATAAAGAAGATAAATTAATAATGACTTTTAATTGAAAAATAAGAGTCTTAAAAAAATAATTTTCAAGCTTCACAAATTAACATGCCCCCAGCAAGGGGTTTGGCGATGATAGTGCTGAACAAGTAGGTATAAAAATATTATTTTTTATAAAAAATTAACCTATTTTTTACCGCACTCGGAGAAAATAAATTTATAAAGTCTATAATTCAAAATATTAGAGCCATAAAAATATAATTGTAAACCCGCAGATCAACGTGCCTCTAACACAGGGTGTGCCGAGGGCAATGCTGAACAAATGGACTAAAAATAAAAAATTACAATTTTTTCATCCCGTAACTTAGAGGTGTTAATTTTGGTCCAGTATGAATTAATTTTTGCAATTTAGTCATGTAACTTTGAATAATTGGCAATTTTGGTCCTTTTTTGCCGGAAAAAACGCATGTGCCGGGCACATGACATTTAAAATTGGGGTTTCCGGTGAAATGGGACCAAAATTGCCAAATTTTCTAAGTTACAGGACGCGACTAAATTTCGAAAATCAATTCATGTATGATCAAAATTGCCACCCCCTTAACGTACAGGACCAAAATTGCAATTTTCCCCTCTAATACACATACACATAATTTTTCTCTAATTTTTTTTTTCTCATTCCCGTTGATAATACCAGTACATGATCTTTGAAACAAATAACCAAATCACCAACAAAAGCGCCAAAGACTGCAATTTCTTTATTTGAGGCATTGGTAGTAATTTTTATTTTATTTAAATTGAATAATTTAGAATAAATGAACAATAGCTATTTTGATGAATATTTTTATTAATAAAAATATTCTTGCTCTTATTTGATGACAAAAAAATATTTTTTTCTTATTTGATGAATATTTCTATTAATACGGTTTTTAAAATTTTTTGATATAAAAAATTATTTAGTATAAGATTAATTTATTTATTTTCTGATATAAAATAAAGAGAAAGGTTTAATCAGTAAAATTACAAGATTAGTTTTTTTCTTTTCAATCTATTTTTTCATACCAAACAAGGAAAAGTATTTGAGATTCATTTTCCTTCCAATCATACTAAATTAACAAGTTGAAGAAAAAATATTATTCTTTCCCTCTCCCTCCCTGTTTTACTTCCCGTCCACTTTTCACTTCCATTTTTTTCTCAGTTGCACCAAACGAACCCTAAGGTAGCAATTAGTTCTGTATGTTTTTTATTTTTGCGATTTTAAGACAAAATGGGCTGGAAAGTGACACTTTTCAATCATTTTTCATCACTTTCCAGCCAACCTTAAAAACTTTGACTAATTTTTTTCTAAAATTGTGAAAATGAAAAACGTATAAGAGGAAATTGCTAACCTAATAAATTATAGGATAAAATTGCCTATTACTATAATTATAGGACTGAAAACGAATTAAAACTTTTTAAAAAACAAGTCCATAAAACTTTTGGATAAAATGAGATGTAGCTTATAAGATGTGAAAACATCGTAAACATGGTGAGGTATTTGGCATAATAAAAAAAAAAATATCGGTAAAAGAAGCAAAACTAACATGATACCATTAAGATCAAGTCAGTAGCTATTGTAAACATATTTTGTATTTAACTATTTTAAAATACTTTCATAAATGTTACGAATTAGTTGAACTTCAAATAATAACTTAACAGATAATTCCTTTTAACATAAATGAAAAAAAAAGTAGACATAAAATTAATACAAAAGCAATCTAATATTTGATAGTTGTCAAAACATTAGGATGAGAGAGAAAATATAAAAATTATGTGAAATATGTAAATACTAAAATTTAAAATATAGTTTAAAATAATGAAGATTATTTTAATATTGAAATTAATAATATAACTTATAAATTACTTTAAAAAAATTAGGTAAAATTTGATATTGGGTATTTATGTAATGACGAAGCCATTTTTAAAGGCAAACAACTGCATCCCTTCGTGCCCCTCGCTCGTGGGTTACTCACTCTCTTTTATCTCGAGTAACTTTTTTTTTTTTTCTAAAAATCTTATAAAATTTAAAGAACTTATTGGGAAATGCAACACTCCACGTATGATATTACAAATGTGCAAATTATCCTCCTATGAAAATAAAATTAACAATTTACTTTTTTATATTTTTTAAAATCAATCAATTTATCTCTATGTGTTCTTTAAAATGAAGCAATTTATCCCTATCTAAGAAGGTAAAGTGCTCCGTTTAAAAAAAACACGGGGTAATAAATTATTATTTTTTTAAGGATAATAATTTGTTCATTTATAATTACACAGTGCAATAAATTACATTAAATTCAAACTTATTTTATGGTAAAAAAAAAAATCTTTTAAAAGATTGCCAAACAAACTTTATGAACTCTTCAAACATCTTAGTATATATTTTCATAGACTTATAAGTTTTAGCCAAACCCTTAGTCTATAGATTGAGTAGGTAAATCAAAATCCATATATAATACACTTATCATCTCACAAGAATATAATATATATATATATGTATATACTCGCGTGATAAAGATGATAACTCTTACATGTCTGAAAATGCAATTTATACTCATATAAATTATTAATTATCAAATCACATATAATATATTAATATTTATAGAATTCACGACTAACTGATGTGAATACAAACTCGCACTAAATTTCTCATCTAAATTCAAACTAATTACCTACCAACTACGTAACTATTTGCTTGCTGAATTAATGAATTTAATTGAACCAATTGCAGTACAAATTGAGGTAATTACACATGAGTGTCAAAAGAATTTGCCCCAAAAAAACAAGAATCTAAACGATTCGTTCACGCTAAGACTAGACTCAAATCAAGTTCCGGCGGGGGCGGCAGGTTCAAGTCCAAATTCCGGCGGATGGTAGTCGCATGGCCATCACCGTCGCCGTAGGAGAGACTGCTTGCGCCGCCGTCGGAGCAGGTGACGCCGCTCAAGCTGCTGCCGCCGCCGTCGGTGGAATTCACGCCACTCTTAGCGCCGGCGCTTCTGCCTATTACGCCCTCGTAGTGCTTACGCTTGTGGCCGCCCAATGCTTGGCCGGTGGGAAAAGTCTTGTGACAGATGGAGCACGCGTGAGGCTTGCCGCTTGTTGAGTAATTGGAACCAGATGTATACTTCCACGTCTCGGCGGTGGCGGTGGATGCTGCGGGGGTGGCCGTCGGCGGTTTACTGCGGTGGCTGGCTTTATGGCCACCGAGAGCTTGGTACGACGGGAAAGCCTTATCGCAAACACTGCACTTGTAACAACTATCCTTCACGGACGAATTAACCGGAGAAGGAGAAACCAGCTCCGTCTGTTTCTCAAAACCATCGGCGGCCGCACTGGTGGTAGGATCGCCGGAGGGAGAGGTTTCTCCGCCGCTCCGAGCTAGCATAACGAGACAACCAGCTATATACTCGTCATCTGATACTCGCTTGGAACGCTTGGCTCTCCTCCAGGATTCAGGCGCAACGTCGTCGCGGCGGAGGAAAGAAGGCAGCGTCCCCGCCGGCGACGGAGGAGTCAAAGCTTCGAGAGTCATGATTGAGTGTGTGAGAATTAGATTGCAGAAGACGAAATTATCCAAAGTGTGAAGAGATTATGTTGAAGTTGAAGGTGTGAAGTGGAGGGGGTAGTGAGAGTCTATTTATACATGTAGAGAGAGAGAGAGGAATGGGAAGTGGGAGTTGCGTGGGAATGGCGGTTTACTACAAGTCTAGAACATCTACACATTTATCAAAATAGGCAACTTATCAACTAAGTTTTAAGTCTATTTATTTAATTTTAACAAAGAATTGAAGTCAAAACTAAAATTTTCTTTATCCTTGTAATAAAAATTCGAGGGATATTTAATTTCAATCCCCACCATATAAATCAAGGCATATCCTAAAAATTATATATTTAAATTATTTTTATTACTTTCTCAAATTAATAAAGAAAATTTGAGCTTAAATGATTCCCCTTTTTTAAGAGTAAACTACATTAACACCTCACAAAGTAATATGTTATTACGCAAAAACTCTCATTTTCTAAAAGTAATATGTTATTACGCAAAAACTCTCATTTTATAATTATAGATACGCTCCTTATTTAATGGTGCAATTTTACATGCATATATTGCACTAATAACCCCTCGTAATTGAACTCTTTAGCTAAACTGATCTCCATTTTTCAAAGGGTAAATCAAATGCAGTTAACACCCTACGACGATATATTTATTAAACACTTCAATTTTCTCAGCAAAATTATAAATACATCTCTTGAAATAAAATTGTTTTTTATTCAATGATGAAACTTAACGCAGACACTCATGTGTACGTTACATGCACCAATACCCTCTCAAAGAGTGTATTCGTAATTTTATAAAGAACAGAAAATATGTGTACTTAAATTTAATCTCAAGAGTGTTAATATATTAATTTTTATTTTTAAAATTAATGAGAGGAGGATATGTTGGCGGTATGTTGACATATGAAGTTGGTGTAGTGGACGTCACGGAGTATGTGTACAAGTGTGTGTGAGAAGACTGGTGACCGACCGCCTCCACAGTTGAGATAAGTTTGCTTCCACTCCAAGGCCTTTTCCCAGGTCAAAAACTAACATAAACTATTATTATTTATTAATAACGCGTCTACTATAATTTAACAAAATTAAATGTAAATACTAGTGTAATTTCAGCACAAGTTATATAATAAAAAAAATTAAATTGCAATTAATTTTCGATAGTTTTGTGGGTTTTAATTTTTCATTACTGAATTAAATAAAATTTCAATATTATATATTTTATTACATAGTAAATAATTTAAATAACGTGGAAATAAAGTTTGATCCTTATCGCAACGAGGAACAATCACAAACACACACGCACACACGGTCTTGTTAAATTTATATTATTCAATGTAAGTAACTGAGGAGAAGTTTCCTTGTTCGAAAAGGAGAAGACCTTTCTCTGGATTGGATATGGGAATCGGGTTTGGGTCGGGTAGGGTATCTAAAAAGACACGTGTACGTTTGGGTGCGAAGAATAAACATCCCCATGGTGGCCACGTGTGCAATGATTGGCCATACCTATCCTTCCCTTGCATTTTCTAGAACTTTACGGAACTTCCATCTATTCTCCAATCCTAAATTATATATACAAAAAAGTCTTAGAAAAGTGTTGAAGTACCACCACTACTTTGAATGACCATTAATACCCCTATGGTGTCTTTTTCATTATTATTTTATTAGCGTATTTATATCGACACTTCTTGTTAGGTTCAAATATATAAGTATTTTTTTATTTTTTATATAATCATAATTATATCTTTTGAAATTATAGTTGTAATTTAATTACAAGCACATTTTCTATACAATGGTAAAAAATTTATACAAATGTTTATGTACTTATAATTTTGCAAAAGACATAGAGTGTTGATGTATTAGACCTAGCGTCAAATAGTATCAATGTAATTTACGTTATTTGTTACGTGATGAATGATATTTAATTTTTGGGTTCTTTTCTTGTCAGATGGTTGTGGTTTGATTTCTCTAATGATGTAAAAATTATATTAGTGGATAATTTGTGGATAAATTGTAATTTTCCTCATAAATTAAGCTTTATTTTCCAACTAGGAGCAAATAGAGCTACTATCCAGGGGTGATTTTGTCAATTGACAGGGTTAGGAGAGTGGCTCACTCACACAACTGAGAGACTGAACAACTGATAACTTCACCGGCAGGCAAGTGGACGCCTGGCTCCACCACACGGCACGCAACGACACGTGGAACTCTTCATTACAGGATCGAATTTCTTACCGGACACGTGGAGGTTGCATCTTGTTTTTTGGCCGTTACCTGGTTCCTTGGGATAAAGCGCGGAGGGTAACTGTTTAATTACTTGGAGACGACAACACCACCGGACCTTTCCGGTTGACCGGCTACACCACGTGGCACTTCGTGTCTAGGAAATAATACACATATGGATATGGCCCTTAACCGAATGTCATTGGTGATATGGTTACGTCATGTATGTATAATATTATGGACATTCTTTACAAGAAATAATCTTATTAAAAAAGACATATTTAAAAATTGAAAATTGACAAAAATGTCAATTCCCCACAATCGAAGATCAAGGTCGTCTCGAATGTAGTTCAGATAAAAAATGTTCGAGAGTTTGAGAAAGAAGAACAAATTGTTAGGCTCAATGAGTGATTCCCAAATAAAAACTCTCCGACAATTAAATCAGTTGGAGTGAAATCAAAGAAAAAATGAATAAAGTTTTACTAAAAGTAATAATGATGTACCGTCTCTCGAAATATCTAAGGAGTATTTATATCACCTAATGTCCGTATTAGTATGATTTCACGTGTTGTGATCTTCATCTCCCAAGTACGTGACGATCAACAGTTATGGTTACGGGCTGATGGATCTGAACGAGTGCGACCTAACTCGAGTTAAAAACACGTGAATCATTATCCTGTAAAACCATTTTGTACTTATAGAAAGTATTTGAGCCTTTCTATTGCTATCACATATATACACCAATCAAGTCCCTAAACTTAAATGAGAGCAACTCTCCATCCTTCGTTACATTTACGATAACAAGCATGTAATCTCATTTTCGCCCTCTATTCAATTCCCTTATTGTGGTTGACATTTTCTATCGAGGGGCGAATGAGTAATTTAACCTCTATACATATATGGCCGGCTCTCTTTCAATTTGTTCTCTTATTATATCCTTTATTTTTTATCCAGTCGCTATAAAATATTATTATTCCCGTCATTCTATATATTTTAATAATTATGCAATTATCACATTTCGTTTTCCCTTAATTACATCGTGGATAGTAAAAATGAAAATTATTACAACGGAAGGCGGAGTAAGACAAGACAAACACAAGACACAACTTCAACATTGAAGAATAAAGATTGGTGACTTTTGTCCTAACAAATTGTAAAAAAGAGTTACATCAAACACGTAATTTAACCGCTTTCCACGAACCATTGTTTTGAGCCACTAATACATAGTTAGGCAACATGAGAAAGTGATTAGAACAAAATTAATGTTGTTAGGCAAGGCCATTGTTTGGTCACAATTAATGTGTAATTATATGTAATGACATCCAAGTAGATGAGTGTCAAACATTTTGTTTGATGAGACTATGAACTAGTGGTGCGTATTTCTTGCAACTCTTGTACTCCACAAACTCGTGCATCTGCCCACAAGGGAAATTTTAGTCCAGTCCTAATTTATCAAACTTGAACCAATCATATGATAAGTGTAATACATTTGTCGTGTGATTTATGTACAGTTCAGGAAAAGTGACCAATCACATAATAAGCGTACAACACTTATTCTATGATTGGTTTGATTCGGCCAAATTTGATCTGGACAAGAATTTTCCCCACCTACAATACATCGCATTCGATTTTTTATTTTATACACGTTGCATCTTTTATCTCATTCAATATACACATAATATGTGTATTTTATTTGGGAAATTTTTTTACATACGTTGCATGCGTATGTTAAATGAAGCAGAAGAGGCAATGAGATTTGTAATGGAAAATCCAATCCCACAATTCACACACATTGTTTCCCGTTTCGCCTTTTTTTGTGTGTGTGTGTGTGTGTTTTAGAAAATTGTGTTGACTTCTTTAGATACGGATGATGTCTTTTTATTATTGGTTGTTTATGATTTGGTCGTCATATATGTGTTTTTCCCACGAGATTCAAATTTGTATTTTCTATTAGGTGATATTTGGATTTGAGGAAATAATTTGGAAAAAAATATTTTAAATAATTTTATATTAAAAGAATTTGAAATCCTTTTATATATTATAAAATATAGTTCAAATTTAGGTGGAAGATTTGGAATCCTTTAAATTTAAAATTATACAAATAAACTCAAATGATTTATGACTAGGAATTTGAAATCCATAATTCCAAATCCACCATTCCAAGCGCTGATATTTACTAATATTAAATAAATTATTTTTTACAATGTCAAACACATATTGAATAGTTTGGACATAGCACCTTTATGAAAACAACAAGACACTGACACGACTAATGACGTGATCAATATGTTTTGAACTTGATGATTTTAAGAATTATAAAATGTAAAAATATTCTTAAAATTAATTAAAAAAGTAGTTCGATGTGTAAAGTCTTTTTTCTTCTTTTTGAATTTACTTTTTACTTTTCCTTGTTTTAAGATTCTTTTTTACCCCGCACCAATATTACATTCTAACAATTATATCGACTTACATCTAAGCTTATTTATTTTATTAATATTAAAAAAGTAACAAAAATAATTATAGTATATAATATATAACAACGACGGTGTAAGTCGAATTTAAAGAATTCGACTTCATCAATTTTATTTTTTATTTTTATAAATTACGAAGTCGAACTCTTTGAGTTCGACTTACACCGTTATTGTTATATATTATATATTATAATTATTTTTATTATTTTTTTTAATATTAATAAAATAAATAAACCCTTACATCCACTACACATAATCAAAGCTCAATAAAACACATATACACTCACAAAAGCAAGCCCATTAATCTCAAGCAGCTATGAGAATCGGTCTAGCCCAAATGAAATCGGAAGCTTAACTCCAATTTTAAAGGTACAATTTAAGCTTATTAGTCGTTCGGATCCGTTCTTTATGCACGCATATAATAAATAATTTTTTAATTTTTATAATATATTATAAATAAAAATAAAATATATAAATCGACACATCATATTTAAAAAAAATAAAAAAACACTAACTTAAAGGTATCGACACAACAAAAAAATTATTGCAATGGTGTCACAAATCCTGTATACCGTTTGCTAGTGACGAATACCTTTTTCTTTTATATTAGTATAAACATTAGTTCATTTCATATATGCGTGCTTACAATAAATTAAAAATACCACTGCAAGTTGAAAAAAAAAATAAAAACATTAATTTTGTACGTAAAAATAAATAAATAATTATATTTACCACCCCTGATCTATGATTTGCTTACATAAATCATCCTTATTTTTTGCATAATTACATAAACCACATTAGGCAATAGAAAATATAGGTAGTTTGTGTAATTGTGTCATTTTTGGGAGTGTATATACAATTTTTCAAAAAAAAAGTAAGGTGGTTTGTGTATACAATGTTGATGCTTGTGGCGGATGTATGTATAATTATCTAAAAAATTGGAGGAGTTTAAGTAAATAAATATAAATTAAGGAATGTAAATATAATTATCCCAAAAACAAAATATATTATTTAGGATAAATTACAGCTACATCCCCTAAGGTTTGGCATAATTACAAATACTCCTCATTGTTTGAAAAATTATAAATACCCCCTGAGGTTTGTAAGTTTTAACCAAAGGCTTGAAATCGATCATTTTGCGCTTAAATTCTTTTTATTAAAAATTATAAAAAAATCAGTTGAGGCAAAATTTCATAATTGCTCACCTGTGAAAAAAAATAAGATTCATTTCCCTGCGCATTGTAGTCCAATTTCTTTTTAAGAATTAAATAAAAAGTAATTTAGTGTATAAGGGCATTTTGGTTAGTTCATCTATAAAAATAGATGAAAATGAGTCATTTATTAGATAATTACAAATCTCAGTAGGTGTTTATAATTTTTTAAATAATGAGAGAGTATTTATAATTATGCCAAACCATGGGTGTAAGGAGGAGGAAATAGAGCATAGATGCCAAATTGGTAGCATCTCATGATTTAAATAGGTTTGGAATCGGAAAGCAAAGTGGATCGTTTGAATTTGAATTCCCGATAGCGGCGGATATCTCTTCTTCTTCCTCTTCCCTCTCACTGTATTTTTGAATTCCTCTAATTTTCTCAACAGCTTCAGTTTGTGATCTCTCTGCGCTAAAACCCTAGTCAGCAAACACACAACATCTACGTTGAATTGCGTTAATTATGACGGCGGCGGCGCCACCATCCACGGGGAGAGAGCTATTGAGCCCTCCGACAGACGGAATTTCCAACCTCCGTTTCTCCAACCATAGTGACCACCTCCTCGTTTCCTCCTGGGACAAGGTTGATGTTTGTTATGTTCGACTTAATTTTCGAGTTTAACGTTACTTTTTTTACTTTGAGAAAAAGTTCTCTCTTAATTTGTTTGTTAGAGTGTTCGACTGTACGACGCGAGCGCCAATGCGCTAAGGGGAGAGTTTATGCACGGAGGTCCGGTGCTTGATTGTTGCTTTCATGATGATTCTTCAGGGTTTAGTGCTTGTGCTGACCACACTGTCAGAAGGTGATTTCCAACTCTTTTTCCCCCTATTCTTTGTACCTTTTCAATTAATTTTGCTTTTGTGCTTATTTTCTGGTACTAGGATTGCCATTTTTTTTTGTTATTTCCTTGTAGTGATTTTTGGTTTTGATTGAATTCGGCAGTTTCATATGTTTGGGATTAATGGCGATTTATTTGGTAGTATAAGTGATTTGGACATGTTTATGGAAATTGGTTGTGTTTATGCTCCAGGCTTGTGTTCAACTACAATAGGGAAGATGTTTTGGGGAGACATGATGCACCTGTTCGTTGTGTTGAATACTCATATGGAACTGGTGGGTGCTCCCTATCCTATCATTGCCTTGTTATTGTTCTGGGCCACTTTTCTTGAGTTGGCATTTGGGCTAAAGATGGGAATTCAAACAGATTTTCGTAAGGCGATTAGTTTTGCTGGGAACTGTTTAAAAGCCTGAAAATTCCAAAAACGAGGAAATGCATGAGAATAGCTATTTTTGGACTTGTTTAGCAATTGCCACACAGATGAAAGCAACATACATATAAAAAGTTGCTGTGTTAGGCCCTAGAATCTCGCTCGTTGAGTTAGTAGTTTTCTGGTGAAATCTGAATTTCTTGTTTTCCTAGCCAATATTTTCCATGCAATACTTGAATTCCAAAATTTTGTGCCTGTATGTTGTCATGTGATATATTATTTAGTTTCCTGAAAAGTATTTGGAACATCACAACTTTTGTTCCTTTCATGCAGTATAATTCACTTTTGGATACTGAATGCCTTTCAGTATTGTGCTATACTACTGATATTAGTGAAGTTTTATGTGATTGCCAAAATAGATTCTTATTCGACTATTTGGTGCTAGAACATGCTCTTGATGAGGATCATAATGCACAAAATTGAACAAGCTATAGCTACAGAAGTTAAATTGTCATATAATTTACTCAAAGGTCATCTTAGTTACTGTTTTTTCTTCACAATATCGAGCATAAATTGTTTCTGCCATTTGGCTTCTTCTATGTGGGAACTTGCTTGAAAGCTAGATTTGTCTCACTGGATAACATCAATTATATAATTCTGTTCTATTATGTGGTGTTGAGATCTTGAACTTGCCAGTTGTTCCTATGATTAACTCAAGGCTTTTTGCTTATGTTATGATTCACTCCCATTTTGCATCTTATATTTTGAACTCCACAGCTGTCAATCTGTTAAAAACTCTAAGCAATATCAGTGCGGAAAGTTTTGTTAATGAACTTATCCTTTCATCAAGTAAACCAATCTTCGTTGCACGGTCTTTCATTGTAAATTTAAGTTGACTGGTTATTAATTATTTGCTGTACGTGGTAATCTATCACTAATCTCCCATCACTACCTACCATGTTTCAGTGTAGCACATGCATGGAGTTGTTCTAGTTCTATTACTTCTAATTCTTTGCGTTATATTGTTTAGGTCAAGTCATTACTGGTAGTTGGGACAAAACCTTAAAGTGTTGGGACCCCAGAGGTGCAAGTGGTCAGGAACGCTCTCTTGTTGGAACATATACTCAACCTGAGCGTGTGTATTCTTTGTCTCTTGTTGGCAATCGTTTGGTCGTTGCTACTGCTGGAAGACATGTAAATGTGTATGATCTTCGAAACATGTCTCAACCTGAACAACGGAGGGAATCTTCTCTGAAATACCAAACAAGATGTGTTCGATGTTATCCTAATGGGACAGGTGTGTATACTAAATTCGTGTTATGTTGTTGACTGTCAGCCTAGTCATTATTAGTGATTAACTTCTCTTGTCTAAAAAGTGTACTTGTTCAACCTATGCTACTCGTAGAAATTGATGAGTTGTCCTGCTGCATTTTGGCCAATTGAAGTATCAAAATATACTGCTTTATATAGATTAGAGAGAAAAGAGAGTTGGGTTATGGAAATGATCTTTCTCATTGTTATTATGATTTCCAGGTTATGCTCTTAGTTCTGTTGAAGGACGTGTTGCTATGGAGTTTTTTGATCTCTCCGAGGCTGGTCAATCGAAAAAGTATGTATTAAGTCGTATACTAGGGGAGTGTGTAAATTTAGTAATTCATGATCTTGTGAACCCTTTAAAAGATGATTATGCTAACAAAGCTCACAAGATTAACTTTAGGTTAACATCTTTTGAATGTCTATTAATGTGTGCCCTTGTACCGGATACTAATATTAGAATTGATTGTAAATACTACTGTTGATGGAAGAACAAAATTATCTCTAATCTACTTCAATTTTTTTCTGCCAAAACATTCTGATACTCGTTTCTTGCTACTTATAATTTATCTCAGGAGCTTTTGCTTGGTCATTGAAAGATTTATATGACACAATTAACCAATAACATTGAAGCAGAAACAAGTTCATGCAGAAATCATGCTTAAGTACATTATTTCTTAACAAGTTGAATCACTTCCTTGGTAGTCAAATATTTCCCTGTCTTGCTGCTGTGTTATGTGCAGGTATGCATTTAAATGTCATCGAAAATCAGAAGCAGGAAGAGATATTGTCTACCCTGTGAATGCCATTGCATTTCACCCTATGTAAGTTGTAGAGTGTTTTGATATCTTCAGCATTTCTAGATTCACTTATGAAAGTCACTATGCGGGTTGCATGCCAATGGAAGAACTGTTAGGTACAATTCGTAAAAGACTGAAAAAATAATCGGACCACATTTTTCTATGTAATAGTGAAGGAACAGGTGGTAACCTTCAGTATGAGATATTGGGTGGGAATCATCTTGATTTGTAAAAAGGATAGAAAACAGGAGAATAGCGGATATTACTATGAATACTTACTTGGGAAAGGGTAAAATGACCTGGAGAACAAGGTACTTCATTATCCAATGTAAGTCTTGTGGACAGTTCATCATGCTTTCGACAACGTTTGAAGCATTCTTGGACCAGCATGCCACGGACTATCCATAAAAATGGTTGGATGGTTGAATCAATTCTGGAGATTTCTCCACACTTGGAAAAAGGATTTGGTTTATATGTGTTTATTCCCTGAATTAATATTACTGGTGAATGGTGATAGAGGCTCAATATTAGTATCCTTGTGCTGAAGATGGCTTGTGCTATCTTTCTCACTGTTTCTTTAAACTGCTGCATGTAGCTACGGTACTTTTGCCACTGGAGGTTGTGATGGTTACGTCAACGTGTGGGATGGAAACAACAAGAAGAGGTTGTATCAGGTAAAAGAAACTAGGAAATAAACTTTAATTCCTTCCGTCTTGTTTCCAATGCACGGTACTATGCTGAGTTTTTCCTGTCTGCCTGAACTTGGTTACTCTGAAGTATACCAAGTATCCAACAAGCATCGCTGCTTTGTCGTTTAGCCGAGATGGTAGATTATTGGCTGTTGCATCGAGCTATACATACGAAGAGGGAGATAAAGAGTAAGAACTCCTTGATCTTTCAGCTTCTCTCAATATTTTACCCTCTTAACCCCTCTACATATCTTTTATTTCTACCGTTTTTGCAGCCATGAGCCAGATGCCATATTCGTGCGTAGCGTAAATGAAGTAGAAGTCAAACCAAAGCCAAAAGCGCTACCCAATCCTGCTACATGAAAATGGCAAATTTTCAGCTTGGTTTGTAATATTTCTGAACTATATAATGGTTGTTATCAAAATCATTTTCTCGTTGATTGCTCTGACTCTTGATGGGATGGACTTGAAACTTTGTAATGTGCTTAGAAGTTAGAAATAGAGTATTACTTCAATTTACAGAAATGATAGGTGAATAAGATGTTACTGCAGTAATCATTGCCGTCTAAGTTTATAATCAGTTGCAGAATGGAACATGTTCTGTCTATTTTTTCTGAGAGGAACATGTTCTATCTCATTTGCTCCCTGGGGTTGCAGGTACTGCTAAAATACCCAATGTCATTTTTATTTATTTATTTATTTTTGTGAAAAAGAGACCACTAACAGTTCAAATATCATAGTAGCATTGTGTTTTTTTCCCCCTAATGTTATCTGCTTGGATAAAAGATCATCAAAATAAGTGTGGTCCAAATCAAAAACCCAAAAAATGTGTAGTATTGTTATAAACTTAGAAAATTGGGATAATTACATTCCCCAATCCCCATGTTTGGTCTAATTATATGTAGATTCTTGTGGTTTGGAAAATTATAATTAGTATTTTTGAGGTTTGCTTTGGTCTAACGAATAAATTCTTTTATTTATTAAAATCCACTAAATTTGCTAATATTAGAAAAAAAAAGGGATGAGAATTCATATTTACCTCCGAATAATTTATTGCATGTCAAACAAAGTTTTTTATGACCAAATTAACATGATATATTTTCTCATGTTAATGCATGTAAAGAATTATATCATTCATACTTATAAGGATAATTTAATTAGAAAAGATTTATTAATCTACAATAAATTAGTAATGAGTCCATTGAATGTAAATGTCAATATAAACAAACTAAATCTTCATTGATGAATGACTTCTTTGGTAAACGGAAGCAACCTCAGAAGTATTTAATGTAATTTTCAAACTATAGAAGCTATGTGTGTAATTATACAAAACTTTGTGTGAATATTACGTGGAGACAATATTATGAGAGGATACTAATTCGAGCATTACACAAAGCCCAATAGTGACAAGAGATTGGCCTAGTCCAAGTTGATTCCCCTACCCCCCTTCCTACATATTGGGCTGGTTTCCTAGTCTAGTTTGGGCTTCAATTATGGGCCCAGAAATGGAGCCATATGGAACACAAACAGCCCATATTGAGTAGGCACTTTTGACGTCATCAATACGCAGGACTGGAGGCTTTATTCATCCCCTGAAATTTTAGAACTGAGATTGTGATCGTGATACAAAAGGAAATAAGATACAAAAAATCTGATGAGGCTCCGAATTTCATCAACTATTATTACTAATTTACTAACACTACACTTTCCGTTCTCCATCCGACTAAATTCCTCCTCCTAACTCATCCAAAACCCCCGCAGATTCGATCTCGATCTCGATTTCTCTCTGTTCCGCAGCTACTCCAGCCAGCCAATGCAATGGTGGTCTGTAAATGTCGCAAGGTACGCATAAACACCGATGTGGAATTTAGTTACTGATTTTGTTCTGGATTTTTGAGTTTCTGATTTGATAAACCGCTGTATAATCTCCGTTTTGCCAGTTGTAGATCGGATCGTACTTGCATTTTTTTTTAAGAAATCAGGAGATCTTTCAATTTCAGTTTAGTTCTTAATTGATGTTTGTAAGCTTGGATTTGTGAGCTGTGTGCTGACTTGTGATCGAGCGAGTGTTTTTTTTTTTTTTTTTTTTCGGTAGAGTTACGCTTTTTTCCGTTATTGATGTAGTGTCAGGCACTGGAATTCAGTGCCTTGATTATTGATCGAGATGTTATTGGGTGATGATGAAGAATTGTTTTGCTTTTTGCTATCGTGAGGACTAACACATTCGTTGTTGTTTGGGTCTTTTAGGCGACTAAGTTATATTGCTTCGTCCACAAGGTGCCCGTTTGTGGGGAATGTATATGCTTTCCAGAACACCAAATTTGTGTGGTATGCTTATTTCAATTCAGAATTCTGTTTGCGGACATTTATGTTCAGTATAAGTTGAAAAAGGAAAATTGGTCCATTTCAGGTGCGTACATACTCTGAGTGGGTAATTGATGGAGAGTATGATTGGCCTCCTAAATGCTGCCAGTGTCAAGCTGTGCTTGCTGAAGGAACAGACCCGCAAACTACTCGATTGGGCTGCTTGCGTATGTAATCCTGCACGTATATATTTAAATTTTGTTTTTCTTTGCTTTCAATTTGAAATTGGAAAAAAGTAAATGCTTTTTTTCCCCCCTCTAATTCTGCATATCTATCTCATGCTTGAATTATGCAGATGTTATACATACAAATTGCTTAGTTTCACACATTAAAAGTTTTCCTCCGCACACTGCTCCTGCTGGATATGTCTGTCCAACCTGTTCAACTTCGGTATGTTCTGCTTGTTGAAAATCTTTCCATGTTTTATTATTTTGTCCACTATTTATTGTTTAGTCCAAGCCCATTGTGGTGATAACTTCTTGAGTTTGATTTGTGTTAGGATGTTCAATGTTGTGTAAACATAATTGTAAAGCTGAGTTTGTATGCCCTTTATCTTGGTGACCTGCTGACAGGTGACCTGAAACTCTTTGCATGAGGTTAAGCTTTGAGAACTCAGGGATGAGGTTTTCATAAGAATTTAGGCAGCAATATGAGTCTTGTTTCCTGTTTGACCTTCGAAAGGATGCATGTAGCATGCAGTACTTTGATGAGCTTTGCCAATGAAAGCTGAGTTTTATACTGGACATTACATAATGAACCATAATTTGGAACTGATGATAGTGTTAATAGCTGATGTTCTCGACGCGTGTTGGCATCTTAAATGAATGCTGGAAATGACGAGTGGTCTGAAGATGTATTTGTTTCCATAGGAAGTTATTGAACCTTCCATATGATTCTATTACAGAGAAAGGGAATCTATTTCTAGAAGGAGAAGGTATATTTTTACACTTGAGATCGTAGTTCTCCTCATTTCAAAAGTAAGTTGATACTGTTATTCTAAGTCTAAGAAGAGATAAGAAGTTATGTAGAGAGAGAAATAAGTTTATTGGTAAGGATAGAGCCCTTTCTTCATCAACCCTCAGAAAGTCCTGAAGGGAGATAAGGAATGAGAGAAGTTGTAATCCATGGGTCCTTTTGCTTTGAGTTTCTCAGCCATTTTTGCTGGCATGCATAATCAAATATGAGATGTTTATATTGCTATATGCTTTGTTTGCAGGATTAGTCTTGAGATGTTTGGAGTTTTGTATTCAGTTGGGAACCGTGCGTATGATGAGATGTATCCTCATTAGAGTCAAAGTTATCTATCTTCTCATAGTTCCATAATATATTAGATCAAATCAAGGCCATAGCTTTTGTGCCTGCCTGTTAAGTTGGGGGAGTCAAAAGCTTAAAAAGGAAAATTGGTTTTCATTGTATGACATCTACCGATAAGATATATAACTTTACAAGTCAAAAGTTCTTAGAGAATTTGATTACCTTGGATTAAAGTATTTTAGCTCCATATCTGAATTGTGGTGGCATATTTTAAGCCAGTCATGAGATCAGAATCTTTCATGGATGTGTATTTGTCCAATATCCCTAAATTCATTGATAGCTTGTACTGACTGCTGGTATGTGGCCTTTTTTAGATATGGCCTCCAAAAAGCGTCAGAGATTCAGGATCTCGTCTTCATTCAAAGCTGAGAGAAGCAATTATGCAGGTAAAAATTTTGTTCTTGGCTAGAAGTGCAGCCAAGAGCATTCTTGTTTCTTTGCATGATTTTGGTGCATATAAACTACTAATTAGGTGGAAGCTGGCCCTTTTGCAAGCTGACGTGAATGATAGAATTTTAGTCTCATTTATGCTATCCTTTGAGCAAGTTTAGTTGTTCATGTTCTCAGTTGATTATTGGCTTAGTTGCCTCCTTCTGCTCTGCTTTCTCGCCTGAGAATATGTGAATAGGCAATAGATCGTTGCACAATTTTCTTCCATAGGTCAAAGTCCCTGGCTTTGAACACACTTTCAGTTGTGAACTTATTGTCCTTTAATCATATTTCTACCAGTTGATGAATGATTTTCTTGCATCATGCTGTTATCCCTCGGCCTTTTTAGTTTTCTTTTCTGTATGTTTCCTTTTTTCTTCCTTTTACATTTCCCAATGTGTGAGTGGGTAGCGGTGATATACCTGTACTGTCTCTATAGGGGCATTGAGAAAGTTCAATTCTTTCACAAATGTACCTACCGCATCCGATAATGGACCATGATTGTTTGCAGACTGGTTTGGAGAAGAACTTGTTCGGGAACCATCCAGTTCCGTTGCATGGAACAGAGTCCCGAAGTCCTCCACCTGCATTTGCCTCAGAACCACTAATTCAGGCCTCTGCTGCTGGAGGCGGAGAACACAATGGTGGAAATTATGCAGCTTCTACTGCAAGACCTGTGGATCTGGGTATTGTGGAGATAGATGAACCTAGCTCAGCGACATCATCTTTACCTAATCATGATTCCAATTTCATGAAAAGTGCAAGTCCCGCTGGTGTAAGTTGTCTTTGGTCTTTCAGTCTTGTAGCACTTACTGTACACTTCCATGTCTTATGAGGTGTATTTCTGTATGTCGGCCTAGTGGTTTCTCACACTTTTCTGTTGCCCAGCCCGGTGCAACTACAAGAAAGAGTGCAGTGCAAGTTGAAAGGCAGAACTCAGAGGTCTCATATTATGCAGATGATGAAGATGGGAACAGGAAAAAGTACTCACGAAGAGGTCAGTGGAAACCAGTCTGGCTATCTTATTCTTTTTATCTTCTATTGCCTTTCAGTAGCTTTTGCCTGGGTACATGGAAAGACAAGGAACTTATTTGCATTTTCTGGTGATTGTTTTTCTGCTCTTGTGTCTGTAGTGTTTTTTATGCTGAACAATAGAATGTTTGCTCAATTTATTATGATCACACTGAATTGTTTTTCTGCACTTCTGCATTGGCCATGCCATATGTGGCTAGCTCTCCTTTGCTAAACTGGACTGGTTGGACATGAGCTTTTTCCTTCGAATTCTAAACTTGCAATCCTATGTTTTGCTATAGTGATTTTTTTTTTTTAAAAAAAACAGAAATTATAAAATTAAAATTCCTATGCCGAACTCAGTCTTTTCATTCTTCTAAACTGGAGGCACCCAAGCATATTGAATTATGAGTTGCAGGTACATTGCGCCACAAGTTCCTTAGGTCATTGCTTCCCTTCTGGTCAAGTGCATTGCCAACTCTACCAGTGACTGCTCCGCCAACGAAAGATGTCTCTCATGCTGATGATGCCCCAGAAGGTCGTTTAAGACATCGTAGGGCTTCAAGAATGGACCCAAGGAAAATACTCTTAGTTACAGCCATCATGTAATATCTCCACTCTTTCTTGTTTTTGCTTTCTCCAGCTATTTCTCCTGTTTCTTTTTTCTTTTCAATCTATAATATGACTGGAGCATTAGGTATCTGCATATTTTACTTTGCGAACAAGGGAGAAATGCTTTTACAGGAATATTTGGATAGGTCAATAAAGTTGGCAACTTTGTGAAATTTAAGTGACAGGAATTCTGCTCGACTTTTCTCTCTGTTTCTTCTTTCGAGTGAGAATTGATAAGGGAGCTTTGCTTTTCATGGACATTAGCTACATCACAGCTTAAATTTGAATTCATACAAATAAATATAGGTTACAGGTAGCTGTTTCTCTTAATATATGTTATATCACTCATATTATCTTGTGATGGGCTTCTAGCCATCAAATCGGAAGAAAGAAACAATCAGCAATTTGTTGTCCTATGGCAACTCCAAGAGGAGCTAGAATATAGTTGTTGCTAATATTTCTGTTGGACTCTTTCATAATATCTTTGATTTGTTCAATTATGTTGACTTGCAAGCTTTTCTTGTTTTATACAGGGCCTGTATGGCAACAATGGGCATTCTGTATTACAGAATTGCTCAACGCGGTCTGGGTGAAGATCTGGCTGATGATGGGCTACAGTGACCAACCTTGAGAGTCATATGGGCTACTACAATATATATACATATATATGGCGCTGCTGGCTGCTTTGTTTCGACATTCAGAATTCCCCTGGTAGGATAGGTTGGGCTGTGTTTAAGTGAAAAACACAAAACACAAATCTAGATAATTCTTTGTTTGAAGTAGAGGGATTTATTCAATTCTCTGGCAATAGCATCATCATAAATCACATGTTTTTGTGTCCATAAGATCATTTCGACCCTTATTTCTCTCTTCTTTCTTTGCCTTTCCTCTATATGGACTTGGACTAGAGGAGCTTTTCATGGCAAATTGTTGAGATCTGTATTCAAAGTATGGTCTTGATATAAAATTCTTGTATACGATGGGGTACTACTACTCATGATTCATTGGGCAATACGATGCATCCTTCATTATGTAGTTTAAATTTGATGATAGGACTTGTTCTGGGGTAGAATGTGCATCATGGTATGGGTGCTTCAAAACGTCATATATTATTGTTAAAATTGGGATACGGTTTTCTTTAATGAGCACGGCCGAATTTGGGCCAACAGTCGCCAAGCCCAATACTACTCCGAAATGGGCCATGGGTTTGCAACAGCCTCTATAGACAAGTAATTTTTTATTTTTTTTTTCAATAATACCACCCAGGGGTGGGGGGAGCTTTTTGGGGTCCCCTTCCCTTCTCCATAAAATCAAGAGACAGAAGTATGTACAACGGGGAGTGCTAACTCCCTAAGATATTCAACAAAAGCATAAACAAGGAGTACTACTCCTTTACAAAAAGGCCAAGAAAAAAAAAAAGAAAACATAAATAGAGAGTACAACTCCCTTACATAAGGTAGAAAAAGCATAAATAAGGAGTACTACTCCCTTACAACAGATGATGTATGAAAAGCACCTACAACTGTCTCTGCTCACAAAATAGATTGAGATGGGTGAGTGTTGTCTGAGTGTCAAAAAGTTTTTTCCAAGCAGTGAGAAGATCAGCACCCGTTCAATCTTCGAGTATATACAACAGTGGATGACCTGTTCAAGGATACAGTGAGAATATACATCGTAGAGGTCCACATATTCAAAAACAATTATGACACCGAATCGGGTAATCCACAGAAGGCCAAACACAATAAAATCACGAAAGCAGGTCGCCAATCACTTACAAGTGGGGGGGGGGGGGGGGGGACACAAGAAGTACTACTTTGTTTCAACTCCATATTGAAGTTGAAACTATTAGTGCTAGTTGTGTTTAAAGCGAATGTGTGGGAGACCAATAGCGTCAAGATATAATATACCTTTAATCTTACCCCTTAGTTGATCTTTTGTGATAACATGCAAGTTGTCCTCTGAACATGCCTGATTTGCAAGGAGGTCGGTCGCTTGGTTGCCTTCCCTATAGATGTGGGAGATTTTGTACTTGATCTGCCTCAGATGTCCTTTTATTTGCATTAGTGTGTGTCGAAACATCCATGCTCCTTTGGTGGGGGGTGTAAGAAGGTTAATAATGACAGCTGCATCAGTCTCAACCCAGATCCTGTCGATCCCTTTATCCACACAAATTTGTAGACATCTGAGAAGAGAGTGTAGCTCGGCTTGTATATTGGATGCATACCCCAGCGGTTCCATAAAGGCGAACAGAACTTTTCCGGAGTGGTCTCTAAGAATGCCCCCAGCTTCGGATTGGCCAGGGTTGCCTTTGGAGGCCCCGTCTGTGTTGAGCTTCATCCACCCGGTTTCAGGTTTCAGCCATGACACCATGGTAGTAGTGGGGTGTTTCTGTTTACTTGGAATGAAGAGCTTCAGTTGTCTTGCAACCCCATAGTCGTCAATCAAGTGGCCCACTTTCAGCAGCTTGCTTTTTTGGAGGAGGTGAATATGTGTGAGGACCTTGAGGATGATGTTGTTGTGCTTGAATACGGCTCCTTCATGTGTTGTCTCATTTCTAGCTTTCCAGATATATACCAACAGATGATGGCTGGCATGGTGTTTCTGAGAAGGACTTTATTTGATGTGGACCTTCACCAGGCCATGAAGAACGTTCGTATGGCAGCAGTTTGTGGCAGGGTAACTTGAAATTTGTTGACAAAGAATCTCCAAACCAACTCAACTTCTTCACATTCCATGAATAGATGTCCGATAGTTTCCTCTTTTTGGCAGCAGCAACATCTGGACGCTAGATTAATGTCTTTATTCTGTAGAACATTCTCCACAGGCAGCCATGAATTTGCTAGTCTCCAATTGAATATAGACATAGATGGTGTTAAGAGAGGAGACCAAAGTGTTTGGTGGAAGCTCTGGTTGTTGTTTTGCTGTCGGATGTGATTCCAGGCCGATGATGTGGAGAAGCCTCCATGGGTGGTGAGCCTCCAGTGCATGTGGTCTTGGGGGGTCTGGTTGATAGGGATGGCCACAATGATGGGAATAAGGTCTGTAGGGATCACCTGATGAAGTTTATTAATGCTCCACTGTTTATCTCGCCAGAACCACTTAATTGGGATATGGGTTGGGTTGTAGTTTCCTGTTAGTTCCTGTTGGGTACCTTCCTTAATCCACCAGTCCTGCCAGAAGCCGACCTCTCCATTTCCAAGTGTCCAAAAGATGTTATTTTGTGCTGCAGTTTGAACTTGGCACATTCTTTTCCAATGAGGGGAGTCATTCTTGTTGGCCTTGACTGTAGCTAGTGATTTTCCTTTGCAGTACTTAGACAGTAGAAATGTGGCCCACAGGGAGTTGTTGACTCTGAACCTCCACCAAAGTTTATGTGAGAGTCTATAGACAATTAAGTTGTAAGTTAAGTTGTACTCAAGATTGGGAGTATTTCAAAATAAAGGTTTAAAAATGAAAAAGAAAAAATTGAAATTGGAGTGTTTGAAAAAATATATTTTAAATTTCATTTGAAGAAAACTGGACAATAAGCATCACGTTTGATCCTCATAGGAAGATAAGCCTTCTTTTAATTGACTCATCAAAGAAGTCATGAGATGTATAAAAAAATAAAAAAACAATGGAAGTTAAGATTTGAACCACCGGTTTTGCTTGGTGGGCCGGAAATGCCCGTACTAGGAGCTCATGTAGCTCATGCCGGATAATCGTATTCTAGCAATGAAATTTGAAGTGGCTCATTTCGTAGAAGCCTATGTATGATTAATTTTACTTCCCCATCTAACTGATTGACGAGAGGTGTTTCACTCCTGCCCGATTCTTCTTCTGGCTCCATTAAGTCAAAAGTTTTCTGGAATGCTGTTGGAAATCTCAAACGTCGAAGATACATTGTCTTAGATATTTACTCATCAATAAATTGTACAAGTTGGTAGGGAGTTATTTATGATTTTTGGTTTAAAATCAATTTAATTTAAACAGTTTAAAAAATAAATCTGTAAAATAAAAAACATTTTTTTCAATTTATTTTCAGCAATTAAATCCCCCACTAAGTTTTACTAGCTCCCCACGAAATAAAATAACAATTATTAAGATATAGCGTAGCTCTCCCTCCTAAATGAACAAAAAAAGGATTTTGACTATAGATTAAAATATCAAACAACAAAAGTCTTCACATGGAAACTGATATCTAAGCCCATTTTGTAGCTGTCAAATGTTTGAACTTTGAAGTGATATAGACACTTAAATTTTTCTTACGTTTACAATTAACATCAGGCAGTTCAATTTCGTTTTTTCAACCATATATTTTAGTATTTGACAATTTTTATGTCAACCCTTTAAAAATTAGTAAATAAAAAGGAAAGACACAAACAACTCCTTCATTCTACTCATGTAGATGTAGTAGTCACTTTCCATGTCCTAATACTACAGAACCTATGAGGTGAGATGGACATAACAAATTTAAAAAAGAGAGAAAAATTAAAGCAAATTTTCGACATATATAGTGTTGCAACACTAAGTTTGTGGATCCCATAATTGTTGTAATGTATTGGACTTATTACTCATATCACTTCTTTACTCGAATATCAGAGTTTGAACATCATTGAGAACATAGAGCTCGTTACTTTATGCAGGTGTGTTATGGGCTGTCGGTGACCGACTTATGTTGTTTGATTCATTGCAGACTGAATTTCATTTCTAATATGTTGGGGAGGCTGCGATGATCAAGTTGGATGTTGTTTGATACATTTTTACAAGGTGAAAGGAACATTTCGCGACGATTAAGTTCCTTTAACTGAGTTGGCAACAACAAACTTAAATCTAACTTAATATGTTTAATATGAGACGCTTTAAAATGTTGCGCACAAAACTATATATGATTCGAATAAACATTGAAATTTGAAAATATTTTATAGAAGTCTTAAACACTTGAGCCATAGTACTTAATTGACAATATTTGAATAATTGAAAAATAGTAACTTAGTCAGCTAGCTAATTAAGTCATAATTGAGTAACCTGATGAAATATATTGTTTATTACCTTATAGGGTTGAGTCAAAAGGAACCTTTAAAATTCAAACCACAACCAAAATTGATATGATATATATTACTATAAAGGAAAAGTAATGCAAATATTGAAGGTCTGAAAGTGATATATATTTGCTATATTTATGGTTGAAATGAGTGAGTATCTCCACAGAATATGCCTAATTTGTAGGCTAACTCAAACTTAATTTGTGGTCCAATAGATATTACACCGAGTCTGCAGTTTACCGAGTAGTTAGATGATTGTTACATATCTTACACTACAAAAAAAAAAAAAAAAAATGCTAAAATCAGCATCGAGTTAATTAGCAAATAAAGTTTTCGTTGCTAAGTTCGTTAGCAAATAAATTTTTGTTGCTAAATGTATTAGCAAGTAAACTTTTTGTATTAAATAATGTAAATTAGTAACGAGAATTTTACTTGCTAATTAGCTCGACAGTAATTTTTTTCGTTGCTATTGAACAATTTTCTTGTAGTGTTATTTTTATGGCAATTAGAAAACACACAATGTAGCATGAATTTAACCCTTAATTTGCTTGTATTGAGATGGCGACTTATTTATCTTACAATAATATGTAACATTACTAAGTTTCAATAACTCTAGGAGAGAATAATTCTTTTGTTTATTTTACAATTTTTGGGTTTGAATGCGGAAACAAGTAATGAATGTTGAAATAAAGGTGAAATTTTGTGCTAGTCACTTCACTACTATTTAAATGAGGCTCGAAATATAATAATGTTTTAAACCGAAATATTAATATTACAGTATATAATCTAACAATTCACAACCCGATTAGACAAGGATGAGAACGGCCGAGCGAAAATAAAAAAACAAGTATATGACGATCATAATATATAATAAAATTATATAAATAATTTAACGACTCATAAATTTATTTATAATGTCGATATATTTGATATGACAAAGTTTTCCTAATTTGATTATTTGTTAGGTATAATTACATTTGTTTTTGTGTTACTTAATTTATGTCACAAGACAAACACACAAGTCAAATGGTTATTATTATTATTATTATTATTATTATTATTATTATTATTATTATTATTATTATTATTATTATTATAGTAAGAAAAACAATAAGCAAAAGCACTTATTGGGGTGTTATAATAGTGCTAATCATGATTAAGAGTGAGTTATAATTTGATATCAGATAATTGATACTTGCAATCAAGATGCTCGTATCGTAATATATATGCGTTGTAGTCTTACAAGCGTGTGGGTGTGCATACGTAGCATTACATAACGTGCATTACGACCTTTACGTTCAAATGATTAGGGTGATGTTTGGTAATTGATTCGACGGGTGAGTTTATGTTGTTTTTATGTGGAGAACATAAATTGGATAATGCAAATAATTATACACATATTATAGCGACAAAACAAACATTCTGTATTGATTCATGGGACTCGAATACACAATTTTTATTATTAAAAAAAAAAAAAAAACGTCCACTTTATTAGTGAGTTATAGTATTATGAAACTTAGTATATATGCCTATATTATTACACATCTTAGAATGAAATGAAATGACAATTTCTTGATTTATATATGTTATAACGATGCAAAAGTCGTCCATATACAGACTATTCCATTTTCGGGTGTCTGAAAATTGGAAACACTTAAGATTGTCCAAAGTCAGCTATTATTAGCTAATAAAAATAAATTAGACCAATACATGGAACTCCATTTATGTTAATTTTACTAATTAATAATAAGGGATATTCGAATATGCTAAAATGAGACAATATTATATAATTTTGCAATTCATGTAGTAGTTAATTAATAATGGCAAGAACATGAACCCACTTTATTATAAGCAAAGTCAATAAGCTAATTCTTTATTGATATAGAGTGAAATTCATTAATATATATATATATATATATATTTATTTAGATCTCGGGTCATCATTTTTACACTACAAAAAAAAAAAGCGCTGATTGGGACGGTAACAGGAACGGTTTTTTTAATATTTGGAACAGTACGTACTTCATTTTAACATTTTGGACTGGTATTAGGAACGGTTGAGGAACGGGAGGCCATCCGTGGCAATAAGAGGCGATCCTAATTATTAGGAACGGGAACCAAGTTACCGTTCCTATTTGGGAACGGTGGTTGGCACTACTATGTTCTACCGTTCCTACTTACCTTTATACGTATAAATTTGATTTTATTGCATTTGGAACACCTTATAAACATTAGGAACGGTAATGTCGAAAACAAATCTCGGTTTTAGGAACGGTGGTTAGAACTCTGATTGGAACAGTCCGTTTCTGTTGTAGATAGAATTTGGCATGGGGTCTGGAATACATGTAGGAACGGTACGTTGTAGAGATTAGGATCGGTAGCTGGAATACATTTTGTCGCGAGACGTAGGAACGGTCTTTGCACTCAACCTTTGGAATAAAGTTTTGGACTGGTGTTTGGTATTGTTTTTAGAACGAAAGGTTTACCACGAAAGGATTGATTTTGGAATAGAATTAGGCACGGTAGGTACGGTATTTAGGAACGGTTAACATGTATAATGGGAATGATTTTTGCATCGGCCGTGGGAACGGTGAGTCTTTTTAAAAAGTCAAAAATAGGAACAGTACAGTGCGAATATGTTGCGTCTAAAGTACCATTCCTAATTAATGATTTTTTTTAATTAATAGTTTTTATCATTTAATAATAATAATATTTTGATTATATAAATAATATTTAAATATGAAAAAATGCATAATTTAAAAAAAAATTATATTAAATACGAATATTATCCGATTTGATTACAAAAAAAAATACGTAATGTACTATTCGTCCCCATCGGACTCGTCAATGTCTGGCATGGCAGGGTCTCTAGGAGGCCGTGACGGGCCGGCGCCGGAGCGACTGGTCTGCATGTCCTTGACCATGCACATCAGGTCCCCCATCATCTCCTCGAGGCGGCCCAACCGACCCTCCATGTTTGACGGAGGCGCGGGCGGAGGCGGTGGCGGTGGCGGTGGCGATGGCGAGGTAACGGCTTGGTTGAGCGACAGGGCCTCAGAACCAAGACCAAATACCCGGCCCTTGTTCTTGCCCCCGACGCAACTCAGCCACATCTGCTGCTCGGTCTGCTGTGCCACCGAGGCCTCTGATTCAGAAGCAGGATCCTCAGGGGCCTGAGACTGATGATCCTCCATCATCTTCTGGAACATCTCCTGCAAAAATAATTACAATGAATTAGAAAATTCAAAAATATTTAAAAAAATACTGTAGAAAATATTAATTAAAACTTACCGCCACCTCCGCTGCCCTTGACCCGCTCCAGCCGCCGTCGGTCTTCTTCTTGTAGCATCTGGAGAATAACTCCATCTGCTTCACTGGCTGGCCGAGCTGCTCCTCCTATACAACATCAATGGGAAACAGTTATTACAATTTAAATTAAATAGTAATAAATAATTGAAATAACATTAGATATCTTACCATTTTCCGCTTGTGCATACCGACGGAGACAGATCCCCCGCGGTACACAGTGGATGCGGCTGGGTTGGCGTTCCGGTTCGCCTTGTTCTTCTCGCACTCCTTCTAGAACTCCGGGGAAGCCCAGTACAGGAGGAGCTGCCGTCACACCTCTTAGGGGTGGTAAAAAAAATCCAAACCGCTTAAATTGCACGAATCAATTCGAGTGGGACCATATATTTTGATTTATTAAACAAACCAAGATTTAAATTTAAAATAAAATAACACTGCACTTATTAGTTTGGGGATATTTTGAATTGAAAAAATCGTCAAAAACTTAACTGTCAAATACGTCTAATTTGTTTTTTTTTTTATAATGCTTTAAAAAAAACTTTTAGCTATATATATTTTTAAATTATTGTGTATTTGACTTTTGATTATTCTAGAATTTTGTTACTTTTTGTCACTTAAAGGCTTTTTAGCTATATATATTTTTGAATTATTGTGTATTTAATTTTAAATATTCTGATAACTCGTTAATTTTTGTCAATAAACAGAGTTTTTTATTCCAAATATTTTTACCTTTTGGTACTCTCAAAACCGCTTGAAACAACATAAAACTGAAATTTTTTGCTTTTGGTTTTTAAATTGACAATTTAAAAAATTATTTTGTATAACTTCAAATAACAATTCGACTTAAAAATAACTTAGAGAAAACTGAAACTGCATAATGATCACAGCTAGTTAATATTGCTGCTTTTCATTTATCAAATTAAAAAAGATATACAATTCAATAATATCCAAAAGACATTAACCAAAGAATGAGAAAAGAATAAAATAATATGCATTTAAGTTGAGACAAATATTTAACGTTTTTTTTTAGTAAATCGATTATAATTGTTATAATCTCAATAACCGACGATTATAGTAATCCAACATACTAATTATCAAATCAAATATCTTAGAAAAAAAAAATGGTTATTGACTACAATATTAATGACTTGGATAAAATCGTGATACATAACTATTATTTATCATGGTTAAATAAAATCGATGCAAAATACTAGCTTTTCCACCATGAAAAAAGTATTTGTCACAGTTAAGAGTCATGATAAAAATATTTATCATGGCAAATGTTTTAACCACCCACACAAAAATCACGGCCAACAACCGTTGTATGGTCGTGATCAATGATTAATTGCTACGACTATTTATCATTAACCATGATTAAATATTATATTTCTTGTAGTGTATTAACATGCTAAAAAAATCAAGTATTAACCGGCAACATAACTATTATTAAAGTATAATAATAACCACATATCGGTTGAATTTGAACCTATGACATATATAATTGTTAGAGGTCTCAAATTCATCAACCGAACTAGGCCTCATCGTGGATTTAGGAATTTATTAAACAATCCCTATTGATGTATTTCATCGATCTGTATGAACACATGAAAGAGAAATTTGAATTTTAAAGTGGGAAAATTGTTATAAGAGGGAAGTCTGAAAAATAATATGTAAGAAATTTATAAATTTATTCAAATTTACATCCAATATATAGTAAGTGTAACAATGATTATTTCCTAACAACCACGCCCACAACATTATTTTTATTGAGGAATTTGTTTTTCATGATGTTTATTTAGATGATATGGAGGTTGTAATGCTCCCCATGTCTCCATTATAAAATATTATACAAACAAAAAGCTATTGTATAAAAATTATGGGAAAAAATACATAAATATTATCAAGAGAAAAAAGATATTATTATTTCAAGAATTACATAAAGTTGCATTCGAAACTAGTATATCTTTTCATCATTTTCTCATTTTTATATATTTTATTAATCTTATTAATGTATTTTTAAAATAACAATAATTTTAAAAAATTAAAATTAATTGTGCACACATTTGAGTGTGCTATGTACCCTCGTATTTATTAATCAACAACTGTCAGCTATCAATAAATAACTATATATTGCGAAATAAATAAAACTACATACACAAAAAAAAAATTCATTTTAACGTTTAGATTATATGAACAATACCATATAGATATAATAATGTAATAACTATTTATTTTTGGGGTAAGTATTTTTGGACAGCAGAAATGAATAATTGACTGAGAATTTGATTTCCTTTGCACGTGTACTTCCTCAATTACATTAATTACAATAATTCTATAAAAAAAAAATAAGTGAAAACAATAAATTATTATTTTTCGAATAAATCGTATTACCATCATTCATATTAAATATTTATATCTAACAACAAAGTAAACCAATATATATATATATAACAACAACTATATAATGATACACTAATCATTAATATCAAATAACTAAATCTAATCAACGCCTATTATTAAAGAACGACACTTACTATTCTTGGTAGGCCTCAACTTCGTCAACTGAGCTAGGCATCGATTATATTAATTACATTAATTATAAGGTAAATTACAACTACCTCCTTTGAGGTTTGACATAATTACAAATACTCCATCGTTGTTTGAAAAATTACAAATACTCCCCTGAAGTTTGTAACCGTCTGACAAATATCTCATTTCTATCTATTTTTATGGGTGAATTGACCAAAATGCCCTTATGCAATGATTATATTTTATTTAATTCTTAAACTTTTTTTTGGACTATATTGCGGAGGGAGAGATTTTTTAAGTTTTTTACACAGATGAACAATAATGCAATTTGTCTCGACTGATTTTTCTATAATTTTAATAAAAATTCAAGGGCAAAATAATCAATCTCAGGCCTTTGGTTAAAAAGTACAAATTTTAGGGATATTTATAACTTTTTAAACAACGAGAATATATTTTTAATTATGTTAAATATCAGGAGAGATGGCGATAATTTACGCATAATTTTATAACTAATTGTACTAATTTCAGGTTCTTGTACTATATTCCTTTCCAAGAGTCTAATGTGGCGGCTCGAATCAGCTATAATTACTAATTAATTATTATGCTTCTAGTCCCAACACACTCTCTCTGGCACGGAAAATTAATTATTAAATGTTAATCAAGAAATTAATCCATATATTTAATTAGGCCCACTAAATTAATGTGTTTTTCTTTTTAAGAGAATCTTTTATTTAACAAGTGCAACTCGAGTATAATTAAATTACTAACAAGTGTAACAAAAACCTCCTCCGATAACTAAAAATTATAAGTAATGTATGATGTTTCACACTAGTAATTAAAGATGACAATGGGTTCGGGTTAGATTCGGATTTGGACCCATCACATTTGGGACGGATCTTGGGTGTTAATGTTTATATATATATATATATATTCATATAATACATATTTACATATAATACATAAATTTAATATGTTTATAGGTAAAATTATGATCATAATATGCAAGGGAATTTTGGTCATGAGTTCAACACAAAAAATGGATAAAAATTTAATAGAAATTAATAGATTGGGCTAGTTGTTAGACAACCATTAAAATCAGAGTGTATTGATAATTTCCCAAACAACAATAGGGTATTTATAATTATGTCAAACATTATGGGAAAAAACAACACATTTTAGCCCAATTTGGTGCCAAGGGATGTGAAGGAGTCCCCGTTGTTCCTAAATATAGGAAATTTTAGTTCGAATTAGATCTAATTAAATTAAAATTAATTACACGAGCGTAATTATATTTGCCATTTGATCGGTTTGCAAAATGTATAAAGTAACCAAATACATGATAAATAATGCTGCGCTTATCGTATAATTGGTTCAATCAAGAATTCGGATTCGGATAATTTTTTCTTTACCCAAATATCCATACTAATATGAAAAAGAAAGGCCTTCTACACTTACAAATGACGTTTAGTGACATCGCCACATCAATTTTAAACTATGACAATTATACTCTTAATTAGATCATTTTAAAAATTAATTGTAATATCTTTTTTTCTTTTTCTTTTTTACAAAAGTAACTCCAGACTATTTAACACCATCACACCAATTCTTTTATTTGATATTACCTTAAGTTGTTTTTTTTTTTTTTGAAATGTGATTTGTTGGTTTGTGTATTTTATTTTATTTATAATATATTTTAAAATATAAAAAATTATTTATTATATACACGTAAAAACAATGTGCTACGAAAATTAATAAATATAATAGGGAATGGGTGGTTAGAAGTAATAATAGAATAGCAAGTGATTGATAGAGCAGGGAAACGTGCAGGCTGTGTGTCCATGTGTGCCTAGGATATTCTCAACGCTCAACCAACAACATTGCAATCTGATTCTTGTTAGGTTTTTATTTCCACATTTTCTTACATCATCATTCCTAAATATCGTATGTTACTCTTACATTATTAATTATTAATTAATGAGTTTTATTACAAAAAAAAACTCTATGTATATATGTTTTAATTTAATAATGAAGATCGTGCGTATTGGTCGGCTTCATTATTGAGTTTAACTAACTTGTAGAGGTAGGTAAAATGACAAACTTGTCGTGTAGTCTTCTTAAAATAGACCAATTACTACTCTCACTTAGAAAATTCGTGCATGAACCAAGTTTGGTCGAACCAAATCAATCACACAGCAAGTGTGATACATTTATTATGTGATTAGTTATTTTCCCCAAATTATACACCAATCACACGATAAGTATATTGCACTTGTTATATAATTATTCAGGTTTAGTCGAATCGGATACGGACTAGAATTTTTCCTCTCACTTAAAGCAAAGAGGGATTAAGTGAATTAGAATTGACTGGGTGGTAAGAGTGGTGGAAACGCTTCTTTCTTTTATATTTTGGATCTTAGCTTCATAGAGCAATATGTTACTGTTGAAACACAAAAGAATTGAGTATTTTGGAACAAAACATATGGAAGTTATGAATTGCCCAAACCATAATACTTGAACAACTAGTTCATATGTTTGCGATGAAGAAGTACTGGATTCTCTTTTGGATAGGTCCTGAAAGGAGAACGGTGGAATGTCAACAGACGTTTATTATCAAATTGACTCGATCTAACCCATTTTGGGAACATCCAGTGACGAAGTCATTGAATGGGTAAGTCGCAAATCTTTGGACTATGTAATGTACTTTATCCATTGGGTGAGGAGAAGGCATTTTACTAGAGGTTTCTAATCTGCTCGTGTGGTTCCTGGTGATTTTGAAGCAGATTGTCGTTCATTAGATAAAGAAGATCACCAAGATTTCGTGATCCATTGCCAAAGTTATTCATTTTTATTTTTTTTTTCGTTTTGTAAAATTTGATTTGTTACACCATTCACTATATTCAAACGTAAAAATTGATTCAATATATCAATATTTCTAAACTTAAAAACTGATTCATTACATTAATATTTCCAAAGTAATGAATATGTTAAAAAAAATAAAAAATGACTGTAAAAACTAAGGTGTTGATGTTGAATTCTTTATTTGAGGGTTTTGGTACTAGTTTTTATTTAATTGAAATTGAAGAGTTTAGAATAGAAAAAACAACATTAATTTCATTTGATATATTGGTATAAAAAAAATATTATTGTTCTTGTTTGATGCATATGTTATTAATAAGTTTTCAAATTTAACTTCTAATTTTTTTTAATAATATAAAATTATGTTTATATAATACTAGCTTGATTATTTTTTAGGTTCGCCTGAAAAGAATGGATTAATTTGGAAAAATGACAAAAATTATTTTTTCATTTTCAATCTATTCTTTTTTTTTGTATTGAATAAAGAAAAATATTTAAATTTACTTTATTTCCAATCAAACCAAATAATTAAATAAAATTATTATTATCTCTCTCTCTCTCTCTCTCAACTTTTCACTTCCCTCTTCCACCTATTGAACCAAACAAAGCCTTACCTCTTAAGCCATAACTCCCTTGGTCGAAATTTACTCTAAAGTACAATGATTAAGAGCGTGTTTATCTAAATTTATTTAGAAAATATTATAAGCTCATATATTTTGTAAGATATTTCAAGCTTATAAAATACATTTTAAGAATGATGACAGTTTATAAATATTGAAATCAACTATTATCGGGTTAGATAGTGGGCTCAACAATTACAATCCGCTTTAAAAAGCAATCCAGTTGCTACATCTATTATATATGTGTACATATTTGATATCAGTAAGTGACGTATATTAATTCTTGATAATTGAAATTCATAACGTAGTTGTAATCAATTTATTAAAAAGTAAAATACTAAATTTAAAAAATGAATACAAACATTTATCGATGATTTAATATATATAACGATGAATTTAAAAATAATAATTAAGTATTATAATAAATAAAAAATAATTTATAGCTATATATTACTTTAATTGATAAATTACAACAACAACAACAACGATTAAAGTCATTAAAATCATGAAAGATAATTCAAGTTATTTTAAATTTAAGTTTTAAATAAGTTCATTGAAGCTCGACCTAAGGGTAAAAAATAAATCAAACTACTAAATACTCGATTGAGATCGATTGATTAAAGCTTATTTGAATTCGATTTATTAAACTTAACAAACTAAAATTTAACAAAATATTTTGTTCGATAAGCTATCGAGCTTAGCTTAGACTTGATTCGATTAATACAAAAAGGAGAAATAACACTTTTCGTCCTATAACTTAGGACCTTCCCACTTTTGATCCCATTGATTACGTGATTCTCACTTTTGGTCCCGTAACTTGTAAAAAGTAGCACTTTTCGTCCCATGCCACCTTTCCGTTAAATTTTTTAACGAAAAACACCACATGCTTAGCACGTGGCCATTAGGGCCTTTACACTTTTGGCCCCATATGTTATGGGATTCTCACTTTTGGTCTCATATGTTATGAAATTTTCATTTTTGATCCCATAATTTTCAAAAA
Source organism: Sesamum alatum (assembly GCA_034509735.1). NCBI lineage: Eukaryota > Viridiplantae > Streptophyta > Magnoliopsida > Lamiales > Pedaliaceae > Sesamum > Sesamum alatum. Next base: position 2,208,691 of record JACGWO010000006.1, read on the forward strand.
GTAACAGTTTGGGTCCCATACACTTAACGGCCACGTGACACTTTCCGTTAAATATCTAAGGAAAAATGTTATGGGATCGAAAGTGTTAATTTTTTAAAGTTATAGGACCAAAAGTGAGAATCCCGTATCCAATGGGACCAAAAGTGAAAAGACCTTAAGTTATGGGATGAAAAATGCTATTTGTCCATACAAAAATAATAAATATATTAAAATAATATCAAATTACTCAAGTTCGACTTGTGTTTGATCTAATTAAAACTCATTTGAATGCATATTTTTAAGCTCAATAATAATTAAAACAAACTTGAATAATAATGCGTTCGGCTCAACTTCAATTATTTACCTTTTCACCCGGTATTCATTACCCCCCTAATTCACAAACAATTTATTTGCATTACCAAATTAGGGTTTATTACGCGCGCGCGCACACACACACACCTAATCCATTTTGAATTAAAGAAAGGAAGCAGAATAAAAAAAGGGGGTTTTACAGGGAAGCAAAGATATCCGTGTGATGGCGATTCGACGCGTGTTTGAACCGTGAACAGCGCCGGAATCTTGGGTCTTCACCAACCCTACACACTCCTCAAGGTATCCAAATCCGCCTTTGCTACCGATAATCCACACTCTGTATATATTCATATTCATGAAAGGGCCTCCCTCTTTTGGCGGGAACGGATCTTGATTGTTTTTCAGTGCGATTGAAGGCCATCTTCCCCCAAATAGTAGTGTATTATTGCAATTTTACGAGTGAGGGGTTTAAGTTATTCTATTGGGGTTGAAGAAAACTTAACCAATGAGCTTGGTTTAGTTTTATTTTAATCTGTTTGCTGCTGGTCTTTAAGTATGGAAAAAATGAATCTTGACTTGAGTTTTTATAATCAGATCATGGGAAAAAAAAAAAAAAAAATCGGGTTATCGAGTAAAACAATGGAAAGGAGTTTTGATCAAGCATTTGATCCTATGTTCCTGTTAGAAAATGGGTTTTTTTCCTTAATTATACTGATAATTTTCCAGCCTTTCTTTAATTTTCTTAGCATTCGGTATGACTGTTTCACAGAAGGCCTAAATGGCCTAAAGAACTATACAACGTCGCACTACAATTTTAAAAGCTTGAGTTGGTGACAATGTGGATAGGAGAATTGGGATTGATTTGAATAATCTTTATTGAGGATTTTCTTGAGGAATTTATGACAATGTATGACATCTTGAATGTGAAGCATAATTAGATCTAGATTCAGACTCACAAACTCCGTGCTTGTTAGAATGTATTTCTGTCCCGATTACGAGGCATGTTTTTTTCCCCAGTTAGTATAATATAAGCCCATAAATATTAGTTTCTATTATATCATCTGACAAATGACAATATCTCACTGACGAGGCCACTAGTATTGGATACAATCAATAGTTTAATGGCAGTGTATAGTGGAAAACAGAATATTGTACCTTCTTTTAATTATATGGCTTTCTGTTGTGTCGACTTCTTTCTTGGAACCCTGAATTAAGTTAATTCTAATAATTTTTCTAGAAATGTTTCTTGTAACATGGTTCTGTTTAATTTCATATATAGGTTTTCAACATATACAACTGAAAATATATGATACTTTTCATCTGTCTTTATGTTGTGTATGCCACTAATAGGGATTTCCCTGGGGAAATTGTTTTCTCTAGGACATTTATTCTGTTTTCAAGAAAAAGTGGCTTGTAGAAGCTTTACTAAGTTAAGCAGCTGCACACGGGTGCATGATAAATTCAGTGATTAGTTTATCTTAATGTTGTAAAAGAGAAGATGGTTCTTAAAAGTATGCAGCATCCGTTTACCCGTATATCATCGTATACATTGTCAATTTGCTAGAATATCTTCTGTGGGATAACCCTTTCTTTCAAAAGGATTTAGGGGAAGTTCTTTATTTATAAAGATGCCCAGCTGTTGGATTCTGTGTAGAGTAACAACTGAGTATATTTCATATATTATATACAGAAAATTTTCAATTTACGCGTGTTTGAATCTACTATCTTTGTTTAAAAAAAGAAATACAAGATTTTTAATTCATGCTGTGTTGGCTGTAGATTCTGAGGATATTTTGATGTTATTGGCACTCTAACTTTCTCAAGTAAACATTGATATAGATTTGATAATCTAGCTAATTACCTATAAAGAGTCATGTAATCTTTGAACATGTTCTTCTTTAATATCTCATCATTGTATCCTTCATGTACTTATGTAATCTGGAGGTTTCTAAAGTCGTTGATTTCCAGTGACCTGACTTGTGGTCTGTAAATTTCTCAAATTGTAGCCCTTCAAACTTTACAGGGTGCTCTGGATTAAATTTTCCAATCATTGTTATGTCCAAGATTATCTATTGGTTCCTCAACTATGATTTTGTTTGTTATGCTCATGACCTGTTACAAAGTAAGCATTTTAGTAAGGCTGGCAATATACGAGAGATCCTTTAATTTGGTAATCCTTGTCTATGATCTTAACAATGAGGAGTTTGAAACAATGTAGGTTAATGAACCGGTTAATGACCAAATACTCGTGCAATGTCTGCTCTCGACATTTTATCTGGGTTAGGAGCATTGGGAACAGGAGGCAAGTTAGAAGAGATTATGTCTGGGGGCTGTTCCAAACAATATTAAGATTTCCAGACTCACCTCCACATTCATTCTTTCATCTATATGATATGACATTCTCATCCTGTTCATTAAACAATTTTTAATGTTTTGAAAAGGACCCGCACGTTCTTTAGATTGCCAGGTGTGATTTTGAATCCTCCCTTCCCCATATCTGATCCCAGTTTCTGGATTAAAAAACCTGATATTTGACACTAACTGATGTCAGTTAATCCTTTGTGGTTGATCAAATGATTGGGATATCTTAATGTGTTTTTTAAGGTTGTGAAAGGTTACAATGTTTTGCCCATTATTTGCTGAACGGTCTCCCAGAGTTGGTATATGTCCCAGCTTGTATTCTTGTTATTTGATTAAGAAAGTGGGACCCCCTTGCAAATATAAATTAATGCATTAAGATTTCAAAAAGCTTTTTTCTACAGAGTATGTCTCTATCGACGATGTCATTATTTTATTGTGGCTAAGAGTATAAATATGTCGTCTCCGCTCCTCAACATTTCCAAGCATTGAGCTTGTCTTTGATAGTCAAAAGCAAAAAAAGACATCCTCTTTAGGCTTTGAATTCCTGCAAGAAAGAATATGGAAACTGTAGGAACAATTTCTGAAGGGGAATGGAACTCCTTCAATGGGATGTCTTCTGAGGAGGCTGATTTCATGGCACAATTGCTTGGTAACTGTTCACTTCCAAGCGAGGTACCAAATGGTGCTGCTCCTAACTTTGCTGTCTCTTCTGCTTTTTGGCCTGCTCATGAATCAAATCTGAACATGACTGGTGTCAGTGAAAGTGCTGCAATGTACTCATCGGACGAAACTAACACTACTAATATGTATTCTTTTTCACAAGGGAGTAGTTATAGCGGAGGGAGTAGCGTTATCTTCCCCTCTTCGAGCCATGAAAGCTACCATCCTAGTGGCTCTCATCATTTTTTTGTGGCTAATAACAATTTCATGACAATGGATTACTTTAACAATAGCTCCCGAGTTCCGTTTACTGACAATGTAATGGAAGGGAACGACTTCCTAAACCAGGATGTCAGCAATGACAGTATGGAGTCGGATGAGAAACTGCCTGAAGACGTTCTTCAAGGGAAGAATTTTCAGCCATTGAAGGAACATAAAACCAGCAGCCCGCTGGAGATATCCAAGAAAAGACCTGGAATCCCTGCAGGAGTAAGTAAAAAAGCGCTTTTTCACATTTTATGATTAGCATTTTACCTATCTCATGCTGTGAAATTTGATGTAATTTATCCCTTTTTCTTATTGTGCTTTTATGCAATGCAGTTCCAGAGGAGCAAAAGAAGCATGAAACTCAAGAAGTGTGTCAAAGTTGATGACCACAATGATGAAGATAATAACAATAATACCAGTTCGATGCTTCACAGGCAGAGCTCAAGCGGCTGCTGCTCGGAAGATGATTCCAATGCTTCACAAGAACTGAACGGCGTGGCCTCGAGTTCCAGCTCAAAGGGCTGTGGGGCTCTCAATGTAAACGGAAAAGCACGAGCCAGCAGGGGTTCAGCTACCGATCCTCAGAGCCTCTACGCTAGGGTAATTATCTTAAAAGTGTTCGAATAACCAGTAGTTTAGATTGTCGACCCGTCTAATGATATTCTTTCCTCAATCTTGTAGAAAAGAAGAGAACGGATAAACGAACGACTAAGAATCTTGCAGAACCTCGTTCCCAATGGAACCAAAGTTGACATAAGCACAATGCTTGAAGAGGCTGTCCAATATGTAAAGTTCTTGCAGCTTCAGATTAAGGTAATAGAAATGTTCTTGAATGAGAATCATTATATATAGCATCACTTCTGTATGTTGTACTAATGCTGGCATTTTTTCACCATGGATGCAGCTTTTGAGCTCTGATGATCTGTGGATGTATGCTCCTATTGCTTACAATGGAATGGACATAGGGCTTGATTTAAAGATTCCCACTCCAAAATCACAGCCCTGATGAAGATGATGGCTTGATTTTCTTTGAATAAATACCACATGATAGAGACTTTGTTGCCAATTTTTTGTAAAAGAAAATATGACTAATCATTCTTTGTTCATTTAGGCACTTGTATGGATGGGTTGGTGGTAGTCAAATGTGTGATGAGGAGAAGAGTTGTTATTATAATATGCATGTTCACTTATAGTTGATATAAAAATAAGGGATGTTGAAGAATGTTTTTGCATATTGGTTTTATTTCAAGCTTGTGTTTGTTTTGTATGATTAATGTTTGGATATATAATAATGATGTTCTATTCTGAAGCTTGGCATAATTATAAATACCTTTTTTTGTTTGAAAAATCACAAATACCCTCCTAATGTTTGATGAAGTTTTCCCTTGTTGTATTTTTTATTAAAAAAAATTGGGGCAAGGTTGATGGAAAAACTTGTAATTCTATATGAAAATATCCACTTAGTTCATAAAAGAATTCAAAACATTAAAAATAAAAACAATCATGATTCATGGTGCATAAGGAGTTTTTGGTCAGTTTACCACAAAAAATGGATAAAAATCCAGTGGAGACTAATGGATTGGACTAGTTGTAAGATGACCGTTAAAATCAGGGGATATTGTTAATTTTTCAAACAACGAGAACGTATTTGTAATTATGTCAAATCTCAGGAGAGCTTGTTGTAATTTACGCTTCATCTTTTTATTGCTAATTCAATGTAAAATATGATTGATAAATAGTTTAAAGAATTTTCTGAGTAAGGCTATTTTGATATATTACATATGCTCATGTTAAATACTGACATTTACAAAACATTTGTTCTAAGATTTGTATATCTTAAATTATTTTAGTGTACATATAGCTTAATGAATTTGAATGTGAGGAAAGGATTTCAAACAATTTCATTAGAAAAGAATTTGAAATTCATCAAAATATTAACGATCCATAGTTCAAAAGTAGAATAGAAGGATTTGAAGTCTTTCGATCCAAATGCAACCTTACAAATATCATAAAATAATGTGAATATGGCCTGCCTATCACAAAAACATTATTAGATCTTATTTTAAAAATCGTACAATTTAGTTCAATAGTTTCATCCATTTTTCTTTAAAAAATTGGAAGCAATGAATTTTATTAATCGAAAGTAAAGTGATTACATTCAGTCCTGTCGGCTATTAATATCGGACAAAGACAATTACAAACAATTAAATTAATAATATCACATAAACTAACACCTAGCCATTACAATATCAAAATCATACCTACTATACAGTAAAAATAACATCAACCCACGTAAGGGTTCGAACCCATAACTTCTAAGATCATAGACCTCAACTTCACCAACTAAGCTATCCCTACTTGGCAAAAAAAAATTTCACAGTAGAAGGATCATTATTGCCAACTCCATTGAGTTCGCTTCTGTACAAGTTTATACTGTCTATTATTAATTTTCTCCTATCCAAAAAACATCAGTAATATTTTGAATGTTTGCTTATACTTTTACCAAACACACAGTTGAATTTTTCTTTATTTATGTTACACTCATGCAACATATAAAACAAAAACATATTAAAACCTCTATTTTCTATTTATCTTGAAAAATAAATAAATAAGGGACAATTACACTCCCCTTCCCTTAAATTTGGTGTAATTACACGTAGACTTTATATGGTTTGAAAAATTACATTTACTACTCCTGAGTTTGCTTATGTCTAACAAACAGGTCTATTCGTTAGTTAAAATTCACTAAATTTGTTGATATTACCCAAAAAAACTGAATGAAAATCAATATTTACTCTCGATTGACTTATTAATAACTTAATACAGTCAAACAAATCTTTTAGATTAAATTACCCTTATAAAGGTGAAGATATACCTACTCTCATGCGTTAGCCTGTGACGATATATAAGGGTAGTTTGGTCATAAAAAGATTCGTTTGACCTACAATAAGTCAGTAATAAATTAATCAATGACAAATATCACCTTTAATTTAATTTTTTTTTTTTGGTTAATATTAACAAATTCCGTGAATTTTGACTAACGGATGAACCTATTTGTTGAATATAAGCAAACATCAAGGATACTAAATATAATTTTTCAAATTATGGGGAGTTAATTACACCAAATATCTAAGAGTGGAGCATAAATAAAACACCATAAAAATGCAGTTGCCCAAATGGGCCCATCAAGGGTAGGACGCATCACCACTAGTCAATCGGGCCAGCCCAATATGACAGGCCCAGATACAACAACAAAGGTAATCATTAATCGATAATCATTGGATGAGCCTTCACAATTTAATTTAGGTTTAAATACATTTTCACGAATAAAAAAAATCCTCTATCAAAATAATTGACATTGACGGAATAAAAATACCCTTCTCAATAACTTCTTTATACTTTCATTTCACTCCCTAAAATATGTTTTATTATAATAATTCCCTCAAAACTACTTCTGGTGATTTTAATTTTTCACTCAAACTTTTATTTAAAAAATACACATAAATACGTGTAAATCGTAATGTAAATATATACATTATGCACATAATTTATCAAAAGAATTTACATGTTTTATATTCGATTGCACATACAAATATTTAAAATATATTGTATCATTACTCATAAAATTATAAAATATTATAGATCACTTACATGTATAGATTTGAATATATTACTGTACATATATTCATATATATATTGAATATAATATTTTAAAATTATATTGACAGTATATTTAGAAGAACAAAAAAAATAAAACAGCAAATTCAATACATATAACAACACAAAGCACAAATTATAAATTTTAGTACTAATTATATAAAAAGTACGAGGATTGTAAGTCTATAGAGTTTATACAAATTTTAATGCCAACTATAAAAATCAAAATTTTGGTAATATTCATTTGAAATAAGATATTTATAATAATTCAAATTATATTTTATAAAAATAATCATACTAAACATATTCTAGAGGGTGTAAATAATAAAGACATTTTCGTTCTAAAAATTTTGATCCATATGACGAGGAAAGTCTCTGTTACCTTTTATAGTTTAAGACGTGAGTGCAGTTATAAACATACTTCATAAATAAAAAATGTATTTACCTTTTAATTTATCATAAGTCTATTCTATTTTCAAAATCCTCATCTTCATCTTTCTTTTCCCAGTATTTTTGTGTTATTGATCTCTACCCCGTATTTAATCTTGGGTTAAATACATTTTGCACCCCTGAACTATACATATAGTTTCATTTAGGTCCCTAAAGTATGAAATGTAACAAAAAGGCCCCTAACAAAATAATTTGATATTAAAAGGATAAAAATGCCCTTCTCACTTATCTCCTATACATTTTATTTTATTCCCTAAAGGTATGTTTTATTACTTTGCCAAAATTACTTTTAGAGATTTAAAATTTTACTCAAATTTTATTTAAAAAATAGTATTTAAAATTTATAATTTTTTTATTAATTATGTAATACAAAAAATATTTACAATCTCACTACATGCATATATATTTTACAAAGTAAATTATTTATGTTAAAAATACATATAAATATGTGTAAATAAATACTGCATATAATTTTATAAAAAAGTATGTTATATAACCTATAATTTTTTGTTTAGGTATATGTACGCATAATTAAATGATATCATATCATTACTCAAAAGATTATAGAATATTATAGATTAATTATATTATAGATTTGCATATTTATAGTGTATTATGTTCGATGTAATATTTTTAAATTGTATCAAAAATATTATTTTTTTAAAAAAAATCAACATATATATAACAACACAAGCAAAAATTATGTAAATTTTTAAACATTATGTAAAAAATATAAGGTCTGTAAATTTATAGAGTGTTATACAAATTTTATACTAATTATAAAATAATAAATTCTGATAGTATTTATGTTAAATATCATTTTTATAATAATTAAAATTATGTAGGGGAATGATTGAAATAAACATATTTTAGGAGTGTAAACAATAAGGACATTTTCGTCATAAAAAAAAATAATCCATGTCCTGAGGGATCATTTTGTTACATTTTATAGTTTAGGGAGGTAAATGTACTTTATGCATAGTTCAGGAGTACAAAGTGTATTTGACCCTTTAATCTTGGAATGAAATATAACATCTAAATGAAGGCTGACATTTGCAAATAAACACACTTCCATCCCTCAAAGCACATTAATTCGAGCATTATAAGTCCATTATACCTACACTATCCAAAAATGCCAACATCACTATATATAAACTACCTATTTTTTATTATTATTAGAGATTATTTATGTAATTATACAAAAGATGAAGGTAATTTATATAACCAAACTATAAATCATGAGGTATAAATGAAATTATCCCTAAAAAATACGGGATATATTGCAACTACACATACACCTAATGCACAAAATATCGGGTATGACACGAATTTCATTATAAGATGTCAACCACAAAATCATCCGCACAGGAGAAAACTCCAAGCTCATTTCCAAAATTATCCCAAGGGTAAATTACAGCCACTTTTTCGAAAGGTTGATATAATTACAAATATTCCCACATTATTTGAAAAATTATAAATATCCTTCCTAAAATTTGTAATTTTTAACCAAAGTCTGAAATTGATTATTTTGCCCTTGATTTTTTAGTTAAAATTATAAAAAAATCAACCGAACAAATTGTATTATTGTTACTCTGTGAAAAAAACTTAAAAAATCTCTCTCTACGCATTATAGTCCAAAAAAATCAAAAAAATTTAAGAATAATTCAATTTGCATAAGAACACTTAATCAATTTACCCATAAAAAATAGATGAAAATAAATTATTTATTGGACAATTATAAAAACCTCAGGGGAGTAATTATAATTTTACAAACAACAAGAAAATATTTATAATTATGTCAACCCTCAAATGTAAAGAATTCCCAGGTTGCTCCAACAAAAGCCATCAAATGTCATGGACATTTTTCAACACCAAACACCGAGAACAACAATGTTGATTAATACAGAAAGTTTGGCGTAAACAATAAGGTTGACTAACTCTCCTTACATCTTATCAAGAAACAAGCAGTCACGATGAGAGATGCATCGTCTATGCAAGAGCAGGGGCAGGAGCAGATTCATACACTTGTAATTAAAAACTAAAGGGGCACAACCTAGAATGTACATAGATTGGTTGAACTATCGTTTTTCTCGTGTGCCCCGACACGATCCTGACTGGGACATGCTCGGTATGAAGAAGAAAAATACATCAGGACGATTCTCGTTTCACTTATTATCCGACAAACTTTACAAATATATATTGATTCTACCTTTGAAAACCTGGGTTGGGGACAGAGGGCAGTTGCTCGAGCCCCCACGTCACTCTTGAAGAGGGACGATGGTTGAGTATCATTTTCAGGCACGGTCGTCGTGTACGTGATTTGGAACTTCGTTTTGGCTGTCTAGAGGCATGTACTGTGCCATTATAGCCCGTATCTCTGAGTCCATGTACGACTGAAATGTGCAACCAGTGGAAAAATTGTGAATATTGGAGACTAACATTAATATCAACATTCTATATGTAGAAAACATACCCTCAACCGATATTTGTACACGAGATACGCCCCGCCAGCAGCCATGGCTAATCCGATCAAAATAATCCAAACTGCAGTCCACGCAGACTTAACCTCGGCTGTAGTTTTACCTGTACATGAAACAGATCGAAGATTAGGGGAGCACCTTACAAAGACACAAAAGTAGCAAAAACGTGCGAGTGAACCAACTTATGCAGGTGTCATGCTCCCTGATATACAACAAGTCCCCGCTACAAGCGCACTCATAACTGCCCCACGTATTCTTGCAGCTGCATTCAGGGCATTGACAGGCTTTCTTCTCCTTGCATTCATCGATATCTGTATGTTAAAAAAGAATCAGGGAAGCGCAGCAGTTCAACGAGAAAAGTGCAGATAGCTACACAAGAATTTTTCTTGATTAGCTTCACTTTTCACATTTTTTTCAATGGAAAAGGATGTTTTTTGGCCCTTAGTGTATCCGATTTTGAGGTAGGTGACATAATTATTTAATGTAACACCCGTTCCCTGACATCCTCAAATTCCTATTGTTGTTACTATTGCGAATAAAATTGGAAAGGCGTCAGCATTTTTAGTCATAATCAGTGAAATGAATGTCTGATTACATGGTGATTTAAATCTGGTCAGACCATAATATGCGATCGCTTGATTAGCCCTCATTTAGTAAAGATGCAAGCAGAAGAAATCGAAATACTAACCAACGGCAAAGTAAAACCCTTTTTTATTTAACGGTATTGCTCATTGGATCTCATTTTTCGCCAAATATTTTATCCATCAAATACTTACAATCTAAGATCAGGAACTTGGTTAAAGCATGCATCCACTTCAGATATGGGTCGAGTGGTGAAGACACATTAAATGGTATAGGCATGAATATCCATTTAAAATGCAGATCATCATTGTACGAGTCCAGGATGTAAAAGTGTGATACACAAATGAAAAAAGTTGTTTTACCTTCACAACTTTTGACACCATCGCCTTTAAAGCCTGGAGGACATGTACATTTTCCCTCTTCATTATCCTGTTGAAAATATCAAAAATAAATTCCATTTAATCCAATTTCTAACTTTGGAATTCGGAAGATATTCAGACATTTGCAAAATTAACCAACCACACAAGCAGAGAAACTGATTCCATTTCTGTTTTCGTGCCAACAGCCTCCATGACTGATTTTGCATCGCCCAGGTCCACTTGCTGCATATGGATATGGAATGATTTATTCAAGATTAGAATGACAGTAGCTTGATATGTTTGTAGAAGAAAAAATTATCTTAACTCAACAAGATAAATAAAACAAGACGTGATGCTAAAAAGCAATGTGCACCATGAAAGAATTAACAGTTCTGTTCGAGAATCATAAGTGCACATCTTAACAATCAGGAATTGTAGTTCAATTGCTTGGCAATCGATTGTCTATATTTACATTGGCATGACATTATTATAGTTCAAGAATCATAAGTGCATTTTCTAGATGATTGATGGAAACTATTTGCTCTAAGCAAAACAAATCAACGTACCAACACAAGAGCTATAGCCGTCTCCCTTAAATTGCACACCGTTAACTACAGGGCATTCACATACTCTTCCTCTAAATGTGTCCTGAAGGTGCACACACATATCTTAGAAATTGAAAATGTTAAAAAAAATCAGCAAACTAACACAACAAGCACCTTGCAAGCTGTAATATTAGCCGTTGTGTCTTGCCAGCAGCCACCATTGTTCTCCAAGCACTCATTTGTTTCAACATCTGCAGTTAAAAAGCAACAACTCCAAGTTGATCATGTAGGTATATAATCTCATATCATCAATATCTGGATTTACTCTAAAGAGAACGTACCACCAGTTAAGCAAACAGATGGCTCCGTGGTTTCCTCAAAACCAGCACATAATGCCTTCAAAACAGCACCTTTTTCCAATTTCCCTGTAAAGCACAGACATTAGTGAGAATGTTACTAAGACTACTACATGGGAAGTACCTTTTTCAACGAACAGACCTCGATATTGTCGATTATTCACGACGAGGGTAGGCAATATGGTCACATCACCACGTGATCCTTTTCCAATCTGCAGAACTCTTACTTGTCAGACATTTTACATGATCCATCATGTAAACATAATTACATAAATACAACAGCAATTTTGTTGATTCACGTCAAAGTTAATTTGAAAGTTCATCATACTACTCACTTGAGCATCCTGCTCTTCCTTCAGAACAGGATTGTCCGAATCAGCACCAGGGTCACCCATGCATTTTTCAATTTTTTTCAGATCAAGCCCTGATAAGCAAGCAACAACAGTATATGATTATTCCAAAATAAAGACATGCTTGTTAATGATGAGAGGCATGAAAAGTTACCTAAAGATCTGATGACACCATCAGCACATTCCTTGTTGTATTTCTTCTCCTTCATGGGGCATCTGATTTGGAAATCAGTGACATAGTCCCACCAGATCCATGGTTTTTTGGTCTCATTGGCCACTCTAAAAACGCATAGCTGTCTCAAGTTCTCAAGAACCACATCCTTTCCTTCATAACCAGTGCTGAAATCTTGTTCAGGGTCAGGAGCACAATATCTTCCGTGGTTGATGCATTGAGATTTGCATTGTTTGCTTACGGTGAATGCCTGAGGGCAATACCAAGTAATATAATGAGGGGTAAATTGAGTATAACCACCCTTTTCGAGAATCTGGGCTGCACCCTTAAAATCCTTCACAAACTCCATCAGCATGTCACACTTAACCCCACACTCATCGTTGCTGTTACTCCACAGTTCATACTCAACTCGATCATCTGGGTGAGGAACAGCTTCTCTCCAGTCAAGATTCACATTCACCATATCCCCTCCACTGTTTGCTTTCTTTAATTTCTCACCAAAACTTTTATCAACCAATGCAGATGGTATAGTTATGTTCACAATATATTTTGCAGAAGCTGCATCCTCTTCAGGTGAGTCCATCGTGATTAACGGTTCATCAAGGTCGTCAGCCACTAGAACTGCAGCAGCACCAGCATTTTGAGCATTCCACACCTTTAAGGCAAAAAAGCAATCTGCAGCGCAGGAGAAAGTCAATTGACATTTGTACAAATCGCTCCAGTAAAATATCTTAGAACCCAAATACCCATATCCGAGAGAATATGGACCCGTGGCAGAAAATTGTGAGACAATGATATCTAGTATAAGCTGTAGTCCAGCAACTCAATACAAAATTCGAGGTTGTACTTTTGCTCACACACACACACACAAAAGGAGGCACATATATAAGCACACAACCCAACTTCACAAAACTGAAATCCAAAGCAGAAGTGCTTATAAGAGAGTTTCACACTTGAAACCTCTATGCAATGAAAAATAGAGGGGAAAAAAACAGAAATCATGAACAAAGTTAATGAAGAAGCGTGGCAAAACATGACTCCTACAATTGGCAAAACTGCTTTTTTCCAGAAACAACCAAAAGATTGAATTCAATCATGACAGATAAATTTGTTAATTCAGAATGCCACAAAAAGAGTACCTTAAAAGGGAAAGTACAAACTAAAAACATCAAGATATCTAAAGAAATCTCTACAACTCCATAAACTAATCGAGTAAAAAGTTTCAGAAAATTCGATTAAATTAAAAACACAAATGCTGCCGCAGAAAATAAGAAGTTTGGCAAACAGAACTTGCAAAATTTAACCATCCCAATAAGAGAACTGTTTGAATCACATGGATAAGGAAGTTATCCGAATTAATCAAAAGGGTACCTACAGAAATCAGTAAAATCACCTCACACAATCAATTAAACTCAAATTAAAATAACAATCTTCAAATTCAACCCAACTAGCAAATTAACTGTAGTCAATGAAAAGGACCTTGAAAATAACTACCAAACTTCTTCATAAGAAGAAGATACTCGACCTATACCTCAAAGAAACATCAAATTTAAGCCGAACCAAGAAATTAACAAAGACAACGAAGAGGGCATCTCGATAGATGTTTAAAGAAACAAGCGTGAAATAAAACAGGGAGAAAAAGATTAAGAAAAAATCATGTACCTCCACGATCAACAAGCACAAAGTTGGGCATAGCCCCAGGTTTGGCCTTGAAAGAAATCCCAAAATCATCAAAATTCTTGCACCCTTTCCTATTATCCTTGGGATACACCACAGTTCCAGCCATACTTCCCCCATACTGTGGAATCCCAAAGTTGCCAATGGCGCTGTCGTGAGTCCCCTTTATGCTCTCCGGCGACGTCACCCTCAAGCTGTTCTTCTCCACCACGAACCGACCCACCACCACTTCTGTGAAAATCAGCAGCCAAAAACCCAACAAATTCGCAGCTTTTAACCTTATAGACAACCCCATTTCCTTCTACTTCCACAAGCAGCAAGAAAATCCGAGATTTGCTAACTTCTAGAGATTTAGGGGGGGTTTTCTCCCTAATTTTTCTGGTAGTCTGACAAATATCAACTCAAACACGCAGTAAGTGTGTTAGTGCGCGAGATTTTGGGTGGATCGAGGGTTGAAAAAGATGGAAAATCTTGATGAGTTGGTGAAGAGAGAAGGGGAGTTAAATTTACAATAACGAGAATGGTCTTTCTTTCTTTCTTCTTTCTTGAGAGAACAGTGGGAAAAAGAAATGAAAGCGTCAACGTGTGAATTAAGGAATTGTTATAAGGATAATATTATATAATTAATAATCAAAAGATTAATGTGGATAATATTATAATTAGCAAAGATAAACTGGATTTAAATTATTAATCAAAATTATTATTAATTATTTAACCCCTCTAAAACTTCAAAATTACACTTTCCGATAAAAATATATTTGGAAATTACACTTCACTCCCTCCGAGATTCTCCATTTACAACTTGTTGTACCTCATAAATGAAGGTAAGTGTTTACGATGTCATAGTGAAGGTAAAGGTGTTATGCATGCTCTCAATGTCCGTATGAGTGCCCAACAAAATTAGGACCAAGATCTTCGGCGTAGGCGCTCAAATGCTTAAGTTAATGTATGATGAAGGTATCTAAAAAGATAAGATCAATAGTTGGGGAGACAAAAGTTATAACTGCTGGTGGAGTGCTTATATTTATAGATGATGGTGGACTGTATGATTACATGTGCACCCTAGATCAAATGTTAGATCAATTTTATGCAATGGGCCGCTCATATTTGCAATAGCAGTGAAAGGTGTTGTACAAGTGGACAAAAGTTGTGGCACTGCCAAAAGTGGCCGGTACAATGACAGTGATGGACGGTTGTCCTTTTCACTGAGTCTGAAGGTCTCCGGTATTCCTCGGGACCTAGGCAAATTATCAGCGATATATCTAGAATGACCTTAAGTCGAGGTGCCCCTAGGAATCCATATAGAGCCCTTCTCAAAGAGGTCTTTCAACTGGGTCTCTTAATGTGCGCTTGAAGATATCCTGAATATTTCTAGATCACAACTGTATGTATTCCGCGAGCATTTTGATTGAAAATTGATATGGAAGAATTCAAGGTCAACCAACATTAAGAGGCTTCAATACACTCCCTGTCATTTTGGCAACCTAAGGAGTAATTCTTGGAATAGATGAGGGATTTTAGCAATTAGAGCTCCATCCATGGAGCTCAAAGCATTTATGAAAACTCAAGAAAAAGACCATTTAGCAATCCCAAAAGGTTTCCATATATATCCGTTGTCAAAGATATGAAGGGCAATATAGTCAAAGACCGATACCTGCTGTATTTAGATCATTAGTATAAATATGAGCTCATTTCCTCATTTGAGAGGGAGGAAGAAAACTAAGAGAAATCTTTGTCAAAACGGGGACCTTTTTGAGAGAAATATTAGAGTTCAAGTGTAAGAGAATTGATTACCTTGGATCGAACTGTAACATATCGGTGATTGTGCCCAATCGATAATCAATAAATTAATTATTTTATTTTCTGATGAGTGTTCCTTAAATATTTGCAACTTCAACTTGGCGCCATCTGTGGGAACACACAGTCCCGATATTGAGAATTGAGACACGATCTAGAGCAAGGTATGGTGGGGCGAATAAAGAAGCCGGACAAGAAGAACCACATCGTGATGGAATGCAAGCCCCATAAGAGAACATGAACGTTGGCCCACCCCAGGAGGAGTTGGAGTCCAGAGAGCCGTCGGAGGCAAATCCACCCCAGGAGGAGTTGGAGTCCAAAGAGCAGCAGGAGGCAAATCCACCCCAGGAGGAGTTGAAGTCCAAAGAGCAGCTGGAGGCAAATCCACCCCAGGAGGAGTTGGAGGTGAATCCATCTAAGGAAGAGTTGGAGGCAAATCCACTTGAGGAAGAGTTGGAGGCGAATCCATCCAAAGAGCATTTGGAGGCAAATCCACCCCAGGAGGAGTTGGAGTTCGGAGAGCCGCCGGAGGCAAATCCACCCTAGGAGGAGTTGGAAGCGAATCCATCTGAGGAAGAGTTGGAGGCGAATTCACTTGAGGAAGAATTGGAGGCGAATCCATCCAAAGAGCATTTGGAAGCAAATCCACCCCAGGAGGAGTTGGAGGTGAATCCATCTGAGGGGGAGTTGGAGGCAAATCCACTTGAGGAAGAGTTGGAGGCGAATCCATCCGAAGAGCATTTGGAGGCAAATCCACCCCAGAAGGAGTTGGAGTCCGGAGAGCCGCCGGAGGCAAATCCACCCCAGAAGGAGTTGGAGGCGAATCCATCTGAGGAAGAGTTGGAGGCGAATCCACTTGAGGAAGAGTTGGAGGCGAATCCATCCGAAGAGCATTTGGAGGCAAATCCACCCCAGAAGAAGTTGGAGTCTGAAGAGCAGTTGGAGGCAAATCCACCACAGGGGGAGTTGGAGGCGAATCCATCTGAGGAAGAGTTGGAGGCGATTCCACCTGAGGAAGAGTTGGAGGCAAGTCCGCCTGAGGAGGAGTTGGAGGCAAATCCGCCCCAGGAGCAGAGGCAGAAGTTATGAGCGATAGGTTTACCACCTCTAACCTTCAAACCTCCCATGGTCAGAATGACCCAAGAGGCACTTCATAGGATAATAGAGGATATCTCCACCCGCGCTGCTGAGAGAGCTATAGTCCAATTTTTGGATAATCGCCCACGAGAACCCTTGCCACCTCGTTCTCCTCGCCGAGGTCGAGCTATCCCCTCGGCCCCCGAAGATAACGAGTCAAGGGAAGCCAATTCCCAAAACATGCTGAAGAAAAAACGAAGCGATAGTAGCCAAGCTTCTCCCCCGACAACACACCCCCGCAAGAGAATGAGAGCCAGAGAGGGGCGAAGAAATGAGATAAATGAAACTCTCGAGGAGCTCACCACAAACAATCGAAAAGAAAAGGCTTCGCCCAAACCCCCGTCGTTGACCGTCGCCCTTGCCAGAAGAAGCCCTTTCTCAATGAAGACATTAGCAGAAGCTCTTTCCCAAGGAATCCGTATCCCAAACCTAAAGGAATACATTGGCACAGGTGACCCCAAAGACCACTTGGATGAATTTTTAGCAAAGGTAGACTTATTAGACCTAAGTGATGCCGGATATTGCAAAGTCTTCCGTACTACATTGGTGGAGAATGCCATGGCGTGGTTCAACTAGCTCCCCGCATATACAATTGAAAGCTTTGAACAATTATCCCAATAATTTATGCACCATTTCTCTTTCAACAGAGAATGCCCAAAGACCGCATCATACCTATTCACGTTAGTGCAACAAGAGCAGGAAAGCTTGAGAGAGTATGTTCAAAGGTTTCCGGGGGCCGTACTAGAAGTTCCTCATTTAAATCATGAGTTGCTAGCCAGCATTCTCCAACAAAATTTGCGCAAGGGAAGATTCCGTGACTCGATAGCAAGCAAACCACCGACAACCCTTGACGAGCTTTTGAGGAGGGCGGAAAATTATATCCGAATTGAGGAAGCTATGAAACCAATTGCTAAAATTTCAGATTAAGCTAAGGAAGTCACTCCATTTTCTCATCTTGGGGTAAGAAAAAAGGTAGAACATAAAGAGGATATCACTATATATTTAGCACTTAATTAGTACAAAAACCTGTTAAGTGTAATATTTCCACATTTTCATTGTCTTTAGTTCATGGAATAAAGTGGTTGAGTTTTGTCTTCGCATCGTATGGGTATAATTATCCTTATAACACGCCCCTAAAGGTGGAGTAAAAGGCTCAACCTTGAAGGAAATTTAAAATAGCTTCCTAGAGGCGCATAATACAACGCCCCGAAGCTAAGAATTATTTCAACTTGAGAACTCATACAAAGTTCCCCAAATAACTTAAAATTACAAGCTCTCCCGAGGTGCATAAAACTACACCTAAAAGCTAACAATCTTTACAAACTCGAGAACTCATATGAAGTTCCCTCAAATGAGTTTAAGATTACAAGCTTTCTCGAGGTGCATGATACAACACCCCAAAGCTATAAGATTACAAGCTTTCTCGAGGTGCATAATACAATACCCCAAAGCTAAAAAACATCACAACTCGATAAACTTCATAATTGCTTCTATAACTGAATATCAAAAATCGTCACCCATTGAGAGATTAGAAAAAACCACTCAAAGGACTGAAATAAAATTTTAGAAAGTCAAAATAGCTTTTAAGCAAATACTTCATGCCACCCAACCGTTACAGTAAAAATATCTTTACACTTAATTCCATCAAGATAGGGAAGTTGGAGGGAGGATGACGCGACGACCCCTTACCCAAATGAAGAAAAGTAGAGTGAGAGAAGGACCCCGACCGCCGAGGTAAGGCATACCGCCTCGGCCCCTACGGACGAGGCTGCCTCGACCACCTCGCTCGAGGCTGAAAAATATTATATTTCTCCTCCAAGAAGCGAAGTTCATGTAAACTCGAAATACTATTACTCGACATCAAACCTAGGGCCAGAGAAGCATTCCCACAACATCATCGCAAAAGGAAACCTCCGAACCAATGCCTTGGGAAGAAGGGGAAGCTAACCCAAAGCAAACATCTAAGGAATCAACCGGACAATCGGGAAGAATGCGTATAGCTTCAATAACCTATAAAGCTAAAATATCGTCGTCCTCATCTAAAACTATTACATCAGAGGAACGAGGAAAGTTGGAGGAAGGACGATGTGATGACCCCTCGCTCGAAGGAAGGATAACAGGAGTGAGAAAAGGACCCCAGACCACCGAGCCGAGGCATACCGCCTCGGCCCCCGCGGTCGAACTTGCCTTGGCCAGCAGACTGGTCGAGGCCAACGCCTCGACCAGGCTGGCCGAGAGCATTGCCTCGATCGGCAGGGCAGTCGAGGCTCATGCCTCGACCAACCTACCGGCCGAGGCCCTCTCGACCAGCATCAACGCTTTCGCCTCGCCCTCCCCCCCCCGTGGCCGAGGCGAATCTCTCTAGACCCAGACCTAGAAGACGACCCCATGGATCACACAGTTGTTATCATACATCGAAACTATAACCGGAATGAGACAAAACAAGCAAGCAACAACAACAGAAAAATGAACAAAGCAACGCTAGAGTAAAGAAAAATATGTATAAACAAAATCCAAAGAGCGCTTTCGATTAAAAAATACCTTTTCGTTTAGACATTCGAAGAACGCTCGAGGAATGAAATCTGCTGAACTTAAGAGGAGGCACGAGACAAGAAAAAGTCGATACTGAATAAGCTCGAAAGTTCCAATTATCCCCTTCCCAAAGGAAGGACTTTCCAAACGAGGTGGATTCCATTTACCAAGTTCCAATTATTTCCTACCCAAATATTTGGAACTTGGGGGGCAATTGATATGGAAGAATTCAAGGTCAACCAACATTAAGAGGCTTCAATACACTCCCTATCATTTTGGCAACCTAAGGAGTAATTCATGAAATAGAGAAGGGATTTTAGCAATTAGAGCTCCATCCATGGAGCTCAAAGAATTTATGAAGACTCAAGAAAAAAACCATTTAACCATCCCAAAAGGTTTCCATATATATCCGTCGTCAAAGATATGAAGGGCAAGATAGTCAAAGACCGATACCTGTTGTATTTAGATCATTAGTATAAATATGAGCTCATTTCCTCATTTGAGAGGGAGGAAGAAAACTAAGAGAAATCTTTGTCAAAAAGGGGACCTTTTTGAGAGAAATATTAGAGTTCAAGTGTAAGAGATTGATCACCTTGGATCGAACTGTAACATATCGGTGACTGTGCCCAATCGATAATCAATAAATTAATTATTTTATTTTCTGGTGAGTGTTCTTTAAATTCTTGCAACTTCAAAAATATTGACGTGAAAAAAGTATTACATCAACTTTTAATTTTACCTATTTCTATAATTTTTTGACAAAAATATCCGAATAACAATTTTGTGTTTGTAAAGGATAAATATAATGTATATATATAAAGCTAGAAGGGGGTAATTGTAATAAAATATTATTCATGAATGATTGTTATCTAATAAAAAAATAACTTTTAATAAATAAAAAAATTAGTTATGTTATCAATAATTCATGTGAAACGCTTAAGAGGCAAAATTTTAAAAGTTTATGCACTTTTTTTATAATGTCACTATTTTTCGTGCAAATCCTAATAGAATGGGTATAGTTAACTTATAAATAGAGAATTTTTGGAGGGGGTACGAATATAATTTCAGAAAAAAATTAAGACTGTAATTTTATACTTTTAGAGGGGTTGAGGTATAATTAACACTAAAAATGAAGGATTCTCTTAAACGTGATACACGGTCAATTAATATCGGTTTAGAGGTTAAAGAAAACAATTATCAATTGTACGTATTTATGTGTTTTTCCTTTTCAATAAACAGTCAAATATAGCATTGAATTATCTAAATAATTTAATATTTATGAATTGGTAATATCAATTATTCAAAATTAATTCCAGTACCCCAATACTCGTATTTATATTGAGCAATCTTTTTTTCTTTTTTTTTTTTCAAAAAAAGGAAATTTGGAAAAGCAAATCAACTATTAATGTCAATATAAATTAACTATCACTTTATACTTCAAAATAAATAAATAAATACAATGAGATAAGTTCGAACGGAATGAAAATAATTTCTGAATATTGTATTCATATGTGAGATTAAAAAAAAAAATACAAGAATATTTATTGATATAATACGTAGAAAGTATGGGTAAACAATGTGTTCATCGATACAATGTAAAGGGTTATAGTTAATATATTTTCTTTAAGTAGTGAAATATATTGTAAATATATTTTTTTAAAAATAAATATTACTCTGCACGAAAAGATATTTCGTAAAATGAGATGAAAATTTTTCAGTAGACAACCCTTCCATAATTGTTTCAATGCTCTAGATTTGTCATTTTTATTTATTTCTTCTAAAAATAGTTTGAATAATATTATATAATAGATGTCAGCACATCACAAGGATATGGAAAAAAATAAATAAAATGATATTTCATCTATCTTATAATAAATGTAGAAGCATGTTTAAAAAATGCAAATTAATTAGGGTTACCGAGTTTCTAGAGATGTGCAATGTGTATTTACTATTAGAATAAAATAATGCCTAAAATTAAAAGAAGATGAATCAAATTCATAGTCTTTGTCAATATTAGGCTACCAAAAAGGTTGTGATGATATAGATTTTTTTTTTTTTTTTTATTTTAGCATAAAAGGTCAACTAGTTAGTTATTGTGTCTGTGTGAGGGGGAGAGAGAGAGTAAAAATTGAGAATTTGCATAATGTATTGGGTAGGGGTGGCAGGCGAGTCAAGTTCACCAATCGGCTTGATTTTGAGCTCGACTCGAGCTCAATATAGACTGTTTGTTAAGTTCGCGAGTCGTTCGCGAGCTTTTTCTTTTTTTTTTTTTTTAATTTTTTTTATATTTTTTTATTTTTAGAATTTTTATATGTTTATACATTTAACTTTCATAGTTTATATAAAAATAAACTTAATCAATAATTTAGTAAATTATAATATTTTTTAAAAATAATTATTTAATATGACACATATAAATTTATGTTAAAACTTAGTGATTCCCATGAATTAACCTAAAGATGATGATGATGACGACGATCATAATAATAATAATAATAATAATAATAATGAAATCAACAAGCTTAATCAATAATTAGTAAGTTTTAATATTTTTTTAATATGACACATATAAATTCTATGTTATATTTTAACATTTATTTGTAATCTCTTCTAATTTTTTAAATTAACAAGTCCTAACAATTATTTATATATATATATATACATATTCTATACTATTATAATTTATAATAATATAATTTTATTAAAAAATTATACCAATAATAAAAAATATAAAAAAAATATACAAATAACTACAAGCGCGAGCTCGAACTCATTAGGTGAGATTCGAGCTCGAGCTCGAGCTTGACTCGTTGCCACCCCTAGTATTGGGTATATTACCACGAGTTTACCTGAGATTTGCTATAATTATAAATATATTTTGTTATTTGAAAAATTATTAATACCTCATGATTTTATTAGCCGCATAACAACCAAGCCAATCTATTAGTCTTCATCGATTTTCCATTCATTCTTTGTGGTTCACTGATCAAATGTCTTTGTGGGCTATGAATTATAATTTTACATATATTTTTAATTTTTTCTGGACCAAGTAAACAACTTTTCAAATTTTTCCTTCCACGTTGTCTAGTTTTTCTTTTACAATTTTTATTTTTTGTTAAAAAAGGAAGAAAATAATAAAGGGACAAAGTAGACAATTCCATACCTTCATTCAAAGTTTACATAATTTTATGAAACATTAGGAGTGTATATATAATTTTTCAAACAGTGATATGGTATTCGTAATATGTCAAACTTAGAGCTCGTCGTAATTTACTTAAATATATAACATAAGTAAAAATGGGTGTATGAAAACAGCGAGTAAAAACCGCTAGAGGAAGGGCTTGAACCTTCGATCTTGTGGTTAACAGCCACACGCTCTAACCAACTGAGCTACTCCAGCTTCTTGTTGCACTCTGAATCTACAGATTATTTTTCAACAAGCCAGAAACTCACACGTCGTCTCAAATAGAACCCACCGACAGAATATGGACAAAATTGCTTCAATCACTCCTAGTTTACCAAATAACAATGACGAAAAATTACAACGAGCTTCCGTAAAATTTATCATAATTATAAATATATTTTCATTATTTGAAAAACTATAAATAATTCTTAAAATAAATGATCGTTTTACAAACACCCCCTGTAATGATTGTCGAGAGAATATTTGTGCTTATAGCAATCCTCGAAAGAGCCCGTTGTAATTTACCCCAACAAGAAGCCAAAAGAGCAAAGTAAATGTAAACCATGCTAAAATGTCACAATTAGTTCTTTAAATATTCCATCTCTATTTTCATTTTATACATTTGAAAATGCAGTAAATAACCTAAAATGTTAAAATTTCGTAAAAAAGAATTGAAAACTTAAAGATAGATGAGAAATCTTGGCAATTCACATTTAAGCATCCAGCAAGAACATAACAACCCAGTATTCAAGTCAATGTCCAGAACTGGTTCTAGTTTTGAAGTACAAGAATTCAAAACTTCTGCTGCATTTGCCATAAAGATTCAAGATATGGTAGAAATATTAGTCTTATCAAGAACCCATAAATGAGAGGGATGAAATCAATAGGCAAAGGATTGATAACATGCTACTCAAGGTAGAGTTACTATGTTGTCGTAATTGCAGCGCTTCGTCCCGAACATCAATCATGATGTGGCCGGAGTTCTTCCCCTGATTATGCACACAAATAGCAGAAAACTGTGTTAGTATAGTAATCGAGAAAGTTTTGGAGTTTCTTGATCAAGTAGATCTAGATCGTTGTCCTTGTACGATGAGTATAAGGTTAGTAGCTTGTTTTTCTTGGATCATGTCTTCTTTTTCTCTTTTTCTTGGTTTGATTAAACCGGACATTTTGATCTTGGCAACAAACCTCGAGAAATTATTTAGGAGACAAAAATGATGATAACGAACCTTTTAGCATGCGCTGCTTGTTCAAGAGTTGAGTCTTTGCTTTGCGGAAAGCAGATCTTTGTGGTCTGTGAGCCCTCTGCATTGTGAGGGAAAAAGAAACAGAAACAAGTGAAACCAAAACTACAGCTGCAACCATGGTTGAGTCTGTACTTGATGAGAAGAAGAGGAAGAACTCTATACTCATAACGCGAATAAGCTTGAAAAACTTACCCCCCAGTCATCTTCATCATCTCTTTGTCTGGTTTCAGGCACAAAAAGATGGACAACCGCCTAAAATTCAAATAAAACAGACGAATGCTGTCATTTGTTGGCAACTACCAATAGAGCACCAGAACCAACCAATACTCAACAGTCACAACTCAGATCAACAAAAGCGCTTTGCAACGATTCTTGTAAATTGTAATAGAATACAAACTAAACCTCTTCTCTCTCGGAACTATAGAGTTCCGCCCCTGATTCTTGTTTTCTTGGTGTGAAGTTGAAAACATCATGCAGAAATTCATTTTCCTGTTTAAATACAGGGGTGACAAGCTATAACTGAAAAGGTGATTATCATAAACGAAGTGTTACACAAACAGTAAGAAAGGCGACCCCAACCAGCATGTGCGGTACAAATCCACGTCCTAGAAAACGCTTGATAAAGTTAACCTATAAAAAGACAAAAGAATTAAGTAACCAAGTATCAGAGAATGAAAGGACTACCCATCATGTAAGCAGTAAGTACCTGCAGTAATTGGGACAGTGAATGTAACTGCAAGCTATGTTTGCCAATCTTCAAAGAAGCTTCACGGAAACGACCATCCTAAAAAGGTGAAGATGTAACGATAGATCTCACAGAAAGATTTCTATTTGGAAACTCCACAGAAGATAGAGTAATACCTCTAAAGCTTCCAAAACATTCTGGGAGAAGTTGCTCCATCCATTCACAGTTTTTGTAGCTGCAGTCTGAAGTGAATTTCGCCTCGAAACTCTCTTGGCATGATTGCTCACAATTTCTTGTAATTCTTGTATAGAGGAATCTGGTCCTTAATGCTTTTTCCTTTCTCATTCAAACTAATTTCATCAATTGTAGGATAACCAGCAAATTTCTCAAGAAATCCCATTTCACATATTAAAGCAATAGCTTCACCAGCCGCCATGCAAACAGACTGATCATCCACTTCTAGCAGATCTAGAAAGTAGGGAATTGCTCTGTTCAAGGACAGGGAAAAAGGTTTTATTTGGGATAACAGTTTCGTAGTACAAGACCGAACCGTGAATAAATAGCCATTATGTACATATGGATGCCCCTCAGTTACTTCAAAGATATACAAGTTTGTCACCACATGCGTTCATAACTATTCATGAAATCTACTTTACCCCCGCCAGTAATTGTGGTTAAGGTTCCAGCCATCGACAGTCGTGAGAAGAAGTGACCACGCAGAGATAGCAGCAGACAGAACAGAAGCTGACTGTTTACTGACTACAACCTGAGATCAAAACCGAAAAAGAGGTTGTTTAACATCATAAATTAGAAAATAAAGATATCAGTACAAATATGTTGAATATAGTCACTATGTCCAAACACTATACTGTGATAGAACAGTTATGCAGAAACTCGGTGAAGTTAGTTGCAAAATCTGATTGTACACATACTTGGCTTATAGCCTAGTGATATAAAATGACACCGATCATACAACTAAACAGCCTATAATTTGGGGTTGGCATGGAACACACTTACATTATCACCTGGTTTCAAATTAATGAAGTGCCATATTATCTGCATCGAAGCTTCTGTCTCCACGAAATCATTTGCACCAACGAAAGTGGCAATAGCTAAACAGTCAATCACCTAAAACAAATAACATTAACACCCCAACCCCCGAGAAAAAAAAAAGGAAAGTAATAAACATAAGAAAAATAAGAGGGCAAAACGTAACATTATAGACGAGGCAAAAAATTGTCTGGTAGATAACTCTTATATCTACACATTCATTACCAAGTATCATACATACAGATAACAATAATGATTCCGTCCGAGATTTCAGAGCTTGTGAGATAAGCGGAAGTGACTCCTTGTAAAGTTCATGAGCATTATCTCCACAGCCTACGGTGATTGACAAGAGTCCTGCATAGAGACATGAATGAAGAAGTCATTCTAAGCACAACGCAACAGCTATAAACGAAAATGTACATAAAAGAAGTGTTACGTAGGAATAGAAAATAACCAAGGGCACGAGAAGCTAAAACAATCTCTTTGCAAGACCCCTTTTTGAAAGAATTTAGACATCGGTACAGTAAAGTCGCAAAACTGCAAAAGTAGATTATCAGAAAGAAAGTCATCTTAAAGTGCAGAAATGCATGTTAGTCCAAATCTTATTTGTAATAGTAAAATTATTCCACAATCTAGTTGATATTCTAACTTTTTCCCAGCAAACTGACTGCGATAGTTAACATTGAGGCCATCGACAATCGAAGATAATGCTCCCTCTCTTACTGAACCCCTAATCACAAAAGATACTCAATTAGCCATCAACGGAACTGGGAAAGTTTAAATCGAACGAGAAGTCAAATATATCATTCGCGATCAAGAAGCACCTTTTGGCGAATAAATCATCCAAAAACTTATCCATGGCCTCTATTGCACCAGTTGGAGTAACACAGCAGAGATGATTTCTGAAATCACATGCTAATATTCAGCTACAGCTAGGACCTACAAACTGCAAAATCCATCAACATGCTGTAACATGAAAAGGGACAGATTTACACAATGAATATCAAAAGGCATGAACAAGTACAGTTCTTCAAACTAGCATACAAACTGGTCATTTCTCACTGTATTAAAACCTCGGTATAACACATGAATTCTAACAGCAATCATGTAAACCCTAATTTTGTCAGGAGAGAACAAGTATAAGAATCAAATGATGAGATTTTCAATTTCTGGATTTTCTTGAAACTTGGAATATGGCGACATCACGTAATAGAAGTGGGAATAACTTGAACCCACTTCCATATTCATCTCAATTCAAGACATAACCAACTGATTTCAAGAAACTCCTGTCCCATCAGAATCAAACAGACACATACTAAGATGCTAAAACAGCAAGCAAGAACAAAAAGCAGAATTTTTTCAGTACTTGAACGTTGGCATCTTGCCCTAGCATTATGATTACAACGGAACTCTAACCCCACGCCTGACAATCTTGAATGCTTACAACTTGAAAAATTCATCTTCTAAATTGATGAACAGTTGCAGAAAAGTGTAATTAATACCTTAGCAGATGGAGAAAACACAGCACCTACCTACACCATGTCAATGTGAAATATGTACCGGAAAGGTAGTCGGATCCAAGTCAGTACCCACAACGTTAAACCGGGTTAGGCCTGAGTGATACCTTTGGGCTTGGCCCGTTACTAATTATATTTTTTGAGTGGGATAGCCCAATCTCACCTGACCGAGTTATCTTTTCATTTTTATATATATCGATAGTTTTAAATCAACCAACATATTATCATTACAACATTCATTAAATAATATGATGTGTATAAGGGTCCAGTAGCATGACAAGGATCGAAGATTTTTTAAAAAAATCTTAAGATTAAGGGGGACTAATCTGCAAAGAGTAGCACTCCGATGCTTAATTAATAATGTTCTTAGGACGTGTTTACTTCTACATATGGGATAAAGGACATGTATAGTGCATTTGTGATTAGTTGGTGTTTGGCAAATTAATAAGGCATTTACTTGAGTAAATAGATGTAATGATTGTTTGGATGAATATTGTATCTATTTGTTTATTAGTTACTTAACTATTAGTGATAAAGTTGAAAAATTACTTGTTTGCCCAATAATAAGACAAGCACGGTTGTCATATCAATGATATGAACATTATATGTCGATTGGCGTGCAATCAAAAAACCCCTCTTCTTCCATCGATTTCTCTATTTTCCTTCTTCTCTCACCAGTCACCGTTCTTGCAGTTTAATTTGAGGTGTTGAATACTCCATTTTCATCCTTCGTTTTGCAAAGGTGGGTACCAGATTTGTCCTCGTTTTTGCACTGCATTCTTTTTCTGCTAACGTTTTTAGCTATATAAATTTTAGAACTTCATCGTACAACTATTATTTCTTGTTCTTTCGTTACCATGTTTTTCATCTCTTCTTAATCGTAAATTTACAGAGCTTAGTCACAAGCTCTTGGGAGAGTCTTTTACTAAAGACGGAAAAAAATTTATGCAACCACTCGGCAAAATTATTTTTGAACCGCGAACACCATTGAAGCACAAACCTTACCTCTGTTGGCTCCACATTGGATGAAGGATGAAGAAGTGTAATGCATTTAAGTTTTGCACATACTTTAGGCAAGTGGAGTGTGTCAGGTGCATTTAATGCACATGACTTTTTTGGGAGTAAATATATGGAAAGTTAAGGGTACTTTCATAATTTTCTTACCCAAATGGAGGGCATTAGTGAAAAGAAATAGTTCGAAATTCATAAAATTGGTTGGCTTATAATCATCACCATTTTTGCATTGATTAGACTCACTCGTCAATATGGAGTAGTGTCGGGCCTGAGCTATAAATGACGGGCCTATAGTTTTGCTAGTAAACGTAATTTAACCATGATTATGAAGGATACCCTTCACAATTTCTAAAAGTAAATATGCCGTTATTGAATAAAATAATTAAGAAAAAGTTGAATACGCGTGAGTGGTGAAATGTGATATTGGTGTCGTATAATACGTGTAAAATAAGCTTAGAATAACTTAAGAACCGAGAGAGCGTGTGTGAGTATAGAACTTGTAAAATGAGAGATGTGGGAGAAATGTTATTTGACAATTGACTGCATTATGCCTCTATTTATAAGCTTTCGTAGAACAGGATCCGAAGAGTAGTTAGGGCGAATTTGGTGCCACTGGATAGCTACATGAGTTAGCTAAATAAAAGAATAAGAATATGAGGATTTGAACTTATCTTGAATGAGTTATGATCTTTTGAATGAGTCTTGCTCTGTCTGTTTGAGTCTTCTGAAAATTTGTTACTTGATGGTTAACAGCCCAGTTGTCATCAATATACTATGAGATACTAGAGATATTTTAGTATGATGTGATGTGCCCCTGTGTTTCAGCAATCTGTATAACATGTCCGCCTAACTGTATGTTGACATGTCTAGTTGAAATGAGCTTATTTTTGGGCCTACCAATTTAAAAAAGATAGAAAATAGTTTGTTGGGCCTTATCTCCCTACTCATGGACTAGCTCATATGCTTTGTGCTTATATGGAAAAATGTTAAGGGTATTTCACAATACATCACTATTTCTAAATCAACTAATAAATTTAAAATGAACAAAAAAATAAGATATTACTGTTAAAAGTAGACTAACTACCTACATCCGCAATAAAATATCAATTTCGCCTTCAATTTTTTAACTCTAATTTGGTAATTTATGGGTAATAAAGAGAAAATATCATATTTATGTATTTTATTGTTTACCCCATTTCCGACAATACACTTAGCTGTCACACTTCTGTTTAAGGGTGTTCACCATTCACAGTTCGATAAATTGATCAAATCGAACCAATTGAAAATTTGGTATGTATCAAATTCAAAATTTAAAATTTGATTCGGTACTCAATTGGATATGGTTTAAGAAACATAAACTAAATTGGTTCTCGAAATATTATCTTTTTACATATTCTCATATCTATTAATTATACTAATATTTAATTTTTAATTATTTTAATCTTTTTAAACAAAGAATTCCACTTACCAAAATATGGAATGAAAAAGAAATTCAATAATCGCTAAAATCAAACAAAATTAACTCAGTTTATTAATCAACGTGGCATTTTGGTGTACCGAATCTCTAATTCACTAAAATTCAATCCAATTTTACCAAATAAACACCCAAAATTCTATTTGATGTGAGCTGAAATAGCTCGATCTTAAAGATAGTTTAGGTTTGAATGGAGTGGACTTCGATTCCTGCAATTCGAGAAAAGAGACATGTAAAAAATGCATTAACGCTCCAACGCTCAAGTTAGTAAGTAGTGATGAAATTGTAAAATGTAAGGACGAACGGGCCTTATCCCCAACTTTTAGCATGATTGGACTTTATCTTTCTTGGACTTTAATTCAGGGGGCTCTGCCAGACCTTTTCTTATCATTTGGACCCGTGCTACTATCCGGGCGTCTGAGAGGGCTTGATCTGACCTTTCTTTGGGCCAGGCTATAGCTGGGCTTTATTCATCCATAATTCCTATCCATTAAGGAATTTTGGGACTTTCTCTCTAGGCTTTGATATTTTCTTTGGCCTCTGACACGGCCTTCACATGCGTTGAGCTTTTTCCTTGAGCCAAGCGATCTCTTGCATATCATTTTTTATTTAGCATTAATAATTATCATTAAATAATTCCATACATTTATTTATACATTTATAAAAATTAAAGAGATACGAAAAAAAAAAAAAAAATCTACAGAGAAAAAGTAAAAAAGAATGATTAGACAATTACTTTTAGTCCCCATTTAGTTTTGAGTATTTGATTAAATGCATGTAAGATAAATGAATAAATATACGATAAAACCCAAATTAATTATAAAATGTCTACTTTGTTGGACTAATTCTGCAAGTGGGTCGATAACTCAATCCATCTTTGTGGATTAGTTGAGTTATCTAGTTTTTATAGTAAATTTGTAACAATTTTCATTCCAAACTCGGGTCCCCATACCATCATGTAAACGACTTACTAAGTTTTACTACAAATCTTATTCAGCTTTGTAAGCTCAGATAACCGTAGCCGTAGTAAACAAATTATTAAGTCGAACTTAACTCATTGTTTAGTTCGATCCAACATAGTAAATGAGACCTTTACAATTTTAATATGACAACTCTACCTAAAATCAAAAGTTGTCAAAATTAGCAGCTGAAACACGGTTTTGAAAGTGATATCAATCGGTGCACTCCACCTAATGTAAATGACTACGTCCTCATTAGTGCACTGCACCCCCACTTGCGACTCTAATTGTGCACCCAAATGTAGTTTGGTGGAATTTTGGAATTGATCAAGGATAAAATGGGCACGTGCTTTAAAATAAAGGGTAAATTACATCTACTTCTATTGATGTTTGGCATAATTACAAATACTCTCTCGTTGTTTAAAAAATTATAAATACCTCCTGAGGATTGTAATTTTCAACCAAATGCCTGAAATTGACCATTTTGCCCTTGATTTTTTAGTTAAATTGTAGAAAAATCAACCGAGCAAATTTCATTATTAACTCCTCTGTGTAAAAAACTTTAAAAACCTCTCCTTACGCATTGTAGTCCAAAAAAATTCAAAAAATTTTAAAAATTAAATAAAATGCATAAGGACATTTTGGTCAATTCACTCATAAAAATGGATGGAAATGAGTTATTTGTTAGATGGTTACAAACCTCAATGGAAAATTTTTAATTTTTCATATAACGAGAGACTATTTATAATTATGCCAAATCTCGGGGGAAATAACTATAATTTATCCTAAAATAAATTGTGGAGGGAGGGTTTGTTTGGCCGCCGGATTTTGGTCAAAAATTCAACAAAATTACGACACGCCACTCAGTGGATGAGCATGGGCCAATTTAGTCAACGTATTTGACTTTTGTGCTTTCCGTTATCCTCTCCCATTATTCAATTTACCTTAATACCCCCACTTCCTTGCAAAATCACCTTCCTATTTCTTTCTTTTATTTATTTTTTTTTTTTTTTATCTTGTTGGAATTATAAGGTCAAGCTCAATCCTTGTTCTAAACAAGTTGTCAATTCTCATTTTTTTTTTTCATTTCTTCTTTCTTTTGTTTTGTTAGGATAATATTCTGAATTCTCGTTTAAATCAATTTCTGGAAATTAACTTACAACTCGAGCTAACAAGAACTAAATTTGCATATAAATATCATTTTTATATTATAATTGGTTAACTAAAATTTAATGAGTAACGATATAGTTCATGTTATATTAGCACGGATTTTTCTTTTGTATTATTATTTATTTGATTTTTTGGATAAAGGATAATAAACATTTTGTACAATAATTCTCCAAACACCATATGAAGAAAATATATGAAGTCTAAATGTGAGTTTTAATAAAAACCATAAATTTTAATTTTCTTTTTTTGATAATTTGCCAATTATGATTTTGCTAATATAATAAAGTAATAATAATAAATATCTAATTGAAGGATATGAATGTCAATATAGGAATTGACACTACCCTTATAATAATCCCCTCACATTTCAACTAAGCTGATCAGAGACCACTATAAATTCATACAAGCCCAGCGTTCATCTTCACATTCATAATCTCTCTTGTAACCCAAAAATCAAATCCATCCGAAGATCAAACCACCGCCGGAGCGAAACTGAGATCAGCCGCCGTCCGCCGGGAAATGGAAGGCTTAATCCCGTTCCTTCTCCACGCCGTGAAGAAGCAAAGGCCTCAAAACGCTTACCGTTGCCTCTCCGAGAACTCCACCACCGGGCGGAGCTACCACCTCCTCCTCGCCGGAGACTCCGTGGAGGGTGGTTCCTCCCACCGCCGTACTCGCTCGGACTTCCAGCCGTCCTCCACCGTTGATTTCTCGTCGGGTTCGGAGCATTTGCCCCGTGTGAAGAGCCTCGCCGCCAGAGGTCCCACCGCCTCTCCTTCGGACGCGGATAATGGGTTGAGGCATAGGGGTTTTACTTCTGCTTCGCATTATCAAGTTTCTGGAAGGAGTAATAACCACGGCCGATGAAGAAATGCAATGAAAAGGACGTGAAGCGAAGTTCAGAATTGGTTTGATTGTTTGAGTTATTCTTTTATTTCTTTTTATGTTGTTCAAACTATGTAGAATTGATGTATTATGTTTATGGGTGTTATAATTGTAGATTTTATGGAACAACCATGTAATGTTGTTATTTATGGTACAAGTGTATATTTGAGTTCACTTTTCTTTTGCCTTCTTTTTTCTCGGAAGAACCTAATATGTCTGTTATTATAATATTTTAAAAATTAATTGATACAGTATCGAACATGTATCGAATATGAACATAACTTAAATACGTGTGGAACATGATATTTACATGTGCGAAAAGAAAAAAGAAAAAATAAGGAAATGAATTCAGACATGTTTGTTCTAGTGTCTAATACGTTTTGGACAAGTTTAGAGGATTTTTTTTTTTTTTTTTATAATTTTAGAGAATTCGAGATAGTCTTTCAAGAAAAGGGTTTTGGGATGAGTAAAAAAGATATTAATTTATTTCTCTCAAATTAAAAGTTTTGGGATGAAATCACTAAAAATTCGAGAGATGGTCATGATGATTTAACAATTTAAATGATGAAAAAATTTCATTTCATACTTTTAAAAATAAATTGATGATGTATATTCTTGAAGTCATATATTCTAATGAAATATTAAAATATAACATGCTCATTTTATATTTTATCTTGATATCTTTTATACTGCATATTTTAATTTTATAAAATTGAGAATATATATAATAAAAAATATATTAAATATAACCGTATCAATATTTTGTTGATTCTTAATTTTTAAAAAAATTTTGTAATACCATATTTGTTCGTATCCTAATATTCAATATTTTGTTGATTCTTAATTTTTAAAAAAATTTTGTAATACCATATTTGTTCGTATCCTAATATTTTGAAATTTTCTGTATATCATGTCCTAAATTTTTTAAAGTTTTTCATGTGGGCATATCTGTGCCCATATGTCACATGTCAGTTGGCATGCACATACATCCAACAAAGTTGCAGTGGCGATCAAAATCAATGCTATCCAAACAATTATCAACGTTGGTGAAGTAACAAATACTTTTTGAAGAATTGTAAGGCCGACTACATTGTCCACGGCAGCAAAGCCAACTACAAAAGAACACTAATAGTTCGATACACAAAAGGAGCATATCATCCACAATGAACCATATCCGCAAAATAGCTACTTAATTCTTCACCAAACTACTGATCAGAAATAAGCTTCTGGGAAGGAAAAGGGGGAGAGAGGAAGGGGGAAATGTACTAAATTCGAAACATTTATGAAGCCAGGAGAGCTTCGATTTTTGAAATCTGATCTTCTTCATTCTTTGGGGAAGGACTCCTGTTGGCCTCGGTGTAAAGATCATGCTTCCATTTCTCAACACGGCCCCCAGTTGGCCGATAGCCTTGCCTTGCCATAAACCTATCTCTGCCTCTGTATCGACCGCTGGCACCAGACCTATCTCTAGGTGAAAAATTGCCTCTCCAAGATTGAGCCCTGTTCAACTCCCTGTCTCCTGCAAATGGTCTCTCAGGTTTGTCAGAATGTCGCAACGCATGCTCTCTCTCATCTCGTCTTCCACTTTCTAAAGCATGATCTTGACTGTTGGGCATCCCAGGAGCAGTTGATGCTTTGTTGGTTTTCTCTGGATCAGCAGGAACCTTTTGCTCTCTAAAGGAAGGCCTTTTACGTGCAGGAGGTTTTGGATTTGCTTCCATTTCAAAGTACCCATCATGGCGCCAGACATGATTGTCTTCCCTGTTATCTTTACCTTTCTCATCCTTTTGCTGTGTGGCTCTTGGTACAGTTTTGTCTATTGACCTGTCATTTTGCTGCTCCTTAGGATCTCTCCACCATCCACGTTCTTGAGAAGAATATGGATTTCAACAATCAGTTCTTGATATAAGAGATACACAAAACAGATAAATAAGTTTTGTATTTTAGAATTGATTAACAGAGATAGGCAGTACACATCTTGCAAATATTAAATATAGAAGAGAAGCTCAATAGCAGGAGTAAATAGCTGAACAAAATTCAAAATTTAAACAAAGTGAACTTGAGAAATATCTCATTCTTTAGGTTTCAAAGAAATCATTGTAAAGATGTTCTCATCTTTTTCCTAATCAAGATTGCAGATGAACCTCCAGACGACTGACGAAAATCACAAAAGTAGAGGGCATAACAAAGAAGAGATGGAGCCCATATAATACTGAGGTGCTAGGCATGATTAATAAAGTAGGTAGCATTTCTCAGCATCTTGGATCGCTAATAGTTGGATAGGAATAATATGAACGGGAATTGTCCATTTCCTAATTCTGTTCCTCCATACTAAGAACAATCCCGCAGGACATCTGAGAACAGAATCAATATTCTTAAGAATATATCTAAAGAGAAAACAAATGAAAGAAAGTAGTTTGATACAAGTGCTCCATAAGCACATGTAAATGCAATTGAAGCAAGTCGATTAAACTCTCGAACAGATATATCATTGAGACCCATAAGGTTACATTTAATTGAATAAAAGCTTACCATTCTCTGTCCTGCGACTGAAGCTTCTCCCATCTCGCCCAGCACTACCACGGTCATCGTGCTGTTATAAGACATGCACAGGCAGGCCTAACACTGTTATATAAATGGAGCTACTCGAAGTCACCAGGCTGAACAGAAAAGCAAATGCCCCGGGTAAAAGGGTTTGCAGAATGAGTCACAACCAAACTATGCACCAGATAAAGCTTGTGCACTTTTTCCCTTCTTTCAACTAAAACATTGAGAGAATCATCGCATGACATTACGAAACTTGCCACACACTCATAATGAATGGAATTTTTAGAAGGTTCAACTACTTTTGAACACATCAACGGTAATTTATCAAAGAATCCAGTTCAACAACCGATTCTAGGAGATGGAACCAATATCTATCTGGCTTCAGCTGCCGTTTACCATATTTTAAATCGCAAAAGGCTGAAATTAAATCTACCATAGATGTGAGACTACAGGCCACCATGCAATTTCGACCATAACATTGGGAATGAATACTATTGAACACACTCCTACGAGGATGATCCACTTTTATACTACCCGATCACTCATGTGCAGAACTTCCCCCAATATCCAGACCATGGGAAGCGGCTACTGTAGCTATAGTTCCACATAATCATACTATTCAAAACATAGCATATAAAGCAATTTGCAATGATCAATGATGGCAGAGGAGAAAAGCTTCTCAAAAGACCTGGCATCCAAAAAGATTATACAGAGAGAAAATATCAGCTCATGCATGCATTAGTAGATGATAAAGAAACACAAAATTCAAACGGTTCTACAAGAATGCATATAATCAGAAACAGTACCTCAAAGTACGACCGGGAAAGAGGCACTTTAGTAGGATCGGAAGAATGCCTTCTACCACCCCGGTTTCCCTCACTTCTGTTTTCAGATTCCTTGCCCATGGTTCCAGATTCAACCTTCGGATCGTGGCCAAGTGGGGCCTCAAGAGGCACGGGGTCCTGGAGCCGACGACGGTGCTTATGATCCCGGTCCGGTCGATCTTTATCCGGCTCGGCCAGCGCAGCGGACCTTTCGGTTTCTGGTTCACCATCCCTCCGAGATCTCTTGGGGCTTGCAACACACAACAGGAGAATGGATCAATCAAAATTGAACTATTCCAATTACATTACACAAAAACAAAACAATTCAGACACCACGCAAAAATGGAAGTCTCGATTTACCTGGGCTCACGGTCGAACCGCGAACGGCGGCGCTTGGACTCCGAGCTACGGTCTTCTCGCCGTGACATTAGTGTTAATTTGAGAGAAAAAGGAGAGTAAATTACTCACTCAGTCAGCTCGCGCCACCACTTCGTCTCTACGCCTGCGGCGGTGAAGGGCTGCAGAAATCCCTAAAAGCCAATCCACTGAGGAGGATCAAAGGTTGTTCGTACTATATCTTCAGATTGTCATTTATTTCGAAGCGGCTCTTCAACGGGTCTGGGCCAGGTTTATTTTGATTCGGGTCGGGTTTAGGTTTGCTTAATGGGTCAACCGAATTGGGCTGTTAGATGGACTTTTCAAGAACTCTTGGGCCGAACCAATTGATTCGCTATTAGGGGATGTTTGGATAAATTTATAAGTTTTTCAAAATATTTTATAAATTTTATTTTTTAAATATTTAAATAAAATAATGTTAACTTATACAATTTCATAAATAAATTTATCTAAACATTCTATTAATATTCTTAACTAATTGGATAAGTTGTAGTCAAACAAGCTAATTAAGTCATGTAATTAATTTCCACTTAAAGGTTTATTTGTTTATTGTGTTTTTAAAGTATGGACATTTATTACAAATTACTATTTTATCTCATACTGTATTTTATTTATACACACTACATGTACAAAATTCATGCACTGTATATTAAAAAGGTATTTCTATATACATAAACACAATAAAAAAATGCAATTTCAATTTTTGGATTAGTATTTTTGAACATATGAAAACTAAAAATTTATAATTAATCAAAACGAAAATATTTTCTAGTCAAATAAGATAAAAATCAAGCGCATCTAGAATTCCACCAATTTAAATGTCAAAATAAAAATTTATTTTCGTCCTACGTAATCATTCGGAATAAATGCAATTTTGGTTCCTAAATTTCGCTATTAAAGTAGTTTTGGTCCTCAAACTTTTTAAAGTTGCATTATTAGTCCTCAAACAATTATTTCTTAAGCATTTTAATCATTCCGTTAACTTTGCCGTTAAACTTAACGAAAAATTCATTTTTATTGTAAAAATATGTTATTTTACTCCTATTTTGTGTTATTTTTTAACTTTTAATCTAACACACATATTTTTTTCATTTTTCTTCAAACCTAAAGAGAGAAAAAACAAAAAAAAATATTGAATTTAAACAACAAATTTTCTATATAATCTTCACAAGTTTGTTGCCTAAATTCAACTTTTTTTGGTTTTCCTCACTTTAAGTTTGAAGAAAAATGAAAAAATAAGTATATTAGACTAAAAGTTGAAAAATAGCACAAAATGATAAGTTTAACGGCAAAGTTAGTGATAGGATCGAAAATGCTTAAAAAATGATTGTTTGAGAACTAATAGTGCAACTTTAAAAAATTTAAGGATTGAAACTGCTCAAGTGACAAAGTTTATGAACAAAATTGCGTTTATCCCTAATCATTCAAACAAACTAAAATAATAACAATAATAATAATAATAAAGTTGACGTCCTAAATTTTTCATCGTCCCATCCGAACATGAGCCATATTATATGTACATAATCTGTATATATTAAATTAAATGAAATAAAAAGTAGGTATGATTGGGATTTATGAAGTGAATTATGAATTAATTGGTGTTTTGGAGTTAAATCTAGAGCACCATTTGATCATGAGATGATGGAGATCAGCGTCCATCCGAGTTCCGACACCTCCCCACACCAGCATGTGCGTGAAATCTCCAAGTGATGAACCTGTTACCTCGTACACTTCCTCGAACCCTATTCTCTTGTAAAACCTCACAAGCTGCAAATATACCATCATCATCATAGACTAAACAAATGCATGGTCTTAATGTTCCTATGTGGGACACCAAAATCTTGGTTCAAATTAATGACTTGCTTATGAAAAATTGCATTTTTTGCTCCATAAGTTAGCTTTCTTTGTGATTTTGGTTCCGCTGTTTTTAGACTCATCGCATTGTATTCCATAATTCCAAAAAAAAAATAAAATTGTAATTTTAATCTCAGACTTTAATTGTGTTAGATTTATTGTGGAGAAAGCCGGCGATTAAGTTTTGAGAGGAATTAAGGCTGTTTTTTCTTAGAAATTTAATGAAATTAAGGCTTGTAAATAACATTCCAATTTTTATGGAGTATGGGTTGCAATCCGGTGAATTAAAAAATAACGAGACTAAAATCACCAAAAAACTAACTTGTGGGATGTAAAATGCAATTATGTAAAGAATTAATTGTGTGATTTGTAAGAGATTTTTTAAATTTTACAACTTATATTTTTTAGGGTTAATTATACTTAGAATCTCTCTGAAAATACAAAATTATAATTTCCTCCCAAAAAGTTTCAAATTACACTTGCACCCCCTCTGAAAATCCTGCTTTACACCTAATCTCCTTCCGTTAGAGTTTGGACAAAAAATATTTACGTTAACAAAAAAAATTCCATAAATTTTCAATTTTTGCGCATTATTTAATATTTTTATATATATTTTTGTACTTATAAGAGGATAAATATAACGTAGATATAAAGAGGGAGGTTAAGATTATTACATTTTTATTTATAAGTACAAAATTATTATATAGAGATATTAAATGAGGGTAAAGTTGAACATTTATATTTTGCTTTTTGCTAAATTCAGCCTGTTTTATCAAAATCCTAACGAAAGTCAGTTAAATATAAATAGTGAATTTTTGAAAGGGTGTAAGTGTACTTAAAAATTTTTTAGGGTAAAATATAATTTCGTATTTTTAGGGGAGATCCAATATAATCAACCCTATTTTTTTAAATAATTTATCAAACACTTGTAATATATTTTAAGAGACTAACCACTTCAAGTCTTCAACCAAACATGGTCTAAATTTAAAGCAGCAGCAAACAAGCTCAACGGCGAGTACCTTGGAATGGTAAAGATCCGTGTCATTAATGGCGAGCAGCTCAGCCTTCCGGCAGCCACACTCAAAGCCATGCCGGATCGCCACCGCCCCAACGAACAAACCAATCCCAAATATCGATTTCTCCATTCCCACCGTCTCCCTCCGCATCTTCATCGAATCCAAATGCAGAATTTTGCCTCCAAACCAAACCCTAATCACGCCCTCAGCCCTGCCCAATTCACTCCGCGTCGCCAAGCTTCGGGCCGTGACCCTGAAAAAGGGGCCGAAAGTCTGGAGCTGGAGGTCCAGATTCTGCGCTCTGGAAGCGGCCATGATGTCGGACATTGTGGGTTCATATGGGTTGGGTTTGAGATGGGTTTTTGGCGTGATTGGATTGGGGGATGAAGGGAGAGTAATCGAGTTCTTGATGGGAAACGATGGGGTGTGGATTTTGATGGGAGGAGGGAAGGAAGGCAGAGGATTCTTGAGAGTTGTTGGCAGCGCCATGGATGAGAAGGTTGTGAAGCTTGCTGGATTTTTTGAATTACAGCAGCAAATGTGGCCGAATATCGACCAAACATGGGCAGGACGGCTGCCAACAATTAATTTACGTAGAAAAATTGGCAACAACAGCGTTTGTAGTCCAACGGTTAGGATAATTGCCTTCCAAGCAATAGACCCGGGTTCGACTCCCGGCAAACGCATTTTATGGGTTTTTTGCGTTTTTTTTTTTTTTCCTTGTGCCTATTTTTTCTTTCTTCTTTTCCTTTTTTTTTTTTTTGCCTATATAATAAATATTGAAAATTAATATAGTGAAAGGATGTTTGTTGTTTCCTCTTCTTCTTTCATTTTTCTCTTTTTCTATAATGAATTTTAAAACGTATATATATATGCTCAAAGAATGTTTGATGTAAGTTAAGAACTATAAAAAAGTATGGAGTGTTTGAAACCGAAAGTAGAAAATAGCAAAAAAAGTTATAGTTGGAGTGATTGAGAAAGTAATCCAGCATTTTACGATTTTACTAATAAATTGCAAAAATAAGTTACTTCTTAGGGTTTTTCTTCCCTTTCTTCTTCATTTACTCCTTTTTTGATTATTTCTCCAAATTTCTCCAATCTTTTTTATGCTTTTTCTCAAAAAAATTATTTGAAGTCGCTGGTTGCTACATCTGCTTGATTAAAATCGAATTCGGCTCCTTCCCATATCTTAAAAGCTAATGTATGTCTCCCTTTTTCTTTTCCTTCCATCTTCTTCAATATTATGTATTCAAATATTTTTTTTTCCGTTCCTCTTCTTCAATATTATGTACACAACTCTTTTTTTTTTGGTTTACATGTGTTGATGTTGTTGGTTTTTTTACATATACTTATTTTATATTTGCTTTTATTATTTTTTTCATATTTTTACTTAATTAATCGATCCATAATGATTGATGTATATATATTTGTGTGTGTGTATATATATATATAATAGGGTCCGGTCCATTCATTTGGACCAATAACCCAATAACTTGATCGATTCAATCACCAATCCGATTCTAAAAACATTGATGGTCAACCCCCTTGCAATTTAGCCTAATTATTAAATACAATTGTCACTTTCAATTAATCTGAATATACATTAAATATGTTGGATCAAAATTACAATTTAGCCTAAATATAATTGTCAATCATCACACTGTTTTTTCTTTAAGAAATAAGTAAAATAAAAGCATCAAAAATCAGAATTTGGTTAAAATAGATACAATTATATAATGCGGATCATATGCATCAAATTAATCATTCAGAGACAATGGAAAGTAATCCCTATGCACTAAATCAACCAAAAAAAACAAGAAAATCAATTACTCCACAATTAGTTCCCAATGATTACCACAAACCTCGCAATCAAATTTGAGTTTTATAATTACATTCTCCATAGTTATCATAATTCAGAAATTAAACTAAACAGACTTCCCATTCATATTTTGGATTCCAAGAAATCCAATCTTCTTTTCATGAACAGTAATTTTGGAAAGAAAATCGGACACCAATTCTGTAAGAATTTCTGATTTATGGTAAGCACTCGGAATCACAGTGAAAACTTTCACAATTGTTCTTCCAATATACGAATTGATTTCAGTGATCATCTCCCATTAATCTAGCTGTTTAATCCTTCTATAAAACCTGCATGGCAATGCCCATCAACCCTACATTCAGACAACCATCATCAGACAACCTGCGCCAATGGCTTCGAAGCAGCTCCTAGTTTCTTGTGTCTTCCTCGTTTCCCTTCTTAATCTCCTCTTTGGTAATAATCCCATTTCATCTTTCTCTTCATTCAAACTAATAAAAGTTATACTTACCAGTTTTCTTTTCTCTGAATCCTGCAGGTTTTAGGGTTCATGCAGTGCCTTATGATCACACATTCACACACGAGGCAAGTCCAAGATTAACAATAATTTTGATCTTTGAAGTTATTACGTCATTTTTCCTTTGTATAAATGTACAAATAGATTCATTTTTGTTTGGAAATGTGTTTGAATTTAGTGTTTGGCGAAGCCTCTAAGGCCTCAGTATGATGGAGGGATAGTGGTAAACCCGGAACTGAACGAGGGTTTGAAGGGATGGACAACCTTCGGAGAAGCGAAATTGGAACATGGAGTGTCAGCCGATGATGGCGGCAACAACTACATTGTTGTCTCTAAGAGACACCAAACCTTTCATAGTTTCTCGCAGAAGTTCGATCTAGACAAGGATAAACTCTACACCTTCTCAGGTACTTACGTTGATCTCATACATACAATATTCTTGTCAGCATTATCCAAGAAAACCTCAAAATTCACGACGTAACTCTCTGATCTTGATACAATTGATAATCAGTCACAATCTTTAAGTTGTTAGAGAGGAGAATCATTTGATACTCGTAAGTAAGTCGTAACTATAAGACCTCCTCCGTTTATGACGTGCATGCGAAAATGGTTTGAATTATTGCAGCCTGGTTACAAGTAAGTGAAGGGAATGCTGACATAGCAGCTGTCTTCAGGACACAAAACAACTATGAAACTGCGGGATGGGTGACGGCCCAGAAGGGCTGCTGGTCCATGCTTAAGGGCGGTGTTGTCGTCAATGCTTCCGGCCCAGCAGACTTGTTTTTTCAGGTTCGTCTCATCTTCTTGCATCATTCTCAATCAAGACTGTCTGAATTACTACTACTACTATATTCAATTTTTCTGATTTTTCCTTCTGTTAATTTCCCCAGAGCAACAATACAGACGTTGATATTTGGGCAGACAGCATCTCGTTGCAGCCATTTACACACGAAGAGTGGAAATCCCACCAACAAGAGAGCATTGAGAAGGTACATTCGTTTATCACGTGATTGATTATTTTTCCTGAATTGTATATTAATTAATTGATTTTGATGGACGCAGGTACGCAAGAGAAGGGTGAAATTCCAGGCGGTGGATGAACATGGCCGGCCGATTGCAAACGCGACGGTCTCCATCAAACAACGTCGGCCGAACTTCCCATTGGGCTGCGCGATCAACCAAAACATCCTCCGTAACCCGGCGTACCAGAACTGGTGGTCATCAAGATTCAAACACACCGTTTTCGAGAACGAACTCAAATGGTAATTAATTAATTCAATAATCCAATCCCACAACCCCCATTCAAACAAAGAACACGTACGCCTCCAATAACCTGATTTGTACACACCAAAAACAGGTACTCAAATGAGAGAAACCGAGGCTCCGAAGACTACTCCGTCTCGGACGCCCTGGTCCAGTTCGCCAGGTCTCGTGGCGCCGCGATTCGCGGGCACAACGTTCTCTGGAACGACCCAAAATACCAGCCTCCGTGGGTCGGAGGACTTTCGTCGAACGACTTGTGGGCAGCCGCGAACAAGAGAGTGTTCTCAGTGGTAGGCAGATACAAAGGGCAGCTCTTCCACTGGGACGTCGTGAACGAGAACCTCCACTTCAATTTCTTCGAGAGCAAACTGGGTTACAACGCGTCGAACGTTTTCTACCAGAAGACGAACCTGATTGACCCCAGGACGACGCCGTTCTTGAACGAGTTCAACACCATTGAAGAGAGCAGGGATGGAGCTTCGTCTCCGGCCAAGTATTTGCAGAAGATATTCCAGCTAAGGAAGCAGGGGTATAATGGTCCTTTGGGAATTGGGCTGGAGGGCCATTTCTCTTATGCCAATCTGCCCTATATAAGGTCTGCAATTGACACTCTTGCAAGTGCCAAATTGCCCATTTGGGTTACCGAATTGGATGTTGCCGCCGGCCCAAATCAGGTAAATTTTCGCATAGTTTTCTCAAAATTTTAATTCAGATCGGGTTTGATCATAATTAAACTAATTATTTGATTGATATAAGTATTTAAAAAAAGTGATCAACCATATTGCAGTCATGTTCCATCAAACGTTATTTTATTCTTGAGACTGATTCTTGCTATCAATGTGGTTGGAAAATTTTAATTCGAAAGAAACTAATTATAGAATAAGTGTGGTACATTTGTCACGTGATTGGTTACTTTTCCTTAATTATATACTAATTA
Source organism: Sesamum alatum (assembly GCA_034509735.1). NCBI lineage: Eukaryota > Viridiplantae > Streptophyta > Magnoliopsida > Lamiales > Pedaliaceae > Sesamum > Sesamum alatum. The sequence goes on from JACGWO010000006.1 coordinate 2,252,719, forward strand.
CACGATAAGTTTATTACACTCGTTGTATAATTGGTAGGCGTATGTTAAATAGCAGATTGTATATTGTAAAGTCTATTCCATCTTCTACATGATGTCATCCTTATACATGTGGTAGGTGTATATTAAATAGGATAGCAGATTGAATAAGGTTTCCAACAAAAAATCCAATCTGCTTTTGTTTGTTGTCAAAACAATATGTAAACAAATTTTTTGAAAAAGTAAAAACGAACAATATTTTTCGTTTGCATTAGAGCTAAGACATTGAATCTAACAAAAAGGCGATGTGTGACTTGTGCAGGCAAATTTCTTGGAACAAATCCTATGGGAGCTTCACTCACACTTTGCAGTACAAGGAATAATAATTTGGGCAGCATGGAGTCCACAGGGATGCTACAAGATGTGTTTGACCGACAATAATTTCAAAAACTTGCCAACCGGCAACGTTGTTGATAAGGTCAGAGGTCAATGGGCTCAGGCAGAAGGTGTAGTTGGAACCACTGATTCTAAGGGCTTGTTTGAAGCTTCACTCTACCATGGCGAATACGAAGCCGAAATCAGTCATCCTAAGAGTAACATATTTGCTAATATCAAGAAATTTAGTGTTCTGCCAAACAAGGAAGCAAAAGACTTGTTCCATTTGAAGATTAAGGTTTAGGTTAGAGGGAGAGATGTAGAGAATAATGTGTGGGTGGAAGTGTAGAGAACTATTCCCCCTTGATTCATATGTCGACACTTGTAATTGACATATTTAATTTAGAAGGATACGATTTTCCAATTTCTTCTATTTTACCTTCTTTTTTTTTATGAATTTCTGCAATATTAAGTCAATTATAATGATACTATAAATTTAAATAAATTATAATTTACATATTAATTATCAAAAACTATTTAAATAACATTTACTATTGGCATAAATAAACAACAACGAGATTTGGGTCCATGACATTTATGGAATTTCATCATTGCTAATTAATTTGAGTGACGATTATTGGTGAATTTAGAAACATCGAGAAATAAATTAAAAATAAAATTTAAGTCGAAGATGGGATGAATTAAAAATATATGGGAAATAGGATTTGATGTGAAACTAGGATGATTGATTACTTGTTTCTTTTTTTTTTTTTTTCTTCCTATCACATGATTGTTTAATTTTTAAAATATGTATTTAAGTAATAAATATAAACTATCTTTTTTCAAAATTAAGTACGTAATGCGCATTTTGTTTATTTTGGTGTACGATTTTAAAATTTGGTGTAGTAAAATGGATTTAATTGAATCAAATTTTAATAAAAATGTTAATTGAAAAAAGAATAAAAAGTGGAGCATAATTTCCCGCTGGAAGTCAAAGCAGAAAATTGGTAAAAGGGGCATTCCGAGAATCGAACTCGGGACCTCTCGCACCCAAAGCGAGAATCATACCACTAGACCAAATGCCCAGTTGAAGTCTTCAGGTGGAGAGCTTTTATCAATTCCCTTCCGACGTCACTTAACCTGTGTAATAGGCTGCCGATGGTTCACCCCTCCTGTCCGTCTGCAACGATCAAAATCAACTACGACGGCGCCACCTTTGCAAGTGAAAAGGAGCTTGGAATGGGTGTGATTGCAAGGGATGATCATGATACAGGAAGCTGCGTTGCATGGGCTGCCCAACGGGTTGCCGACCGAGAATTTGCGGAAGCTTTCGCAGCGTGGCACGCCCTCGAACTCCCTTCAGTTTGATTATATTCATTCATCAACCAATTCTTTTATAATATCAATTCATTGTATATAATTAATTATTATATTCATGAACGTTTGTATCAATTCATTGGAATTACTTAAATATATATGTTTACATTAATTCGTTGTACTTAAATAAATACTAGTATAAGTGGCACACTCAAATGTGTGTGCACACTTATTTTTTAAAAAATAAATGAATTAGATTAAAAAATATTAAAAATGTAAAAACATGAGAAAATAATGAAGAAAATGAGAGAAGAAAATGGGAAGTTGAGAAGAGACGGAAAAATAAGAAGTTGAGAAAAGAGAAAAAAAATAATAAAATATTAAAAAAAATAAAATAAAGTGGCAGACCAATTGGGAGAGACACCAAAAAGGTGCTCTCCGTTAATATAATAGTATAGATATAGCCAATTAAATATATTCATGCATGATCAATGAAACATATATTATATAAATCTCAATATGGAAATAAAATAATTCATAATACCCAACCATGTCTTCTCATTTAAAAGGCATCACAAATTAGCATAATATTTATAATTGTAATATTTATGAATTATTAATTTAGAGTTTAAATGGGACCTAATATTTATAAAAGAAATTTTTGAAAAATTATTATCTTATTATCTTAATTTGATGATTTTTTTACCAAGGCTTGGTAAGGACCGGAAAATTTTATTATTTTAGAAAGTTTATTAATTTATAGAAATTTTAATATATATATATATATATATATATATATATATATGAATATTAGCTAGGTAAAAAGGGGGGCTTGTAGTGTTATCCTCTGGCTTCCAGGGATTGTACTTCAAGCTAGTTATTGTGTACATTTGTTATTGGCAGACACATAAGTTCAGACAGCTGCTGTGTTCCCAAAAAAACAAAAAATTGATTTTTTGGGGCATTCCGAGAATCGAACTCGGGACCTCTCGCACCCGAAGCGAGAATCATACCACTAGACCAAATGCCCACTTGTTATAAACCTGTAAACACATAATTACTCACACAAACAAACAAACAGTGAAAAAACGTTTGAATTTACAATAAATCCATTAATTCCAAAAAATTCTCGTCCCCATTTCAACAACAATAACCCGCAACAGAATGACTTCAAGATCGCTAAAATAATGGTACAACACTCTCCATCCCCCGCACTTCACTGCCCCCCACAATCATCCCATCCCCCCTCCACTTATAAACTCCAAACCCCCCACCTCAAATCACACAACACATTCCAAAAGCAGAGAGATACAAACCACAAGAAGAAGAAGAATAAGAGGAAGAGAAAGGAGAACAATCGAGAATTATATAACTAGTAGTAATTCTATTGTTCTCTTTTCTCTCCTAATAATAAAACAACAAAAGCCCAGCAATGGCATTCGCAGGCACAAACCAGAAATGCACAGCCTGCAACGGCACTGTCTACCTGGTCGACAAATTGGCCGCCGACAATCGCATTTACCACAAAGCATGCTTCCGCTGCCACCACTGCAACGGCACCCTTAAGCTCAGCAACTACAACTCTTTCGAGGGCGTCCTCTACTGCCGCCCTCACTTCGACCAGCTCTTCAAGCGCACCGGCAGCCTCGACAAGAGTTTCGAAGGCACCCCCAAAGTCGTCAAGCCAGAAAAGACCCTGGAAAATGAGAATGCGACCAAGGTTTCCAGCATGTTCGGAGGGACCAAGGACAAGTGCGTCGGGTGTAACAAGACGGTGTATCCGATTGAGAAGGTGTCGGTGAACGGGACGGCGTACCACAAGGCGTGCTTCAAGTGCAGCCATGGCGGCTGCACGATATCGCCGTCGAACTACATCGCGCACGAGGGAGTGCTGTACTGTAAGCACCACCACATTCAGCTAGTCAAGGCGAAGGGCAACTACAGCCAGCTCGAGTCCGACTCCGAGAAAGACCCCGCCGTCGCCGCCGCTTCGTCGGTTGAAATAGCTGCCGAATCATGAACGTCTGCGTCGTGATCATGATCTCTCTCTGTGTAATAAGTTGTTCATTCTCGTTTGTTTCTAAGTACGTACATGGTATGAGCTGCAGGGATAAGTTATGTATTTATTTTTTTTAATTTTTTTTTAGTTTGGATGTATGAATTTTGAGATGATAATATATGCCGTAAGCAGGGATTTGCATGCATGTTTTTGGTGTTCAATTTATGTTTGCTTCTTGTCATAATTTCGGTTTCTTTCTTTTTTATTTTTTAGTTAATGGTAATTTATGGGAAAAAATTGCAAGCAACCTCATGTGATATTCCAAATGCGTAAATTACCCCCATTAAAAAAATAAATAGCAATTTATCCTCCTGCCTAGAGAGGTAAATAATTTTATTTTGAAAAATACAGGGGACAAATTACTTCTTTTTTTTCCACAAAGGATAAATTGCATTAAAGTCGTAATTTATATATATATATATACTAGGCGTATAAATTAAATTTTTATTATTTTTATTTAGTTATATGATAGACAAGAAAATTAAACCCGTAATTGCATTTCTTTCTTTCAATAATGCATTACATATAATTTTTATTTTATTTTTTTAAGTTAACTATTCTAATAAGTTCTTTTATACTTTTTGAAGTTCTAAATTTTTTTTATCTATATTGTTCTACTTATAAATCTTTAATACATTAATTCATTAATACTATTTATTATATTTTTTTGAAAGTTTATTTTAATTCTTTTTTAGATTTGTTAGTACTTAAGTTTATTATTATAAATTTGTTAGTCATATTATTATTTAAGTTCATTATATAGTCTTAACTGTTTTTGTAGGCATAAATTTTGCATGTTTTAATTTATTATTTATTTATGTTATAAAACATGCATAAATTCTAGTAATTGCTCAAAGAAACACCTCAATTTCAAAACATTAAAATAAAACAAGCACATCAGACCTTACCCGAGCTTGGTTTGGGCCTCAATTGGGCCCATTCATGAACTGGGCTTGTGTTTAAAAATAAATCCAATTGGGGACATTTAAAGATCCATAATCACCTCAAAACTGGCTAAGAATAGTAATGGTCGTGCTTGAGACAAGCTAATTTCGGAGTGATCAGTACCAATCCTGAACCACCCGATCCACTGTGCACCTTGGTTCGATAGTTAGGACTATAATGATCAATTCTTAGTTCCTACATGAAAGGGAGTTTACATTTTTGTAAATCGATCAAATTGAATCGAAAAATTCAGTTTGATATTCGATTTTTATTTCTTAAAAGTTCAATATTTGATTTTAGTTTAAGTATCGATTATTAAATCGTATCGAGTACCAAAATATTATGTTTATATTTAACTTTTATATACATTTTTTATATTAATTATTTTTATACTATTTTTTATTTTACTTATTACAATTTTTTTTAATCCTTTAATCTCTTCCACCCTCCTACTAATTCGATTAGATATAGATAGTATTCTTCCAAATCAAAATTTCGATTTACATTTCCCCAATGAATATTGTTCTGCGAAAAAAATTAAATTTGAAACCATAACTTTATGAAATCGATAATTTGAAATTAATTTTACATATATATATATTTATAATTAACTAATTTTCAATCAATAAAGTTAAAATATAGATAAAATTTTACATTTCGTAAAATGTGAAAGAAACAGACAATTTAGGCAAACATGATTATAAGTCAGAAGCAGCAGGCATGTGAAATTGCTTGGAACTTTGCTCCATTTATATTATTTATTTGTTTATTTATATATAAAAAAAAAAAAACTCCGAAAATGTTGAGAATATTCGTTCCACCACAATGTGCCGTTCAATGCGACAAACAACTTCACTTGCTAATATACTCCGCTTGGCGGTGTCTTCAATGCACCCCATTTTTCTTATTTATTTTATATTAGTCGTTGTGCTTATAATAAATAATTTTTTATATTTTAAAATTATTATAAATAATGGTAAAATATATAAATTAATATATTACATAAGTTAAAAGAAAGCTTAAATGTATTTTTAGTCCCGTAATTCAGGTTATTTGTCGTTTTCGTCCTTTAACTTTCTAGGATAGCAATTTGGTTCTTCATCTTTAAAATTTTCGTGATTTTAGTCTTTTTTTCGCCGGAGTTCACCATTATCACCGAAAAAATGCATGTGTCTCTCATGTGATATTTTAAACTTGGCGGCTTTTGTTCGTATTGGTCCATTTCTGCCAGTATTTTTGTCCTTTAACTTTATAGAGTAGCATTTTGGTTCTGTATTTTTTTAATTTTGGCAATTTCGGTCCTCTTTTGGGTCGGACTTCACCCTTCTCGCACAGTGGAGGTGAATTTCAGCGAATAAAAGGATTGAAATTGTGAAAATTAAAAAGATGCAAGACCAAAATGCTACCCTAGAAAGTTAAAGGACGAAAATGCCAAATGACCTAAGTTACAGGACTAAAATGCATTTAACCCTTAAAAGAAAGAAAGAAATGAAAACTCATCTGTAAAAGTTGGAAACTTGAATAATTTAGGTCATTTTATCAGTTGAAATGTATTTCTGGTATCACAAAAAATTAATGAGGTGGTGTTATTAAATCGCCGTTTGTGAGTGTAGAGTGTCTTTTATTTTTATACTTGTCGTTGTGGCACGCTGTTCCAACTGCGTGCATATAATAAATACTCTTTCGCACGAAATTTATTATTATTAAATAAGATTAACATATTAAATTCATACATTACATTTAACAAAAAGAAAGAACGAAAGAAAATAAAACTAATTTATTAGTTAATGAAAATTTGAAAAGTTGAATGAAGTAATTATCTTAGAAATTGAAGCGCATTTTTTTATCACAAAAAGTTGGTGTGGCAGTGTTATTAACCACTATTTGTAAGTAAAAATTAATTTTTTTTATACTAGCCGTCGTGGCACGCCATCCCTGCGTGTATATAAAATAAAATTGCATGCTTTTAAGTTATTGTAAATAAGAAAATTTATATATATATATATATAAACTAACACGTGACATTAAAAAAACAAGACAAAAAGAAAGAAAATGAAAAAAAAGAAAAGTAACTTAAGGGTATTATCGTCATAACGAAAAAATTGGTATCACGGTGTCATAAACATCCATTTGTGAGTGAGAAAGACATTTTCTTTTTATATTAGTATAGAGTATAGATATTGGATAATTTTATTTACGCCTTCTAATTTATGATCCATATATTTACATAAATTATCTTTATATTTTGAAATAATTACATATACAAAAAGGTCAACATTAATACAAAAATTGCCTAAGCTTTTTAGCTGTCACGATTGAGTTTTACATTTTATAATTTTGCAAAAGGAATGGATAATTTGCATAAACAGACTATGAATCAGGAGTGTCAATGTAATTATCCTTATTTATATTGGCACCTACAAGTTGTTGGTCTAATGACGAGCGAATTGGATTTTTTGATGTGGATTCTTGCTGAGAAGTAAGATTCGAAATTTTAGAGTTATATTTGTGAAGAGAGGTTTAAACTCTTTTGCTATCACACCGAACAAAATTAGTTTTATCATCAATGAGGAATGAGGACACCTATCATGAAAACAAAATATTATATATATATATGCTTTTCTCATCTTAAAAAAAATCACAAAAAATGAATCGAAACATAAGATAAGACTATTAACAGTACCCTGAAATAACAATATATAACATTTATTATATTCCTTTTTTGTATATTGTGTGTATTTGTAAAATCAAGTGCAAATGCTCTAAATTTGAATTTCAAATCACCAAATTGTATAAAATTATGTCATATCAATATAATATAAATCCCGTGATTTAATTTAGTATGATTTATGTCATGTTCACACCTAATTTGCTGTTGGATGAACTTTCAAGAACTTATAAAAAGTTGGGAAGTTTTTCTAGAAAATTGAGTGTTGACTTTTGGGTTTTACCCCCCACAACTTGAATTAATGTAGCACAAAAAATTTAAATCAAGATATTTTGTGCAGGTCGGTCAACTTTGGTACCTTACACCTAATTTCATTTTTTAATTCTCATTCTAGTCATTTTTAATGTGTTCACAAATATATATATATATATATATATATATATACTAGCAGTCGTAGCACGCAGTCTCTGCGTGCTATAAAATAATATTTTAAGTTTTAAAATTACTGTAAATAAGAAAATATACATATTAATCAACACATTGCATTAAAAAATATATTTGAATTTAAAATTAAGATTTAACAAAAAAATCACATAATTTTATATTTGGTAATTTGAAAAATAATTTAAACTGAGGGTTCAAGAATATAATAAAATTCATTGTAATAAAGAATTGCTGAATAAGTTTAGTAAATCTGTCGCCATGAGGCCTAGCACGGTTGGTGAAGCTGAGGTCCCATGATCCTATCATGGGTTCGAATCCCCTGTGTGGGATGATTTGTTTCTACTGTATAGTAGTTTATTTATTTGCTATAATAGCAAGATGTTAGTTTTCGTGATCTTGTCGACACGATGTATCTGTCTCTGTCCAATATTAATATTGACATGACTGATTGTAATCACTTTATTTTTAAAAAAAAAAGTTTTGTAAATCTGTTAGTATTAATTCAAAATTTGCCTATTGTTAAAAAATATATTGATAAATTTTTTATAATAATGCAAAATATAATTCAAAATAGAAGTCAAAGATTTACAATACTTTATAAAATCAAATTGTTGTGAATTTAAGTACAATTTTGAGTGGAAGACAGTGGGAATGTGAAACTCACAATTGGTGCGCACGCAATACGACGAATTTAATTAATTACTCAGTCAAATTTTCAAAAATAAAGAATTATCCAGTCAATTGTTTTCCCATCCCATTTATTAAAATTATATTTTTATTTCACGTCCAAATACATACCGTTCGTCATACAAAAATAATTAGCACTTACTAATTTTAATATTTTCATTTCAATAATGAACAATTTGCTAGTCTTGAAATTTGAAAATATAAAAAAGAGTAAAGTAAATTAAATCGACAGTATTAACTGTTAAATTAAATCTAATTATATAAATATTTTTTACTTTTATATAATTAGGTTATAATTATGACTACAACTTCAGATGTATAGTTGTAATTTTTCAAATGACACGATATTTATACAATTAAATTTAGATTTAAAGGGGTAATTATAGTAACTCTAAAAAAATATTACAAAATAGGGAAAAATATTAGTGGATAAGGCGTAGGTGGCGCAAACATCAAGGAAACTGGGTTTTAATTGGATAATAATGTCTGAGTTGACTTGCGACTGTCAACGAATCTGAAACAGAACAACACTGAAAATATTCTCGCCTACCAATAATAATAGCTTACGCCAACAACACTGTCAGTCTTTGCTAAGACCACACGCCCTAATCTCCAATCAAAATTCAATCAAATACCAAATATTATCCAAATTCACTCTAGAGAAACACTTGTTGTATAATTAATTCAGAATAAGAAGGCCGCAACCAAAGGGACAAACGACTAACCACAAATTAACAACAATTACAATATCACTTACTGAGAGATTAATTCAGTTCAGCAGAATAATGACCAATGGGACAAACAATTGATCATGAATTAACACCAATTGTAATATCATTGGTCATGTGATTAATTCAGTCCAAGCACGACCACAACCAATGGGACAAACAATTGATCGCCACAATTGTTATGTCATTGGTCACACGATTGACTCATTTTAGCATGACCAGAACTGGGGAGACCAGTCCAGCACGACCACAACCAAGGGGACGAACAACTCATCACAAATGATAATTACAATGTCACTTGTCGTACATGATAATTACAATGTCACTTGTCGTACAATTAACTTAGTTCAGCTCAACCATAACCAAAGGGACAAAACAACTAATCACAAATTAACGATATATACAATATCATTTGTAATTATCATTTGTCATGTAATTAATTCATTTCAGATTGACCACAACCGAGGGGACAAACAACTGATCACAAATTAACAATAATTATAATATCACTTGATATGTGATAATTCATTTCAGCTCGACCACAACTACGGGAACAAATCATGAATTAACAACAATTACAATATCACTAGCCATGTGATTAATTCAAGACGAAACAACCACAACCAAGTGAACAAACAACAAATCATAAATTACCAACAATTGCAATATCACTTGTCATGTGATTAGTTCAATACAGCACGACCACAACCAACCAAGGGAACAAACAACTGATCATGAATTAACGCCAATTCACAACCGTAACAACAAGGCAATCTATATATTCAATTAAGAGATCGAAAAATCTCCAAGAATATACACAACAATAGAAAGCAGACAAATTCTAGTAAAAAACTAAGTTGAAACCCCGAAAATTCATTACTGTCGCAAGGAACAAATCCAGATCAAGTTCATCACATTATTTTCAAAGGGCAAAAGATAGATATAGATGATACTCAGGAAGACCCTTTACAACGGGAAGCAAACTCAGAGAGAAATAATTCTTTCAACTTGGTTTTTTTTTTTTTTTTTTGGTTGTCTGCTCTGATCAAAAGAATCCCTCTCTACACTCTCTTTCATCAGAAGCATGCATCCAGCAGGCAACAGCAGCATAGAGCAGCCAAACTGCCAACAACAAACAAGAACAATGAATCTTGGCTTCTCTTTTTGATTAAATACAAGTAATATTGGTGAAATGTCTATGAAAAATATAAGAAAATAATGGGTAATTTACATTAACACTCTTTGAAGTGTGAAGAAAATACACAACAATCCCTGTGTTTTACAAAATCATAAAAAAAAATCATGTCTTTTGCAAAATTATAAATACACCCCTCCAAGTTATAATTTTAATTACAACTACACCCTTATTCAAAGCAAAACTTACACAAAAACACCTATTTAACCGCAAAATTTACGCCACTCAAAGGTGTAGCTATAATTTCGCAAGATATAGCTGTAATTTAGTAAAAGATAATTTTGTAAAACAAAGTAGGAGTGTTTTGAGTATCTTAACCCAATCGGAAGGGAGTGTCAATGTAATTTAACCTTAATTATTTATACTAGGACGCCTTTATTTACATTATTAGAAAATTATATGTCAATTTTCTTAATTCAAGAACTGATTTATATGTCCATGAAAAATAGTAAGGCAAGAATCAGGGGTAAATTCGGTAATTGACTTCAGGTGGAAGGGTGGGAAGCCGCTTTACGGATCCACCCTCCGACGGGGGAGGGCAGGCTAAGAAACGTGAGCCGGCAGACGCGTTGACCCGCCGTCAACTCATCAAATCACACAGTAAAACACAGAGCAAGCCCCCAGATCCCCCAGATCTGAATCCCACGCACACAATTCCACCAATCAAATCAACACATTCACACGCATGCAGGAAGGAAAGAATGATTTGAAATTAGGCGGAATTGGCTTACCATCCCTCCATGAACCCAGGGCCGCTGCCGCTGGAATGATGTTGTTGGGGAGGCGGCGGCTGAGCGTACTGGGGCGCGTACTGCGGCGGGTACCCCTGGGGAGGGTAGCCCTGCGGCTGCGGGTACCCTTGTGGTGGGTAACCCGGCGGCGGATACGCGTCCTTCGGGTACCCCTCCGGCGGATATCCTGTACATCAACAAAACGGATCAAAATCAAACCCATCATATACCCTAATCCTTAATCGAGTCAGAATCAAAATTCCCCCACCAAAAAAAAAAAAACCAAAAAAACAAAAAAATCACATCGGAAAGACTTGCCTTGAGGGGGAGGAACACCGACGGGGGGTTGATTCTGATTGTAATAACTCATGATTTTCTGTTTAACCTTTGTTCTTCCTTTGGATGGGAAGAGAGAGAAATGTAAATGATTCTGAAGTAGGAAAATAGAGAGGATATTTTCCTATCTAGAGAGAGAAAATGGGCGGAGCGAGACGTATGTATAGTGGGAAGAGAGAGAGACAGAGATGGGGGGTTTATAAGGGTGAGAGAGAGAGAGAGAGCTAAATTTTATTTAATTATTTAATTATTTTTTTAAAATTATGGGAGACAGTATTCATGTAGAATGCGCGTACAGATAACTTCATTCTTAAGTAATAAAATCTCATCATCATCATCATCATCATCATCATCATCAACTAGTAAAAGGAAGGATGTTGGCATGTTGCATTCCATGTGATGATGCTCTTTTTATTTTTGTCCTAAACAAATATTTTATATTAAGGGTAAATAAAATGAACTCTCGTGAAATTTGGCATAATTATAAATATTTTTTTATTTTTAAAAAATTTATAAATATATACAGCTCGTAATTTTTAACCAAAAGATTGAAATTGTCCGTTTTGCTCTTGATTTTTTTCTTAAATTGTAAAAAACTTAGTGGAGGCAAATTAAATTATTGCTACTCTGTGTAAAAAACGTAAAAAAAACCTCTCCTCACGCATTTTAGTTCAAAATTATTTTAGAAAATTTTAAAAATTAATAAAAAAGGCTTTAATTTGTATAAGGGCATTTGGTCAGTTCACCATAAAAAATGGAGGGGAATAAATTATTTATTAGACGGTTGCATACCTCATGGGGTATTTATGATTTTGAAAAAACGAAGGGATATCCGTAATTATATAAAACATCAGAGGAGGTCATTGTGATTCATTCTTATATTAATTCTTCATTCAGCCCTATGATTGAGCAAGATCAAATTTACGCGTAATTTCTTGATCCCATATGGTCTTTTTCTCATAATTATATTTTGAGTTGAATTAAATCAAAACCACGTTACGATAAAAATCACAATTTGTGGTTTTTAATTCCATCACCAATTATTTTTCATCAGATTAGTCATTATGTCCCGTTATATAATTTGGTAAATTCTTCAGTTTAAGAATTTATATAATCAATTATGAATTTATGAATTCAAGCTAAAATATTCTTTTTTTCCTAAAAATCTGTTATCTCGTGATTAATTATATGACCGATGCGTCTAAGAAAATATTATCTAAACAATGATATACTTAAATATTTAATAAAATTTAATGTATGAACCATTGTTGCATTTTCAGAAATAAAAGTTATTTATCGAATTAAAATTGGTTAAATGTATAATGAATTATTTTAATAAAAAAAACCAAAAGTATTTATCCCTCATATAAAAACAGGAAAAGGTGACAAAGAAAAGGTAAGGCCAGTTTGGCAGCAAAAGGTCATTGTACAACCCAACAAAATGCATTGATTTTTCTCCTTGAATTTAACACCAATTATGCTACTTTTTTTCAAAAAAAATAAAATAATAATAATAATAATAATAATAATAATAATAATATATTATTATTATATTATTATTATTATTATTATTATTATTATTATTATTACTACTACTTTAAAGACAACAAAAGAATCAACAGATGTACACATCATGTGTTGTTGTAGATGGGCATTCTCCTAATTATGAACTGGCCATTTTAATTTTCTTAATTATAGAGCAAGCAATTAGTTAATTTCTTACTAATACTCTCCAATTACATTTACTATGAGTTATTACGTGATTAATATATATATATATATATATATATTTAACTGGAGAAATAGGGTGGCTTTTCAGGGAGGACTGTTTCTCCGTCATGTATGCCGGTTAGGATTCTTACAGCTGATCTATTGTCCTATAGGACCAAAGTTTAATTACGTGGGAATCAACGGGTTTAATGCAATTTACCCCCTGTGATATTGCAAATGAGCAAATTACCCCTTTATGAAGAAAAATAGCAATTTACCCCTCTGTATTTTTCAAAATGAAGCAATTTACCTTACTGCCTGGGGAGGTAAATTGCTTCATTTTGAAAAACACAAAGGGGCAAAATTGCTATTTATTTTTTCATATGGGAGTAATTTGCACATTTGCAATATCACAAGGGAATTGCTTGCATTTTTTCTGGAAATCAACACACATATTAGGATGCACATGTAGCCAACTCCCTCAAACGCCTTACTGAGGATTTAAACTCATATCGTGGGCATGATAAATATTCGATCTTTACCACTAAGTTACAATAACTGATGATATTATATGACTGATACACAATTAAAAAAAATGACCCAATTATATAATAAGTATAATATTACTTACAATATATTAAATTAATTGACCCAACTTTATACCCATTAAATAAAAAAAGAAAAAGAGAAAATCAAATTTGGGTATTGGTCCAAATGGCGGATTTAACTAACACATGCTTGAGAATACCAAGTGCCAACTCAAAAATATTCTCTTAATTATGCGATTCACATTATTAAGAACAATTTGAGTTTTTTTTTTTTCTAAAAAAAGGAAATTAATAAGATAATTCTACTATATATGTATAATCTCTAAATCTAATATAAATTGGAAAAGTTATGGTGGAAATAAAGAATTTTTCCACGTAACATTTAGAAGCAGCCGTTTGCAGGCAGCCGCCGCCGCCGGCGAGCCGGCCACAAGCAATTTGCAGTATTTTCCATCCCTAAACTTTTTTGAAAAAATGAAACATAATTTTTTTTCAAATTTATTTATTTTCAGTTAACTCAAAATTTCAAGATCAAGCATTCAATCTTCACTTCAAATTGCATTTTTTTTTTTTTTTTGCTAAATTAATCACTAAATTCCCTTGGCCAGTGGTAGCCACAAACCTCGAGTGGGGATTAGGCTCCAGTTCAATGGATTTAGGGTTCACTAAAAAAAAATATGGTTTTTCGTTATGGTTAATATTATAATAAAAAAAATTATGGAAAATACAAATTAGGGTAAATTATATATACTTTTTCTAAGATTTGACATAATTATAAATATCTTCTCATTATTTGAAAAATTATAAATACTCCATTGATTTTAATGTTTAATCGTCCATCTAGCAATGACCCAATTCTGTCAGCCTTCGTTAAATTTTTATCCATTTTTTTTGTGATGAACTGCCCAAGATGCCTTTTTGGAATATAAGTTATAAGTTTATATATTTTTAAAAATTTTTAAGGTATTTTTATGGACTAATATTCTCTATTGATTATTTATTTTACTCACTATTAGATTTTTTTTACGTTTTTTCAAATATTTTTAAATAAAAAAAATAAATTAACAAGGGTAAAATAATACTTTTAGCATTATCATCTAGGGACTATTAATTATTATCCATTTGAGGGGAATATTTGTAACTTTTTGAACAATGAGCGGGTATTTGTAATTATGCCAAATTCCAGGGGAGGCAGTTATAATTACCCTATAAATTAATCATGGCTTTGCAACGATCAAATCCCAGGAGAGATAGCCATTGTTTCCGCAAATATGATTAAAATATTAACCATGACAAATATTTTAATAATGATTAAAAATTATGACAAATATTTTAATAATAATTAAAAATCATGACAAATATTAATTAATCGTGTCAAAAACCAGCCCAAATTTTGGGTGTGTCAAGGACGGACTCTTGAATTGACCTTTTCTGTGGTAACAATCCTATTAAAATTGTTTAGATAAAATCTCGGGCACGCAACGTTAGGTTGTCAACATCAATTAGGGAAAATTATAGCCAAAATCGATATTTTAATTCATAATATGGAAAATATAATAGATTAATTATTGATGAAAATTTAAGGAAAATAGTCAATTATATGATAAATATATGGATAAATTACAGCAACCTCCCATGAGGTTTGTCATAATTACAAATACATTTTCGTTGTTTGAGAAATTATAAATACCTTCTGAAGTTTGTAATTTTTAACCAAAGATCTGAAATTAACCATTTTGCCCTTATTTTTTTTAATTGTAGAAAAATTATTTGAGACAAATTGCATTATTGCTCAACTGTTTAAAAAACTTAAAAAACCCCTCCCTACGCATTGTAGTCTAAAAAAATTCAAAAACAATTTAAGAATTGAATAGAAAAAATTCAATTTGCATAAAGGCATTTTTGTCCGTTCATCATAAAATTATATGGAAATTGATTACAAACTTTGGGGGTATTTGTAATTTTTCAAATAATAAAAGGGTATTTATAATTATGTAAAATATTATAAAAAATAGTTGTAATTTACCCTAAATATATTATAATTATTATATAATTGATTCAGCTTCCCATCAATCAGATACAAATAATTCTGAAGTACTGGTTCAGTGCTTTCTTTACATAAAGTGAAATGTAAAATTTGTTAGAGAATTAACTTATTCTTGCATGTTATAAAAGTATTTATATTTCATTAATATTTGATGTGACGTATATAGATGATGAACAATGTGATACATGTTAATAAGGCATAACTCAATTAGCGAAACTGAGGCTCCATGATTATAAGGTCATGGATTATAACCCTACCAGCAAATGAGATGTTATTCTATTTTAGTAATAATTATTGATTAGATATAATTATTTGGTATTGATGATTAGTATGTGATTGTTATAGTGGTCGGTATTTGTTAGAGATACATACTGGATATTGTTGATTATAATCGATTTACTTAAAAAATAATAATTCTTCTAATTATATTACTGTTGATCTGAAATGGGATCTTATAATCAAGAAGTCATGGGTTCAAATTCTATCAGAAATTTGTGGGTACTAAGTCTTCTTTAATAATAATTTTTGCTTTATTGTAATGATGGGTATTAATTAGTTATACATATTTAATATTAATAATTAATATACATATATTAATTATTAATTTATAATATAATTATAATCGATTCACTGTAAAAAAAAAAAAAAGCGTCAAATGTGAGAGAGGACCACTTTGTACATTGAAGAGAGGTGCAGTTATTGGGTAACACATCCGGGTGCAGGTGGGTTTCATATTTATGTGAAATTTCTTGGTTCTTTCCTTACAACATTCGCCCCCAAAAGGGACCTTTCTTGAATACACTTTTGATGACTCTTCCTCAACTAACATCTTCTAGATTCTTCCAATATTGTCTAAGTTGATTACCCAGGGTAGGAACTCAACAAGTATCCCTTCTCTTTCTCACCCATTCACTTTGATGTTATACACGTAAGCTGTATGGATAATTGACGCATATTTTATTATTAGAATCAAAAAATACATATAATTGAAATGTATATCGATTTATGTCCGTGATTCAAATAAAGAAATATCTTGTACCATAGTAACAACACCTATCTTTCGACCCTCGTAGAAATCCGTGAAGAGGTCTCCCATGACCTCGAAGCCGAGGGAAGCTCATACGAGGGGAACAACTCTAACCCAGGAGAACACCGACTCAAAAGAAAGCCCTTCGTAGGATGTTCTAAGCTACGAGGGTAAGCGCCCCCCC
Organism: Sesamum alatum; assembly: GCA_034509735.1. NCBI lineage: Eukaryota > Viridiplantae > Streptophyta > Magnoliopsida > Lamiales > Pedaliaceae > Sesamum > Sesamum alatum. The sequence continues at coordinate 2,269,696 of JACGWO010000006.1, forward strand.
CCCCCTCTTCACTTTATGCTTACTCGTCAGCTGTATGGGTAATTGACGAATACTTTATTGTTAGAATCAAAGAATACATGTCATTAAAACGTATATCGATCATGTCCGTGATACGGATAAAGAAATACCTCGTACCGTAGTAGCAACACCTATCTTCCAGCCCTCGTAGAAAGCCGTGAAGAGGTCTCCCATGCCCTCAAAGCCGAGGGAAGCTCATACGAGGGGAACAACTCTAACCCAGGAGAACACCGACTCAGTAGAAGGCCCCTCGTAGGATGTTCTAAGCTACAAGGGTAAGCCCCCACCCCCCGTGCGGTCTCGTAGTCTGGCAAGTTCGTCAGGACGAAATCTGACACGATTCCCGAAAAAGAATACACATTCTCTTTTTGTCTCCCACAAACATATTTTTTAGGAAATTTGAGTGGATAGCGATAAAATCCCCACCTCTACAAATCTAATACGAGGGTGCCCCTTTGCCTTGCGTATAAATTTCCGCTAAGGAAGAAGAAGAAGAAGAACGACAACAATTACCAAGTAATCAAAAGCTCCAGCATATTTTCCTTCTCCCAGGATCTTTGTCCTAGAGAATTGGGTCCAACAGATTTAGAAATTAGCCCAAGCTAGTCCAACGGGTCCAAACATGGCCCAACATTTTATTATCACATTAATATCTCAATAAACTTATAAATACATAATATATTCCTTAATATCAATCAAATCACAAAAGATAATGAAATAATCAATTACTACTAACGCACATAAAATGAAACAAATACCCACACATTTATTAGGACTCGAAAAACTTATGTTTTGAGACAATAAATTGATTTATTTTTTCCTTGAGAAAAATTAGTGTTGGTGTATAGTATATTCATAATAGTGTTTGATTTATTTGTTTTTTGTTTAATTTAAAATTTTTAATATGTTTAATTAATATTTCATATTTGAATATAATAAATTATATTTCTTAAAAAAAAAAAAAAAAGGAATAATTACCCGGAGACAAGAATAAGAGCCGTGGCAGGTACGGTAATAAGCATTAGGGTAGTTTACCGGTTTAGCCGTTTGCTGCATAAAGTGGTTATGTTTTCAAGTAGTTTAGACTTAACATTTTACCAGGATTTTAATTTTCTATTGTAATTTTTGTTGTATCATCCACTTTATTTTATATATACACATCATGGGTATAAAATATTTTTTTAAATAAAATTAATGATGCAATCTTTATACATATAATGTGTATATGTAAAATCAAATAAAAAAAATATACCCAGAAATTCAATTCGCATTTATCAAATCATTAAACCACGTCTTAAATGTTAGAGATCGAGGTACTATATTTTTGTTCAAACCAGAAACAGACTCGTCTTAAAGGAAAATTCTAACCAAAATTAGGTTTTATCATATCTGATCTAATCACGTGATACTCATATTATATTTACTATGTAATTGATGTACGGTTCAATGAGAATGACAAATCAGTTTCGATAAGACTTTTCCTATTTTAAATTATTGATGATATATTTTATACATGGAATTATGGTCGGACATCTGGTAAATGTGACATAAGCCATTGATATGTCACAATTTTATTGGTTCCACAGATATAGATACGATGGTTTAGTCATAAAAAATTAATTTTTTATTTAAATCTGACAAGCTGTATAATTCGTTATTTTATGTGAATATATTAATGTCAATTTATAAATTTTGATGCGATAAATATTGAACTTAACTTCTAAAATTTTCAAAAGCAAAAATTTCAAATAATTGTGGTTGAGTATATCAATTTTTTAATAAATTAAGCAATTGAGATCAAACACCGGTTCAATCAATATATTAATATAATAAAAAATCATAAAATAAATTACAATAAATTTACATAAAATAGCATAAAATATTCACACATTCGGCAAAACTAAAATCTAATATTTCAAATTTATTTATGAAACCTCAACTTCGACCGTTGGGCCAGGAGTACACCTTGAAGAAGTGAGTGTAGTAGCCTAATTATTTACAATATTAGCCTAATTATTTCCTTTTTCCTAGGTAGCACAAATTAATGCAATGATGTTTGATGGCTTCCTTACTAGTTGATTTAGGTCATAAATCCCTAATCACCTTTCAAAAGCTTTCGAAATCCTCTATTACAGAATAGTATTGTATTTTATATTCTATTTAAATATATATTATGTGTATAAAATTTACATAATCTTTATTTTTTAGAAAAGAATTTGATCCATGGAATTAATCTATTAAATAAAATATCATTTTACAATTAAAAAAATAAAAACCTTAAGTACTGTCTGTTTGATCCTATGATTGAACAGAATAAACTTGTAATTTCGAGTGCAACATCAATTTTCTTGTACCGTTTGGCCTCTGTTTCGATGATAAATTTTGGGATTAAATTCCATCAAAACAATATTTTGATAAAAGCTATTTGTAACTTTTAATCCCATCGATTCTTTTTATCTAATTATCAATTACGTCCAAAATATTTTTCTTAATTCTTTCATTAACTTTGAAGAATGAGTTAGTTTTGAAATTTAACTACAATCTTCATTTGTACAATTAATTATAAAATTGTGAATTCAAACGCATTCATATTTTTCTAAAATCAATTATTTCAAAATTAATTCATTTATAATTGATTATTTTATAATTTATGTAATCATCGGGCAAAACTGAACCTAAATAAAATCTATACAAATGTGTGTAAATGAATATATATATATATATGCATAATGAATTAATTAAGTATGACCATAGTCAAAAAGAAAGGAATAGGCAAGTAGGCCAAATTAAGTTTAATCATGGGACAAATGTGGGGGCATTGATGATGGTGATTGTTATTAGGTAAATTACAACGGGTACTCACGAGATTTGTCATAATTAAAAATATCTTCTTATTATTTTTAAAATTATAAATATATTTTAAAATTAACGGTCATCTAATAAATATTCTCTCATGACAACATATTACAAGAAATATTTGTTAGATGATCATTATAATTTTAAAAAATATTTATAATTTTTTAAATAACAATAAATTTTTTATAATTATAACAAATTTCATATAGCCCGTTGCATGTTATTATTAGTAAACTTTGGTGGAATGGGTATGATTTGATTTCTACACATGATGATGGACATAATGATGATGATGATGATGATGTTTATGGTGCATGCTTCACTGGTGGATGGGTCATACCCATATGAATATTAATTGCTCCCTGAAAAGGCAACAGCACATACAGATGGATCCATCTTCTCCACTTATCATTGCTTTACCATTATTACTTGTACTCACAAAATAAACCAAAATTATTTATTAGAGAAATGCACAATATATATATCTTTTTAAAAAAAAAGAAAAAAATATTCAATTAAATTTGATTTTATTATGTAATTGTCACGTAGGCAAGCGGTTCACATTAATTACAAACGAAGAATCTTTGTTTAAACGATTTATAAGTCCCAAAAGCCCTTCTTTCTTAGTGAAGTGTCCTTTTGAAAAGAACTCGTGAAACTCATATAGAATTAAAGCGTGCAATACCTCGTGCAATGGGACAACGAACAAATTACAAGTCACATCAGATCTCAACCATTGAGCTAAATAAATGATTTTTTGAATGCGTAGGCGACGTTGAGTTGTTATGATCATGAGGTCTTGGATTCAATTCCCACGTATATTTGTATTGATCTATTTTAATCGCAGATTGTTAGTTATAAGTGTTTGATATTGACAATTAATATATTGATTTTTTATGATTAAAATTTAAGATAAATTACAGTGACACTCTTTGAGGTTAGACCAAAATACACAAATACCCCCTATTTTTGTAAAATTACAGCTACATCCCTGAGGTTATAATTGTATTACAACTACAAGCCCTATTCAACAGCAAAGCTTACACTAATACCCCTGAAAAATATTACACTAACACCGCTCAAGGAGTGTAGCTGTAATTATGTAAAAGACATAAAGTATTTGTATAATTAGAACTAACTTCAGGAGATATCAATGTAATTTACCGTAAAATTTATGATATAATTACTAAAAGAAATACTTTAAATGTTTGCAAGTGGACCAAGAAGTTTGTCAAAGGCAACAAGATCATTGTTTTCAATGATTAAAAGTTTGAAATTTGTTTATAGTTTGCTAAGGCTTTAGACCACAACAATGTCATGCATTCTTGGCATTGTCCAAAACATGAAATTCTTACATGATTTAAGAACGGTGATCAATCACAAAAATTAAATGACTAATTGGCTGCCACCAAATTTTGTTGGAACTAGAACAATTACTCGACAACATATCTTATAACACATGAAAACCATGTAATAAATAATACAATATATATGTAATATAAAATAAAATGGGAGATGTATGTATTGTCTAATACTATACCAAAAAACAGGACTCATAACATAGAATTACCATCCAAATAATACACAAAAAAAAAAAAAAAGATTTTCCTAATTAAAACAACTAACATTCTCTCATCTATATATTCATACCACGTGTATAAAGACAAAACCTGTGTGTACCATGAAGAAACTAAGTAGAAGACAAAAGATACGTAGTATTCGAACAAAAATACACATACGTCGTACGTATACGGTAGTAATTTTTCCATGTTAGAAAAAAATTGGAAAATTGGTCAGGGCTGCTTTTGTCTCTGTGTGTAGATGTAGTCAAGGTTGGCTTCAAGAGTTCTTCTCATCATCATGCATTCATCTTCTCCCACTCCCTCACATCCATCCTCATTCAAACTCACCTTCTGCATCATAATTATTTATTTAAAAAAAAAAAGTTAAGACGCCTGTCTTTTTAAGCACACAGACGATGTAAATTTTATACACATGACGTGTATATGTTAAATTACAGTAAAAGAATTTGGCCGGATAAGTACCTGGTTGTGAGTTTCCATCGGAGTAACATCGTGGAACGTGGGGCCCGATCGGGCGGCGAGGCAACGGGGTAGTGTTAGAGAGAGGAGGAGGGTTATGATCATGCAAAGAGAGGTGATTTTGGCCATGTTTCTTGAATTTCTTCTGCAGTTTAAACCTGTGAGAGTTGAATATATAGGAGGAAAGTGAGGGAATGATGAATTTATAGGAGGGAAGGGAAGGGCAATTCTGTCATTTTAGTGATTATTAACATTAATAATAATACTAATAATAATAATAATAATTTACTAAATAAAGCCACAGATAATAATTATTAGGGATAATTATATGGGTTAATTACATTTAGACCCCCTCTGAAAATGCATAATTACACTTTCCCCCAAAGAAGTTTTGAAATTATATTTACACCCCCTCTAAAAATTCTTTGTTTACACCTGACTTCCATTCGTTAAATTTTGGGCAGAAAATGTTCATTTCAACAAAAATAATTACATAAATTTTCAATTTTACCTCTCATTTAACATTCTCGTGCAATAATTTTGTACTTATAAAGAAAAAATATAATAATATTGGCCTCACTCCATACATATACGTTACACTTATCCTCTTATAAGTACAAAAATATACATGAGAATGTTAAATGATGGAAAAAAATTGAAAATTTGTGTAATTATTTTTGTTGACGTGAACATTTTTCGTCCAAACTCTAACGAATCGGGGTCAGGTGTAAATAGAGAATTTTCGGAGGGGGTGTAAGTGTAATTTCAAAATGTTTTTGGGGGGAAGTGTAATTATACATTCTCAGAGGGGGTGTAAGTGTAATTAACCCTAATTATATTTATACCCCCTAACCTATGGTCTGTTTATACAAATTATCACCTGCTTTTTGAATGATTACACACACACCCACTAGAAATATAAGCATCATTTACACAAACCACCCATATTTTTTAGAAAATTACACTTACACCCCTTAAAAGTATTGAAATTATTACACAAACTACCCCTACCTTTTGGCTATCAAGGGTGATTTCTGTAATTATACAAAAGACAGGAATGATTTGTGTAAATAGACTATAAGTCAGAAAGTATAAATGTAATTATCCCTAATTATTATTATTAAAATAAATAAAACACCCACACATTAGCGGAACTGATAATGTAATAGTCATTTCGTCAATTCTAATTAATCTTCGCAAATTACTTACGCAAAAAAATAATTATTTTTCAAATATAAGATAAGTTATCAATTTTTTACTAAATTATTTGGTTCACATACTCTCAATTGTATCACGAGACAGTGCAATGTTTTCAAAGTTGTACGTTGTACCATTTATCGTCAAACCTGCCCCGTGACGAAAAATAATTAAGGATCATAGTATGAAATTAAATAAATCGAGTCAAATTGAAAATTTTTAATTTAGAACATAAGTCACATGTATAAAATATTTACTTTTACACGCGGCATAATATGTTTATAGGGTAAAAGATGAACCGGCTCGATATTTCAGTTTGTGAATTTTTTATTTTTTTTTATGGCCCATGACGTAAATTATTTAAATGCGTAAATTAAATTATTATTTTTTTAATTTAATTTGGACATGGAAAAGTAGGGAGAGTTGACAATTAATTAGAATATAATAAATAATGGTGGGGTTGGTTTGAAGATGAAAAGTAAGAGCGTAGATATACATGATTTTGAGAGAAGCTTCTACGGTTATAATTTCATTAATATTATTATTTTTATTTAATTGGTATTTCCAACTTTTCAAGCTTTTTTATCTGCATTTATTAGCATATGGTTGGGATATATTACACCCAAAAATTTAATTTTTATTTCCAATATTTACGCTTCTAGAAACTCGTATATTTAATTGGAAGACTTTCCGTAATTTTATTTGGACGAAAAAAATAAAATATTAGCACAAAAAAATCAAGTAACATATTAATATGGGTAAATTGCAATTACCTCCCCTGATGTTTGGCATAATTACAAATACTCCCTTGTTGTTTGAAAATTTACAAAATTCCTGAGGTTTGTAACTGTATAACAAATAACCCATTTTTATCCATTTTTATGGGTGAACTAACCGAAATGCCCTAATAAAAACTGAATTATTTTTTACTTAATTTTTAAAATTTTTTGATTTTTTTTTGGACTACAATGGCAGGGAGAGGTTTTTTAAGTTTTTTACACAGAGAAGCAATAATACAATTTGTTTCGACTGATTTTTCTACAATTTTAATAAAAAATTCTAGGGTAAAATAGACAATTTCAGGCCTTCGATTAAAAATTACAAATCTCATTAGAGTATTTTTCAAACAATAAAGAGATATTTGTAATAATGCCAAACTTCATGGAAAGCGGTTGTAAGTTACCCTATTAATATTGGCATCAACTGAAAGTTTTTACTTTTTAGTTTAACACGGCAATATATATATATATTTTTTATAAATTTAATATTATGTACAAATTGTTGTTATCAATAATTGCTGATAGAAATTTTATGTATAAAATATCACTGCCACAATGTTCATATTCCGAACAAATTCAGACAAAAAGCTTGTCTGCTAGTTAATTTTGAAAAATTATATTATGACAAAATCAAAATTATTGTAGCTTAATATATATCTTATAAATAATTTGAAATTTATATTATTATTATTATTATTATTATTACTACTACTACTATTATTATTATTATTATTATTATTATTATTATTATTATTATTATTATTATTATTATTATAGTGCAATAACATATATATAATCTACTAACATATATATAATCTACAAAAATACACCATAAAACCAGTCAAACATCAAGACCAGAGATGTTATTCAAAATCATCTAGAATAATTATAAAATATAAAATTTCAATGAGCAACCAGGTTTTTCAGAAGCTTCTACACTTTTTTAAAAAATTATAATTTTGATCCCAAAGTATACGGTGATTCATAATATTAGTCTTATATTTATTAAAATAGTTAATATTAATCCCAAACTTTTGAAAAACATTGCGAAGTTAGTCTCACCGTGAAAAATTTGCAACTTTTGAAATTAACGTTACAACATTTGGAACAATCTTTGGGACTAAACATTTTTTTTAAATATGAGATTAATGTTGCAATATTTTTCTAAAATGTGGGACTAATATTGCTACGATGGAATTAACTTTCAAACGCCCTATATTTTGGGATCGAAATTGTAATTTTCTCATGCTTCTTTTAGTATTTTTTTTTTAAAAAAAAAAAGATTGAGAGATTGTGATTTCTTGAGCTCTAAAACATTATTAAAAAATTCACAAAAATATAAATAAGCAAAAATGGATATGAATTAATTTTCAAGAGTAACAAGCAGGCTAGCCTACCTTCACAACTGCTTCCTCATTTCACAATTGAAACTGAAGCGTGGCTGGCAAAAACACGCTTTTGCTTGAATGCCTCCTCAGCCTCAGCTGTTCTCAAACTGCAATCATAATCTCAGAAATCTCTTCAATGAGAGAGTAGAGCTGAATGCCTATTGCAACATTCTTGTTCATAAACTACCAACAACATACTTCTACAGCAGCACAAGTGAATAATCAGACATAAATCAACGACCAAAATTCACAATTCAGACAGCATCACAGACAAGGAAAGATGTATGTACAAGAACCAGAGAGATATGTAATAATCACAACAGTTGAAGATACTAATGAGCCATCTACTATGCAGATTCGCACAACATAGCCGGCTGCTACTGGAAACAAACATTGAAATACGCCATCTATCTAGCAGCCCTGAAAAATTCTGAGGCTACTCTCTAAACACGTCTATCAAACGAATATTGCCCAAAGAAACGGTAAAAGTGTTCCAACATCATGATCATCCTAACAACTTGCTATTACATAGGTTCGATTCTATACCATGCTGCTTGCCAAGCATTAGAAAATCAACATTGCGGGAAAATCTCATTTTTGATCACATATTTTAAGCCCTGTTCAATTTTGGTCACATTCATTACAAGAATCTCAACTTCGGGACAATATCTTTCGATTCGTCTCAATTTTGGTCCTAACGACAATTAACGTTTTCCATCCATTATTTGACGTTGGGACCAAAATTGAACAAGGCCTAACATATGGGACAAAAAATGAGATTTTCCCGAGCACTGCATTGATTGAGCATGCGCACTAAGGGAAATATAACAGTATATGAAGCACCTGGAAATATAGATGCAACTGGACAACCATCATTGATTAAATTAAAATAAGATCCCCATAGAATTGAAGTTACAATAACAGGTAAAAATCTAAGTATGCTGTATAATTAAGCTTCGAGCTTCTGTATAATTTAGAAACCTAATCTCTTCAGAGTTATAATTTAGTACACAGACAAGGAAATAGATCTAACCAATATCGGATATATAAATCAGCAAGCGAGCTTGTCGACACCGAGCACCCCAGCACATACATGCTACTGGACCTCTCCATCCTCACCAAACTCCACATCTTTATTCTCCTCGTGATCAGTATTCTTATCGGAGCCATCCCAGTGGTCCTTCTTGTGTCTCTTGCTTTGGCTTTCAGAATCCCCATCAGCACGCCATGTTTGTTTGTCCTTCTGTCAAATTAAAAGACCGCATCTTAAAAATGTATTCGCGTAAAAAAGCAGGAGAATTACTGCTTTGGACGTGTATAAGAAGTCGATGAATGAGGATACCTGCTTTTGCTTTTTGGAATCCATGCTGTGTCTATGAGACCTGGACCGGTCTTTCTCGTCATCATCCAAGCTCGTATCATCAAAAGAACCCATTCTTCGCCTCTGATGTTTCTTTTTCCTGTCCTTTGACCTTTTCTTCTCTTCCACACTGTAAGACTCGGATTCATCACTATCTGTCTCGTCTATCTTATATCTCTCTTTACCCTTTCTGTTCTCAACTCCTCTGTCTTTGTGTTTTCTCTCCTTTTCCTTCTTCTCCTTATCCTTTCTCTCCTTCTCCTTCTTAGCCTGCAAAAAGGGTAGTTTTGTCAAATATAGCAATTTGAAATTACGAATGATACAAATTGAAATCCAAGGCATATAGATGGGAAACAGACGGCTATGCTTCTAATGGCGAGTCAGAGATGGCAAAAGATAATTAAGCTAGATTTGCATACCTTTTCCTCTTTTCGCTTGCGCTCCTTCCCTTTTGCCTTTTCTTTAAGTTCAAGAATGACCTTATCAAAGATTTCTCGGAAAAAGCTCTCTTCTCCGACGAACCTGTCCAAGGACATATTTAACTCAATATGTAAAGCTGGTTGGGATTAAGCACCAAACAACCAAGTAAACAGTGCAGAAACAGTTTTCATCAACATTTTGAGAAAGAAGAGAACCCATCATTTTCTGGAAATTTCAAACATAAAGTCATTTCCAAATATCATCATGTCTAATCACATTTCAGGCAGGAAAAAGAAGCAATCAGAAAGATCTTTAGAATAAGCAATCTGCCACTTATTAACAGTGATCATCGATTAGCAGATAAAGTGTTTACCTCTCTTCAATAAGCGGTTTGCAGTCGTCCCACTTTGAAGATGATGTTATTTCCTATTTAACAGCATAAGTTAAAGATACATAGAACGAAAATGGTAAGCAAAAGTAATTGAACTGCTGATGAACTCATCAGTCTCTATACCTTTGAAGTAAAAAGGAATTCATAGATATCTTCAGCTAGACGCTTACGCTTCTTAGCTTCTTTTTCTCCTTTCTCCTTGGTAATTTCTAGTAACTCCTCAAATATAAGCTGCAAACAGTGACTCATAAATCAGATTTTCAAGATATAGAAGAGGGGAGAAGTAAATGCATAAACGCCAAAACATGAATAAGTTTGAGAGCGGGTGTGTGTTTACGCTTACACTAACACACACATCCAAATACTACTGGCTCTGAATCAATCTGATACAAGATCAATGTATTAACGAAGGCATTCAACAAAAATGATAACCCACATTACCGGATGATGAGAAGAATTGAAAGGAGCAAATATTACAGTGAGCACCACAAAAACAAGCTTAGCAGGAAAGTAAACTGGTCACTCTCCAACCCTTTGCTAAAACGAATTGGTGTGATACTTTCAACCAGCGGCGGATAACCTTGTCAGTTGTCACATATCGTTGGACAACCTTACACCAATATAAGGTACATAAGAGGATATATAGTAAATTTTATCATGCATGTTTGGACAAATTTAGACTTAAGCGTCGGACTTAAAAACATATGCCCTGGGGACTGATTTATACTATGACGGTACTTCAAGTGTACTCTCTGGCTTCCACAGGTTTTCAATATCCAAAACAAATAAACAGTAGGTACTAAAAGTTGTAATGGCAAGCATGTATGACCATTTTTTCTCATGCAAAATTCTTTTGAGAAGCATAATTTTGACATTATCATGCATACAAATGATCAACAAGAGGAAAATGATACCTTCAAGTTGATATCGGATATTTGTTTCAGGCTAATCTCCTTGGGGAGTGCACCCTTGAAGTCTTCAAAAGTCCAGTTCATTGACAAGGATATCTGGCACCATACAGGTTTTGTAAATTGATGAAGTCAGTCAGTCCAAAACGAAAGAGACATTTCGTACCTTTTCACTCTTTATGGCTTCCTCTATTTTCTCCTTATCCTCCATATACTGCAATTCAATTATCAAACAAAATACTTATTGGAATGGCATTATGTCAAAAGTGAAAGGAGAAAGAACAAAACTAATCATTTTGACAGACTACACGTGTAAATTAGCCCATCATAACTTAAACGAAGAAACAACAATAAATAAAAATGGGTAGTCGTACACTTTATTCCTTTCTTCTCTCTTTATTTATTTATTTATTTTGTTCAGTTCTTATTGGAAATCCTCCCTTTTGGAGGAGCCTCAACAATTTTGTACAGCTCTTTCAGGTAAATTCAGCTACTGAATCTCTCTTTCTTCTTCTGTTCTATGGTCTCTTTGCTCTTTGTTGTAGGCGGGTTGGTTCTGAAAAAGCTATTTTGTGTTGAAAGAGTGACCTTTTTCTCTCTTCCTCAGAAATGCCAGTAGAATTTTCTTTTCTGCAGATGGGTTTTGGCCGGTATGTAGTACGGGGTGATACTTTTAGAAGAAGGGCATTTCTGTAATATGTATTTAAGTTTTGAGGACTACAGTGTCTTTTCCACCTTGACCGACAACTTGGGATTAATTCACGATAGCCCAATGATGGATTGGTAATATGGCCTAGTCCAATCACAGTGCCGTTGAAACCAGATATGAATGACACATAAACCAGATGTGAGACTACCGGGCTATTCTAAAATTTCTATATCAATTCTCAAAACAAAGAACTGATTAGAAAAAGAAATATAAGATGATCACCTCCAAAAACAAAAGTAAGAATAGCCAACTTCAACTACCTGTTTCTCAAGGTCATCTATAACATCTTCGAAGAGATCTTTTGCAGTAGACCCTCCGGTGTTTGAAGATACAGCCAGATATGCAGGCGCATCTTTAACCTAAAATCATGTCGAAGTTCAAACAGAAAAGCAAAAATAATATTTTTGTCCAACCATGCCCATAAGGAAACAGAACAGAACCTTCACGCAATAGTCTCGCCAATGAGAGTTGGCAGTAAGAATGCCATTCGCAACATGTTCCTCCATCAGCTTCCGAAACTCATCACGATTTTTACGCTCTGCTTTCCTCTGTTCCTCCTATTTCAGTAATTGTGCATGTTTCTTATTGTAAGGGGAAACAGAGATAGACAGATAGAGAGATAAACAACTGAGATCATGCTAATAATCCAAACTACCATAGGAAATCTGAGTAACTTACCATACGCAACTTTCTCTGTTCCTCTTCTTCCATCTCTAGATCTCGTATGTATTCCTGAAACATGCCAACTCAACCGTACTAACCACATATCTGATGACACTTTTCATGCTGCAGGTATTTTGATTCATAATTTTACAGAAATGCAAAATAAGTGTTACCTGGAAGATTTCCAAGCGTTCGATTTTGTCAAGGCGTGAGCATCTCTCATCAGCTTCTAAGCGATTCTGGACTTTTCGCCATTGACTACTTGCCTGAGTAAATAAGGTAATAAACAGATCTGTAAATAAAGAATTGGAGGAGTCAAAAAATATAAAACAAAGCAACGTACCTTGATAAAGTCGCAAGACTTTAAAAATTCCAAATATTCAGCTTTATGACGTTTGTGCTCCTCCAAAGCCTTTGCCCGTTCCTAATCAAAATAAACAATTCGGTCAGCAAAAAGGTCACACGTTTAAAAAAGTTCCATCCAATCTAATCTCAGAGTATAGAATGGGACTTAAGTGTTTCAGAGATGAAATATCAGAACTAATGAAAAGAAGACTTTCAGATGGCATCCATTAAGATAAATAATTCTCCCACATTTATGTACAGCCTAGTATATGCTCGGGGTAGGAGGGTGGGGGTTGCGGGAAGCGAACGATAGTGAACGGTAGTGAACGGAGAGAGCGAAGTAAATCATACTAGACCGGACCGTAGGGAAGGGCTAGTTTACAACATTACGCCGGGAACAAGGAACGGACTCAAAAGAGTTCGTTCCGCAGCTGAGAGCCGAACTCTAAAAGGGGTTTGGCTCGAAGGCGACCGGAAATGGCACAGCAGGCCTGCTCCTTGGAACCAGGCCTGTGGGCCATTGAAGGCGGAGCTGACCAGCTGCCCCTTGGGACCAGCGGGGCAGCGTGGGTGCTTACTGAGTATAAATTAAAGAAAAAATTCAGATACAAATGCCCCAAAAATAGAAACAATTACAAAAAAACAAAACAAAACGTAAATAACCAAAACTTCAACATAACAAATTCAATAGCAAATAATAGATAAAAAAAAAGTAAACCCTGCGCCCAATTGGGAGCTTGGACATTCTAGCAAGAGAGCAGTAAATTACCTTTCTCTTAAGCTCCTCTAAATGGTCTTCAAAGAGGTCCTCACGATCTTTAGCACGTTCAACAGCTTGAAAACGTTCGTCTTTTTCGAACATCGATATTGCTTTGCTGAACAGTAGTCCAAGAAGTTAATATAAAAAAACAACCATGTGAAAAGACAGACAGCAAATGTTATTTGTTATGTCAAGCAAATACAATGAAGTGCCAATTTTGTACACACTCATAAGAAGACGAAGACAAAGACAGACCTCCATCTTGTTGATGACGTCAGATCTTTAGATTCCTGGGCATATCAAAGGCCACAGACATTTGAGGAGTGAATCATAACAAATATCTTTTTTGTTTTTCAAGATATGTGATTAGACGTGCTTTTGGCATAATGACAAAGCAAAAAATCAACTTACTTGTAACATTTTCTTGAAATTTTCCCTTGCTTTCTTCTGCCTAATTCGTTTGTCTTCAGCTTCCTGTTTCTTCTTCTGCCCAATAAACTGAAACACAGATCATAAAAACAATGAATAATCATATGCTCAAAGTAGAACACAACTGTATGCAAATATTTGACACGAGTAACAGAACATAACCATCAAAACAACTTCATTGTTGTGATCGTAAGGATTTACCTCATTGAAAGCTTGCTTTCGCTCTCCAAGAGTTTTCAGTGCACCATATCTCCGGTCATTTATTATCACTCTCATAGCCTGCTAACATTCATTATTTATGTATATAGATTTCGGACTAATAATTAGAAATTGTAAAGAAGAAGCAACAGACCTGTTCCCAATTCCAGTCAGACCCAACATTTGCTGTTTCCAACAGCGCTTTGAAAGCATTCTTCGCCTCCTAAAGTAAAAATCCAAAGAAAGAATGAGAGGAAGCGGAAGAGAGAAGTTACAGTCATGTCGAGTTGGATAAATGGTTAACAAGCAACTTTCTTATGGTCTTTTTGTTATTCAACTTAACGTCTTTAGCAAAATGCCCGTATGATTAACTATGTCACAAGACTGTGGCAAATCAGCTATACCTCTTTACTCTCATAGACTAAAGGTCCATGCTCTACTTTTTTCATTTCTGGTGTATTGTTGCCTCCACTTCCAGAAATTCCTGCACTTTTATTGGCTCCCTGCAAATGAATGAATGACTAATACAATGGCAGTGACCAAATGCATCCTTTTTTACTAGAGTGACAGAGAAAAAAGAAATAGAACCTCTACACTCCCTGCAAAAGTGTCTACAGAAGAAGGTGCAGCATCCTGAGGCGAGTTATCAGAGATTCTCCTGAAACAGCATTGAAAGTAATCCATGATTACGACCAATCACAAGACCCCTTGCATAACATAAATAAGTAAAAGGAAACATGTGATACATTGGTGTAGACATGGCAGTGGACATAGCGACGGGCACAGGAGTGTCTGACACAACTGTTGATGTGGCAATTTCCACTGGAGTGTGTACTGCAGTTGCATCTGATTTTAAATTAGCAACCTCCTCTTGTATGCCTGATGATCCAGAAGCGGCTGCAAGTTCTGGATTAACAGGAGGTGTCACTGAAACTGGGCTTGACACCATTTCTGGAGCTGACCAAGATGAATTATCTGCATTGGGGTTTGATGCTTCGGTCCCAGAAACAGAAACAGCAGCAGATGCATATGAATTTACATCCTTTATTATTGGTGTTCCTTCACTTGAAGTCATATTAGCTCGCTCACGAGCCAACTACACACAAATTCATGCATGTTAAACAAGGAATAGCCTAGCAAAATCATGATAGTCCTCTGCTGATACTTTACATGATTTATATTTGGTTAATCAGATTAAATACCTTGACTTCATCTGGAATAGCCCATTTTGATTGTTTGGTCACCTTATTATAGAAAAACCTGAAAAAAAAATCTAAGAGTCGGCAATATTCATGTAAGCAATGTACATATAAGATCTTTTACAACTGCAACAGACGAAGGTCTCAAACACTGGAAAACCATTAATATAAACACCTTCTTCCATCAGGAGCAGTGACTTCTCTCCAGTCAGTAGATGCATCAGCCCTCTGCAGTCATAAAAGCTGAATTAGTGGGAAATGCAGAAAAAGCTGGAGAATGTCAAACTCCAGGACAGGAATGTGTCATTTCAATGTATCGCACTACCTTTTATAGAGGTATATGCAGACTTTCATGGACAAAGGAATAATTAATATCTCCAAATTTACTTGTTACAAAAACTCCCAAGATGCAGTATAAGAATAATGAGCCAAGTTGAAGGTCTTCCCCTTAACCCAAGTTATATCAAGTGTCTCTATTTCTATTTTCACTTAATATTTTAATATATCTTATCTCAAGAGTTAGAAAAGGGTGTGCATAGACATTTGCATCAAAGAAAAGATAGTGAAGGAACACCTCATGCTAGTACCTGCACAATAAAGAAAAATGCATAACAGAGACATGGTATCTAAAGCAAAAGTCAACTGTTGACTCACCTCTGTTGGCGTCATCAATTCTAAAGGCTTCTCCCATGAAGAAACCCTTGTCCTTTTGTTGTAATAGTATCTGCATTTGACATGTGCTATAATATTAACAAATGTAATAACAGAAGTAGGACAGGAATCTAAAATATGATCTTATTGATGATTTTCCCAATAAAACATGTGTTTTATAACTAGTTATTGGGTAAATACTCCAGCTTCTGGTGTAATTTTCTTCAGTTACAACTTTACCATCTCTCCTGGGGTATTGTTAACCCTTTTACCGCATGCCAAACCATATTTCTGCTTGTTAGAGAGTATAAAATACAAACAATCAACCATACATAACTCAATATGTACCATGTATATACGGCATTTAAAGTAACTATATTTATTCTCCTCAACAAGGCTACAATTTAATCTACGCAAGCTCCGCCACAACATGCAGGAAACAACTAGTAATTACCCAAGTCAACTTTTAATTATAGAGAAGTAAAGGACAAGTAAAACTGATTGACAATGAAAGGCAGTACTCAGTCAGTATAGCATCGAAAACTCCATGTGCCTCATTCGAGATCATTCAATGACACGAAACATGCATGTTGTGGGGGAGAAATACAAAAACTACGAGCAGTAAGAAACATGCATATCATGGTCCATAATGACACGAAAATGTAAATGCATGTCTCTCCGTCCACAAATTGAGCGAAAAGGTATTTGCTTTCAAAGAACAAGAGGCAGATAGTCCACTGGATGAAATGAAAACTTAGAGCATAACTTGTTACTCTGTATTCCTATGATGAAATAAACACTTAAACTACTCTTACGGAGGTCATTTCATCTTGTGCAGAAGTCCAGAAATTACGATAGTATCAGAGTTCTGTCCCAGTCAAGTTGTAGAGATATAAACATATACATACATGGAGTTGCTATCTGGATCACAACAGCCATATTTAATACAGGATATAGGGAATTCCAATCAAATTTGAAATCACAACTTAACACGCGTAACAGTCACATACTTTTTTCCATCACGAGAGGTGTACTCTCTCCAATCTGTTTTGGCTAGGTCAGGCAGAGTATTATTCCCCTGAAATCAAAAGAAATATGTGGAATCTTATTTCTGGCGGAAATGAGGTTATATAGCAGAACATAATTAGCCATATAAAGAAATTAAGTAGCTTCTGTAAATTCTCACTAGAATGACAACGCCAGCACTTTGTTGCTCATTCTGCTGAGGTGTATTAGATTGCATATTTTGATTCCCACTTGGAAACCATTGTTGTGTCCCGGCATTTTGCTCCCCATTCTGCTGCAAAGGAGTGACAGGCTTTATGTTCTGGGTCACAGTTGAAGACCATGTTTGTTCCCCACCACTTTGTTCCACAGGCTGTTGCATAGGCAAAACTGGTGGCACATTCTGATTTCCAGTAGGATACCAAGGCTGTCCTCCAGTAGAAAAGTTGGAAGCCTCAGTCTGGGACATTGGCAGATGCTGTGCCGTGGCGACCACATTGATTTGTTGTTGGCCGCCAGATGACGAGGGTAACTAAACAGAAGCATTCAAGTATAAATCTTGCTAGCAAGACCAATTTTATAACTAACAGAGCCAAGAAAAAAGATTACACTGTATGACACATGTGAAATTCTGGGACCACCAAAACTAGGCATGAAATTATTAGAGATTTGCGGCTGCGGCGGAGCAGACATCACAGTTCTGTTGGGC
Source organism: Sesamum alatum (assembly GCA_034509735.1). NCBI lineage: Eukaryota > Viridiplantae > Streptophyta > Magnoliopsida > Lamiales > Pedaliaceae > Sesamum > Sesamum alatum. The sequence continues at coordinate 2,287,723 of JACGWO010000006.1, forward strand.
TGGAAATCTGGCGGTGGGAGTGGTGGTCCTTGAGGCAGACCATGTCCTGGAAGACTGGGTCTTTGAGGTGGCGGCTGCTGTTGCGGAGGTGGCACTGCTTGAGGATACTGGATTGGTGGTGGTGGATGCGGAGGCATTCCCATGTTTGAATGTCCACCTGGCTGAAATTGCTGAGGTGGCACAGGAATAAATGGTTGGGGTGGCGGTGGTGGAGCCACAGGTCGGAACTAAAACAAAAAAAGGATTAACGCTGTGGTCATTACCAGTAAAAAATTTCAAAGACCTCATATGAGATTCGAAACATAGGAACCTTACTTGCATTGACATGGGAGGAAGAGGATTTGGAGGACCCACATGACCAATTATATGGGGCCGAACAGGCTTTTCCCAATAATCATGTAAATAGAGACAAAAGTAATTAGTTAAGGGAGCATAGAAATGGAAAATAGTTAGAAGAAAGCCAATTTCAGACCAGAGAGAACAAAAGCTAGAAGCAAGCTGTATCGTTCCACCTTACTAAAAACACAAGATATCCTCAGAAGAATAGAAGATAAAGAGAAAGGAATGTAATGCCTTATACTCCTACTATCAGCTGTAAATTTCCTTAGAACCATAATACATACTGTCACTTTAACATGCTACAATTATGAAAACACAGTTAAGAATTCTATGATATGGACCATATGGTTGAAAACTTCAAAGAGAGAAACAAATTAAATTGTTATAAGATTAATCTATGAAGGAAACACACTTGCAAAATGTGACCAAGAATTCCAAGGCAATAATACATAACAAATAGAAGACATGTCTGAGCCACATTACTTCATTACAGAAATGGTAATAGCACTTAATCACGTTAACGTAATAATAGTGGCACTGTAAACTACTTCAGATGTAATAATACATAATCAACTAATGTTCACCAAATACATCATGGATATGTGCTTCAGTTTATGTGCAACCGTTAACATGAAACCTTGCATGTTATAGACATGGTGCACTTTGACACTTTCGTAACACTACCAGCAACCTAAGAATTGTGAGGAGAGCTTTTGAATAAGTAGAAACCATTTTCAAATTATATTATTCACGAAAGCAAAGTACCTGCATCCCTGTGGACTGGGAGTTATTGGCCATTTCACGCAAATGACCAATTTCTGAAACAACCATCAAATACACTGAATATTAGTAAATTAATTTTAGAAAACTCTACATTTTATAATTTAAGAATGTGTTAATTGTCATAAAAGCTCAACTTCATAGCAAAGAAACAAGAAGTGAGAAAGAATACAATAGAAGTGGCAGATAAAGCAATGATAAGGCTAAGATAAGTTACGTCCTCAGTTAGCACTTAGTGAAAAACATTAAACAACTGTTAATTCAATGCGCGACCGTTAATTTAGTTGTACAGGTGAGCTGTGAGCATAGAATATTTTCCTTGTGAGTCGTGACCAATACCAAAAAACATACAAAAAGACATCCGCATACGTTCCAATATTAAAGTTTTCAACTACGCCGACAAAAAAATGGATTTAATCATAACTAACAACCAAGAAAGGGATCAAATGAAACAGATCCGTGATAACGATAAAATACCTAGTTAGAAATGCATGCTTATTATTTTTCATACAAGCCCTTTCTATTTCCTTGATTTGCCATAGAAATTCCATAACTAATGGATGAAACCGAAAGAGAAAGAAGAATAGCCACTTTTTATCCAAAAACAGCATCAATTCAACCAACATCTTCTTGGGATGCATCTTTTTTTTGTTAAAACAAAAATCTGCATTCTCACTCCGATTCTTACATCCTAAAGTTCAATAAAAACCACAAAGAAAATCATTGAAAAACTTGAATCCAATCAAGAACGTCCCTGAGTGGCACAGCAGTTAATCAACAACTAAACCCTGCCTTGGCTCGGCAAAACCAAATTCTTCAAAGAAATCAACCAAGAACAGAACAACACGCCATCTTTAAGGAAAACCCTAAAGAAACAAGAAAGAAACTAAAAACAAAAACAAAAGAAACACTTCCAAAACTTGATTCCATAAAAGACCAACCAAGAATTCAATCAATAAACCAAGAATTGAAGTACTCTTCAACCCAATGACAAAACCAAAAACCCAGTTTTTCCATACATTCAAAAGTGAAAAAGTAGCAAGTTTTCATCACTCAAGATTTCAAGAAAACTCAAAAGGCTGAGAGCGTCAAACTGAATTACATTGGAGCAGAAGAGAAGATGTCCCGTTCTGCGAATGCAGCCGCAGGCCTACATATAAGAGGGAAGGGAGCGGGCCAATTAATGCAGATGGATGGGATTGGGACGTAAAAGAGGTTTGGTACTGATGAAAAATGATTGTGAGGGTATATATATAACATGGGACAGAGAGTTTTTGGGTGGTTTTTGGGGGCTGTCTTGACGAGACGAAACTGTAACCCACTGGAATATTTATATACGCCCGGACAAAAAACCCATCCACGTGAAGTTTCATCACTCTCCGCTTTCCCCTTTCAGCATTCTTGCGGCGGAGTTTGTGTCTTTATACAGACAGCTATGCTCTGTTCTTGCACTCTTCTTCTATTCAAATTTCCCTTTCTTGTTTTCTTATTTTCTTGGCTTTCCTCTTTTTGGGACTGTCTTTCTTTCTTTCTACTCAATGCCCTTTTCTCAAATTTTCAAAGATTTTTCCCTGTTTTCACTTTCAAAATTGGACTTTCTTTGTGAAGAAAATAACCAAAAATTGTTTGTACATTGGTATTAATAGTAGTAACGTTTCTTGATTACGTGGGTTTTCTACGTATTGTATTGTGTCAGAAATGGATCGAGGATCGAATTTTTTGTTGCAAACTCTATTACATCTTATACATCAGTAAACATATACGTGCATGTACATAATCTTTCACAAAATAAAATAATTAATGTCATTCTTATATACGTAACATGCGTATATTAAATGGAACATTAAAATAGAATTTGCAACAGAAAATTCAACACGTCAAAAAATGCTTTTTTTTAATGCCTTGAGCTGCATCACAATTTCACTCCCGAGCTATGCACATGGTTAATTCAAGTCTTCCACCATCAACACTGCAATAACAGGCACTCAAACTATATAATTCAATCAACTCAATTATGTGTACATATACAACAATTAAATGTTCAGTGTCTTGCTATTTACAAATGTCCCTCCTCTATCGTGGTACAATGAGTAAGGAAAGATATGGAAGAAGACTCAAGCTAAAGAAAACCAATCGTCTCCCGACAGATCAATCTTGTCTTTTGCAGGATATCATCTTTCCCGGGAAAAACCATGAACAGGGGAAGTGCCAAAATGTACTTATACTCAAGCCACCGATGCCTAAGTGACAGTTTATCTTCTAAGCACAGCTTGCACAATAAAATCTCCTTCGCGTCTTCCACATTGGAGCAAGTGCAAGTAGATCACGGACATGCCTGTGCATGGAAAAGTTAAGTAACTGTTAGGTGTGTTGTTTCTTGAACGCGCCAACACGCCCCAAAAGTTCATGTGATTGGTGTGTACAACATAAAGCAATAGTTGAAAAGGGAAATTTTGGAGAAAGAAGAGATATGTGGTTGTATTGATTAAGCGGGAGATTCGTTGCCACCTTAACTACAATATCAGAAAATTCTTCGAATCTATAGATTGTAAATTCACTGCTCCCGCCAATTTATGAAGTCAAAATTAAATAACCATGACGCCATCATACTCAGTCCAGCAGGAAGACAAGATAACTATTTAGAGTCAAAACAAACATCTATTCCTGTAGCTTATTTGCCCTGGAAAGATCAACAGATATAAATATCATTTATTTGTAGGTGGATATAGAATGCAGTGATTACAATTGCTGACAGAAAAGGAAAGGCGTAAAGAGACGACAATTATACTGTCATGAAGCCAACCAGGACTATTAATTTTAACCTTAACAGGGAAGTATGAATACCGACAAAGAACAATATAAAGTTCATGCAAGATCAAGATCAAAAAGTTGAGCGTGCAAAAGGAAAAACATCAATTATGATATAGGGCAAATAGGATGATTTGGTTGAGTCTTACCTAGGAGTCCAGCAAAAGCTAGGGGCTAAAAGGTACTACATCTCCAATTGCAGATGGCACCAAATCCACATGATTATCTGTTCACAGCCCAGTGACGTGTTTTACACGCAAACCAAGAGGATGTTTGTGAAAGAACTAATACCTTGTGTAGCCATACACATTAGTATGTTGAACAGGTCGCAAAGCAAGGGATGTACAGACACCAGATCATGCATAAACCAGACATGGACCAGGTTGCATGGCTCACATGTATCTACTGCACGAAGGAATACAAAAGTAGATGGTGATTACATAGCTATGCGCCGTACTCATAACTGTGGTCATCTTTTGAACTAATTAATTTGACAAATGATTCTGGCACATACTTAGAAACCACCAACCTGGTCAAGATTCCATCCAATGAGGTGCAGCATCAACCACACGATCATCCATGGCTGCACAGATTTGAGGCATAATAAGCCCCGGCAATAATCCCAAAGTTCTAAAAGTAATGCTGCCTTAAGAGTAGGCATTCAGAGATTTAGGTAAAAATCAATAGTGTCAACTAACTAGAATATGTCGGTGTGCAAAATTACGACAAGAGAAACACTAAAGCTAAGTTAGCAACTAGAATATGTTTGGTTTCACATCAGAATTGTGATGTTTCTTCCAGAGATCGATTCAAATTATATTGAACATCTGATAAATTGTTATTCTGCCTGATCGTCTCGCTGAGATTATGATTTCCTCGTCTCCATTAGAGTGTAAATTAACAGAATACGTTACCTGAATTTTTGAGACATTTAATAACCACAAAAAACTAGTTGAAGTTGGCGTTCTACTTACATTCTTGACTGGCATCCTCTCAAAAGTGGTGAATCTTCCATAAGAATTGGAAGGTGCGCCCGTGGAAGACTCTGTTGAGAAGCCAATGACTGCCTTTTGGAATACTTCCTTAGCTGTTGCTTATCCGAGCCTTGAACTTCACATGTTCATCTTGTCTCTTTTGTTTCAAAGCTGCTCATATCTGAAGGGTTATTCGCCAATCAAATCGACCTCCATTTCCCAATTCTGAGAAATGGCTTGTCTTGGTAAATACACTCAGTGCCAACAAGTGAATCAAATTGCCCAAAAGCACTGTATGAGCTGGAATTTGCCCTGTGCGATAAATTAAGGTTGCAACTGCCAACAGAGCCAGAGAGAGGAAAAGAATACCCAGGATAGAATGTCTAAGAAAATTGTCTACTGATTCTCCATGCTGTGAATTCAGCATTTGCCAACTTTGTATACCTGGATTTTACTTTCCGATCCTGCAATGTAGCGCCTAATTGACCGTCATTGAAATTTTTCGCCCCAGTGTTCAGTTCCGATACAGGAGACAACCTCTTTTTTACTCTCAATATTTGCAAACTAATGGGCTCTATTTCAGCAAGCATTAACAGGACCAAGGGATATTTTTTCAGTTTCTAGTGTCATCACATTGTGCGCTGAGTTCCTTCTCAAAGATCTCACTGGATTCAACTTCAGCATATGCTTTCTCTTGGAATGAGTCTAATACAACATTCACTTGCTCCACAAACTTATCTTCTTCAATACTATCTAATAATTCCTCCTAGATTGGACCCTGCCAGACTATTCTCGGACTGTGTAAAGTCTTCAGATATAATTTCTGCCATAACACTATCTTCCAATTGCTTGAGTGCATCTGGATCCAACCCATTTTCTTTGTTCAAGAGAATTTTGATTCCAGGGTTCGGTTTGTAACGATGAAATTTGGGCCTTGGAGATAAGTAATTGGTTTTAGGATCATAGGGAGGCAAGGAAGGATCGAAATCTAGCTTTGTTATAGACAACAAGGGGGGCAAAAACGAAGCCTTGTTCTTTAAACTTGAACCCATATAGCCAGAAAATCAAAATTTCAGTAATTGTTGATTCTGATGATGATTCGGATGCAATCCGGGAATATAAAGGCACCTCAATTTTGCCTCTTTGAAAGGTCTGAGAATTGGAACTTCAAGAATAGCCTCCCTTTTCACTGAATTTTAGTCAAACTACTTTCTGTAATCTGGTTCTGACCAGAGTCTATTTCAAGTTTTGACTTCAAATCTTCATGAACATTTGAAGAGAAGTCGGAGAAAAACATGCTTTCCCGTGGGTAATGGGCTGAACTTCGAGGCCGCAGAAATCTTAGGGAACATGAAATTCTTACAACCTTTTGTCGGATGTTTTTGCAGGTCTTGATCTGTGATCTTTCTCATTGTTCTCTTTTTCTTCAAAACATTTCAAACAAGATAAATACTCGGAAAATTCACCCGCACAACCAAAAATCAAAACAGTTCTGAAAACAGAAATACTACAATTTTCAAGAAACTACACAAATACTCAGACACAAACAATAATTCATGCAAAAACATACGAAAAACTGAAGCGAAATCATGAAACACTAACAAACCTGACGGGCTATTGGCAGGTGTAACAGGGTCGAAAAGTTTGGGAAAAGGGTTTTGGGGACTGAAACTTCTCCAGGTGACCGAATTGCTTACTGAAATTCTTGGATTTTGATTACTATGCCTTTGTTAAGAGCGGCGAGAATGGAGGTGAAGTGCTTGAGAGGACTAGTTTGAAGAAGACCGCGAGCGTGATTTGAATAAATGTTGAAACCACTAGTTTCAGACAGGCCAAGTATCATTTTGCCTACCTCAATTATGTCATTTATTCGAATTTGGCTCGTCATATTTACCTCATCAAATTTAATCAATCACGTTTAAAGATTTCATCAAATTCAGTATTCACCGTTAAAAGTTCATTAAAACTAACAGATTCGCCCCCCAAAAAAAATTCAAATTCTAACGTATTTACTAGAAATATAGTGGCATCACCACTAAATCAAACGTATTTGTTGGTTTTATACTTATTCGAAACTTTCGTTAACAAATAGCAAAATAAAAATTAGCTTCTTGCTCGTTGTACTTAATCAATTCTCAACAATAATCGAACACTTTCAAAATTCTTTCATGAACCCTAGTATGAGGCGGCACTGATGTGCAAACGATTAAGGTGTGGCGGTTGAGATGAGCGGCGGACTCAGGAGAAAATCATTGTGAGGAGGACATTCAAACCCCAATTTACAACGAGTTTCTGCTCAATTTTTTGATAATGTGAAATTTTGTTGAGAATTATTCTTATATTCTTGTTGCTTTAAATAATTGTTAATTTATTGGTATTGTGAATGGATGAGAAATTGAAATTGCTAAGATTATTGTGAATTTGCTGAGATTTTTTTTTTTTTTTTTTGAGAACTTATTGAGATATTTTTTGATATGTTATTTATTTCACTATTATTATGTTCAAGTAATATTTCATAATAAAGAGATTAGAGAGGTGAGGCCACTATCTTTCAAACTAAAATGCTCGGGCTTGAACTCTCTTGAGCATTTATGTGATTATTTTTTAACAAATTCGTTAATTTTAATGGATATTTAATTGTGATGATTAAATTTGATAAATTTTTCAAACATAAGAGACTGATCTGATGATGGGGAACATGTTGGACCAATCCCGAATAAGTGTCATAGTTGATGGACCAAAAGTAATATTTATCCTTATGTACTCAAGGACAATGATTTTGAAAAACTAAATGGAAAAATGTTTATCGTTGTGTTAAAAAGAAGGGTAAAAAAAATAACCGACAAAAAGCATGTACGTAGAATAGGTCAATAAAATAACCAGTAAAAGTAGGCGAGTCGGACTTAAATAATTTGAGTCAAGCCAAACACATCATTATTCAAACTTATTTGAATCATTGTCGAGCCTGATAAATTGCTTTTGAACTTGATTTGAATTTTAATCTAATCGAACTTAAACAAACTTTAAATTTGACCAAATATGAGTCGAGCTCGGTTAATTTAACATTTGTAAGTATATTTTATCGTTATTCCCTAATCGAATCTAGCTCGAAAGCTTATTAAACAAAAAATTCCGTTCAAGTTTAATTTGTTAAATTTAACAAATCATTCAGGCGAGCTTTTATCAATCGAATCCGATCGAGTATCGAGCATTTTAATTCAGGGTAAATTATAACGAGCTTCCATAATGGTTTTGATAATTACGAATACATCTTTATTGTTTGAAAAATTACGAATGATCCTAATATTTGATGAAATTATGTAATTATTGGATGGTGGTCTAGAATTGCCAATTTTACCCTTGTTGTATTTTTTAAAAAATTCTAAAATTATAAAAAATTAGACGAGTTGAATAGAAAAATTTAAAGTATTTTTAAAAATTATCCACTGAACTGAGGCGGACTGGTCCGTATTGGTCGTAGGATCCGAACTCAAGCATCGGACCCCCGACTTTCCAACGGATAATTCTCCCAAATCCTTAAACCCTCGCAGTATAATTTATATCCGCGCAAAAGATAAGCCTGTTTAATTCTCTCTCTCTCTCTCTTCACCTTCGCCATGTCCCTTCTCCTCCGCTCTCTCCCCGCCGTTGCCCTCCGGGCGAGGTCCTCCGTTCTAACACCTCTCCCTCTTCTCTTCCTCCCCTTCCGCCGCCTCAAATTGAGTTCATCTGAACTCCTACGGAGGCGCGGTTTTTCCTCCGTATCGGCTTCTGCTTCCTCTTCCGAAACTCTCAGTGTTCCCGCTCCCACACAATCCCTGTCTTCCTCCGCTGACACCAATGTAAATCCACTCGAATGGGTGAGCCGCACCGCTTTCTGCGGTGAATTGTCCGAACCTGACGTTGGCAGACGGGTTCGCCTTTGTGGGTGGGTGGCCCTCCACCGTGTTCATGGTGGTCTCACTTTCCTTAGTCTCCGTGACCATACCGGAATTATTCAGGTTCATTTTCTTTTTATTACCCCCCTTTTCTCTGTACAATTATTTATTCTACCGATTAGTGCTGATTTTTGTCTTTGATGATTTCCTTCTATTCATCTTGTTCATCTTTGCTTTCAATTTTTTTTTTTTTTAAATATGATCAGGTTACTACGCTTCCAGATGAGTTCCCAGAGGCTCATTCGGTTGTGAATGACTTGAGGCTTGAGTATGTAATCGCAGTGGAAGGTGTAGTTCGGCTGCGGCCAATTGAGTCGATTAATAAAAAAATGAAGACTGGCTTCATAGAGGTGAATCTTCCCTTGGTTTTCTGCTACATTCTGAGCCGCGTATATTTGTGAATGCATAAGTTACTTGCAAGGGGGCTCCTTAGGGAGCACTTAAAATCTAATGGGTTTACTTTGTCCAAGATGTTACCGGGCTTTTTCGGGCTGTTGTGGTCAAAAGCTAAAATAGCAAAGAGATTATATTATTTTCTCAGAGTTGGTTGATCAATTATAGATGATAGGCTGCACTGGGATTTTCTTTGCAGAAATGAAGGATAGGAGAATATTTGTTATTTGCCAAGACATTAGATAATGAAAATGGTTATAAACTGATCCACTACGATTTCTTTAATCAGTTTCATGCACTGGTTCTACACCCAGGTTGCTGCAGAGCATGTCCATGTGTTGAATGCAGTGAGATCTAAGTTGCCTTTTTTGGTTACTACTGCAGACGATGCCAAAGATTCAACTAAAGAGGAAATCAGACTGAGGTAATCCTTGTAACAATTTATCTCTTCGGTCAGTGAGTATACTAAATTGTAAAATCTTCCCCAGCTTGTTTCCATGTTTATTTTTTCAAGAAAACATTTGATTATGAAGTACAAGATCAAGTGGAGATTTTAAACAATTAAATGTATATCTTCAGCATTTAAAGTTTGTGCTCTGCAGTTATATTGTTGTTCCTGGAGTTGATCAGTTGGATGAATGAGCCAATATGCTACAGTTCTCACTGTTAAGATACCTTATGAATCTCTCATTATGCCAGCTGGAAATTATCAATGTGAAACGTAAATTGGTGTTTTAATATTTTTATCTTTCCATTTCATGGCATTAAAAGTTGATTGAGATTACTTGATGCTGTTCAAGATTGATATTGTGTTCCTTATGCTCTGTGCTTGTTTCTTGTTGGGGATGAGGGTTGGAGTTGTGAGATAAGGAAGGGCCATGATTTTGTAAGAGACTTTATTTTTAATAGTAAAGAGTTTGCCCCTTCACTTTCAATTTTAATGAAAATTCTGTTTACTTCAACTCTCTCCAATGTCTCTTTTATGTCTGACTTGTGAAATAAAGCAGCCATCTGTTCTATGCTTTCATTAACAACAACTATACTAATCAGAATAAGTGCTCTGTAGGAAAGGAAATTTTACTTCTGTTGGAAGGCCTGCAAATACTACTATGGCTGTTTCGCTAAGAATTCGAGTTCTATAATCATCGCCATTATCTAACTAACTAGAAAGCTTCAATTGCTGACTTGCATACAGATACCGATGCCTTGACTTACGACGTCCTCATATGAGTTCCAATATAATGTTGCGGCATAGAGTGGTGAAACTCATTCGACGATACCTTGAGGATGTTCATGGTTTTGTGGAGGTATTCACTCTGTTTCTCAGTCTATTTGAATGATACGATGAATAACAAATTAAGCTTATTTATACAAGAAAATGCAGATATTTTAGCGTGCTTCTGTATCTAGTGTAATTCCTGGTGTTGATCCTGACCTTTTAATGGTTGTAAGGTAGATTGAGACTCCAATTCTCTCTAGATCCACTCCAGAAGGTGCAAGGGATTATTTAGTGCCGTCGAGAATACAGGTATCTTTTACTAGTTTCTGTTAGATTGAACTGCCCGAAGTAAATATTTTCATGCTTTGGTATTGAATGGTGACTGTTGGTTCATTTGGTTGAGGGAAGGATTAGTACTTTGTAATGCATTGCCTCAATTTTCGCTTCATCATTGTGATGATGTTTATTCTTCCTTGAGTAAATTAAGAAGAGGGATTTCAGTAATGGTTAATATTATTACCTTGTTACTGCCTATTTTTGGCTTCACTACCTGCAGACTATATTGAACATATATTGCTTGAGATTGTTACCATGTAGCACGCAACCATATTTTGTATTGGAATTCACCTTCCATGTTGTCGTTATGGCAATATGCTAAATCGAAGTTTTTGCTCCTTGCTACGAGTATTTTCTGGCTTTATTCTTTTATTCACTTGCTTTGCTACAGAAAAATACTCCGTGACATAAATGGCTTCTTTATCTAATTTGTTTACTTAGAATAAAAGAACAACCTCTTTTTTGGGGTACTGCTACTACATCAAGAGGATTTGATCAAAGAGTGGTTTAGTACCAACATCATCATACTTTTGTCTTCTCATTAATCTGTTGAGTAAGTGATTTTCATCATGGAATGAAGATCTGATGCTTGCTTCTTCTTTATGAAGCCCGGAACATTTTATGCTTTGCCTCAAAGTCCACAGCTCTTCAAGCAGATGCTAATGGTCTCTGGTTTTGATAAATACTACCAAATAGCAAGGTATTAAAATTGTTTATGAGATATCTGATCTTTCATTCCTCTTTCTTTTGCGTACCATGCTTCTTTCTACATCGCTCTTTTTACTCTATCAACCTGCCATTTAGGCCCCTACTGATTTTCCCCAATTGTGCAATTCCAACTGTAGGTAATAGTGCTTGTAATTTTGGTTGGTGTCCTGAATTCCAAGCAAAAAATTCCTTTAGTTTATCTTGGACAAGAGTAGTCACATTCTGTGGATGTGCATTGGAATGAATACGTCTATCTAACATGAATGTGATACAGATTCATGTTTGTATTATTGCTTTGCAGATGTTTCAGAGATGAAGATCTAAGAGCAGATAGGCAGCCTGAATTTACACAGCTGGACATGGAAATGGCATTCACCCCTCTTGAGGACATGCTGAAGCTCAATGAAGATTTGATTAGAAAGGTTTGTTAGATCAGTCATGGATTCATTAATATTTCGTTAGTGCTGGAGGTCTAAAGGTGCCAATGGAAGATTGATATATAATAGAATGGAGAATAATTGAGAAGAGTCTTGGAATAGTATATTGTATCTGCTCCTGTGTTTGGTAATAGGTTTGTGGGCCCAGCACTTGGTCAGACCAGTCTCTGATTAGGGGGCCCAGACTCTCAACTGCAGTTCTGGTTGATCAATGTCTTATTTTGTGTCCTTATGCTATAAAATGAAATTCTTCAACTGCGATTAACTGTTATATTTACTCTGGTGAAGACATTTTTTTTGCATAATTTTCTATTGGATTTCTTAGAGCTTTAAAAGTGCCATGTAAAAATAATAACTTGTTAGTCCTGAAAATAGTTAGGAGGCTTTGTTTCTCAGGGATGCTATGGTTGGTAACTGGTGGCATTCCTTTTGACACTGGCATGTTGGATCGTTTGTTCCTCATCATGTGGATATTTCGTTATATTCTACAGTTACTGATACACAGTTAGATAGTTCTTTCCAATTATATAGAGCCAGTGGTGACCAAATAAAATTTTATTGCAGGTTTTTCTTGAGGTCAAAGGAGTTGAATTACCAAATCCTTTTCCGAGGCTCACTTATTCTGAAGCTATGAGCAGATATGGTTCAGACAGACCAGATATGCGTTTTGATCTTGAATTGAAAGATGTAATTTCCTTGTGACATGTTTTACTGTTTTGTTGTCATTTGTATTGGCTTGGAAAGGAAATAAATCCTGTCCGACTGTTGGGATTTGGCAAATCTAATTCATCCTCGTTCTTGGTGGCTAGTTCAGTTTAATTGCACATGACTTAAGTGTATCAATAATATTTATATTGCTTTTTTTCTTGTATTTTGTTGGGTTTTGATGAAATTGTATTCCACCTGCAGGTATCTGATGTTTTTAGGAAATCTTCCTTCAAGGTTTTTGCAGATACCTTGTCAAGTGGGGGTGTTATTAAAACAATATGTGTTCCTTCAGGAGCCAAAATCTATTCAAATAGTGCTCTGAAAAAGGGAGATATCTACAATGAAGCTATTAAATCTGGAGCAAAGGGTTTGCCATTCTTAAAGGTCTCAAATGATGGTAACAAAAATGCATCTTACACATCATATGTGCACTACATGTCCGTGCAAAAGTTGCCATTATCGACATAAATGTACTATTGCAGGCACCCTTGAAGGTATTCCTGCATTAGTATCAAGTTTGGACACCACTGCTCAAAGTCATTTACTGAAACAGTTATCTGCTGATTCTGGGGATCTAATACTGTTTGCTGTGGGTAACCATGCATCAGTTAACAAAATTTTAGATAGGCTGAGGCTTCATGTAGCGCATGAGTTGGGCTTGATTGATCCTGTAAGTCGTTGGCTTGTAACTTTTTCTCTCTCATGAGTTTAACCAAACAAGATTTCCTTGATTAGCTCTTTTCTCTCTAACTGTTATATTGTTTATCTCGGTGGTTATTAGTCAAAGCACTCGATCCTCTGGGTTACTGATTTTCCAATGTTTGAGTGGAACGATTCTGAGGAAAGGCTTGAGGTTTGTACCATGTTCATATTATCTCAATTTCATTTCAGCAGAAATATCGAGAAAAAATCTTGCTTAACACACCCCTTGTTAGTTTTCAGTTGTGTTAGGATGAAACATAGAACTGTAATATGGGTGGCTGCAACACAATTTGACCTCATTAAACTTGATTTTGCTCTCATTTCAGATATTTCAGCTTTATTGTGATGTCAGAATATCTGAGTTCATTAGTATGACTACCTTTGTTGTTTATCTGGATAAATTATTATTTGTTTTTTGTACTTGTCAATTACTAGAGTCAGTAGGCGCATTTACTTGGATGTTGTTTTGAGTAGAAATCGTGGTATAATTGTCATGTATAGGTTGCTACCTTAATGATGAAACTGAAAGCCTGTACTGTACCGTCAAGGTCTAAAAGTTGCTAAAGAACTTATCATGTACTAACATGGTATTTATTCCTTATTTTAGGCCTTGCATCATCCTTTTACCGCCCCTAACCCTGATGATATGAAGGACCTTGCTTCTGCCCGTGCCTTAGCTTATGACATGGTCTACAATGGTGTTGAGGTACACGAGTCTTGATTTGCTTTAGCAGTAGTGGTTCGAATAATGAGGAAAGCACTTGAAAATGTGTTTTACTTTCTTTTGTTAGATTGGTGGAGGAAGCTTGAGAATTTACAAGCGGGAGGTGCAAGAAAAGGTTTTGGAAATAGTTGGAATTTCTCGCGAACAGGTGAGCAGATTCTTGTGCTCTCCAGCTATGCCCTTTAGAATTGAGATCACCACATATTGTTTTCTCATTATATAAACAGTTTGAAGTTTTGGAATTTTGGCTGCTTATGTAGATTGTAAAGCAAGATTAACTTTTTGTTACTTATTTACATTGTAAAGCGATCGTGTGTCATAAATTTTCTTTAGGGAGATTGAGAAGATGCTCATTTCAATTTCGGTTTCCCATCTTGAAATATTTGGTTCTCCTTTTCTTTCCCAGGACTGAAACTTAGGAAAGAAAGGAAAGGAAATTTGAATATGACTTGACAAAAATTCAACAACTTGAGCCTGTACATATCAAATTGAAATTCAATGAATGTAAGTTTTTGTACGATTACATTATGTAACCCCTTTATTTTCCTGTAGGCTGAAGCGAAGTTTGGGTATCTTTTGGAGGCTCTGGACATGGGTGCTCCTCCTCATGGTATCTACTGACTTTATTACCTGGAAGTAACATTGTTTTTAAAATCATAAATATACTGCTTATGTCAAATGGGCTTACAAGATCCATGTGTCTGCCTACAAGAAAACTTGAAATTAATAGAACATGACAAACGCAGAAGGTACCAGGGAAATAAGCTGTTGGAAGATTTGAGCATGTCTTACCAGAATTGGTAGAAAGATCCACACCATCAACTATCGGCATTTTGTATTTTCGTTCAATCAACTACAGGAATTTGCTCAGGTGTTGGAAAATAGTCATGGCTCGCAAAAGATAATTTTAATTGAAGAAAACAGCAGAATACATCAGAAGATTATTTAAGATCAATTGAAGAACTTAAGGATAGAGGATTTTCTACTCGTTTGATATGTAGGTTATTTTGGATCTAGATTTTGTATTTGTATGCTATTGTGCAGGAGGAATTGCTTTCGGGTTGGATAGACTGGCGATGCTATTGGCAGGTGCGAATTCCATAAGGGATGTTATAGCCTTCCCAAAGACAACAACAGCCCAATGTGCCCTTACTCGTGCACCCTCTGATGTCGACCCCCAGCAGCTGAAGGATCTCTCCTTTCAGACATCCACAAGTTCTTGAAACATCATCTTCTTCACCTTCACTTCCGGACAATGAATTTTCTACTACCTCTCACCAAAACAAGGTGATACAATGTCTTCATTTTGCATAGAACACTCGGATCTCATTTTTTTTCCTGAAGATAACATACGTCTTCTGAAGCGAGTCTTGATTCAGGCCGTTATACGCTAATGGTGCATGGTTTTCTCAAATATTGCCTGAGATAGATACTTTTAAGACGGCGAATGTACACTAGCTATTACCATGTATGATGCAACTAATTATTTTTGTCTAGCAAAAATTGTGCTCCACATGTACGACAGAGTTGCGATCCCCTGAATGGGACTCTCTATACCTACATATACCGATGTTTCTTGGTAGCACTAATAAATTATTACGATTTTGGATTTTCCTTACATAAAATATGCTTCTGAAAGTGTAATTTTGGAAAAATTTCTTACCTAATTCTTACACTTGTTCCGTGATTAGTCGCTTTTCCTGAAATGTCCACCAATCACACAACAAGTGTATTGCACTTATCATATGATTAGTTCAGGATTGGCCGAGCCAAGTTCGGACAAGAATTTCCATACCTTTGATGTAGTTCACTTGATCATTTCCCACATAACTTATTGTGCAGTAAATGCAAAGTTTATGGAAATGTTGATTGGGCTTTCGCCCGACCATTCTCTTTCATCATAATTCTCTTCCTCGTACTAAATTATGACGTTCGACTATTGGGAAAATAAAAATAAAAATTAAGTAGCTTCCTATAATGTCAGCTTTTCATACATTCTAACAAATAAATCCATGCAAGATTTTCCGACTCGCAAATCTGGTCTACACAGAGAGGCAACAATGAAACAAAAGTTGCTCATTACAACAACATACATGGCCAGCCAGTTATGTGGTCGTGGGTTCGCTAATTAGTGATCATTTTAACAGTAATTATGGTTTTTTTCTGATTTGTTAAGGATGACGAGAGAAGAAAAAGGAATGTTAAAGCTAAGAAGAGAGACAAAAGAAAACGACGGACCATAAAATTGAAGACAAATATAGTGTATTTTTTAATTATATAAAGGTATGGATAGATACTTATCACATAACTATTTATTTGACAAAAGCCAATGACTTGGAATTCATTATACTATCTTTTGAATTATAGTTAACTAACCTTCGTGACATGTCGTCTCTGTATGAATATAATAAATAATTTTTTATATTTTAAAATACATAAATAAAAATAAAATATATGATCTAATATATTATAGAAAAAAAAAAAAACTAACTTACGTTTATTATCAACACAAATAGGTAGATCATAGAGGCCTGTCTGTCAATGATATCATCAAATTAAATTATTTTCACTATTGTAAATATATTAAAAATAAAGATGGGTTTTGAAAATAATTAACAAAATAAAAATAATATTTAAACAAGGAAAGACAGACTTTGTATGTTCCTTTCCAAAAAAAAGAGAGGAAGGTTGAGGAAATCTTCAATATTTCATTGCCAAATATAAATTCAATATAATTAAGGTATTGTAATTGCAATCATAGATTGAAGATCCCTTTGATTGTGGTTGCGACCAACTTCTTTAAACTTGATTATCAAAAATTAAAGCTGCACATAATTAATCTCTTGAGTTAATTATAGATTATTTAGAGTGTTGATGAAAATGGTGATGATGAAAGAGAGCAACAGCCTGGTGAAGAAGACGACTCAGGGCCGGAAAAAGATCGAAATCAAGAAGATAGAAAACCTCAGCAACCGCCAAGTCACCTTCTCCAAGCGCCGCGTCGGCCTCTTCAAGAAGGCCAGCGAGCTCTGCATTCTCAGCGGCGCCGAGATTGCCATTATTGTGCATTCTCTGGGGAAGCGTGTCTTCTCGTTCGGCCACCCCACGCCGGATTCCGTCGTCGACAGGTTCCTCAGTGGCGGCGGAGGGGCGGAAGGGGAGGAGCCGCGGGAGAACTGCCCGACGCCCAAGACGCGGGACTACAACAGGCATTATGCGGACGTGTGCAGGGAGTTGGAGGTGGAGAAGAAGCGGAAAGAGGTCATCGAGGAGGCGAAGAGAGTGGAGTGCTACGGCGGAGGAGGAGGAGGAGGGTTCTGGTGGGACGAGGCGGTGGAAGGGCTGGAGGTGGAGGAGCTGGAGCTGTACGCGGCGGCGCTGGAAGAACTGATGAAGAACGTCACCATGAGGGCTGATGATCTGATGCTTATACACAGTTCCAACTCCTTGCCGCCTCCGCCGCCAACCATGCCCAACTCCGACATGGATGCGGCGGGGTGCTCGTTGGATGAGGCGGCGGCGCTGGTGGAGCAGAACCTGTTTGATTATGGGAATTGTATTGTTCCTCATGGGTTCGGACAAGGGCAGCTCTGATCAAATTTGTTCTTATTGTTCATGTTTAGATCCTTCAGACAGTTGAAAACATAAATAATAATGTTTGTTTATGTTCAGATTTTGGTATTTATTGTGCTATATATATATATATATCTAACACAAATCCCAACACTTGAGATCTTGACCTCATTCCCGACGGGGCATAGAATATTAATGAAACAGTAGCAGAACAATCAATCGGGCCTGGCGATCTTGTCTCTGAGTTTGTAATTACGTGAACGATGAGTTGTTAGATCATAAACGATAAGTTGTTGGATTATATACGATGTAATTACGTGAATAATGAATTATTAGATCATGAATGATATTATCATGAACGATGCGTTGTTAGATTATAAACGAGATTAACGTTATATATTAATTTAAAAATTTACAATTCATGTGGATATATAAATATATATGGACGATATCGAGAAATCATGTTATTTGAACCTGAATAATTTGGTTCTATATGATTTATTGTCCATGTAATGTCTTGATTTTTGGGGCTTAAGAGTCCCGATTCACTCTTCAAATACTAGTTATTGAAGCACATTCATGTGTGTGCATAATTAATTGAACGAAAAAAATATAAAATAAATAGTTGATGAAAACTGATAAAATAAATCAATTTTAAGTATGTATAAATAAGAAATTATTAACACAATTAATTTAAAAATATGATTATTTGGGAAGAAATAAATATATGTAATTACTGTTATTTTAGACAATGCACATTTTGCCAATTATGATAGTTATTCGAGGGGTCTCCCTGAATAAGTAGTATAAATAAATAAGGGGTGAATATCACTTTTAGTCCCGCAACTATATATGCCACTTATTCGGATTTGGTCTCTCATATTTCTCCCTCATTATACTTAGTCCCTCGCGTTTAAAGATTTCATCAATTTTAACTAGTCCCTATAATTAAATATTCGTTAAAACAAACGATTTGTAAAAACGAAATGAAAAACATATAGGGGCTCGGGGGAATTTAAACCCGCACCCTGGAGAGTTGGTGACCTTACCACCTCACTAAGAACACCCCTTTATGTTTTACTAAATGAAATGTTATTATATATAACAGTAAAATAAAAATCATGTCGAAAAATATTTCAAAATCATGCTAAAAAATCTCAAAATCATTCATTCTATCTTGAATTCCTATAAATTCCAATATATTCTGAAAATAAAAAATTAAAATATAATCAACCAAAGTAACACAAACACCAAACAATCTCATAAATCACAACTCATAAAAATACTTAAAAAAGACATAACATATACATAAAAGTCATGTCATTAAATACATAAAAATAATATCGAAAATATTCTAAACATCAGTTAAAATATAATTAAAAAATTATTCAATCACAACAAGAATATTTATTTGAAAGATTAAAAAACGTGGCCCCACCTCACTTCTAGGGTTCATGAAAAAGTTTTGTCCCGTTGGACTGTTGCTGAACATTTGGCTGATCGATATGGTAGTTTTATTTAGGGTAAAATGCAAACACCCCCATCCAACATATGGGGTCGTTGCACTTTGTCGCCTAACCGTTTTTTTTTTACAACTCACATCCCAACCTTTGTAATTTTACAAATTACCATTTTCAGGCCGAAATTAGTGTATTTCCAGCCGTTTGAAATACAGAGGGGTAAATTGCTGTTTATTTTTTCATAAGAGGGTAATTTGCTCATTTACAATATTTTAGGAGTTACTTGCATTTTCCCCTTATTTAATAGGGTAAATTACATCAATTCTCCCTGAGGCCAGACAAAAATAAACAAACATCTCCCGTTTTTTGTAAAATTACAGCTACATCCCTAAAGGGTGTTAATATAATTTTTTTCAAAAAACATGTGTAAACTTTGCTTACGAATAAAAGATGAAGTTGTAATTACACATATAATCTCAAAAAATGCATTTATTATTTGCAAAAAACATAGAACATTTTTATATTTTAATCTAACATAGGAGAATGTCAATGCAATTTTACAATAAACATAAGAAAAAAAAAAAATGGAGGGTAAATTGACCCAAACCCAAAACCATGGAAGACTGACTAGCTGCCAATCCAAGTTCTCCTCCAACCACTCATCCACATCAAAAACCCAGAAACAGCTGTCCTCCAATTATTACTCGGATAATCATTAATAATTCAGAAATACTAGAAAATAGAAAACCCATCGTTGTGTCCGAGCTGTCCAATCCAAAACATTCATCGACAAAACCCAATCACAACAAGAAATTCAAGAAAATGACAAATCCCTGACACAAAGAACCCTTAGTTTAAACCGGGAGTCGACAGATATATGCACAGAATACCCATTGCTGGCGCTTAGCATACGTGCAACCCAGCTCATCCCGCACGCACGCACGCCCATGCATCATCCCCATATACAGCACAGGTGTATATATATGCGTACTTCTTGTTACTTGACTTTTCCTCTTGTGAAGAGATGGATCCATGTTCTTTCGTGCGGATTGTCATCGGGAACTTGGCCCTGAAATTCCCGGAAAGATCCCATCTTTCATCTCTTTCCTTCTACTGTAAATTCAAGCTCAAAGGGTTTCCCACTCAGGTTTCAGATGTTTCGTTCCTTCCGGCTGAGAGCGACGCCGTGGAGAGCAGAATCCAGGCCTGTTTCAGCTTGAGGAAGGTGGAGTTTGAGAAGTTAGTCGACAAATCCAGCAAGTTTTCTTGCTTGAAGATTGAGGTTTACAGGCGGAGTCGTGGTGGGAGCAGCAGTAATTGTGGGTTTGTGAAGAGTGGGAAGCTTCTGGGCTGCGTTGTTTTGCAGTTGGATTTGAAGAGTGTTCTTGAAAGTAATGGGAACAATCGGGGATGCCTGATTCAGAACGGGTGGGTCTTGGTTGGTGGGTCCGATGTAAAATTGCATTTGAATGTGAGGGCAGAGCCCGACCCCAGATTTGTTTTTCAGTTTGATGGGGAGCCGGAGTGCAGTCCCCAGGTTTTCCAGGTCAACGGGAATGTCAAGCAGCCTGTTTTTACCTGCAAGTTCAGTTTCAGGAGTTCTGGGGACAGGATTTCAAGATCCAGGTAAATATATATATATCCGTATTTCTTGGTTTGTGATACGAAAAATCAAGATCTCGGATTGTCTGATTTGTGTTCTTGTAATTATTCAACAGATGTTCACTGTCAGGACGTGCAAGAACTTCGATCAGCTGCTTCAGTTCATCGAAAGATGACAATGAACAGCCGCTGAAAGAGCGGAAGGGATGGTCAATCACCATCCACGACCTCTCCGGCTCGCCCGTGGCGGCGGCATCAATGGTTACACCATTTGTAGCATCACCAGGCTCCGACAGGGTCAGCAGGTCGAATCCTGGAGCATGGCTCATTCTCAGGCCCGGCCAGAACACGTGGAAGCCCTGGGGCCGCTTGGAGGCCTGGAGAGATCGCAACGATCTTGGCTACAAATTCGAACTAATCCCCGACGGTGGCGTCGACCCGATCCCACTTGCCAATTCCAGCATTAGCACGAACACCGGAGGAAAATTCAGCATAGACATCACCACTGGCCCAACTCCATTGGCAAGTCCTAGCAGCAGCTTCGATCTTAGTTCGGGTGGTGGTTCCGGGTCGGATCTTGGATCGGCGGCGGGGTCTGGGTCTTGGGCACACCTCTTGTACAGAGGATTTGTGATGTCGGCCACCGTGGAGGGTGACGGGAAGTGCAGCAAGCCGGAGGTGGAAGTGGGTGTGCAGCACGTGAGTTGCACGGAGGATGCGGCGGCTTTTGTGGCACTGGCTGCTGCCGTGGATCTCAGCTTGGATGCTTGTCGGTTATTTTCGCAGAAACTGAGGAAAGAACTGAGAGAACCGGATCTTGCATAGGGCCCTTCTTGGCGGGTTCGTAATGGGAATCGGGTTTGCAGATCTAGGGACTAGGATTTGCAGGTGACTGACAGCAGCCATTTACTTCTTCTGTTTACTTTCTTGTTTTCAGAGTTTCTTTCATGGAGTGTACAGCGCATCGGTACTACTTTTTTTGTTCTCGTTCTTGCTTTAAATGTACATTTTGTTCAAATTTGTACATGAATAATGACAGTTCTTGGATTTCAGTTCCGCATCGTTTGGAATCCTATGAACCAGATACCTAGTGGAACTTGAAATCTGGATCCATCATTGTATTAATCAAACTGATTGTTTTTGTCCACATTTGTCAAACAGATCGAACTCGTATTGCATTAATCAACTGGGGACCCAAGATTCCTATTTCCATATGTACCAAATTCCATGAGAAGTTGAGGATAAAAATAAAAACCAACCCATCTAACAAGCCATGATAACAGCGACATTTGGGTCGACTTCCATGTTTCCATACGATGTATCACGTAGAGATCAAACAAAGACCACTATTGATTCATGCAACACCGGATTTTTCTGTGTTTGTGAAAATTCTATGTATGCGGACTTGTGTAAGAAAAACTGCAGATGGGACAGTATTATACGTGCAGGTCAATGCATTATGGCAGTGAGTAAGATTAGAAGCTTCCTCAACTCTTCCCTCTTTCACCCCTTATTTTTCGCCCCATTGCCACATGCAGGCTGTTGAAGGAAGCAAAAACAGAGAACTGTGGAACCCAATTCTAACATGAATTAAACGGATTGATTGATATACAGATTACAAACATAGATTACATACCATCGGCTTTTGTTTTTAGCTATATAAAAGAAACTATAAGCCTTCAACTTGCCTGCATTTTAGTGCAGATTCGAGAGTGTGTTTTCTCCGGAAGAGTAAGTTACGTATCACCCAGATGAACAGTCTGAGCGCCTAAACGTTGGTGAAAAGAACAAGGGTGAAAACGTTTCAGCTCGTGGGAATTGATGGACTGGTACTCAGCTATCCTGTATCTTCACTCTGCAAGAACATCTTCATTGTTAGTCCCTTCAGTTTGTATCTGAGGGAGGGTATCAAGATCCGTGCGGACATCTTTCTCTTCCAAGGAAATGGAAGAATCTGATAAATCGATAGGGTCAGTCTGAACTTCTCCAGGATTTTCACCCATTGCAGATTCCGACACTTCATCTGTTCCATCACTTGTATCTGATTTCTCGGCCACGGTCGCCTCATTGTTTTCTGTTTCAGACCCGGTGTTGATCCCGGCTTCGGCAGAAGCCTCTGATCTAGTGATCTTGATTGATGCAGAAGAATCCGTATTATTATATGGATTAGAGAACTCCAGAGAGTTAGATTCTGCACCTTTGGACTCAGAATGACTGGTTGAATTAGAGTCCGAAGGATTCTTTTCCACATCTAAGGTAGAATTATTGGCCTCTTTGAAAGCAGTAGTTTGCAAGTTGGATCCTTCTGTGGGAGCACCCTCGTCGACGATTCTCTTATCATCACTCTCAGTTACATTTTGCAGGGATAAGTTGGGATTCTGTGTTGTCGCCTCAGTTGAGCTGTTGCTTGTGTCTAAATTATCATTCGACACTTGTGTCAATGTGTTATTTGGAGATGAGCCATTCTCCGATTTCTCCAAAGTATTTTCCTTCGGTCCGCTGGTGGTTATATTTGACGGATTGTCGTCTTTAGCCATTTCGCCACCTTCCACCTCCAACTGCTTCCTTACCTCACCATTATTGGTTTCCTCAATGTTACTCCCTTTCGTTTCCTGCGTTTCATTTGATTTTCCGACACGTTCATTCTCATTTTCAGCAGTTTCGATATGGGTATCATGAGTTACTGCACTAGAAGCATCGTCCGCCTTGTAAGGTTCATCACGTGCGGCCTCATGCATGCTCCTATCATGTTCATCACGACCAGCATCTTCCGTCGAACTTTCCTTCTCAATTTGATCATTGGCATCATCGAAATGTTTCCCTCCTGTTTCGTTCTCAACCTCATCATCAACAAAATCCTCCCCTCGATCAACTTCTATATCTAATTTCTCTAGTTCATGTTCATCTATCTCATCCTCCTCCTCCTCCTCTACCTTCTTGTCTTCGGGCTTCTCTTCTTCATGCTTACTTTCATCAACTTCTTCTTCAGACGTTTCCTCCTCTTCCTCCGCTTCATCATGCTGCCCATTCTTAGTCATAGTCTCCTCGCCTCGGGGGTGGACATCTTTCCTTCCAAGTTTTATCAATCCACCACTACTTCGTATATGAAGAGAGGCTTTTGCATCATTCTCATCAAATTCTTTCTTCTTATCATGAGAGTGCTTAGCTTGGTAAATCAACCAAAAGCAAACAGCAAGAAACAAACCAATTCGCAGAAAATGCTTAACCTTGATTCCTTTGGATCTCTGGTTCCTACTAGAGGATTGCCGGTACATAATAATTTCCTCAAGAAGTTCCCTTCACTTGTTATCTTCTTCTCACTGCTAACTGCTATAGAACACGCTGCAATACAAAAGAGCATACGTTCAAACAAAAATAAGCTAATAATATGAATCAAAGTCTAACATTAATCTGAAACAATACATTCATGTACTCACATTACGAATTTCAACTGAGTTAAGCAGCTTTTCTTGCCAATACCACACGTCGAAAGAAATTACATACCAAAAATGGCACTCTACGCACAAATTTTGTATCTGAAAATCAAACTAGAAGACAAATTGCGACCACCATACCAGGGACAAACACCAATTTAACAGAGTATTTGGATTGATGGGTTTGGATTTGAAGAACGGATTTCAAATGACTTCATTTGAAAAGAACTTAAAATCCATCCATATTCATCAAAACATAGTTCAAGATCAGAATGGAAGGATTTGAAATCCTTTAAATTTAGAATTATTCAAAACAACTCAAGGGATTTGTTATTAAGGATTTGAAAATCCTTCAAATGCAACCTAAGAGAAAATGCAAAGTTTTCAATTACCTCCCACATATACAGAAGCACAAAAGTTTTGTAACTTAGAAAGAGTTTGATTAAAATCATCCTTAAGATTCCACAAACTTAACTTCAATCACAAGGCTGTCTTCAGCACTCCATCATCTTAATCCATCTTTCACTTTCTTCTTTACTCAATTTAAGTATAAAAGAACAGAAAGAGAAAACTATGCTAGAAAACCTTAGGAACACATCAAATCTTACATATAAACCACACCAGCCAAGAACCACACATCAAATCCCAAAGACAAGTAAATGAAGAAACTCTGAAAACCTCAAGCATTAATTTTTCAATAAAATTAACAAGTTCTTGAAGTGAAACTGAAACCCCAACAGATTGAACTCAAAATCGAAGCTTTACAACAAATACGGAAAACCCATTTCCATAAAAACTTCATTACGGACAACAAATCAATGCCCGAATTCGAAGAGTTTCATGATTCCACTCAGTCACCCATAACCATAATAACCATCAACTGTTCTTAATGCCGCCTTAAACACTCACAAACATTCAAAAGAACAACAAACAATATCCCAAAAACAAGAATACGAGAAAGAAAAATACCTAGAGAAGATAAAACAGCTCAAGAAACTCGGAAGAGGGTCTGCAGACAAGCACTGAAGTAACTAGAATGTGATAATTAAAAAAAGAATAAAAAATTAGCAATTTCTCAAGCTCTGAGGCTAAGAAATTTGCTCTTCTCCAGTTCTTTTCTCTGCTCTAGCAATAAATGTAAGAATGTCGTTCTAGCAACTTTTGCTACGAAGCGTACAGACAGAGAGCTATGGACGGACTGTTTTCAGGCGTTCCCACTGAGAATCATATACCCCGGGGTTCGGAGTTGTATCCATTTGTTTTCCTACAGTCTCTTACAGTTAATTAATGGGCATTCACGTTTTTGTAAAGTCAAACCAAAAAGCGCGATTTTTCGTTGGCCAATGAATAACAGTGAATTGGAGTTGTTAGTTCAACTGTGAATCTTGTGAAAGGTGTACTCGTGACTTGATATCAACTCCATCTTCCTTTTTTTTTTTTTCGTGGCCTCAAATGATTTGGTAAAAAGATAAGAAAAATAAGAGAATAAATTTCTTTTAAATAATTATTTTTTCATATTTTTATTGTATTTAAATTTTGTTACATATTTGAGATTCGATGCATTTTAAGATCAAATTAAAGAAAAAGGAATCAAGGGTTTAAGGCCTTTTCAATTAAAAAAATAATGATTAATATATGTGATGCGACATCTGCCGTAATCGATATCTCATTCTGTAAGTTATTGTCCATTTTGATTTCATATGAATATGATGATTTTGGCTTAAAAATAGGTTTCGCCAGGAAAAAAAGGTTTTAGGACTTACAAACCACTCATATTTCTTATGTTGTGTTATATATGCCTACATTATCAGCCATCAGACGAAGAGCTTGAGATGAGCACATGGTCTTGTTCCAATAGACGGTGCCAAATAATGAGCCGTGTGACATGGTCGGTGTTTCATCGTGCAAAGTATTGAGCTCTCTAACAATCATATAAACCCATAATGAATAATACCTTGCGCAATGAGATATTAATCACATTTTGAACACCCCATCATTATATTATAAGTACGACAACGACTTTATGGAATTTAAAACATTTAACAATTATATATGGAAACTAACAAAAAATAATATTAATCTTTAAGCCTTTTTGTTTTTAAAAAAGGAGAATAAATAAATTCACCATTATAAAGAAATATTAGGATTTATAAGCTATCCAAGTTCTTTATTTGCAATTGATGAGGATGATTGTTTACATCATTAGTCCCAGAACGAGAAACTTTGAATGGACACATGATGAATTAGTGTCCGTTGTGTAGGTATTGTCCCATCTGACATCCTATAAAGTTAGAGCGAACAAACACCAATCGCATCAATATAGATTACTTCCTGAATCTATTTTTTTTTTAAAAAAATATTTAGGTAAAAAAAAGATTAAAAATCAACATTAATCTTGATTCGGATAGAAAGTAGCGATCCTTGATGAGGTCAATACTCGCGATCTCGATCAATCACCCAGACAAAGTGGTCCCTGAGAAAAGAAAGCACGTCAGGCTAGTCGGGATGGTCCCTGATGAAAACCCTCCGATCCTTAAGTCAGCTCAAGTTCGAGATGATCGAAGTGCGATTTAAGTAAAGTGGTAGGTCGAATGTAATCAATAAGTCTTACCATAAATGCGGTAGAATAGTGGTATTTATAGAACGCCCAATGTATATATTTGCTTGGTCCACGTAGCTTCATCTCAGGACTCAAACTGTCAGATGACAAAGAGTCTAAATCTTGTATCTCCCGGGGCGGGTTCGATCCGAGTAGCTGTTCGGGTTGGGTAAGCCTCAAATGTGATTTTAACCATTTTCCAGGGTTAATTATGTCTTTTTCACACGTGGGAATACACCTGTCAAATCTCTAACTTTTTTTTTTTTTTTTTTCTAAAGAATAAGAGAATAAAAAAGTTCACCATGATGAAGAATCCGACCTTCCAAAATATTAAAAGTGAAGTGAACTTTTTAGAGATATGATGATAAAAGTAAAACAAAAGAATGGCGTGTGAGGTATATTTCCGTACCAATAGCTGTCCAACTTATGTGGTTTTCACTTTTCAACACTACCGATTAATACTAAGACACGTTTTTAGTTCTTATTAGTAGGTAATTATCAGTAAACGCTACCTCATAAGATACGTTTACTGTATGTAATGTATGTAGCGAATAGAATGCAATCACAGATCACATATTAATACAAAGGCCCATGGTCCCTGAGGCCTGTTTAGGACTGTGGCCCAATATCGAGCCCACTTAGATGGAGATAATTATGTTGAACTTGGGCTGGAGGCCAACCACAAAATTATCGGATTAGATTTTCTATTACTAATTTTTATTTTGCCTTTTGAACGTTGGTTTTTTTGTATTTTGTCATATACTTATTTTCTATTTTTAATTTTGATTTTTCATATTAACTACACGAGTTTTATAAATTAGCTCGATGCTAATTGTAGTATCCGACTTTTTCATAGCTATTAAGCTATTCTCCTATAATGATTGTAATTGCCAGAAGGGTTATAGTTGCAAGAAATGAACCACCACCCGTCGTTGCATTGAGCCCTCGCACAACCTAGCCGCACTGAGTTGAGCCACATCACCTGCGTGTAGTGCCCACACTCTCCGCCAACACAAGAATTCGACAAGTAGTCGTAAAAGGGCTTCTCCTCTACCCACAAGTCCATCGCCGCTCGGCCTGTAAAGTCTCCGTTGCCCTTGGCAAGGTTCTCTCCGTATGGTCGATTGGTCGAGTGGACTAGGTTGCAGTCACTAATTCTTTAACTGACGTAGTTTCGAGCAAAAGCTGCCACATTTTCGTCCCATACTATAGTCTTAAGGGGAATTCTGGACATGACATGATGAATATTATAGTATGATCGCAATAACAAAGAAAAAAAGAGCTAGTGAAATAGTTTTATCCATCATTTCTATAATAAATAGTAATTTTGGCACACCCTATGTGCGATGCAATTTTTATAAATATTATTTGAAGTATATACAAAATAATAAGTTAATATTGAATTTATAAAAAACATGATAAAAAAGATGTATGAAGATTAGAAAAAATAATTATTAAAAGATAATGAGAGAGGAGGAAGTTGGATGAAAATAAATAAATATAAAACAAAAAGACAAACCATAAATGGGAGAGACACCAAAGAGGTACTTTCCCTTAATATATAGTACTAGTAAAGATCTCACACTCGATGCGTGTGAAAATAAAAATAATATTTTTACTAAACTGATAATTTATTATTAACATGCAATTGAGTAAATAAAATTGAGGAAATAAGTGAATGAAAGAAATCCACATATAAAGAAAAATATGGACTAGTGAGATAATAAGTTGGGGAGAAGTAATTAGTTGAGCATGGAAAGTAGAAAAAAAAATTTAAAAAAAAATTGGTAGACCAAAAATTGAGAGAAATCAAAAAGGTACTCTCCCTTAATAATAATGTATAAATATAGATTAAGTATAGATAATCAATAATGTGACAGAAATGAAGATATATCATAATTCGAATATTTTTAGATCAAAATAAAATAGGAGGTGAAAGAACTTTTTTCTACTATGTACACCGAAAAGTCTCGAATTATAGTTGACTAGTTAAAGAAAGTGACTCAATTTATTTTTCAATTGCTTACGTCCACATGCTACAAACAAGAAGCTGTAAAGGGAGAAATGCAATTTCAATCCTATCACTTAGGTGAAATTTTGATCCGACATGAATTGATTTTCATAACTTGGTTACGTAACTTTAAAATTTTGGTATTTTTAGTCTTTTTCCGCCCGTTTGCCGAAAAAATGCATGTACTTGCACATCTCCAATTAAATTACATTTTTATCCTAGGAGTTGACATTTTTCATCTGCATGAAGTGAGTTGCATATTGATGTTTGCTAATGTTTTTATAAAGTACATAGTTCAATGTATTTTAATTTATTTTAATCTATCTTATTGCTAATTAAAAATACAGAACCAAACATATATATTAAAAACTCTAGAAAACACACAATACTTATCTCTATTTTAATTTCTCTTTCTATTTTCCAAATACAACACACACACACACACACTTTGTGGATCAATTTCTTATTTATTTTTGTGGAAAATTCTCATTTAGTTTGTGGACTGCCTAATTTTTCCGCCGCCTTAAATTTTCCAATTCATGACATAATTAGCAATTATAAGTTCCCAAGAATTAAAATCCTTATATATCTGGGGTTATTTTTGAATTTTACCAAGAATGACACAAACATAATCAATATGTTTGGAAATGGGGATTTTGACTGGTTAAAAAGTCTACTAAATAGCAAAAATGTGAAATGACAAATCCCACCTCCACTCTTCCTATTAATTATTTACTAATCGACATGGTACGTCGTGCCTATGTGCATATAATAAATAATATTCTATGCTTTAAAATATATTATAACACCAAAAAAAAAAGGAGAGAGAAAGAAATAAAGAAAGAAAAGAAACTAACTCAGGGGTATTATTGGCATAATAAAAAAATAGTGTTGTAGTGTAAGTAACCGCTTTTTGTGAGTGAAACGGTGTTTTCTTTATATATTAGTATAGATACACATAAAATTACGAAATATAAATCATCTATCAAAATATAATTTGACATCTATATAATTACGACACATAAAATGAACGATGAACTGTTAATTTAAAAATACAACAATGTTTCTAAAGCAATCAATTGCTATTACAATATTCAATTGACAGTATAACAACACCTCTAGATCTACTAATACCAACATTAAAACAATCAATTGAATAGTACAAACATCCTATAAACTAAACAACACCTTACCATTCGTAGTATTTGAACCCACGACCTCTTGGTTGTGCATAGGACCTCAACCTCACCACTCAAACAAGGGATCATCGGTTATTTTCATTACTTTCAACCATGGAATGTTGAAATATATATAATTATACATTTTTAATGTTTTTTTGTCTTCTAAAAATATAATACTAAGCATTTTTTTTAATCATGTGCAGCATTTTTCAAACATCTCTAATAATAATACCAAAAATCAATTTTTTTTTTCTATCCGTTGTAATATTACATACATTTTTAATTAATAGAAATATCTAATGTATTATTAAAAATTATCAAACATTTTATTATATTATTAAAATTATTCTCAAGACTGATGACTTCACTCACATTCTTTATATCATTAATAAAGCCTGAAAGGTCAATCAATGTGTTATAAATATATTGGTAAAATTATCCCTATTTAAAAAGATAATACCAAATTAATTATTTATTCTCGTTTTCATCTTTCCTTTGATTTTCTAAAAACAAAAAATACATTGACATCTCTAAAACAACTAACATACTATTACAATATTCAATACTTAATACAACAATATTTTTAAATAATTCAACAGTTTCAAAACAAATAAAAAAACAACATAATACGCATACTACTATAAAAATAGATTAAATACCTACATTCATAGGAGTCAAACTTACAAATATTTTATTTGTTTAATTTCATCCTCCCTCATCTCTCATCTCAATTTTTTACCTAAGGTTTTATTTTCTTTCATCTCTTATTTATGTTTTATTATCAATCACTATATTTACTATTTATTTCATTTAAATATCATAAAAATCAATAACTACTTAAATAATTAAAAAATATTAATTAATGCATCACATATTTTAATAAATTTTTATAATTTTAAATTTAGAAAATTAATCACACACACGAGGCATCGTGCATGATGAACATGAAGTGGCTGCTAATACACAAGATGAGAGACAGAATCGTGTAGAAGACCCGAAAGAATTTGTGGAAATTTGTCATTTGAATTTGTCGTCTACCTCATGTGTTTACATACTGATTCCAGTAGGAGATCGAGATTGCTTTAAAGGCACGCTTGCTAAAGTATGGGACCTAAAAAAAGAACAAATCATTAGGCTTGTCGGAGGTCCTCAGTTAAAACTCCCCGATACTTAAGTCCGCTCAAAATCGAGATATAATAATTCAAATTGGAGATATTTTAATGCTAGTGGTTGTAACAAATGTGTCTTATCATAAAAGAAGTACAATAAATATATTTGTAGGACCAAATGTGTCCCACTTGCTTGGTCCACATGGTGCCATCTCCGACTAGGTGTAGTTAGACGTAGTAACGGCCCAGACTGCGGGTCACTCAGAGCGGACCAAAGGTCACGGATTATTTATTCTATGTACATTTACAATATACCCCTATCAGATAATATTTTATAAGCTCCTGCATAAGATATTTTAGGAACTTATAAGATGTTAGATTTTATTTTAAAAATAAGTTCTTAAAGGGCTAATTAGATTGAGGGCGTTTGGGTGAGTGTATAAACTATCTAAATTTTTTTTATAAAATGTTTGAGAGCTTATAGGATTCTACAAAGTATTTGGAAAATTTTTATGGAAAACTATATACTGTTATATTGTACTTTCCCAAAATATTACTCTGACACCCCTCTGAAATTTCGTAATTACAAAAACATCCTAGAATTATGATCGATGAAAAATTAGATAAATATCTGAGCAAGTCAATAGGGGCATCTTGAGTTTTTTAAGGGTAGTTTCGGCTGACACCAACCTGAGGGGTGTACGTGTAATTATACAAAAGACATGGGTAATGATCAATGGCTCTCTGTGCAATTCTCCAAATTAATAATATACGTATATGCATATTAATGTAAGTCGAATATCAATTAACATGGATGGATTATTCATATTCTTTTGTTAATTGCAATGGCTATTTTTATGATGATTATATAATTTATAAAGTCTTGAATCTATGTGTTTCTTTATAAATATATTATTAATAGCAAAATTTTTGTTTAACTATAATAATTTATTATTAGATAAAACTCCCAGTACCAAAAAATGTGAAATGACAAAGCCCACCTCCACTCTTCCTCTTAATTATTTTTATGCACATAAAATTATGAAATATATATATAATTTGACATTTATAATAACTTTATCCTTTCAAAAAATAATACAAAATATTCAACCACTATTTAAATATAATTTTACGTAAATAATACTTTTGTCTTTTAAATAAAAATAATACCAAAACCAATCACATTCTCTGAAATCCAAACTCATTTTACCATATAACCATTGGTAGAATAAGTGGCGTTTACCACAACTTACACATAATAGGCATCTTTCCTTTTCCCTTAATTTCCCTTTTCTCTCGACAATATAAAAGGATTATCAAGAAACCTTTTATTTATTGCGATAGACAATAAATATAAAAGGATTTTCAAGAAATCCTATTTATTTATTGCGATAGACAGTAAATATAAAAGGATTTCAAGAAACCCTCTAATTATTTAAGTTTATAAGTCATATCTAATAAGGGCGTTGGTCGATGTAATTTCCAGGAGGGTCATAGTTGCAAGAAATGAACCACCACCCGTCGTTGCACTGAGCCCTAGCACAACCTAGGCGCACCGAGTTGCGCCACACCACCTGCGTGTAGTGTCCGCACTCTCCGCCAACACAAGAGTTCGACGAGTAGTCATAAAAGGGCTTCTCCCCTACCCACAAGTCCACTGCTGCCCGGCCTGTAAAGTCGCCACTGCCCTTGGCAAGGTTCTCCCCGTATGGCCGGTCGGTCGAGTGGACCAGGTTGCAGTCACCTATTCTTTGACTGACGTAGTTTTGAGCAAAAGCTGTCACATTTTCGTCCCATACTATAGGCCCAACCCCCATCTCAGCACGGGCAACGTTGTGGGCATCAACGTAGTCCTGCGGGGAGTTCTGGGCATGACATGACGAATATTGTAATATGATTGCAATAGCAAAGACAAAAAGAGCTAGTGAAATAGTTTTAAGCACCATTTCTATATTTAGATATATATGGAACAAAATGTTGGGCTAATTCATGCAAAATGATGCACAAAGAAGAGGGTATATATAGGTAGAATAGCATGGAAAATTTTGCCATTGTCAATAATGGAATCGAGTTGTACACGGCATGATGAACGAGAAGTGGCTGCTAATACACGAGATGAAAGACTGGATCATGTAGAAGACTTCAAAGAATTTGTGGAAATTTATCATCTGATGATAAGTTTGTCGTAAATCACATTTTTTCGATGATTTTTGAGATATTTTATAAGCTCCTGTATCTTATAAAATGTTGGATTTTATTTCAAAAATAAACTCTTAAAGGATTTAATGTAAATGAGTATACAATATTTTTTTATCTTATAAGATGTTATGGTGTTTTGACGTAATGATTAAGCTCTTTAATTATACTGATAAAATGATGGGTAAATCTCCCATATATTAGCTAGCCCCAGTTCAATTTTGGTCCCAATCATTATACAAATCTCAATTTCATGATAATATCTTTAGATTTGTTTCAATTTTGGTCCCAACGTCAGAAATTGACGGAAAACGTTAACTTCCATTAAAATGAGACACGTGCCCCTCACAGGGTTCGTATTTTGGGGAAATATATACATGTAATGACAGAAAAGGAGGGGAAAATCTCAAATTATGGTTCATACATGATTTTTTCTCTTCCTTTTTCACCCAAATTTCACTTCCCTCTCTGAAAAAATGGAGTCAACAAGTGATTCGGCTTCTACCCAAACACTACAAAAAAAAAAGCGCTGATTGAGACGGTAACAGGAACGGTTTTTTTAATATTTGGAACGGTACGTACTTCATTTTAACATTTTGGACTGGCATTAGGAACGGTTAAGGAACGGGAGGCCATCCGTGGCAATAAGAGGCGATCCTAATTATTAGGAACGGGAACCAAGTTACCGTTCCTATTTGGGAACGGTGGTTGGCACTACTATGTTCTACCGTTCCTACTTACCTTTATACGTATAAATTTGATTTTATTGCATTTGGAACACCTTATAAACATTAGGAACGGTAATGTTGAAAACAAATCTCGGTTTTAGGAACGGTGGTTAGAACTCTATTTGGAACAGTACGTTTCTATTGTAGATAGAATTTGGCATGGTGTCTGGAATACATGTAGGAACGGTAGGTTGTAGAGATTAGGATCGGTAGCTGGAGTATATTTTTGTCGCGACATGTAGGAACGGTCTTTGCACTCAACCTTTGAAATAAAATGTTGGACCGGTTTTTGGTATTGTCTTTAGAACGAATGGTTTACCACGAAAGGATTGATTTTGGAATAGAATTAGGCACGGTAGGTACGGTATTTAGGAACGGTTAACATGTATAGTTGAAATGGTTTTTTCATCGGCCTTGGGAACGGTTAGTCTTTTTAAAATGTCAAAAATAGGAACGGTACAGTGCGAATATGTTTCGTCTAAAGTACCGTTCCTAATTAATGATTTATTTATTTTTTATTAATAGTTTTTAGCATTTAAATTAATAATAATATTTTGATTATATAAATAATAATTTAAATATGAAAAAAATACATAATTTAAAAAAAAATTATATTAAATACGAATATTATCCAATTTGATTACAAACAAAAATACATAATGCACTATTCGTCCCCATCGGACTCGTCCATCTCGTCAATGTCTGGCATGGTGGGGTCTCTAGGAGGCCGTGACGGGCCGGCGCCGGAGCGACTGGTCTGCATGTCCTTGACCATGCACATCAGGTCCGCCATCATCTCCTCGAGGCGGCCCAACCGACCCTCCATGTTTGACGGAGGCGGTGGCGGTGGCGGTGGCGGTGGCAATGGCGATGGTGAGGTAACGGCCTGGCTGAGCGACAGGGCCTCAGAACCAAGACCAAATACCCGACCCTTGTTCTTGCCCCCGACGCAACTCAGCCACATCTGCTGCTCGGTCTGCTGCGCCACCGAGGCCTCTGATTCGGAAGCAGGATCCTCAGGGGCCTGAGACTGATGATCCTCCATCATTTTCTAGAATATCTCCTGCAAAAATAATTACAATGAATTATAAAATTTTAAAAATATTTAAAAAAATACTGTAGAAAGTATTAATTACAACTTACCGCCACCTCCGCTGTCCTCGACCCGCTCCAGCCGCCGTCGGTCTTCTTCTTGTAGCATCTGGAGAATAACTCCATCTGCTTCACTGGCCGGCCGAGTTGCTCCTCCTGTACAACATCAATGAGAAACAGTTATTACAATTTAAATTAAATAGTAATAAATAATTGAAATAACATTAGATATCTTACCATTTTCCCCTTGTGCATACCGACGGAGACAGATCCCCCGCGGTACACAGTGGATGCGGCTGGGTTGGCGTTCCGATTTGCCTTGTTCTTTCTCGCACTCCTTCTGGGACTCCGGGGAAGCTCAGTATAGGAGGAGCTGCCGCCACACCTCGTTCGCCAGCCATAGAGGCTTCTGCAGCGACTGTCTGGCGAGGACGAACTTCTTCCTCAAGAACTTCCCCACCCAGACATGGAAGATCTTGAACATCGACTCGTCGTCGGCGTCCCACCAGTACGTCATCTGTATTAAAAAATATATATTAAATTATTATTTAACTTAGATTGTTAAAATATTTTTTTAAAAAAAAATTAATTCATGTTACCTTCAAGCTCTCGAACCAAAAATGCTGGTGCTCTAGCGGCACCTGGCGCAAACAGCCCCAAGGGTGGGGATAGTGTCCTCGCGCGGTCGAGTACATGCGCTCGTGGATCTTCCGATTAGCACTGAAATTATAAAATAATTAGTATAAACATAAAAATATTAATTTAAATTACAAAAAAAAAATTAAAAACATAAATCGTACCTCGCATCGGCGAGTGTGATGTACTGGCGCGCGGATGGTGGTGGGAGTGGTGGGAGTGGTGGGGCCGGTGGGGGTGGTGGTGGTGGGGCAGCACATGGACGGGCCGGATCGACCGCCGGTGCGGTAGTGGATGGTCCGGGCTCCTGATCCGGTGCAGCAGTAGACGCGCACCGGGCTGCTGATCCGGCACAGGTGGTGCGGGTGCCTGCTCTGCCGGTGGTGATGGTGGTCGGAAAACTGCTTCCCCATCCTGGGAAGCAACACCAGGAGGCGGTATAGCCGCCGCGACCGCGGCCACGACCACGACCACGACCACGGCCACCTCATCGGGGTGGAAAATCCCGACCAGACATTATCTAAAAAAAACACATAAGTATCAATTTATTTCAATAATGAAGATTTTCTAATGTATTTAATATATATGCAAATAAATTCTACAACTGTACATATTTATACTAAATACCATAATTTTACCCTAAAATTGCACTAATTTCTTTAAATTATCATATTTTTAATTATTGAATTTATTGAAAAATTAAAATTTCCAGATTATTATAAAAACAAAAATTCCAGATTTTTAAAAAATTAAAAATTTCAGATTTTTAAAAAATTCAAAATTCCAGATTTTAAATATTTTGAATTTTCAGATTTTTAAAAAATTAAAAATTCCAGATTTTTAAAAAATTCAAAATTCTAGATGTTAAATATTTTGAATTTCCAGATTTTTAAAAAATTAAAAATTCCAGATTTTTAAAAAATTAAAAATTTCAGATTTTTAAAAAAATTCAAAATTACAGATTTTAAATATTTTAAATTTCCAGATTTATAAAAAATTCCAGATTTTAAATATTTTGAATTTCCAGATTTTAAATATTTTAAAATTCCAGATTTTAAATATTTATAAAAAATTCCAGATTTTAAAATATTTTAAATTTCCAGATTTTATATATTTATAAAAATTTCCAGATATTAAATATTTATCAAAAAATTCCAGATTTTAAATATTGATAAAAAATTTCCAGATTTTAAATATTTTGAATTTCGAGATTTTAAAAAAATTAAAAATTCCAGATTTTTCAAAAAATTAAAAATTTCAGATTTTTAAAAATTTCAAAATTATAGATTTTAAATATTTTAAATTTCCAGATTTATAAAAAATTCCAGAGTTTAAATATTTGAAATTCCAGATTTTAAATATTTATAAAAAATTCCAGATTTATAAATTCCAGATTTTTTAAAACAGTTTCGTATAGAATTTTTCTATACATTATTTTTCGATTTTTCTAATAATTTTTCATAACATTATTTTCTAATAATTATATTAAATTTCTAATTATTTTCTGAATTTTCTAATAATTACAGAAAATTGACAAATAAAATCAGAAAATTCCAGAAATAATTACAGAAAATTCAAAAAACAAACAGAAAAATTTCCCATGTTCACAAATTCCATACCCAACTAAAATTGCATAACTACACCAAAAAAATAGAAAATTGCATAATTACACCAATATTTCTAGATATTACAATTACAGCCCTATATTTACAGAAATTACAATTACTACCCAATATTTACAGAAATTACAAACAAAACCCAAAAATACATATATCAGAAATTACAATTACAGCCCAAAAATTATTACAATTACAACCCAAAAAATATCAGAATTTACAAACAAAACCCTAATATTTCAAAATTTTCAGAAATTACAATTCAGAAAAGAGGAAAAGAAAAAAGGGTTTTGTCGAAAAACCTCTTACGGAGGCGAAGGCGGGGGCGGGATGTGGGAGGCGGAGGCGGAGGCGGCAACGGTGGTGGTAGTGGAGGCGGAGGCGACGTGCTCTGACGACGGCAACGGTGGTGGTAGGCTGAGGGCGGCAACGGTGGTGGTAGCGTAGGCGGAGGCGAGAGTCAGAGAGAGAGAGGGTGGTGGTGGTGGTGGTGTATGGCCGAGACGACGGAGGCGGAGGCGACGGCGGCAACGGAGAGAATGAGAGAGGCGAAGAGTCAGAGAGAATTCTGAGAGAGAGAGAGTGAGAGAGGAGAAAGTGAGAAAAATTCAGCCAAGGGTTTAATTTATATAACATTTTGGAATGGTCTTTTTTTTCCATCACCGTTCCTGTTACCGATCCTAATAAAGAAAACGACGTCGTATTAGCCACAATACGATGTCGTTTTGATGATGTTGACCTAAATAGGAACGGTGACTTAGTAGTACAACCATTCCCATAACCGTTCCCAAAACCAACCGTTCCTAAAGAAACAACTACCGTTCCCATATCAATTCCAAATACTTATTACTTGGAATTGTACTAATAGGAACGGTAACATAATACAACAGGTGTTCCCAACCCCGTTCCTAACTAAAGAAACGACGTCGTTTTTAGACATGCATTATTTACCGTTCCTAGTTTCATACATTACCGTTCCTATGTGTATTGCAATTGTTTTTTGTTATCTTCTTAGATAATAAATATAAATTAAGAAAAACATGTTATGAACACTTATTTTATTAAATAAATGTATGCAATTGGATGTTTAAAGATTATAAAAATCTATAATAATTTCCAATAAACAGACACGTTCACAATATGAAGTATATTTGTAAACATTTTTTTGTTAGTATTTCACAGATGTAACTAGCATCCTATATTGTTGTATTGCACGGCATAATCAGCCCGTCAAAATTCCAATCAGACCGTTAGATATGATATAACACACAAAAGAATACATTATATATCGTTTTGAAATATTTCGGTGTGCGGATCTCGAGTTATCTTATCCGATCAGTATTCATCGAAACAAAAACAGATGCATCCTTAAATCCAGGTTACTGATTGGAAATTCGACTGACGGATGTTGAGATATCGAACAAATTGGTTGGAGTTGTAATACTAGGAACGGTTACCTAATATATACAGTGTTCCCATTACCGTTCCTATTATAAAGAACGATGTCGTTTTAATGCACTCACATACTTACCGTTCCTATTGAAATCTGGAACGGTTATTTGTAGACTTACCGTTCCAGTAGTTGAATTTCCCACCAATTTTTCATTGGGCGCCAAAACGAAATATTGGGCTCCATTTACGAACGGTAGTATTTTATACCTACCGTTCCTAATTCAAATTTCCCTCATTTTTTTTTAAATTAGCCGCCATATTTGAAATATTGTACCTCAAATAGGAACGGTCGTGTATGTATTGGTACCGTTCCTAATTCAAATTTTCCTCATTTTTTTTTATTAGCCACCATAATTTGAAATATTGTACCTCAACTAGGAACAATGAATTTATAGTTGGACCGTTCCTAATTCAAATTTCCTCATTTTGCTCCTTCGTCAGTGTATATACCACCTTGGGCATCATGTTCGGTCTCCTTTCGTCCACCTCAAGCTCCGGCCGATTACATATGATCTTCAGATCCTTCCGTGAATTCAGATTGTCCGTCGTTTTTCCCTTGATGTCCATCACAGTATTGAATATATTATCGAACACATTCTTCTCAATATGCATGACATCAAGATTGTGTCGTATCAGATGCGTCCCCAGTATTCAAGCTCCCAGAATATGCTTTTCTTCGTCCACTTATGATCGACGCCGTAGCCTTCTGGTTCACTCAACGGTTGTTCGACAACAACACTAAATGCATCGACATGGGTTCGGATCTGTTCTCCAGTCAGCCTCGGACGTGCAACCTTCCTCTCTATTTGATTTTTAGTAAAGGCTTTCTTGTTCCTGCGATAAGGATGACTCGGTGGTAGGAATTGCCTGTGGCAGTCAAAATAGCATGCCTTCCGACCGTACTGTAAATAGAATGCCCGTGTGTCCTCCATACAAACTGGACACCCCATAACACCGGCGGTACTCCATCCAGACGCCATACCATAAGCATGAAGGTCGTTCACTGTCCACATCAATGCGGCATGCATCATGAATGCCTGGTTTGTCGCAGTATCGTGCGTATGTACACCCACATGCCATAAATTCTGCAACTCCTCGATCAACGGCTCCAAGTAGACATCGATAAGACGTTTGGGATTCGATGGGCCAGGGATCACCATCGTTAGGAACATATACTCAGACTTCATGCACATTCCCGGTGGGAGATTGTACGGTGTAAGTTTTACCATACTGACCGTGCGGTGCAAACCCATCCGTGCAAAACCCAAGTCTAACATTCCTCGGTTCAGCTGCAAAATCAGGTTACGTCCGGTCAAAATGCTTCCAAGCCTCTGCATCCGACGGATGACACATGGATCCTTCCTCCGTCTGATGGCTCGCATGCCAAGTCATATGCTCTGCTGTGACCTCCGACGCATACAACCTCTGCAGCCGAGGGTAATCGGTAGATACCTAAGAATGGCATACGGGGACTTCTTGCGTTTAGGATTTCTGTCCCTCGTGGGCTTGTACCTAGCGTCTCCACAGAACTTGTAATATTCCAAATCGATATCGTCCTTCCAGTACAATATGCAACCATTTTTGCAAGCATCAATCTTCTGAACTGGTAAACCCAATTCTCTTATCAATTTTTTCGTATTGTAATAATCGGTGGGGAAAGTGTGATCGCGGGGCATTACAGTATCAGCCCACTGGCATAACCGATCATATGTATGCTCGGAAAAACCCCCTTCGTCCTTGATATTCACCAACGAGGCAATTGACGCCAACTGAGAGGTGGTGCAGCCATTCCACAAAGGTTGGTCCCCAGCATGAACTACATCAAAAAAACGGTCTGACAAGCCAGACACATAATCATAGGGCCCCGAATTGTAATATGAACTAGGACCCACATCAGATGGACAATACCGAGTACCATCATCAGTCGGTACCTCCTGGTTGTACGAAGACCAGAATGACGGCCCGGCAGCATCGAATACCATCCTCTGCGCCCAATCCATCTGAGCCGCATCACCCCAATTATGCGAACTACCCTCCTCCTGAACGGGTGGCGTTTGCTGATGCTGCACAGGGGGCGCTGTCATTGCTTCAAAGTATTCCTGCACCCTCTCCTCACCATGCAAAGCCCAATTGTAATACTCTGGCATAAACCCTTTCATACACAAATCAAAATTTACCTCGTCTGGTGTTTTCAACCGTTCGTTTTTGCACTTCCGGCAAGGACACTTAATCTTGTCCCCGTCCATATATGCACGTTGAGACTGGGCCCATTCTAAAAATGTTGTAACACCATCCTCAAACTCCGGCGTCACACCCAGGACGTCTCGATCATACATCCATTTCCTCAACTATCTTAACATGATTGGTCCTACGTATAATATAATTCACAACAACAATTAAATGACGAAAGTAAATTATATATATGCAAAAATAATAGAATTTTTTGCATACTTACATGAGCAAAAGACCTATCAATATCAATCCAAAATTCGCGCTCGGTAATTGATATGTTCGATTTTCCGTATAAATAATCAAGGGGGGGAGTTACAAATACAAAATGAGTTGGAGAATAAGTATGAGAATAATGACAAAGAAGGGAGATATATACAGAAATCATTGGAACGGTCATTGGATTACTATTTGAAACACGAAACTAGCCGTTAAAATATAGTCGTTGTGTCTGCTATAGGAACGGTCTCAGGAGGGGTAACAGGAATGCAAAAGTTACCGTTGTAATATAGCCGTTAGAGCATATTAGGGACGGTATCAGGCACAAGAAATGTTGACCGTTCCCATTTAGATTACATTTTGGACCGGTAGTTGTAACACACTTTCACTTACTATATACCCGTAATTTGGAACGGTCACATGGCGTAAAAGAGCCTCCTGTAGGACTACATGTTGGAACGGTAGACCAACCGGTCCAAAATTGACACGGCCTTTGGAACAGTTGTTGTAGCGGTAAGCTTTCCCGGTCCGCCTACCGTTCCAAAGCTCACATATGTGTTCCAAATTGAGGTCCAAAATATATCAGGTCCCATTTAGGAACGGTTGTAGGTGTACAAATTGGCACCCTTTGTTTGGCACTCTAGTAGGAACGGTCGTACCGTTCCTATTAATTTGTATTTTTGTTACTACGACTCTAACGTCATCAACGGTTTACCGTTCCATAACAATTCCAATCACCGTTCCTACGTGGAACGGTAACTGGAACGGTCACCTCTTACCGTTCCTATTTCCGCATTTTTTTGTAGTGAAAGATCTCCCATATGTTATTGTGGTAAGAAAGTATCTTTAACGTGAATTACATTATTATTATTTTTTTTCAAATTTCGGCAAACATCACAGATTTTTCGAAATAAAAAAAGTGGAAAAACTTACGGTAATCGAGTGGGGGAAATAAGTGAATTTTGGATCTCGAAGGCTCATTCTTCTCGCAACAATCTGCTGCTCTTTCACTTCTTCGATGGGAGATTCGAACAAAAGAAGGGTTTACAAGGGTTCTTTTCAGAGGAAAGGGCAAGAAATTAGGGTTATAAATATGTGGTTTTTTCCCAAATACGCAAGTTATATGAACCATGTGATGGAAACGTGCCTCATTCTAATGCAAGTTAACGTTTTTTGTCAATTTCTGACTTTGGGACCAAAATTGAGACAAATCGAAAGATATTATCCTGAAATTGAGATTTTTGTAATGATTGGGATAAAAAATGAACTGGGGCTAATATACGGG
The DNA here is from genome assembly GCA_034509735.1 of Sesamum alatum. Taxonomy (NCBI): domain Eukaryota; kingdom Viridiplantae; phylum Streptophyta; class Magnoliopsida; order Lamiales; family Pedaliaceae; genus Sesamum; species Sesamum alatum. Next base: position 2,330,211 of record JACGWO010000006.1, read on the forward strand.
ACCAAAAATGAGATTTACCCAAACTTTAGGACTAAGGACGTAGTTATTTCTTCATATATTTTGTATCTAAATATTTTCATAGATATTACACATCAGTTTAATTCAAAATAAATATTTAATAGATAATCTTTTTTACAAAAATGAAATTGAGATTTTGACTGATTTATAATCAACTAAAAACTCCCAGTAGCAAAAATGTGAAATGACAATTATCCATTCTTCCTATTACACATAAAATTGTGAAATATTCATATCAACTGCCACGATATGATTTCATGACATTCATAATAACTTTTATTCTTTCAAAAAAATAATAAAAAATATTCAACCACTATTTAAATATAATCTTACGTCTAAAACTAATTTTTGTCTTTTCAAAAAATAATACCAAGCATATGATCGTTTATTATCTTAAACATTTTTAATTCATACCTCTCAAAAAAATAATACCAAGAACCAATTACATCCTCCAAAATCAAGAATTATTTCATTCGAAAAATTTATCTGATCATTCAGAGTGACATATATTCGATCCAAATTTATGTTTTTGTAGGACGTACAATTATCGGGTTTAATGCTTTTTTGGCCCCGTAAGATTAGGGCATTATTTATTTTGGTACCACAACTTAGGTAGGTGGTTGTTTTAGTTCTATAAAGCACGTTTGTCAGTTTTTTTGATCCCAAAAAATCATATGCAACTTAGGTAGGTGGCTGTTTTAGTCCCATAAAACACATTTTTCAATTTTTTTGGTCCCAAAATATAATGTGTTGGGACAAAAAAAAAAACTGAAAAACGTGTTTTATGGGACTAAAATAGCCACCTACCTAAGTTGTGGTACCAAAACAAATGCCCTAATCTTACGGAACCAAAAAAACATTTTGCCCTACAATTATCTTATATAACCAATAATGTGATGGGGACGAAGATATATCATAATTCATATGTATTTAGATCGAAATAAAATAGAAGTCGTGTGAAAATTAATTAAAAACGAGAATTTTCTTTTGTCTATCCCGTAGAAATTTCTACTGGAAAAAATGAAAATTTTTCTATGCCGGGACATTTCCAATTATAATTGACTAGTTAAAGAAAGTGACTTGAAAGACTGGAGTATAGAAGAAATATGTTGTAAATCTTCATCCATTGATTTATGAATATAAAAGTCTTCACGGTTAATTTTGATGTGTGTGCTTACATTTATTATATATAAAAAATTAAAATATTTATGTACTTTATATTTTTATTATTAAAATATATTTTTGATTAATTATATAAAAAACAACGGTTAAAAAAGTTTGAATGATAAAGTTGGAGACAAGGAAGAGAAAATTATATATATGAAAAAAATGAAGAATATAAAAATAAAAGAAGCTGAAAAGAACTTCATTGTAATTTTTCCTTTTAAATGGGGTTAATTTAATCAATACGTTAATTATATTGACATGCACACTAATACTTTTGTCTCCTACCAAAAATAATGTTAAATATATTATTCATTTTCAAACATTTTTCATATCCAAAAATAGGGTAAATTACAATGAACTTCCCAGAGGTTTTGTATAATTATGAATACACTCTCGTTGTTTGAAAAATTACAAACGCCTCTTAATGTTTGATGAAATTACGTAATCCTTGAATGAAGACCAGAACTATTAACTTTGCCCTTCTTGTAATATTTTTCTTTTTTGGAAAAAATTAAAAAATTATAAAAAAATCAGACGAGGTAGAAGAAAAATTTTAAAAAATTGTCCACTTAGTCCATGAGATAATTTCAGAAAGTTTTGAATAATAAGTAAAACAATAATTCATAGTACACATGGCATTTTGACTAGTTCACCATAAAATATGGATGAAAAATTAATGAAGACTAACGAATCGAGTTAAATGTCGGATGGCCGTTAAAATTAAAAAGGTATTGATCATTTCTCAAATAATAAAAAGGTATTTATAATAAATATACCAAATTTCAAAAGAGTTCGTTTTATAATTTACTCTTGAAAATAATGCTTAACATCAATGATATTCTCCATCTATGCACTTTTCATATCTGTCTTATAAAACTCAAAACTCTTCTCTTCAAATCATACCAAACCAACCCAAACACGATTTCTCTTGTTTTTCAAAATTTATTTTTTGTTTGTGAGCTATTGTTTAAATTGTTGATCAGGATATAAGTGTTGTAATTATCTTTTTCAAATATTGCTGTTCGACAGGACGACTTAGAATGGATTTATTTTAATATTTAATAATATTTTATCACTTTGACTTTAAAAAAAAAACAAAAAACCATACGGGAATAGCAAAGTCATGTGGCAAATATATGGACAAAGTACATTTTTAATCCAATAGGATAGGAGTTTAACACTTTTAGTTCTCTGTTTTAGGGGATTTTCAAAATGGTCCCAAAATTGAGAAAATTCGAAGCATTTAGTCTCATAAATCCCGTAAAACAGAGGATTAAATGTGTTGAGTTTTCTCAATTTTGCAATCATTTTGAAAATTCCATAAAGTAGAGGACTAAATGTGTTGAGTTTTCTAAATTTTAAGATATTTTGAAAATAACATAAAATAGAGGACTAAATGTGTTGAATCCCTGTCTCATGGGACTAAAATGTAACTGTCACCAAATACATATACATATTTTTTAAGGTTACAGGTCAGGGTTGGAATAAATTAATTGTGGCTACGTCAATTAGAGAAACTTAATCGTTACGGAATGTTCCTTTTATCAAAGTTCCTTCCATTAAAATTTGTTGAGACATTGCTTAATTTGATTATCATAGTCATCTCACTAATATATTATAAGAGTTACACTTAGATCCCCTCTAAAATATAAAATTATACTTTTTCTCAAAAAAGTTTTGAAATTATACTTACACTCCCTGCGAAAATTCTCTATTTACACCTAACCCCTTCCATAAGAATTTGGACAAAAAAGCAGACATAAACAAAAAGCATTACATAAAATTTTAATTTTACCCCTCATTTAATATTTTCATGTATATTTTTGTACTCATAAGAGAATTAATGTGATATATGCATATGGAGTGAGGTTAATATTATTACGATTTTTCCATTATAAGTACAAAATTATTATATGAGAATGTTAAATAAAGAGCAAAATAAAAAATATATGTAATTGTTTTGCTCACGTCAGTATTTTCTATCCAAATTCTAATGGAATGTGGTCAGGTGTAAATGGAGAAGTTTTGAAGGGGGTGTAAGTGTAATTTCAAAATTTTTTAAAGGAAAAGTATAATTTTGCATTTTTCGAAGGGTCTAAGTGTAACTCTTATAATGATGATTGATAAGCAGTTTATAATATTAACTGAACCTTTTAATACATTACAACCCTTCAGACCCTCTCATCAACTCTGCAAGACTTATAGCAATATAAATAAAGAAAATTCCTAATCAAATCAAGTCCATTAGCATCCCAATAATAGCCTAAGGTTTATTACTTGGATGTGGATTTGAATTTGAGGGAAACATTTGGTGAATGAATTTTAAAATACTCACGTATTAAAAGAATTTGAAATTTATAACTATTTAACAAAACAGAGTTCAAATTCAGAGTAGAAGGATTTGAATCCTTTGAAATTTAGAATTAATATAAACAAATTTTGGATTGATGGATTTGGATTTGAAGGAAGAATTTGAAAAAAAGATTTCAAATGACTCAATTTAAAAAGAATTTGAAATCCATTCATATTTATCAAAACACATCTCAAAATTAGAATGAAAGGATTTAAAATCCTTTAAATTTATAATTATCCAAACGAATTCAAGGGATTTGTTAGTTTTTTTTAAAGTGAAAGCGATGAATATTATTAATTGAGCTAAATCGATTAGGACAACCCTATCGACTATCAATCTCTAATAGAGACAATTACAACAATCATACATTGATAAACAATATCACATAAAGTAAATATAAACAACTCCGTACTATTACAGTATACAAACAATCCTACTATACAGTAGGCTATCATCCCACACATTGATGGGATTCAAACCCATGACCTTAACCACTAGACCAAGAAATAATTAGTAACAGATTTGTTATTAAGAATTTAAAATTTATGATCTCAAATCCTCTATATGCAAACTAAAAAATTTGGTACTAGTAATCTAAATTACAGCAATCTAAATATAACCTAAAGTAATTTCAAAAACAATAACATGATTGGATATGTGATGTTGAATGTAGATTGAATATACTTAATTTACAACAGAAAATTCAATACGAAATTATTCATATTTCACTAAATCAAAACCACCATAACATCATAGTAACACGAATCAGACAACCCTAATTCTATTTCTTCATACTAAACCACCCCAACACTCCATCATCACACATCTAACACTACTAATCAAGAATGTCATAAACATCAAACCCTAGTACGGCCGTCGGCCGATGTAGTTCCCGGGAGGATCATAACTACATATGACGAACAACCAACCGTTGCGGCACTGAACCCTAGCACACCCCAGATGAACCGACTCGTTCCAGACAACCTGCGTGTAATGCAGGCACTCCCCACCAACGCAAGAGTTGGAGCCATAGTCGTAGCACGACTTCTCACTGACCCACATTCCCACAGCATCCGTCGCCGACAGCGTCCCCCACCCCTCGGCCAGGTTCTCGCCGTAAGGCCCCTGGGAGTGCTCCAGCTCGCAGTCCCCGTAGCGCTTGTGGGCGTAGTCCGACGCGTAATTCGCGACGGTTTCGTTCCAGACGAGGGGACGGACGCCCACCTGCGCTCGGGCGCGGTTGTGAGCGTCGAGAAAGGCTTGTGGGGAGTTTTGGGGTCGGGAGAGGTCGCGAGCAGCCATTGTTGAGGCGATGAGCAGGGAAATTGTGAGTGTGAGGAGGGAAATGGTGGAGGAATCCATTTTGTGAGATTTTGCGACGGTTATTAGTAATGATGTGTTGCTGGTATTTATAATGCATAGAGAGTAGAATTTGGACAAGGGAGTTAGGAAAGGGATATGGGGTTAAATGGTTTTTTAGTCTATTAAGATTAGGTTATTATTTTGTTTTGGTCCCACAATTTAGACAGATGATAATTTCAATCTCTTAAAACATGATTTTAAGTATTTTCAGTACTAAATTAATGGACAATGACCATGATTTTATATATTTTTAGTTCCATAAAATACAATTTTAGGTATTTTTAATCCCAAGTTTGTGGCTGTTAAAAGACATGTGCAAAGCTCATGACTGTTTGGGGCAAAATATTTTTTTGGTCCCGTAAAATTAGGACATTATTTATTTTGGCATCACAATTTAGGTAGGTAGCTGTTTTAGTCCCATAAAACACATTTTTCAGTTTTTTTGGTCCCAAAATATCATGTGCCTTGCACATGGGACACGACATTTGAGACCAAAAATATTGAAAAACATGACATTTTGGGACCAAAAAAAATTGAAAAACGTATTTTATGGGACTAAAACAGCCACCTACCTAAGTTTTGCTACCAAAACAAATAATGTTCTAATCTTACGGGATCAAAAAAATATTTTTTCTTGACTTTTTGGGACTAAAAATACTTGAATTCGTATTTTATGGGACTGAAATCGTCACCTGCCTAAGTTGTGGTAAAAAAATAAAAATAAAAATAATGACTTAATCTTATGGGGACTAAAAAAATATTTTGCCCAAGATATGGTGTATGTGTTTTTACTTTTTAGCCCTTTATTTTTGGTTATTTTTTTATTATGGTAAGACATTTATCAATTTGTTATGGTAAGTATAATTTAAACATCACGATACTGATTAATAATCTCTCCATAATTATATCAAGATTTGTTGGGGTTCTTTTAGGAAAATATATATATACACACACATATACATACAAATCTACATGTCTTTAATTTGATATAGAAAAATGAAGCAAAAAAAGACATCTATTACAAAAAGACGACAATAGAGCTTCACACGCGTAATAAGGCACACATTTTTTATTTTTCTAGACATTGTAATAACCTGTATTTTGGCATCTACTAACTGCTGTATGTGTCGAAAATCTCGTGAATGAGGGAGATGTATGATTATCTATTCTTCTTACAAGCATTAATTATTCCTAGTTGAAGTGGACAATCGTAGGAAATTCTTGTCCGAATCAAATTTAATCTTACCAGGCCAACAAATGATATATTTGATTCGAATTAGAATTTGTTAGTACACTACAAAAAAAAAAAAAAAAAGAATTGTTCCCCGCTTAAAAACGATGACAAATTAATATATTTATCATGACCAAATAAAATCAATCGATAACTTATTAAATCTTCACTATGGTTAATTAACGTTTATCATGATTTTCACCATGGTCAAAACATTGACTTTGATTTTTAACTATTATCAGTGATTTGTTCTTATTTGTAGAAACATTAACTAATAGTCATTATGCAGCTATATTAAATTAATCATGATGATAATATGTCATATTTCGTGCAGTATCTATGAATCATTTTTTTTTCATGGTTAATTAAATTTTGACAGGATTAAATCCATTGTGAATACTTTAATTAAGAGAACATAATTTAACTGACACGAATTATTCCTTTCACTAAAGTTTATTGTGATACTGTCCAACTTGATAGAATGACATGTATTTAAACTTGTATTATTGTGGGTGAGTGAAGACAAAGACTAGAGAACTCGAAAATTGTATGACTATGCAGATCCTAATTAATTTATTTAAGATAATTAACAAATTATATATATATATATATATATATATATATCTTCTTTTGGAAATATTTGAATATTACCATATAATTAACATTATCAATCTCATCGAATTTTGTCGTGGCTTGGCAGTAAAGTCACTGGTCATGTGAACGCATGTCACCAGCCTGCACTTATTTGTCAAATAAGAATTAAATGAATTTTTGGTCCTATACTTTAAGTTATTTGGTATTTTTGTTATTTAATTTTTTAGGGTAGTCTTGCATTTTTATAATTTTCTCAATTCTAGTCCTTTTGTTCGCCGGAGTTCACCTTCATCGGCGAGAAGGGTGAACTCCGGCGGAAGAAGGACTGGACCGTGAAAATTAAAAAGATGCAGGACCAAAATATGCTATTGTAGAAAGTTAAAGGACAAAAATGCTAACAGAAATGGGTCAATAGGAACAAAAACTCAAATTTTAAAATGTCACGTGAGAGGCATATGCATTTTTCCTGCGAAAAGGGTGATTCCGACAAAAAAAAGGACTAAAATTATGAAAAATTTAAAAGATAAAGGACCAAATTAAATACTACTCTAGAAAGTTAAAAGACGAAAATGCCAAATGACCTAAGTTACGGGACCAAAAATGCACTTAAGCAGGATGGTGATCAACGAGGCCTAATTTAGCTGATGAAATTTGAAGTTCCGTGACCTCAAATGTTACCAATTAGAGGTACTAATTTATCTACACCTTATTATTAAGGGAGAGCACCAATTTGGTGTCTCCCAATTTTTGATCTGTCTTTTTAATATTTATTATCTAACTTCCCACTCCCCACTATTCCTTTATAGTTAATCTCTTTTTCTTTTGAATTTTCATACATATTTTTTTATCATTATTTTTCTTATAAATTTAATGTAAATTTATTATTTTGTATATACTTTATTAAATAATTTTTATAAATATTTTGTTTAAATAATATTATAGAATTTGCACACAGATAGTGTGTGCCACAAATTACTAGTTTTTAATAATAGTTGTTGATGTGTTATAATAAATTTGTTGGTTAGTTAATAGATATTTGATGTTGATAATTGGTACATATGTTAATTGTTGATGATTAAAATTCATAATTAAATTAATGTAACTGCTTCACTAAAAAAAAAAAAAACTCATCATGGTGATGTCACCATAAAATAATTGATTGTTCCCTACACTATTAATCACTATAATTTTATCTATCCTAAAGTATTTTCAATGAGTTGTAGTTACAACAAATGTTTTGGCATCCTTGCAAAAACAACGACTAATGATCGTTGCATATAGTCATGATTAATTAATATTTACCAAAAATTTTACTTTTAACCGTAGTGTTTGTATGCCACTAAGACCTTACATATTCAACTGATAAGATTTGAATCTCATAAATGTGTGTATATCAACTATTTTTACAATAGTATTTTTTTTAATTGTTTTTGTATTTTTTTACCAACGATTTATGTATTTATTGATTTTGAAATTATTAATATATTTAATCAGTATTTAATATTTAAATATTTTAAATTAATGATGTAACAAAAGGATCATGATTTACAGATCGGTCACAACACAAAGAGATGCTAACTAATTAATTATAATATATATGGTCAAGTAGGCCGTTAGAAGATTATATCAACAAGTATACTAAGAATGGATAATTAACTACTTTCACTTTAAAAATGAAATAAAAAAATCAATTGTCACTAATTTGTGAGAATAAAATAGTGACACTAAAAATTTAATATTGTTCACTACATAAAAGATATAGTCTCACGCGAATATTAGTTTTGATATTTATACTTCAAAATATTGTTTTATTTTTTATTTCATTTCACACATACACATAGATTTTACAGTGTGATTTTACGGAAAAATTGCATTTTACGTCCCATAACTTACACCGTTTTTAATTTTGGTCCCATTAATTTTTGACATAGCAATTTTAGTCCCACAAGTCCACAAACGTTATAATTTTAGTCCCATTGACAAAATCTGTTAAAAAATGTTGCAATTTTAGTCCCATAAGTCCACAAACGTTGCAATTTTAGTCCCATGCACATGCTCCTTCCATTAACATTTTAACGTATTTCGTCAATGGGACTAAAATTGCAACATTTGTGAACTTATGGGACTAAAATTGCTACGTCAAAAATTAATGGGACCAAAATCACACACAATGTAAGTTATGAGACATAAAATATAATTTTCCTGTGATTTTAGATATGTAGATGATATTAGTATATATATCCCCACAAATTTTGAGTTTGCAAAAGAATTATAGTACTAGACAAATATGGACAAACGAATTTCCTATTATTTTAAATCAAACACTACAATATCTGAAACTGAAGATTATGATATAATTCTTCTCCCAAAACTACAATTTAAGGGCTGAAAACTTGTTATTGGATGCGGATTTGTATTTAATCTGGACTTATCGGAGTAAATTACGGGTTACTTTGAAATATGATATCAAGATTTTGATAATTTGATGCTAAGGAAGATGTGAAACTTTGCGGTTGCATCGCGTCGTTGCGATAGAGAGTCTTGAATTTGAGTCACTATCTATATATTGTACGTATATAGTGTCTATTGATATGTCTCACATTGTGTCGTGAAGGCCTTTTTTATAGGCATGCGCTAGGGCTTTGGTTTGCAGCTCACTCTAGCTGAGCTTGAGTATCACGAGCTTTATGTTGGATATGTCCTCTAATAAGCCGTAAATATGTCTTAACCCAATTAGTCATCCAAAATTAAAAATAAATTATATTTTTATATTTTATTTTGAATTAATCCATAAAAAATGGACAAGACTCAAGTTTGGTATGGGTTTCTTACTGTATTATTATCTTGAAAAAATATGTAAAGCTCAAATATGTTACGAACTTTAATTTAAAAGTTAATTATTAGTCAATTTATTTAGAATTTTAAGTGATAATTTAATCTAAAATCTTGATCTCAATAATATAATGTTAATTTAAAAATAAAGAATTCAGATTGTTCAATGTTCAAAAATCATGCGGAAATTACGTGGGAAAATTTCAATACTTGAGCGTAAGTTCTGATAAGAGAATAGAGATGATTGGCAATAACTTTTACAGAGCGGTAATTACGGAACATGTGCTTCAACTTTGAACCTCAATTAGCTCCAATTTTTCTGCTCACATCCAATCACTTTTTTGACTAAACAAACACATCCCAATTCCAAAGGTCAGGCCATTATTGAGTTGAGATCCAGAACTCTGACTAGAAAATATTATTGCATGTGCCAGCGACGATCAAGTAATCTAATGATGACATTTTATTTCTATAAATATTACATCACTCTGTGTCACAGATTCGAGTCCCGAAATGGAGTTAAGAAATTAGTTTTGATTCTTTTTCAGAAAAAAAAAAAAAAAGAAAACATTCATGTATTGTTCGGAGAGACCGTTGCTAACTTTTATGAACTTTACTCGACCCATATTGGCCAAAAATGAATGGTTATGATGGCGGTTCGTGTAAGTATATGCAGTCGTATACTGTTCGTTAGGAGAGACTGTTGTTGACTTCTATGAATTTTACTCGATTTTCAGTACGTGATACTAAGATCGAAATTTGGAATGAAGTTGGCAAGATGACCACTACTATTCTCCTCATTCTTATTTATCAAAAAGGCTTCCATGTACTTTAGTAAGGGGAAAGTACAAAGACCCCCCTGTGATATAGAAAATGTTCAAAAAATTCCCTACGAAAATTAAAGTATCAATTACACCCCATGTGATATAAAATAAAGTTAAAAAAATCCCTTGAGGCGAAGTTTTGTTATGCACGCGCATTGACTGCACTTGGGCGTCTGAAAAGTGCCTTTTTTTGATATTTTTGCCCTTCTATCAGCCTAATCTAATATATATATTAAAATATTATATATATATATATTATAATATTATATACATTATATTAATAAATTTTAAAATAATACATAATTTTTTTATTAATAATAAAATACAATTATTAATTAAACTTTTAATAAATAAAGTAATTATAAAAAAAAAAAGCATCGACGGCGGCAGAAAAGGCACCTGGGCATCGCCCATCGATCGTCGCCCTCGAGGGCGATGGGCATCGCACGTCGCCCAAACCCCCGCCTCTGGGCGACGCCGTCGCCCAGACGGGGGGAACCGGCGTCGCCACCCCCCTCTGTGGGGGGCAGGTGGGGGAGGGGGGGTTAGGGGTGATGTGTTATTATTATTTTTTAAATAATAATTTTATAAATATAAATATAATAATAAATAGGGCAAATGTCACATTTGGTCCCTTAAGTTTTCATTAAGAATCACTTTAGTCCCTTAAGTTTATTTTTTGATATTAGCATCCCTAAACTTTGGTTTTTGTCCCAGTTTGGTCCCTCTGACCATTTTCCGGCAAAAATGTGGCCGGATTTTGACTTTTTAGAGGGTAAAATGGTCAAATTAAGTTTGACTTTCTCACTTTAGTCCCTTAAATTTTTAAAATTATCAAAATAGTCCTTTTTTTAGCCAAGAAACCATTTTTTAAAATTTTTATATGCTGGAAATGATTTAATTATATTGTGTGAATACTTAAAATTTTGAAATCTTGTAAACATAATAATAATAATAATAATAATAATAATAATAATAATAATAATAATAATAATAATATATTGCGTAACTTAAAACAAAATAGTCTCTTTTTTTTTATTTTCTGAAGTTACAATAAAAATTAAAATTATGAATAAATTTTACAGAACTTATATAATTTGAAAATATAATAAAAAAATTTAAGTTAGTAGTTTTTAATCTTAGGACTTAAAGATAAGTCTAAAAACATAAATTTTAACAATGTTATGAAATGTTAACATTTGAGGTTTTGAACAAGAAGTTGGTGGAATGTACTTGTATAACTAGATTATTTAGTGAATTTCATATATATATATATATATATATATAATTATTTCAAGAGATTCTTATAGACATTTTTCTATAAAATGTAACTATATATTTATACAAACCTCTTATGATAAATTTTATATATATATATATATATATGAAGTGTATCAAAAAATCTAATTCAAAAGTATATTCCACCAACTTTCTATTCTAAACTCTAATCATTCAATAAATATTTTTAAAGTTTAACTTTTCTAGACTTCTCTCTAACACTTAAGATAAGAAAAAAATATTGACATAGATTTTTTATTATTTTTTTTAATTAGATAAGTTTTGAAAAATTAATTCATAATTTTGATGTTTTTTAACTACTGAAAATGAGGGAAAAAAAAAAAAAAAGAGACTGCTTATTTTAAATTAAGCAATATGTGATTATTATGTTTACAAGAGTTCAAAGTTTTGATTATTCACATAAGATAATTACATCATATTAAACATACAAAAATATAAAAGAGTTATTTTTTCACTTAAAAAAGGACTAATTTGATAATTTTATAAACTTAGGGGACTAAAGTGAAATCCAAACTTAGATTGACCATTTTACCCTCTGAAAAGTCAAAATCCGTTCACATTTTCACCGAAAAACAGTAAGAGGGACCAAATTGAGACAAAAACTAAAGTTTAAGGATGCTAAAGTCAAGAAATGAACTTGAGGGACTAAAGTGATTCTAAACGAAAACTTAAGGGACCAAATGTAGCATTTACCCTAATAAATATATTATAGGTAATTTATAGTATATATGAGGGGTATTTTAAAAAATAATTTATTATTTTTTGACCAGGCGCAGTGTGAACAATTAGGGTAAAATTCATTTTACCCCCCTATATTTTCAAAAAAGATTAAAAAACCCCCATGTGATAAATTAATTAGTAAAAAAACCCCATGATAATAATAAATAGGCAAAACACCCCTCTAGGGCTGAATTTGTGATTCACGCGCCAATAATGCACATTTTTTTCATTTTTGACTTATAAAATGACAAAAATACCTTTATTTATCAACCGTTGGATATTACTTGATATGAATCCATGGTCTACATTTAAGTAATACAAATTAAAGGCCCAAATTTATCAAACCAAAATCTAACGGTTCAAATTAACCTAACAAATCTATAATTTATGTTTTCTTTTATCAATATGTGTGGCCCAGATTTTATATAATTTGAATCCAACGGTTTAGATTTAAAATTATATATATTATATAAATATATAATTTTAGTTATGTATATGTAATTAATAAATATATACTTAATTATATGTATGTAATGTATATATATGCAATTAAAAGATAAATAATATATATATATAGGGTTAATTACACTTACACCCCCTCTGAGAATATATAATTACACTTTCCCCCAAAAATATTTTGAAATTACACTTACACTCCCTCCGAAAATTCTCTGTTTACACCTGACCCCCATCCATTAGAGTTTGGAAGAAAAATGTTCACGTCAACAAAAATAATTATACAAATTTTCAATTTTTCCTATCATTTAACATTCTCATGTATATTTTTGTACTTATAAGAGGATAAGTGTAACGTATATGTATGGAATGAGGCCAATATTATTATATTTTTTCCTTATAAGTACAAAATTATTGCACGAGAATGTTAAATGAGAGGTAAAATTGAAAATTTATGCAATTATTTTTGTTGAAATGAACATTTTCCACCCAAACTTTAACGAATGGAGGTCAGGTGTAAACAAAGAATTTTTAGAGGGGGTGTAAATGTAATTTCAAAACTTCTTTGGGGGAAAGTGTAATTATGCATTTTCAGAGGGGGTCTAAATGTAATTAACCCTATATATATATACAAACAGAAAAGTGACGGCGGCGACGTCGTTTGAAGCAATCGGCGGCACCAGCTGAAGCAATCGGAAAGGAGGGGAAAGGCGAGGGGTTGCGAGAGCGGTGGGGAGGACGACGGCAACAGCAGCAACGGCGACGGCTGAGGGATGGGAGGGCAAGGGGTTTCCGTCAGGGAAACCCGACTGAGAGATCGGGAGAGGGGCGGGTGGGGGCTGCGATGACGGCGAGAAGATCGTGAAGAAGACGGCGACGACGGCAGCAGCAGCAACGACGACGACAGTAGCAGCGGCGGCGGCTGAGAGATGGGAGGGGAAGGGGTTTCGTCGGGAAAGACAACCCAGGAAGGAATTTCTTTTTTTTTTTTTCAGTTTTAATCATTTTTTAATTTTTGAATTACAAATTAATTTACTTTATATCAAATGTTTTTAGTATTAATTAATTTTTTAGTATTATATAATTTTAATTAGTTTTAAGTAATATATAATTTTAATTTTAAGATTAATTAATTTTTTATTATTATATAATTTTAAGATATATTTATTTATATTTATTTGCATTTAAATTAGGATTTTTTTAAAAAATTTAAAGAGAAAAAATCTGGATCGTTGATCTTACCAATTAAGATCCTACGGTTGATGATAAAGGGTATAAATGTAATTGACTAATTAAAAAATTAAAAAAAATTTGAAAACTGGCGCGTATGGTGCACTCATCATATCAGGAGGGTAAATTACCTATTTATTTTTCTCATAGGGGGATGTTTTGCTAATTAATTTATCACAGGTTTTTTTTTTTAATTTTTTTTGAAAACACAGGGGGGTAAAATGAATTTTCACAAGGGCGTTTTGATCTTTTTCAATATCACAGGTGGTCAAAATGGATTTAACCCCTTTAGTAAGTCGTACTAGTGCCATGTTGATGAGACTAATACTTGAACTATTGTTTTTCTGATAATTATATTTATACTCTCTAGTCTATTGTTTATTTACACAAATTACTTTTATTTTTTACGCAATTACAAAAACTATCTTTACCAGCCAAAAATCAGGAGTAAGTTGTGTAATGATGTTGATGCTTTTGTGTGTGTGTGTAATTTTTTAAAAAATATGGTTGATTTGTGTAAATGATGTTGGTGTTGCTCGTGAGTGCATGTATAATTTTCAAAAGGAATGAATAATTTGTGTATAGACTATGGATTAGGAGGTGTCAATGTAATTATTCATTTTTCTTTTAATTTTGTTGAGATGTTTACGATTGAGCATAAAAATCAAAACACAACATAAAAAGAATGGCAACAACAAAACTCACGTAACTTGTACACCTCTATTAAATTCCATAACATAAATTACATTTTTGATCCCATAAGTGAACTTATTTTCAATTTTGGTTTCATATACCGTGGGAAATTCACATATTATACATCCCGTATGTCCTTTTTTTTTTTTTTTTTTTTTTCAATTTCAGGATCAAAAGGGGATTTTCGTTAATTGCTAACGGCAAAATGAAGATTACATACCCTAATTTACAGTCAAGTTAAATCCAATTACCCCACTGTGTTTTTAAGAATACAGGAATTATGCCCCTCATGCACTTTCATGCAATATACACGTGTTTTTTCAATTTTTTATTTTAAATAAAGTCATAAATGTAATTTTATAAAAAAATAAATGCTGAACGACTTTTGTGAGCTTATAACAATATCCCATATAAGATGTTTAATTTTGGGAGCTTATAAACTCAGCCAAACACCCTCTCATCTTGCATGCAACAAACTATACTTTTTCATCAAAAAAAAAAACACTAAAATTTCATTTATTTCATTTTCTCTACACAAAAAGGATTACAACTATCTTGCAAAAAAGAATGAAATAAAGAATTAATAATGTCATAATCCTCTTTATATTATGATAAAAATGTCAAATTAATAAGGACGCTCTCCAACATAGTTGCCGGGGGGATCATAGTTGCATGTCACAAACGTCCACCCATTCGGGCACTTCGCCCTGGCGCACCCAACTTTGGTCGAGTCTCGCCAAACTACTTGTGTGTAATGCCCACACATTTCATTTCCGATGCAAGAATTCGAACCCACATCGTAGAACTTTTTCTCGTCAAGCCAGATTTGCACTGCCTGCTTGGCGTTCATGTCCCACGACCCCGCTGCCAGGTTTTCGCCATAGGGTCCAGTAGAATGCTTCATTTCACAATCTTTGGATCGTACTTTGGCGTACTCTTTGGCATAGGCGACGAGGGTCTCGTCCCAAACGAGGGGCGGGACGCCAACTTGTGCACGGCCGGCGTTGTGGGCTTTTACGAAGTCATCAGGTGAGTTCTGGGCGCAGGCGAGCTGCAGGGCCACCATCAGACAAACCGAGAGAATGGAGAGTTTTGGGATGTCCATTTTCTCTGATTTGCAGATGATGGTATCAATGCATGTATTGGGATGGGAAGGTTGAAGTGCTTTTGTGTGTTTTTATAGAGGAAATTTGGATTTGGATTTGGATTTGGGTGGTGAGGGATTAAAATGGATGGATGGTAGAACAACATTTGAGGTTAAGAAAGAAGTTTACGTTCAATAATTAGTGCATGAGATTTGTTTGCTCATTAAAGTGTGTGGTCGTACGATAGGAGGTGGGATTAATGAGGCACTAAACACTGCCAATTAATTAAAAGAATACAAGTTTCTATTTATTATTATGGAGATAATAGTCCTTTCTTCAATTTATACAAAAAGAAATTTATTATTATTTTACGTATATAAAGAACCTTCAGGGAAATATGGAAATTAGGTAGGAATTTGAGGATGGTGGTCACACTTTCATAGAATGGTTCAAGTGCCAGCGCGTGCATATATGGATGATGAGAAGATTAGGGGCCCGTGCCGAAGTGCATAAACAAAAGAATCAAAAGAACGTAAGAGATTATGTACGACTTCTGCATGAAAGACTTTGTGGCGGAATATTATAATTGGGCTTCAATGGTAAGAAAATGGTGCAGGAGTATTATGAGGCAGTGACCACCTCAGTTCATGAGCAGAGCTTAGCTACACATGAAACGAC
The DNA here is from genome assembly GCA_034509735.1 of Sesamum alatum. Taxonomy (NCBI): domain Eukaryota; kingdom Viridiplantae; phylum Streptophyta; class Magnoliopsida; order Lamiales; family Pedaliaceae; genus Sesamum; species Sesamum alatum. The sequence goes on from JACGWO010000006.1 coordinate 2,346,753, forward strand.
TGCGAATTGGGGTGGTTACTCGTACACCGAGATTGCGCCTGAGAGGGGTCCGAGCTCTTGTCCTACTGATGCCATTCTAGTCCGTCCTAGTTCGTGCTACGGCGGGGGAGCGTATGACTATGATGTCTGGATTGTCAGACCGATTTTTTACGTACTACACGCTGCTGACCAATCATTGTACAATGACTGTAACGAATCCCAGCTGTCGACGATTGCTAGACCGGTGAACATCAAGACCGAGCACAATATGTCCGAGAGATGCTACGATCAGGTGTTCCAGTGGCTAGTGACCTATATTACCCCATGGTAGGCTAGGCTATCATTGGCTCATCTTCTATCTTCCACCCTATTCCCCAACCCATCTTCAGTTGCACCACGGTCACCACCAACCCAATGTAGATACAACAGCCTCGCCGACGCGCTATAAGTAAATCGTTTTAAACCTTTTCGTTCTAGTTTTTTATTCTTTTCTTGGATATTATTATCATGAATTATTTTCGTATGTTGGATCGAGAGTTTCACAATGCAATAAGGAGCTTGTTGCGACGCCACTTTCCCCAGCCGTGGGCCAAATACAAGCAAGTTCCATAAAGCAGTAGGATTTCTACTTCGAGCAGCTCAAGGTAATTTTCTATCTTTTTTTAATAAATATTATTTTAATTAATTATTCAGGACTAACATTTTTATCCTATACTTTTTCAACTCAAGTACTACTAGGATTGCTCGGACGCGGAGATGCGAAAGACCTTCAACTCAGAGGCAGCGATGTATCTGTGTTGTACGTTCGCTATGGCCAGGGCTTCAATGAGGCAACATATAGGGCTAGCCGAGGAGATATGGCGATAGCTGCTCGAGTATTGGGCTTCAAGGGCAAATCTGCTAAGAATAAGACCAACAAGATGGTCAACGCGAAGGCGACGTCGATGGTGTACCCCCGCGGGGTCAACCTCCGTTGGGATGCACAAACAAACCTGGTACATACATTTTTAAAAACACCATGTAACTATTAATTCATGCGCCCTAGAAGACGCTCAACTAGATGAGGTCTTCTCCTAATGCTACAAAAAAAGAAGTCGACAGCTGGAGCGTCCCGAGGGCGAAGCAAGTGTAAGTATACCTCCAAATTAATATTTAATTAAAAAATTATTTAATTATTATATGAATGTTTTAATTCTTTTTTTTATTTCAGGAACTATTCTAGGAGTTTATCGAGGACCAAGTAGCCAGGTGTCGATTGTTGGGCTGAGGTTGCGTCTTCAATAGTCTCAGTCCACAAGACGGAGGACCAACTGTAGCAATTGGTGACTGAAACAAGGGCCAAGTCTTAGAGATGGGCTCAGAGGCGCAGACCTCGCAACTGGGGCATCGCTGATGGCGATGCCATCTCCACCGGCACCAGCACGAGGTCGTTGATCTAAAACTGTGGATGAAGCAAAAGATGCTCGACATGATGTCCCATTTGGTCATTCCACTAGTAATCGAGCCGCCCTAGCTTGCATCTAACAATCCTGCCATAACCGACAACACCACTGAGGGCCACCAGCGGGGTGATGAACATCAGTAGGAGGACGCCACAATTGATTAGATTTTTTTTTTTTTTTTTGTACTATTCAATTTTATAATAAAATTATACTGCATTTCTTATATTTTTTTTATTATTAATACATTTTCTTAATTTATTCATTTTGTCTTTAATCTAATTACATTCTTTTTAAAATTTTAAATAAATCTGAAATTACAATTTAATTAAAAAATATTAAGAAAATTTAAATTTTAGTTTATAAAAAATTGCAAAATTTTGCGACAGAACTGCGACGTATTACAGTCATGATTTATAATAAAAAAAACCCTCAAAGGCTCACTGGGAATCAACTCATATCCGTTGCAAAATCCCGTCTCAAAATTGCGACAGGCTACCCCTTGCAACATTGTGACAACGTCCCGTCACAAATGTTCATCCCTAATGTGTCACATAGATGTAGGTCATTGCGACGGTTTTGCTATAGCAAATTCCATCCCAAAATTTTAATATATAGTATCAGTTTTTCCATCAAAAAATTGTTGAAAAGCCTGTGACAATTTAGTTAAAATATATTCCATCCACACTAAGAAGCTTGTTACTGTTTTTCCTTTTCGTCGTAAATACTTTTTGATGCCACTCAATGGGTCCTTTTCCGTTGCAAATCCCATCAAAAAAAATTGGACATGCATTGGAGTTGGATAGATTTTCGTTGTAATCTCCCATCGCCAAAAATAGTTTTTTTTTTTTAATTATAATAATTTATTAATAATAATTAAGTATTTTCTCTTTTCGAATACAAGAAAAAATAAATATATAGAAACTAAAATTCTTTAAAATTATGTACGAATAAATTAAAATACGGTAAAAGCAATTTACCCCTATGTTTCCAAAAAAAAAATTCCCCTGTGGCAATGTTTTCAGAACCCGACCGAAGATCGAGCAGGTCAAACTATTGGGTCATTGGGTCACTGGTCCGACCGGTTGAATTGGATTAAGAAAAAATGATTAGCCCGGACCCTAATGTATATATATATACACACACACACACACACACACAATATACCAATTATTATGTATCAATTAATTAAAAAATATGATAAAAATAAAATCAAGCTTAAATAAATATATGTAAAAAAACCAACAACATTAACACATTTAAGAAAAAAGGGCTGGATACATAATATTGAAGAAGAGAAAAGAAAAAAAATTATTTGCTTACATAATATTGAGAAGATGGAAGAAAAAAAAAAGGGGAGACAATACATTATCTTTTAAGATTTGGGTAGGAGTTGAATTTGATTTTAATGAAATAGAGGTAGCAACCGGTGTCTCCATATAATTTTTCTAAAAATAAATCCAAAAAAGATTGGAGAAACTTGGAGAAAATGAGAAAGGAGTAGATGGAGAAGAAAGCGAAGAAAAACACCTAGAAGTAATGTCCCACATTGAAAAAGTTTAGAAGCTTAATAACTTTAGGTATAAATATGGAAAAGTTTAAGATTTTAAGTCAAATTTATTGTTCCACATTGAAAAATTAGAAGTTAAGTGTGGACACTTTAGCCTATAAATAAGGAATGGCTTAAGCCAATTTTATTGTTCCACATTGAAAAATCATAAGCGAAGTTTAAGTACTTGAGGCTATAAATATGGAAAATTTTAAGCCTAAATAATATTTACATTTCATTATTTTTTTTTTTAAAAGTAAGGTCAAAACCATTTCATTATTTCATTATTTTTTCAATTTTTTTATGCGGCCCTTGGAATGACTTGTCTTATTTTTACAAATCGTTACAAAATACTAAAGCCGTGCCAAAAACTATATGAAATTAGTAACGGCCGAAGCTTTTGTAATGGCTTTTATAACGTTTTTTATATTTATATATTTGGAAAGGTATTTCGTATATCCTTTGGACCGGTTCACTTGAGGAAACAATTGAACCGTCTCAATATTCAGACGAAATTGCAAAAGCCGTTACAAGTTGTGATGGCTTGAATTTTTGTATCGGCTTTTGTTATACATGTTATTTGTAACAATTTTTGTATCGGTTTGGCCGTTACAAATTAAAAGCAAACTGATACAAAAAGTTGAAGTTTTTTGGGATTTCAAAATAACGTCATAAAAATTTTACCATTACAAAGTGGTGGCAAAAGCCGTGTAGTGGCCATTCCAAAAAAGTCATTACAAATTCCTTGTGTTTTTGTAGTGTACATTTTATTAATCCTCCATCAAAAGTCTTTTTAATTTTTACATGTATTTAAATGAGAGAGAGAGAGAGAGGGTGCGTGGGAAAAAAATTAATACTAGTTTATAATAATTCGTGGGATCCATTATTCATAAATTGATAAACAAGATTGGCCCAATATTAATACCGGCTCTAATAATGCTAACTAAATATGTGATTACGCATGATAAGTAATTTTATCATGTCTAATCACACGAACCAAACGGGACCAAAAAGGATTACAACTATCTTGAAAAGAAAAAGATAAAAGAAAAAAAGAATTAATAATGTCATAATCCTCTTGATATTATGATGAAAAGGTCTAATTAATAAGGACGCTCTCCAACATAGTTGCCCGGGGGATCATAGTTGCATGTCACAAACGTCCACCCATTCGGGCACTTCGCCCTGGCGCACCCAACTTTGGTCGAGTCTCGCCAAACTGCTTGTGTGTAATGCCCACACATTTCGTTTCCGATGCAAGAATTCGAACCCACATCGTAGAACTTTTTCTCGTCAAGCCAGATTTGCACTGCCTGCTTGGCGTTCATGTCCCACGACCCCGCTGCCAGGTTTTCGCCATAGGGTCCAGTAGAATGCTTCATTTCACAATCTTTGGATCGTACTTTGGCATACTCTTTGGCGTAGGCGACGAGGGTCTCGTCCCAAACAAGGGGCGGGACGCCAACTTGTGCACGGCCGGCGTTGTGGGCTTTTACGAAGTCGTCAGGTGAGTTCTGGGCGCAGGCGAGCTGCAAGGCCATCATCAGACAAACCGAGAGAATGGAGAGTTTTGGGATGTCCATTTTCTCTGATTTGCAGATGATGGTATCAATGCATGTATTGGGATGGGAAGGTTGAAGTGCTTTTGTGTGTTTTTATAGAGGGGATTTGGATTAAAATGGATGGTAGATAGAAGTTTGTGTTGAATAATTAGTGCATGAGATTTGTTTGCTCACTAAACTGTGTGGTCGCACGCAATAAGAGGTGAGATTAATGAGGTACTAAGAATACAAGTTTTTATCTATTATATATGGAGATAATATATAGTCCTTTTACTTTAATTTACACAAATTAGAAATTTTTTTTGACACATATCTCTTTGCATATGTTCCGATGGATATAAATTTCATTGAAATTGATGAATGGTAATCTGAAGAAAAAAAAGGTCGCAATAAATGAATTTCATGGTCTTAATAGTAACTATTATTATGTAAAATTAAAGTTTTTTACTAACAAGATTTAGTGATAAGTCATCATAAAGTTGCCGTTGAAGACAATTAGTAATACATTATAGTGGCAATTTAGTGATAATAAATTATAATTATTGTCATTATATTGTATTGTAATTATAGATGTGTCACTAACTATTTATAATTAATCACAATTTCAGACATAATTCTTATCAGTAATAATTATATAGAGTGATGCGAGCAACAAATGGTGCACGGGTCCAATTAAAGTACAAAAAATGAGTTAAAGTGCTCGAAATTAAGAAAATGCTAATTAGTGAAATGGGAGTGAAATTCCTCTTTTTAGTGGACAAGTGAGAGATTGAAATTGAAGTTTAAAATATGTACAACAGGCCGGCGGGATGGCAAGGACGGGGGAGGGCGACAATGACGGGGGATGCAGGATGAAGAGGGAGATTAGGCAGGGGAAGGCGACGAGGGAAGAGAAGCGACGTGGAAGATAGGGGAGGGCATCAGGGGATAGGGAGGGCGGGCGGTAGAGGGGGCAGTGCGCACTACAAAATAATACAAGATTTGTAACGGCTTCGTTGGAACGATAATATGAACGGTCTTTGTAATAATTTTGGAACAAAAATCGCTTGGTGACGTCTCGTTTTTGGCAGAATGAATTTAGTTTTTTTTGGAATGGCAAAATAGTTCCAAAAGCCGCTCCTACAATGTTCTATTGGTAAAGTTGTTACAAAATTTTGACCGTTACAGGTTGTAACGGTTTTTGGCAATTTCAACTTTGGGATAAAATGCTTTTTTGGTTCCGTAAGATTAAGGCATTATTTATTTGGTACCACAACTTAGGTAGATGGCTATTTTAGTCCCATAAAACATGTTTTTCAGTTTTTTTGGTCCCGAAAAATCATGTGCAACTTAAGTAGGTGGTTGTTTTAGTCCCATGAAATAAGTTTTTCGGTTTTTTTTGGTCCCAAATATAGGTGACTGTTTTTAGTCCCATAAAACACGTTATCCAGTTTTTTTTTGTCCCAAAATGTCATGTGTTGGGACCAAAAAAACTGAAAAAACGTGTTTTGTGGGACTAAAACTGCCATCTACATAAGTTGTGGTATCAAAATAAACAATGCCTTAGTCTTACGGTACCAAAAAAGTATTTTGCCCTTCAACTTTGCAACAGCTCTTCTTGCTGTAAAAACACTCCGTTCCAAAACCTGAATAAATGTCCAAATATGTAATATGCCATGACCATTATCAGGGGCGAAGCCAGAAACTTGGCTTAGCCCTGTCAAAATTTAACATTCATTGCAACTCCATCCAAAAAATTAAATGACTATAATTCATCATAGTTAAAAAATATCATTATATAAGTACAACTAATTCCTATCACTATTACTTTGACAACAAGTGGCAAGTTGAAATCTACGATTCTTTTTTTTTTTTTTTTTTTGTGTGTGTAATAGTGCTTTTAGATGAACTAGAAATATGTGTTTTTGATTCCACATTCGGTGTTGCTTCTACATGCATTATAGCAAAAGACCCTACTAAGTTTCCCGCTCTCTTAAGAACAAATTTATCCATTCCCTGAAAAATTAAAATGTATATTTATATAAATTATAATCATAAATTTTATAACCAATTTTTATATCTAATCTTGTTTATTTATTGTGAGAGATTTGGATAAAATAATATAAAATAAACATAAACGTAAAAGCAATAGAAATTTCGGGAAGAATTATAACCTGGTGTTGAGAAATCATAATTTGAACCAAACTCTTTTGTGTAGGAGAAGTTGTGGATATTATTTTCCTTGCACAACAGCTAATCGTGACTCTCTCCGTGCCCTTGAAGAAGAAGACAATAACTTTTAAAATTTGGCTTGAATTTTTCCTTTAGTGAGTCGTGGATGTAAAGTAGTCATCGGAATTTTATTTTTTTTTTAAATTTTAGCCCCAACAATTTGACTTGTGCAAGAAGATATCAAATTTTTTTATTCAATTTCTAAAGGTTGTATAGTTAATAGCAACCATCAAATTTGTAAATGGGTTGACAAAAAGTTAATCCACAAAAATTAATTAATTGCATCCGTCAATTTACTACATATAATTAATGGCTCTTACCCTAAGTTGAAAGCCTTAAAATTGGGCCTTAAAATTAAAAATGGAACCCTTAAAGCCCCGTCAACTTCAAAAACCCACTTCAAAATACTTTACATAAAAAAAATAAATTAAAGGCAATTCAATGGGCTGGCTTTGGGCCAAGCCCTGTCGGCCGCATGGGCTCGCCCCTGACCATTATAAAAATCAGTACAATATTTTCGTCGTCGCAAAATTACTATGATTTTTTGGAAAGGCCGTGTTTGATCTGTAACGACCACGGGAAAAAAACAGTACGTCCGTTCCAATTATCGTATATAAAACCATTTAAAAACATAATACAAGTTAATCGGTTCTAAAGCCGTTCCAATTTATACGACTTGTATACGAAAGCCAAGTTATTTTGCAAACTTACATAGTATCAATACTGTAAGACAGCCTAAATTATGATATCAAAAATGCATTTTTCTCTATTTCTTCTGTAGTGAGGATCGAAACATAAAGCTCATTGATATCAAATAAAGAATTTATAAGTTCCATAACAAATGTTAATTTGTATGTTAAAAATAAAACAATAAAACTAAAGCATAAAAATGTATAAGAACCATCTATATATTGACACATACCAACAGATAAGATGGTGTACCTATTTCATTGTGGTAGATAATATTTTTAAGTCATAGTGATTTATAATCATGCAGGAAATAAGATATATTTTGTCGAATTTGGAGGTTTTGAAATTTTAACAATCTTTATATTCTAATGTACTGAATATCGTAATTTTACATCACTTTTAAAATTAAAAAAAATAACTTAACAAATAAATAAGGTTTAAAGCAGAGGGAATTATATTAATTCACCTAATGCATTAATTTGAATAATATAAGTTATACTAAATATAGGGAAAATTCAAAATTGACATCCAATTAGTTTCCCATTCCTCTTCCTATTAATTAGTACTTTCCTACTCCTACTAGACTTCAAATTCCAATCCTTAAAAATCCTCATACGTTCTTTCCCTTGATCAGTGGTTAGAAACAATCACTTGCCGCCGAATTTCCATCAATGGTTCGAACAAAACCAGGATTCCGACTTGTCGTCAGGCTCAGGCCCGGCGGCGCCAACCATTCAGAACATCGTCTCGACGGCAAACCTGAACTGCAAGTTAAATCTTGAAGCGATCTCCCTCAAAACAATGAATTCAGAGTACAATCCGAAGCGCTTCTCTGCTGTTATTATGAGGATTAAGGAGCCGAAGACGACGGCCCTGATTTTCGCGACGGGGAAGATTGTCTGCACCGGAGCAAAGACGGAACAACAATCCAGGCTGGCCGCCAGGAAGTTTGCCAGGATTGTCCAGAAAGTTGGTTTCCCTGTGGAGTTCAGTGGGTTCAGGATTCAGAACATTGTGGGTTCTTGCGATGTTAAGTTCCCCGTCAGATTGGAGCAAATGATTTGCGGGCATGGATTGTTTTCAGTTTACGAGCCGGAGATATTTCCAGGGCTGATTTACAGGATGAAGAACCCTAAGGTCGTGATTCTGGTTTTCGCATCTGGAAAGATTGTGATTGCGGGAGCCAAGGCGAAGGATGATATATTTACGGCGTTCGACAACATATATCCTGTTCTTGAACAGTACAAGAGAATGTAGCTTTGATTGATGAATATTCAAGAATGTCGGAAATTTAGAAAGAGAGATGAATATCATGTAATAAAATGAATGCTCTTCCTTTTGTTCATGGATGTAGTTCAATTTGATGAATGAATCTACGTAAAACTTTGTGTTTTTATTTCATTTCAGACAAACAACAAAATCTATATATCAAGTCATTCATAGAACTCCATTTACACTCTTCATTCTTGTACCACCAACTTTTGCATGTAAGGATAAATATTTGTTGTACGATAAATTTTATTTTACCAGTTCATTGGCATAAAAAGCATCCTGCACTTTCAACAGATTGGAAAATCTTATCCGGACTAGATTTGACTGAACCAAACCAATCACAGAGCAAGTGTGATATACTTGTTATGTGATTGATCACTTACCTTGAACTGTACAACAATCACATGACAAATATATTGCATTTGCTATGTGATTGGTTCAGGCTTAGCCAAGCCGAATTCCGGCTAGAATTTTCCCAAAGATTAAGCAAGAACCTACTGACAATGAAAGTATAGTTATATTCCATATTGTGAAAATTATCAGGTTTACTTTTATCGAAGAAATGTAGACTAAAGTCCACATTAACATTTACCATCTATTTTCTATGTTCACCATAATTTTTTTTTAAAAAAAATGATGAGATACTTTATAAAATATTCATTTGTTTAAGTGTTTTTTTCATTTTATAGGCTTGACATCGAGTAACTGATAATGTAGTCATCAAAAAACTGACAATTTGGATCATCTTGGGAGTTTATACTAAAAACATTAACAAAATTTAGATAGCATATTAGTTTATCAGTAGAATCATACTTAATTTTTTTACTTACTAATTCTTTTTCAAAGGGTGAATTATAATAGCCTCTCATGAGGTATGGCATAGTTATTGATACCCCTCGTTGTTTGAGAAATTATAAATATCTCCTGGAGTTTGTAATTTTTTAACCAAAGGCTTGAAATTATCCATTTTGCCCTTGATTGTTATTTTTAAATTATAGAAATATCAGCCGAGTCAAATTACATTATTGCTTCTCTGTGTAAAAAATATAAGAAACTTCTCCATGCGCATTATTGTCCAAAAAAATTCAGAAAATTTTAAAAAACAATTCATTTTGCATAAGGGCATTTTGGTCAAGTTACCCATAAACAATTGTGATGAATATGAATTTTTTAAAAACAATACGAATATTGACATATTGTAATTTGAAGAACAAAATTTATTTTATGTTACTAAAACAATTTTTAAAAAATCTTTTAACGGACTTCCACATAACTTAAATTTTATGAAATATATTTTTAGATGATTAAATTCACCGTGCATAGCACAAAGCACATGGTAGTTGTGGATAACACAAAGGGTTAATTACAACGCCCTTTCCTGCTACTATGAAAATATCGTCAAGTTAATTTCCTGCAACTATGAAAATATCGTCAAGTTAGATTAATTGTCATCGACCAAAAGAAAGTATTTGCAATTGAATTTTATCACTTCCCCTAGTGCCAGGAGAAAGAAAATTTAACTTCTTCAAGAATCATGCAGAAGTACAGAGCTAAATGCTTTTTTAGTCCCATAAGATTAAATCATTATTTTTATTTTTTTTGTACCACAATTTAGGCAGTTTGACGATTTCAATTCCATAAAACACGATTTTAGGTACTTTAGTCCCAAGTTAACAAACGTGACCAAAATTTTATATATTTTTCGTTTCATAAAACACAACTATAGGTAGTTTTAGTCCCAAGTTAACGGCAGGTAACAGACATGTGAAAACACATGACTCTTTGGGACTAAAAATATCGAAATTCGTAGTTTATGGGATTAAAATCATCGCCTACCTACGTTGTGGTACCAAAAATAATAATAACCTAATCTTATGAAACTATAAAAACATTTTGCCCCACAAGTAAATATAGCAAATATAATAAAAACAACTCCAGAAGGGGTAAAATCATGGAGTATTCAGTCAAATAGTTGTATAGTTCTTTTCCCATTTTGTTCCCCTACAATTATGAAGAAAACATTGAGATATGGAAATCCTGTGTTGAGCATTTCTTGCTAGCATAACAATTGGATTAATGTATGAGACAAGGGTACATTTCGGTGGAATGTGCTAAATAAGAGCAGCAAAATTTTTCAATTAATAATATAGGTGTCTAATATTTGTATGTAAAACAAATTAACACAATTTGCACAATGATAATTTAATAACGTAAGAACTGAGGATGCTTGTTGGCATCGTTGTTATACCAAGGAATACCGTCTACAGTCTGGTGATGATCAATGCAACGGTTTGAGGTGGAAAACTTGGCAGGCCGGCTTGTATGATTTCTTGCTTGCTGCCTGCTCAAACTTCTTGATGGCAACTTCGTTCTCTTCTAAGCTGGTTTGAATGAAAAATCTTACCCACCAAGATGAGCTCCGCAGTTTGGCCTACATGATGAACGATAGTAAGCTAATGTTTAAGAGTTTAACCCCAGAAACAGCTCTTGATTAGTTTTCAAGGATGCTTTGTAACCTAAAAACACCATGCAAGGTATCCAAGATTTAAATGCTCATTTAAGAAGATTTCATCAACTAAGAATCATGTCTCGTGGCTGGAAGTTTGAATTACATGCAGAAGACAACGCAAAGTGAATTTGGAAAACTTTTCTTCGTTTTATTAATTTAATAGAACTATCATTGTAACTTCTAATTTTAGTGAAAGCACCATCTAGGGTCACAAATTATCCTGGTGAAACTGTAGATTTAGGTGAGTGTGTGCGCGCTCATCCTATCAGATGGATAGAAGAAGCCCAATAAGAACAAAAAGGAGCAACAGAAAGAGACATTCACACTTACCGGGCGCCCAAACTTGGATAGCTCAGTCACTTTAGCCCTTTGCTGACCTGGGTAGCCTACATTTACATGAAAATTAGTAAAACTTCCTCAGAAATAAGTACAGAACTTGTCTGATAATGAAACTACATGATCATTCCATATAAGATTAGGTGGGACAGTTGACAGGAGTTGGACATTGTTTATGAAACAGACTTGAGCACTTTGGAGATTAAGGTCGGAGGATAATTACAACAAGGGAATTACAGGGAAACAGCTACAAATTACATTAACGATCCAACAAGGAATAAAGTTTGTCACCTTGTGACATGCACAAATCCTACCTAAAGGAGTACGTAAATCAAACAAGACTTTTCCCATATGAAGTTGAAAAACACAATCAAAAAGGATTCATCAGTTCCATTCGAGAAAATAACCTAACATATTTAACTCAGTCTTCGTATATAATTTCTTTTTTTATTTGTTTTATCAGCAACTATGGTTACATGTAACATCTGTAGAATTGTGGACGCACATAATAAATCATGGTTCTGGAGAATTACCAGACAATATAACCAAGCCGTCAGCAGATACCCTTGCTAGCTCTGGAACTGTCTTGTTAAGATACCTAGGAGACAGGTAATCCAAAGCATCTGAGACAATGACAAGAGAAAATGACTTTGGCCTGTAGGGAAGAGGAAACTTGATGTCAGCCACACGCACAATTCCTTTGCGCACAAGGTTCTTGCAGTTGGCATCAGCATCATCTAACTCATATGGCTCTATACCCCAAGCTTCTGTATCCTCTTCTTTTAATAGTTGAGAAACTACTGAGCAGGTTTCAGGACCTACATGCAATACTTTCCGCATGCTGTCGCCATATGCTTTCATTAGAATAGGTATTAATCTCTGAACTTCTAGGCTACATGAAACACCACCTGCATATATGTGACTGCGTTACACAAAAATAGCTTCTCATCTGGGAGCAGCATTTATCTATACTCTATATGAGTGTGCCAAGAAAAAGAAGCCATAGGGAAGCCAGGTGGATCTTAAGTAGTAAATATCAGACAAGCTCTTTTTTCTTTATCTAAGCACTCAAAGGGAGATAATGAATATAATTGAAACAGTAGAAGATAGAATTAACCAACTGTTACTCTTCTGCAGAATGATAGCATTAATTTAACATCAAAGGCAAATTTGCAAGCAGAAGTTACATGAACTGCATCTGTCCTTTTGATAAGATCACTAATTTTCAAAATATATTTTTGCACTTAAAGATATCTCATCGCCTGCTTAATCAAAACAAACTAATAAAGAAAATGGGAATTTTACAAAAGTAATCAGTTGCAAGAACAAGAAACTATAGATGAATGGATTGAGTATTCCTGATACACTGAACAACAATTTGATTAAAACAAGTTGGAACAAGGTTTATCCTATGGGACCATACGGCTATTCATTCAGAAAGTAAAATGGAAAATTAATTTAATAAGCGCTTAAAACGATGGACTACTCTTGTAAATAGAGACACGCACCATCAAGCCTACTCAAAGCAGCTATGTCGCCACTCCTGCCACCTGTCAGGAAACAATTTAAAACTCAGATAACACCAAATGAATGAAATTTACCTGCAAAAGTTCTCACTAAAATTATTTACGGAAAGGAATATCTGCAAACATGTTCAATTTACCATTCCGTCTGCACTTTCTACCAATTTTGGCAAAAGTTATTTATAAGCAAGCAGAAAAGGAAAGCATGGGAAGAAAAGGGTATGTAATTATCTGATCAATCTTCCTAGATATGTACATGGCTGAGTGTTTAGAAAGACCAATAACAGACCTGAACGGTACAGATAACCAACAACCAGCAGTGTCCCCTGAAAATTCCACAGAAGTACCCAGTTTAGTTTGCTCATTATGAATTCAGCTCCAGGCACACGCACTCATGATAAGCATCGTCCTTAACCCACATTTTTAATATCTTAGAAGAAAAATGTACTTGACAACCATGATTGCACATCATGCATGGCCAAATGGAATATAAGCATGCATGTGAATGTCCCGTGTGTGTGTGTGTGTGTGCATGTGCATATACATTTTTTCATGCAAAATGTGCATGCTTGCATGCGTTGGAGGAGTGAAGTGAAAGACGCCATACCACAATAAAAATTCCGACAGATAATAATGGAGATGGACGGGACTTGGGATGCAATGCACCCACAAAAGGAATGCTCCCACTGTCTGCAAAGCGACGGGCAGTAGGTCTTCGTGACATGGTCTTACAGTTGAAAGAACCTGTTAGACATGGGATTGAATGCACTATAACATAAGGCCAACTCTTTGGAACCAGAAAGACATAGTTAAGCATACAAAATATTCACAGAACTATCACAGCTCATTTTGGAATCTGTTACACAAAGATCTCTACCAAATTACCAAATATTCATGAGAAGCTCATGAGCTTTCATGATCATAATAACTAAACAGAGAACAGAGCCACTTATTCTACTACATACTTCAGAATTAGGAAGATATCCATGTATAGTCGTTATGCACACCCAAATTTTCCAAGAAGAGACACGCTCATGATCTACTCTAAGTAGCAATGCACTGGTAGATACATAAGCTACCAACAGAAAACTCAAAAGATGTGAGCTATCTAACAACTCGCTGACACATTACGCATCAATCAAGAAGATCAACGAGCAACCACATCTTAAGCACATCACTTTGCCTCAGAATTTTCCATCGCAGATGACTTCTCATTCCAAATCCAATACCCATGCAGCGTGGCGATGGATAAACCGCAACAAAATCCAACCGAAAAACGACAAACAAACAACAAACGTCAGCTGATTCAAGCTCGGAAACTTGACTGGCGTGGTACCAGCAAATCACATAACACGCCAGGAAATCGCAACACGAAGCAAAGCAAACCACTCAACAGCTCAAATTCCACTCAATCACAACACCAAACCAAATAAAAAATCAAATTCACAATCCACATACAGAACAACACATCATCATCCAAACACAGCAATGCGAAGAATAAGAAACAAACAAAATCAACACAGGAAAAACAGCGAATGGAAGAGATTACCGAATCGAAGGAGAGAAGCTCGAGAACTGGAAGCGGGATCTAGATCTGCTGGGTACCTTTCGCTTGCTCTGCGAGCTGAGAGGACAGAGAGAAAGCGCTTCAGATTTATTATTACAGTGACAATTCTTTATTTATTTATTTATTATTATTCATATTCGGTTTAATTGCTTTATTTATGTCATTTTCCATGAGTTAATATTAAGTGTTTATATTTTAATTTTAATTTAACTTCTAATTATTAGTCAATTAAATGAGGTGAGAAAAGGGCCAGTCGGCAGAAGCCAAATGGTGGGCTTTTACCTTTTTTGGGCTTTTTTCTCTTCAATGGGCCGCATGTGGGCTTGGCCCATTAGCCCGCTTTTTATTGGGCTCCAGGTCCAACTCAAAATTGGAGACTAAAGCATTAGGGCTTTGTTTGGTTTCATTTTCCAGCCGTCTTTGAGATAGCTGAAAAATAAAATCAAACATAATGTTATCCAAAATACTTTTATTGGGTGTTTTGGGTCGTTATCCCATGTATATATACATTTACCAACAAATAAACAAATATTATTATATAAATTTATAAAAATATATAAAAGAGACATGATTTGACAATGAAATATTTTTTGTCTTTCAATATAAACACAATACATAAAAAATATCAAATATTACTATATACATATATATATATATAAAAGAGACATGATTTGACAATGAACAATACTTTTTGTCTCCAAATATACAACACAAAACATACAATATATTTTTTACACTATTTAAAATTAACTCCAAAAATAAATCCAAACATATACCATATCTCTAGCACACACTTAATTATCTTTATTATTCTCTCTCTATCTCCACAAAACAAAACAAAACATTCCAAAAACGAAACCAAACGCAAAACAGGTGTTATTATCCGAATATTATCAAGAACAATATATCCCATAACTCTACTCATATGACTACTTTTATTCATATTTAAAAAAATAAAAATTAAAACAAAATTATAGATATTAGTTTTAATATCATTTACCAAAATAAAATAAAATAAAAAGTTCTTATCGCCTTTTGTTTTACAGCTTTAACTTTGAAATTGCTTAAATAAGTTGATTTATGCTAAAACCCATACCAACTTCTGCAGCTTATTAGTCGGATTATAAATATTAAATTATTTTCTCAAATACTTTAATTTCATTTTTTTTTGTTTTCAAATATTTTTATTATTAATAAACTTACAACTGAATGAGAAAGAAGTGCAATTTTGTGAGGTTGTTGTTTGTCTGAAATGACATTTTGTCTAAACAAACTTTAATTGCAAAACCACTAATCAGAACTTCCGCTTTTACATCAATAAGTTGTTTGTCGATCTATGTGTAAAACAGACAGACCATATCACCGACTTGATTTTAGTGTCTCAAAGTGGAATTAAAATGACATAATTACATTTACACTACTATGAATTCCTACTTTTTAGATAATTAAATATATATCCATCAAAACGTCAATTTCATTTACACAAATCATTTCTTTTTTTTAGAAATAACACTTACACTCCCCCCCCCCCAAAAAAAAAATCTCAACATTATTACATAAATTACCACTACTTTTTTGTTGTCAGAGATAATTTTTATAATTATATAAAAAAAAAATAGAAGTAATTTGTATAAACAGATTATAGGTTAGAGACTGTAAATATAATTATCTTAATTAAAATTGGTCAAAAAGTGAAACTAAAGCAAGAATTTAAAATCTGTCTCCATCTCCTGACATGTTACTCATTATATATATAGGTCCTGTTTACGTTGAGGACTAAATTGATGGGGTGAAATTCGGGAAAGACGTAGCCTAAACACGTGCATTACTCGTCACCAAGAAACTTAACGAAGACAAGAATAAAAAGTGTAAAGTTTCTATATTCATTCAAAAGTCTCCCAAATAATAAGATTTCACCCCCTATTTATAGTAAATTCTAGGGGGTGAAATTATAATGTTGTCCCTCAACTTCCCTCGATCCTACGGTCTAGATTAAATTCTCAGGGGCGTTTTTGTCGCTTCACGTGCCCCACCTTCTTTTCAACTTCCATTCCTCCAACTTCCCTTCAACCTCCATTGAGGGCTTTAGTGCAATTATTTAGAAATCCTAGGGGCCTTCTTGCAAATTCCTTCATTTAGCTTTTTATATCCATATCAGTAGCCCCCCAACTTTCAAACGTTTTTTGGAAGTTTGGAAGTTCCAACAGATAATTTGATTCTAATTCATCTTCCTCTTCTTAATAATGCTCCCTTCTGATTTAGAGTCTTTTTCTCCTGGGACTCCTCTTGGTACAAATCCTTATTCTACCGGAACTCTTTTTCCTTCTTGTTCCTTCAACTTCTGCCACGGGTTTCTTCTTTCTTGGGATCCTTCTTCATATAGGCTCTTTCTCTTTCGATATGACTCTTGGTTCAACTCCTTCCTTTGCTGGGATTCCCTGTCTTCTATGTATACACTTGGTGGGGTATTCTGACTTTCTTCCTCTTGTTTTGTTCGTTCTGTCTACTTGGTCTCAGCCACATTCCAGAAAGATGTCGAAACGAGTTGGCTAGCGTATATGGCTCTTCATCTCTTTCCTTGCAGTAGTTTTCGTTGTTCGACCTCCAAAAGTCATCATTCGTTAATCTGGAAGAAACAGAAATAATTTGCCAATTCGAAAGATTTTTAGGATGTCACGCACTTTAAGAAAATGTCCAAGGAGGCGTCGTCAGGGGTCCGTCAATGGCGGATCCGTCGATGGTGGATAATGGCCTGGCCGAGGCACACGCCTCGGCCAGTGGCGCGTGCCTTGGCCAAGTCTTGGTCGAGGCGAGACGCCTCAGCCAGAGTCTGGCCGTGGCCCCCCGCCTCGGTCGGATTTCAATTGAGGATGTCTTGTTGCCCCTCCTTCTTCCTCTCTTGCTTGCTGAAGTGGTTGATTTCGATCACGAAGTGATTTCGGTTCAGGGCACCAGGAACGTTCATCTGATTTGCTAGATTTTTTCAGAAATTAGAGTCAGAAAAAAGTTGACAACTCCTCGATTCCTTCGATAGCAAGCCCCCCGCTTCAAACCTCGAGGTCGCGCGTCAGCCACTTCGCTCCTTATCCTTTCGCGTACTTCGAAGAGTTTCTTCCGGCGTTTGCGGGTTCTTGGCGCCACTTCCTCTCTTGTGGCTTTTCGATATTTTGTTCATCCTTGGGAGAGTTGTTAAGAACTCGTTCTTCTATCCCTTCCTCTCCGCAGTTGTAAACGGTTTTTTCTCCCGAGAGGCTTGGTGTATTGTTTTTACAAGCGCAATTCCCGAGTCTGTTCTCGCCTTTCGTCAAGGAAGGGAGATGTGGTTGCTCGCTCCTTCATCCTCTGCCACCTCGTATGCCGCCGTGGAGGCGAGGGGGACCTTGCCCCTTTGATGATTATTGTAATTGTGTTGTGTTGCATCACATCTAGATCACCTCGCGTCGCGACGCATCATGTTGATCTCTTCGAAAGTTCTGTAGGAGTTCCCTTGGTTGGGACACTTTGTAACTTCGCGGGAGTTCTTTGTCATTTGAGGAACTTCTTAAGAGTTCTTTTTATCAAAATATTTTTGGAATTTCGCAAGGGTTCTTTTTTACTATGTTATCAGATTTTGTTTCTCTATTGCTTATTATGTTAAGTTGCTTCTTTTTAAGCTAAATATCCATGTGAGGGGCAATCCCCATTTTATAAATAAAATATCAAAACTAAATACCTTATAAGTGAAGTGTTGAGCTAACTAAATATTAAAGGTAACCCCCTTCTTTTAGATAGAATATTAATGTGAGGGGCCATCCCCCTCTCGTGGACAGAATTTCAATTTGTGGGGCAATCCCCCTCTTTCAGATAGAATGTTAATGTGAGGGGCCATCCCTCTCTGAGAGGCAATCCCTCTCTTTTAGACGATGTTTTCAATGTTAGGGGCAATCCCTCTATTTTAAATGATATTTAGGTGCTAGGGGCAATCCCTCTCTTGACAACTTGGGGCAATCCCCCTGTGAGAGGCAACCCCTCTCTTGACAACTTGGGGCAATCCCCCTATGAGAGCAATCCCTCTCTTTTAAATGATATTTAGGTGCTAGGGGCAATCCCCCTATATGAGAGGCAATCCCCCTATATGAGAGGCAATCCCTCTCTTGACAACTTGGGGCAATCCCCCTATGAGAGGCAATCCCTCTCTTTTAAATGATATTTAGGTGCTAGGGGCAATCTCTCTCTTGACAGCTGGACATTTACGTGGGGCAATCCCCCTTTTATCAATAATACTTATATGCGAAGGGCCATCCCCTTCTTGCAAAAAATAAAACACAGAAGCGAAAAAACTTGTCAAAAAGATATTTCATTATCATAATAAAAGGTACAAAAAACTCTTAAACTACAGCTTCATACAAATCTTAAAACGGGGAAATTTATACAAAATACTTCTTTAAGTTGATCACGTTCCATGTACGCGGTACTTCTTTTCCATCCAACTTTTGTAGGCGATAAGTTCCTCTCCCCACAATCTCAATTACTTGATATGGTCCAACCTATTTGGCGTAGAGCTTCCCAATGTTACCTGTGGCATCGGCCTTCCTTAACACGAGGTCGCCCACTTGGAAGCCTCGATGTCTAACTCTATCATTGTAAGCTCTCGCCATTAATGTTTTATATGCTTCAGTCTTGACATTCGCGCTGTTCCTTAGCTTCTCCAAAAAATCCAGGTCGACTCTCCTTTTACTTTTGTTGCTAGTCGGCTCGTAGCACTTCACTCTGGGTGTCTTTTCTCCAATCTCCACTGGGATAACGGCCTCCGACCCGTAGACCAGACTAAACGGGTTTTCCCCCATGCTTTGACGTGGGGTGGTTCGATATGCCCATAGGATTCCCGGAAGCTCCTCTACCCAATTGCCTTTGGCTTCTTCTAGCATCGTCTTCAAATTTTGGAAGACTACCCTGCTGATTACTTCTGCCTGCCCGTCCGAACGGGATGTTGCGAAGGTCCATACTTCCCGCTAGGGCGTGAATGATGTCGGCATGCTCCTGTCATCCTTAGAATCTTTCACTAAGTTCCCTGCATCCTTACGCTCTGTAGGCTAGAGATGTCCTCGCTTTGGGGCCTGGCATCCTAACACTCTACCTCCAGAGTGATTACGCAGCCTTCCTCTTCCTACTTTGCTTAATCCTCGCCGACGTATCCAAGATGTGGTTTGTAAAAAGCCTCCCTTATGCTGCTTACTTCCTGCCTCTCCTCCTCCTAGGTGCACAGGTGGATTCTCCAAGGCGTGGGCCTCGCTCCTGCTGGAGGGAGCCTCGACCTCTGCCTGCCTCTCCTCCTCCTGGGTGCGCAGGTGGATTCTCCAAGGCGTGGGCCTCGCTCCTATTGGGGGGGAGCCTCGACCTTTTCCTGCCTCTCCTCCTCCTAGGTGCGCAGGTAGATTCTCCAAGGCGTGGGCCTTGACCTCAACCTGCCTCTCCTCCTCCTGGCGGTGCGCCGATGGACTCTCCAAGGCGTGGGCCTCGACCTCTTCCTACCTCTCCTCCTCCTGGCGGTGCACCGGTGGACTCTCCGAGGCGTGGGCCTCGACCTCTTCCTGCCTCTCCTCCTCCTGGCGGTGCGCCGGTGGACTATCCGAGGCGCGGGCCTCGACCTCTTCCTCTCGGTCTTCTTGCCTTTGTGCTCGCACTCCTTGCTCTTGAACGAGTGTTCATCTTCGATGCCTAGACTAGTTTCCCACAGACGGCGCCAAGCTGATGGCGTGAAATTCGAGAAAGACGTAGCCTAAGCACGTGCATCAATCGTCACCAAAAAGCTTAACGAAGACAAGAATAAAAAGTGTAAAATTTCTATATTCATTCAAAAGTCTCCCAAATAATAAGATTTCACCCCCTATTTATAGTAAATTTTAGAGGGTGAAATTACAATGTTGTCCCTCAACTTCCCTCGATCGTACGGCCTAGCTTAAATTCTCGGGGGCGTTTTCGTCGTTTCACGTGTCCCACCTTCTTTTTCAACTTCCCTTCAACCTCCATTGAGGGCTTTAGTGCAATTATTTAGAAATCCTAGGAGCCTTCTTGCAAATTCCTTCATTTAGCTTTTTATATCCATATCATAAATATTATGAGTGATAGGATTATTTTGAATTAAATGAATGATAAAAAAGCCCTGTATTTAATTGTAATGTGTTTACTTACATGTAGTAAAAAATTCTGATAAAATTTGTGTAGTGTTTACTTTGTTGTTTATATTTGTTTTGTATGGAAAAATTACCCATTTGCCCTTCAATAATTAAATAATAGGGACAAACAATTCACCTACCCCCATTGCAAGAAAAGCCATATTCAAAGTATGAATTTTTTGTTCTTCTGCTCCTCGAGCATTAGTTCTTTCGGTAAGAACATTCAATTAGTTCAAATAATTTTTTAGTTCTTTATGTAATGGTTGTTAATATTATTTCTCTAATTCATTTTACTTTTGTAATTCATGTCCAATAATTTATTTTTTTCTTTCTAAGGTTCTGATTTGTGGTTGAGGTTGGGAATATATTGTTTGATTTTGGTTTTGAATTTGTAGGATTTCGTCTCGTATTATCTGAAATTGCATTTATTTGGTTTTAAATTTGGCATTTTATTGCTTTCTTTTGTATTGTTCCGTATCTGATTAATTTTCTCAAAATTTTCAAAAATTAGAATTGGTCTTCATTTGTGTAGTGAAGTTATATCCATCCTTTTATATATATAAACTCTAGAATACAAAATGGAGTCCAATAAGAAAAGGAGAAGATGAAGAACTCACCTTGCTGTTTACTTCTACTCTCCTTCGGTACAGCAGCAACAATGAAGAAATGGGTGAAAGAGTGTTGGTTTATGAGTGGTAGGTGAACAATTCATTTGTCCTATTTGAGGGCAAATATGACTTTTAACAGCAGCATTAATTGTTGTATAAAATAAATAATAACTTTATATCACCATCTTTGGTGGTATAAGTTATGTAAGTGTAACAGTGATTAGTGTCGGGCCCTGAAATTGTACAGGGCCCCCATACATAAAAGTAAACAACATATTATCTATACTAATTTTCTTATTCAAACGAATAACTCAAAGTAAAGGGGGTCATAGAGTGCTCATTCAATCTATATCTCTATGTATCCAATTTGTCCAAATAGAAGTTCTATTGCTAGTGATTAAACCCTATATATTCTTCCTCACGAGAGGGGAGGAGGGGGGGCTGATTCACTGGCAAAATGTAAGCTCGAATTAACGTTTTCACCTATGCTTTTGATTGTCTAGTCGATTTTGACCACACATTTGATGGAATTTTCACTTATTGTTCTTTATCTAAAATTCTAAATCCATGATATTTGGCCCCTCAATCTAAGCAAATTCGATCCCTTCATTTAAATAAACCTCGACTCATCTCATTAGTCAATTTATCTCAATTAATGATCATATCATTACCTATTAACAAATTAATATCTTATTATTAATTAGCATACCTGGACCGTGTTTACGGCGTTGAATTAGCCCAAATATATGGGCTAATCGTGGCATGCCTAGCGTTTACGGCTAAAATGGTCGACTCGGTGCAAATGCACTCGGCCTTTTATTGCGCCCCACAAACTCCCCTACACCAATCTCAACCCCCAAGTACATATTAACAATATATGGGTCCCACGCTCATTCCCACTAATTTTTTTAGTCGAAATTGTCCCTTATTTGACCATGCGAAATTCCCTATGTGCGTGCATCCATATTTTCATGAAATCACGTACTAGATTTATATGTTGTGTCAGGAGGAATATAGCATTTATTACTTCGAACAACAACTCTATTTCTTCTCCCCGACCCCACATCCACCTTCACTTCACTTTGGCAAATGTCCAAAATCCTCTGTTTGAATGTGTGAAAACCCACGGGTTCTTTCTTCCTCTACTCCCTAACCGGGTGTCAAGGGCCGCCCGCACTCTCGGCCCCCTTGACCCAATTTCGGCCATGTTCCATCCGGCCGACCAACACTTCCGCCGACAGGCACTAGGCCTCCGCAGGTTATTAGAGTCTTAGGCGTGAGTCTTTACTGTAATATTTACTTTTGCTCATGTGGCCCTTTATGCCCCATGAGATGCAATTTTCAGCTTTTCTAGTATCTAGTTTTGTCGATAGGAAATTTATTTTTAAGCCTATTATAGGGGGAATGACCACTCGAAGCTCAGTGTGCATTGCTAGTATCCCCCTCACGGCGATCCCCGTGGCTAGCTTGCTGTAATCTTCAGTATTTCTGCTATCAATATAAAACGCATTTACTGCACGACGTGTTGATTTACTAATTCCGCTGCATTATATTGTCGATTGTCTGAAACTGTGTTGTTCTTGTCGACGGCCTGTGCGAGGCGTCGGTGGGAATTTGGTTGGTGTTGCTGTTCGGTTGGCGGACGTAGTCGTTGGCTGTGGACTACTAGCCACACGGTGCCCCTTTCCCCGCATTGCGGAAGGCGCCCCGTGAGAGGTGGTATCAGAGCCTCGGTTGCCTGATGGGGCCGAGGCGGGTTACGAGAGCCAGTTCTGCTAGAATGTCGGACCAGGACCCTGAGAGTCCAAGAGGGGCCGAGGAGCCCCGTGAAAGGATCACAGACCCGGAGGCCGAAATCTCCCGGTTGACTGAGGTGGTCGAGAATTTGGAAGATCATGTTGCCACACTGGAGCATGAGATCTCGGAGCTGCGTTCCGACCTGAGGGAATGCCAGCATGCGGTCCGGGATGCTTATGGCCAGGGCGGTGTTGTTGATATGCAACGCAAGATGGAAGAAATGGCCCTACAGATTGAAATTCTCCAACGAGCGGTGGGCAACGCACCTGTTGCTCCTGATAATGGTGCTAGGCTTCGGATTCCTGAACCGAAGGCCTACGGCGGTGCTCGAGATGCGAAGGAGGTCGAGAACTTCCTGTTTGACATGGAACAGTACTTCCTTGCGGCTAATGTGGTCGACGAGGCAAGGAGGGTGTCTACTGCAACCATGTATCTGACTGGTGATGCCAAGCTATGGTGGCGTACCAAGTATGCCGAGATTCAGGCAAATCACATCCGCCTGGATACTTGGGACCTTCTGCGGGAAGCCATTCGTGAGCAGTTCTTCCCGGAGAATGTGGAATATAATGCCCGACGGGCGCTGCGGAAGCTAGAACACACCGGCTCCGTGCGGGATTATGTCAAGGCCTTTTCGGCACTGATGTTGGACATCAGGGATATGTCGGAGAAGGATAAGCTCTTCACCTTTATGGAGGGCCTGAAACCGTGGGCGCGACTTGAGTTACAGCGTCAACGTGTGGCTGATTTGGGATCAGCGATGGCTGCGGCCGAACGCTTGGCAGATTTCAACCCAGAGTCTCGGAGGGATAGGCAGACGACGCCTAGTCCCACACAAAATAGGCCGGGAGGGTCGAAACCGTTCAAGAGTAACTCGAACAGGAGTGGGGGAGAGCGAAGGTCCCACACTCCCTCCAGTTCGCAAGGGAACTCCAGCAGGGGGAAGCCCTTGGACAACAGGCAAGGGGCGTCACAGAGAAGTAGTGGGTGCTTTCTGTGCGATGGCCCGCATCGATATCGGGATTGCCCGAAGAGACAGCTGTTGAATGCGCTGGCGACCTATACTGAGAAGGTGCCACCCGCAAAGTCAGCAGCGCCACCCGAGACGACGAGTGGCGAGAATGATTCTGAGGAGGATGAGGACAACCTGGGTGCAATATCAAAATGGTGCAACACGTTGTCCCATGTGGCTGCAAAGAAGGCAGTACCTCCCGGGCAGGAAAGACTGCCCCGGCTCTTGAGGGGAGCCAGATTGAAGACAAGACACAATCCAGGTCTTTTCGGAAGAAAGGGTTGATGTATGTGGATGTGAAGATTCATGGCAAGCCGGTTCGTGCTATGATCGACACTGGTGCTTCACACAACTACCTAGCCAGCGCCGAAGTAGAGAGACTCGGGCTTGTGCTAGAGAAGGGAGTTGGTCGAGTGAAGGCCATCAATTCGGCTGCGCAGCCCATTGCTGGCGTAGCGAAATCTGTGACGATTAAGATTGGTCCGTTCGAAGGCAAGACTAATCTTTCTGTGGTCGTGATGGACGACTTCAAGCTCATCCTCGGGCTTGAGTTTTTGCGGGATACACGGACGGCGGTGTTACCCTATGCTGATTCCTTGATGATGTTGGGCGGCAAACCTTGCATCATCCCAGTGCTGGCCGGGCAGACCGGTGGGAGAAATTTGTCGGCCATGCAGTTTGAGAAGGGGCGCAAGCGGAATGAACCATCCTACTTGTGCACTCTTCGCCTTGATGAAGTTGAAAGGGCGTCGGGCCCCATACCCGGCGTAGTGAAGAAGCTCTTGAGAGAGTTCGAAGACGTGATGCCCGATGGACTGCCTCGGAAGCTACCGCCGAAGAGGGCAGTGGATCACGAGATTGAATTAGTGCCTGGCACGAAGCCTCCTGCCAGGGCACCTTACAGAATGACGCAGCCTGAGCTTGTGGAGCTTAGGACGCAGCTGAAGGATATGTTGGAGAGTGGCATTATTAAGCCCGCGAAGTCGCCGTATGGAGCGCCAGTCCTGTTTCAGAAGAAGGCCGACGGCTCTCTACGGATGTGTTGTGACTACCGGGCCTTGAACAAAATTACTGTGAAGAACAAATATCCTATACCGCTCGTGGCGGACTGCTTTGACCGTTTATGCCAAGCGAAGTATTTTACGAAGATTGACTTGAGGTCAGGCTATTGGTAGGTCCGGATCAAGGAGGGCGATGAGGCAAAGACGACAGTGGTCACGAGGTATGGAGCTTTTGAGTTCCTTGTCATGCCTTTCGGCCTGACGAATGCTCCAGCTACCTTCAGCACTTTGATGAACCAAGTACTCCATGGTTTTCTTGATGAGTTCGTGGTGGTGTACTTGGACGATATTGTTGTGTACAGCAAGACCTTGGCCGAGCACGTTGGACACTTGCGGCAGGTTCTTGCGAGACTCCGCGAGCACGAGTTATATGCGAAGGTGTCGAAATGCTCGTTTGCTCAGGAGACTATCAGCTTCTTGGGACACATTGTGGGGACCGGGCAGATACGAATGGATCCCAAGAAGGTACAGGCTATCCAGGAGTGGCAGCCACCGAGTAATGTACATGAGTTGCGGTCATTTCTCGGCCTGGCTAATTATTATCGGCGCTTTGTGAAGGGCTACTCTGAGATAGCACGGCCCATGACAGACTTGACGAAGAAGACGGAGACTTGGAATTGGACATCCCAATGCCAAGTGGCCTTCGACAGCCTTAAGGAGGCAATGGTGACAGATCCTGTGTTGGCCTTACCAGATATGTCGAAACCTTTCGAGGTGGAGACCGATGCTTCAGACTTTGCCTTAGGAGGCGTCCTAATGCAAGACGGCCACCCAGTTGCCTATGAGAGCAGGAAGCTTAAAGATGTTGAGAGGCGCTATTCAGTGCACGAGAAAGAGTTGCTGGCCGTAGTTCATTGCCTTAGACTATGGCGGCATTATTTATTGGGCTCTCCCTTCGTGGTCAAGACGGACAACACTGCAGTGAGTCATTTTATGTCGCAGCCGAAGTTGACCAGCAGGCAGGCACGCTGGCAGGAAATGCTGTCAGAATTTCACTTTGTGTTAGAGTACCGGGCCGGCTCTAGCAACCTTGCGGCAGATGCGCTGAGCCGCAGGGCAGATTTGGCTACTGTGGGGTCGGTAGCGGCACTTTCCTCGAGTGTTGTTGCCACCTCGGTGAAGGACCGGGCGCGTGAGCTATTACCGAAAGATCCAGCTGCGCAGGGCCTGGTTTATTTGGTCGAGCAGGGCAAGGCTCGACGGTTCTGGTTAGAGGACGGACTTCTGATGACCAAGGGAAACCGCGTATATATACCAAAGGGCGGGGACCTGCGGAAATCACTTATTTCAGAATGCCATGACACTCTTTGGGCGGGACATCCGGGAGAAGAGCGCACCTATGCGTTGGCGCAAAGGGCCTATTATTGGCCACAGATGCGGGATGATGTAGAGACATATGTCCGCACCTGCTTGATTTGTCAGCAGGACAAGGCAGACCATCAGAAGAAGGCTGGTTTGCTGCAACCACTACCCATCCCAAAGAGACCGTGGGAAAGTGTTTCCATGGACTACATTTCTGGCTTGCCTAAGGTGGGAGACTTAGGGAGCATTATCGTCGTGGTAGACCGTTTGTCCAAATACGCTACCTTTATTGCAGCCCCAAAACATGTTACGGCGGAAGGGACGGCTCATCTCTTCTTCAAGCATATCGTCAAATACTGGGGACTGCCGAAAGACATCGTCAGCGATCGGGACTCCCGGTTCACTGGCGTCTTCTGGACCGAGCTGTTCAAACTCCTCGGGTCCAAACTGAATATGAGCTCCAGCTATCATCCACAATCCGACGGCCAGACGGAGCGCTTTAATTCTATGTTGGAGGAATATCTCCGACATTATGTACGTGGTACTCAGAAGGATTGGGTGAAGCTGTTGGATGTCGCTCAGCTGTGTTTCAACGCCCAAAAGAGCTCTTCCACCAACAAGAGCGCTTTTGAAATTGTCACTGGGCAGCAGCCGCTCCTCCCTCACACTATCGACTCCCCACAGAGTGGGAGATCCCCACTTGCTCGAAGCTTCTCTGAGGAATGGAAAAGAAATGTTGAGATAGCCAGAAGTTGCCTCGAGAAAGCACAGAAGCGGATGAAGAAGTATGCAGATAAGAATCACCGCTTCGTCGAGTTTACCGCGGGAGACCTTGTGATGGTGAAGGTTCCGGACCCGAGATTATCAAAGTCGGTCAGGGGGAGAGACCCTCGCCTTATGCAGAAGTACATCGGTCCTGTACCCATCATTAAGCGTATTGGGACGGTAGCCTACAAGGTAGAGTTACCTTCCTGGTGGAAGATTCACAATGTCCTCCATGTGAGCCAATTGAAGAAATATACAGCAGACAAGGAGGATGACACCCGCAATCAGCCGAGCCGCCCCCAACTTGAATTGAAGAAGACCCAGAAGAGGGTGGCCGAAGCTATCTTGAACCACCGAGCCACACGTACTGCAAAGAAAGATGTTACTGAGTACCTGGTGAAGTGGAGGGGATGTAGCAGCGAGGAGAATACTTGGGAACGGGTGACGGACCTTAAGGCCTTCCTACCTTTGATTGAAGCGTACCATGCTTCCATGCCGCCGAGGACGTCGCCATCTCAAGTGGGGGAGAATGTCAAGGGCCGCCCGCACTCTCGGCCCCCTTGACCCAATTTCGGCCATGTTCCATCCCGCCGACCAACACTTCCGCCAACAGGCACTAGGCCTCCGCAGGTTATTAGAGTCTTAGGCGTGAGTCTTTACTGTAATATTTACTTTTGCTCATGTGGCCCTTTATGCCCCATGAGATGCAATTTTCAGCTTTTCTAGTATCTAGTTTTGTCGATAGGAAATTTATTTTTAAGCCTATTATAGGGGGAATGACCACTCGAAGCTCAGTGTGCATTGCTAGTATCCCCCTCACGGCGATCCCCGTGGCTAGCTTGCTGTAATCTTCAGTATTTCTGCTATCAATATAAAACGCATTTACTGCACGACGTGTTGATTTACTAATTCCGCTGCATTATATTGTCGATTGTCTGAAACTGTGTTGTTCTTGTCGACGGCCTGTGCGAGGCGTCGGTGGGAATTTGGTTGGTGTTGCTGTTCGGTTGGCGGACGTAGTCGTTGGCTGTGGACTACTAGCCACACGGTGCCCCTTTCCCCGCATTGCGGAAGGCGCCCCGTGAGACCGGGGGAGGTATGTAGAAACGTTATTCAATTAACAACTCAGTTTCCCAAAACAATACGAACCTGGTTTGTTGCAGCAAAAGGGCGAGGCGACAAAGTCCACACGGTTTGAGATGTATATCCGGTCATGAAATTCCAGTGTTGTGTTGCGGATGAAGCTCCATATAAGTTTTGTGGGGCAAAAAAGAAAACCAATTGAGATGTAGAGCAAGATGCGTACAAAGATGGTGCTGTTCATTGGTAGTAGCTGAGCATTCAAAGATGATAGGACACATTACTGTACCATGGGCATTAATTGACTACTAATACGATATGGTGTGCAAGATAGTAAGCAACTAATGGGCTCCATACTGTTAGTAATACAACATATAATACAAACAAAGTAAACAGAATATAGTACAACATAGTATGATTGTACTATAATACTGGACAGTCCAATATAATACGATAAACATGGCCTTGATGTAATCCATACAATCAATTCACTATGGCCATGTTTATTATGTTGTATATAGGGCCTAATAGTGATTAGTAGGAGTTAACTGGGCATTTACTTCAAAACCTGTTGGCCATAGCTACAGCCCGCCACCAACCTCTAAACCTCCATATTGTTCGACAAATTATAATATGGGGTGGGAGGCCCATATTATTTAATTAGTGGGCCCCAACCACATGGCTATTAACTTTCCCATCCCATTTTTTCCCCAACTTGCCAATGTTTTATTACAGCTTTGTCTCTCGATTTGGGTAAATTTTCAAATGCAAATTTATTATTCTAACCATGGTTGGTAGGTTCTTTAAGGCAAGCCTTCATTATATAGCCAACCTCCATTGCCTTCTTATCTCAATTTGTCTTTGTTCGTAAGAGTTTCTTGTACATAATTTTTTGCATTATTAGTCATTTTTTGTACACTAAAAGTATTCGTTCGTAAGGGTTTCTTGTAGAAAATTTGTCTTCCCCGTCACTTGTACTTGTGCTAAATAATGTTAGTTCATTTTGTGTGAGTATACACCTGTCTTTACTCCGTTTTGGTTGAATGAAATGGCTAAACAAATTACCATTCTTTCGGTGAAAAGTGAATGAATATGTGACCAATGTCTTGAAATTGTGCGGCGGCACAACGACGGAATGATGGTAGCAATGATACTGCAGGGCTGTCGTGGCAGCGTCGGCGGTAGGAGGGAGCCATGGAAACATCAAGATACCATCTTTATGCACCTCCGTTTGGCAGCCATAATTCCAGTAATCCTCATACCAGAAGCAGTTCTCCATTTCCAAGAAATAATTTGAAATTCATTCAGTTGGTTGGTTCTATATCTCAATAGTTGGGGGGAATTGTGCGAAGAAGAGAATAGGAAAGATAATGCTTGCTACTCCAACACACAACTACTAACTGATGTGATGTAGCTACTGTAGTTGGGGGTATAAGAGTAAACTTTACTCTTATTCAATGTACAATATTGGATATTAAACCAACTAACATATTAGGCCATGTTTAACGCGTCATATTGTATTAGCTAATATTATAGTAGGTCCATACTATCTATAGCACTTTTCATACTATATTATATCATCTTGTGTTTACTTGGCATCATATATCTTGGCAATAATCCATTTGAACAAATAATTCGGTATTTACTATCCTCCACTGATATGCCTATTATTGGTGCATTTACGTTTTTGCCCCTAGTAATAAATACATGTTAAATCAATCATGTTGGTAATAAATGCGTATTTATTACTAAATTCACCCTCTTAAGCAAAGTTTTCAGCACAATCTTGCATTTACATTGCAAGATTGTCAATCTTTCCTAGTAAAGACACCATATGTCGTCGGTTAGTGCGCTCACCCACCAAGCTTCCGGCATTAATGAAGTGTAGGTTGCTTTCATTCCTAGTCTCATTCTTCCATAAATGCCTGACACAACATTAAATATTTCATTTAAGATAGTATGTAATTTAACTAAAAATTGAGGTCAAAAATGAAATTTCACGTGCATATATGAGGGGCAAAACCAGGCTAAATATTTTAGTCCAAATTGTTGTGTGGTCCATATATTGCTAATATGTACTCCCAACCAAGATTATAGTAGGGGAAATTGCAGAGATGAATAGAGGGCCTATGAAATAACAGTGGGCCGTGCACATTGATAGTAAACATTTGACTAGACTCTATTAGCCCAAATATCTAGATTAATACGGCCTAGTAAACACGGCCTTAATATACCTATTATCTCTTACAATTACTACTAAAAATAAACATGTTATTGATTAATCCAATAAAGCTTAGTAGAAGATATAGTAACCCTTATTATTATATGGATTAATCCAATAGGATCTCGTAAACATGACCTATATACATATATGAAAAAATTTATATATTGGACCCGATTAAAAAATCCTGCCCTGGACAAAAAAACGTCATATCTTTGGGGGGCCCAAGCTAGAAGTCGCATTTTACCATAACAAAGTGCTGGCACTATTTATTCGTCATGCATGCACAACTGTTCTGGCGACTGGCATCCTCGATTCTCCAGCTAAGCTACTTTCTTAAAATATATAACACTCTAAAGTACAAGTATAACAGTTTCAGAATTTAGTAACAACAAATGACATTCAGGAAACCTCTGTGGCCCATTGCTAATTTATAATTATATAACGAAATCATGAGAATTATACGACAAAATGTATGTTTAATTATGTCTGTGAATGAATTAGTTTGGCTGACACGTTGAAGGATGAGCAACAATTCAGATTAATAATAGTATTAGCAGATCTAAGTAACATTAATTATTACCCAATTATTTGCAAATAATTATACACAAACACTGCTATAATTATTGAGGTCTACGTATACGAGACTCGAAACCGTTTGTCATGGTCAAACTACTTTGCATTAATTTTTTTTAGGGATAATTACACTTCCCTTCTCTAAGGTTTGGTATAATTACACGTAGATCCCCTGAGGTTTGAAAAATTACATCTATTATTCCAGAAGTTTGCTTTTGTCTAGCAAATAGGTCCCTCCGTTAGTCAAAATTCACCGAATTTGTTGATATTAGCAAAAGAAATTGAATTAAAGGTGAGATTTGCTCTCGATTGACTTATTACTGATTTATTGTAGGTCAAACGAATTTTTTATGACCAAAATACCCTTATATATCGTCACATGTTAACGCATGAGAGAAGGTATATCTTCACCGTTATAAGAGTAATTTAGTCATAAAAGATTCCATTAATAAGTCAATCGATGGTAAATATTAATTTTCATTCAGTTTTTTTTGTTAATATCAACAAATTCGATGAATTTTAATTAACCGAGGGACCTATTTATTAGACAGAAGCAAACCTCATGAGTACTAAATGTAATTTTCCAAACCACAGGAGGTATACGTGTAATTGCACCAAACCTCAGGGAATGAGAGTGTATTTATCCCTATTTTTTATAATGAGGTTTTAGGTAGGACGGCGCTTGATTAAATTTATAAGTATTTTAATTTAAGTATCTTATAAATATGTTATTGACAAAACTGGCAATGGGGCGAATTTGATTAGACCCAAAATCTGTCCCTTTTGAATTTAATCGGACATTAGATTCATCCGTCTCAACTTCATACACTCCCAATTGTCACTAGTTGGACTCCAAACGTGCCCCATGGATTAAAATTTCGTTTCCAACAAATGTTTCGAATTTATAAATATTAGAAATTTTTCGAAAACATTTCGGAAACGTTATAAAAAAATCGTAAAATTAAAGAAACATACATAATAGTCATAGAATAATTTAAAATATTACCGTTCTCTTTTTAATCCAAATATATGTAGTTTAATTTTGTATCATTTAGCCAATTAATATTATTTTTATGTAGTATAATTATGTATTAGGAGCTATTAATTGATGTAGTTGCTATTGAAACTAAATAATAATATAATATTTATGTCTAACTATGTGTTATAAAATATTTATATTACGTCGATACTTATACATATAACATTACTAATTTAGTTTAATATGAAATTTGTTATCATTAAATGAAATACTTATGTATAACACAAGAATTTATATATTTGTAGCTAAAAGTATGAAATAAATATTTTGCTGGAAAATTAGAAAAAACAAAAAAAAATTCTTAGGAAACTTCAAAAGAAAACTAAGAAAAATGAAGTGTTTCGAAGGAAACTAAATAATTTTGAAACTACCATGTATTTTTGTTTCCATAACATAGAAAAGGGAAACGTTTCTATAGTTTCAATGGAAACGCATGGAAATTTTAAACCATGACATGTCCATTAAATATTTTAATCCCGTCACAATTATTTTTTATTTATATATTCATCATGCTCATTAAATAAACTTTTAGCTTGATTATTAACCTTAACAATGATATTATTTTGGAATTTAGCTATCATTTATATTTGTATAATCAATTATTAAGTCAAACCAACACCATAATTATATTTTTAAAATTAATTACTTTATAATTAATTATCAATCCATGGACCAAATTAAAGCTAAATACATTAGGAGACAAAGTCAAACATGATCATGATAAAAAAGAATTGAAATGTGCAGAGTGACATTGATCCTTCGTTGTCTTATGTGCTAGCAGGACGATCGTATTGTTCCACCTCCAAAGGCGTTTTAGCTGATTCAGGAGAGTACGTTTTTTTTTCCCCTTCCTTTTAGCTATTTTTTTGTTGGTATTTTCTCAATATGACAAGTAAATACAACCTATATTTTTACATTATTCTTTTAGAATTTTATAAAAAAAAATAAAAATGAAAATACTGTGCAATGTTCATAAAAAGTGGAATGGCTCAAGCGACTAAAAATAAAATTGCAAAAGTCCAAAGGAATGCAAGTCCGAGCCTAGAAAGCACAATCCGAGTAAGGGCTCGGCAGGGGTGGCTCCAAGGAGTCACGCAAAAGGTGCTCAGAGAAATTCCAAGTGACAAATCCACATAGGACTACAAGGGCATGCTTATTATGACTGATTAATAAGGATATCCTTGTTAACCAGCCATAATCGGCTGTTTACTTCCTTTACGATAGGCCCATAAGTTAGAATGAAGGCCCTTGATTTTTCATTGTTCTTCACTGATTTCAATCATGAGCCACATTGCCTTGATTATAGTATGCATTCCACTGTTGATCTGGGAGAGATTTTTTTTTGCCCTCCTTGCCCTTGTTTTTTATTTTTATTAGACTGTTTTGGCCTTAATTTTTGGATGCATTACAACCTAACATGTTAGAAACATTGAATGCAATACATTTCCTTTTTAATCTTTGCGGAACTCACCTTCAACAGAGGAAATCAGAGTTCATTTTATTTGTGTGAAGAAGGAAGAGAAGAGAAGAAATACGCAGCAGAAATGGGTTGGGGGGAGAGAGATGATTAGACGTTTTTTGTCTTTTTTATGGATAAAATTATAATTGACCAAACATTACATATTACAATTATACAAGTAAACATAGAATTGTAAGAATACATACCTTTGTTCTTAAAATAGTGGTGCAAACTAAACAAAATACACATTAGTACTCAACAGTTTAGTACCAAAGATAATCACAAATTAATATTTGACATGCTTATCGCATCCTACAAAGTAAACATGCCCCAAAAGAATAAAGGAGGATATGAGTTGAAGACGCCCTTATCTCTAAGAGCTTGTTGGCAAATAGAGGAGCCCTTACTGCAAAGGATACCTCCAACTGAATCCCTCTAGGTGGGGATTCCTACCACCTCACTTAAGGGTTGAAAATACGGACAAATTTTAGCTGTAAAGTCAAGACACGCTGCAACGGAAAGAGGTGAATTGAAATATGTTCTCAGAAGACAACCACATCCCTGAAGATTAAGAAATGACTCCCTCTATAAAAAAAAATAAAATTTAACTTTATCCACATTCATTTTGATTGTGCTTGTTTTGTACTTCAATTGGACTCGAGCACATTTTTTGTCTGCATTATTGTGCATTCAAAATCTAGTCAAAATTGATGGACTAAGATAAATAAATCTGACAGTATATAATTTTAATACATAAAATAATAAAGAAAGGAAACGTAAGCATTAAATAATCGGTGGAAAAAGGAGATAGACAGGGAAAAAAGAAGAAACAAATAGAGAGCGAGGGATCGTCGCCTTTAAAGATAAGGACAGAACTGTAGAGATTGGAGCCGTATCAGCAGAAGAGCAGCATCAGCCCTTTTGTCCAGTTGGGGCCACGTCATCTCTTTTCACAGCGGAAAATCAATTATAGAAAGGCTCTATTCCCCACTCCCTCCGGTTCTTACATATTCTCCGCATCATCCGCTTGGGAATATATTCTCGAATCCATAGCTGAAGCTCGGAGAATTCTAGAAGAAGGTAGATTGGCGAAAGGTGGCAGAGGTAGCAGGCGGCGGAGTAGCGTGTGGTTTTGGAGTTGAATGGCGGTGGAGTACAGCTGTTGCGAGGCGGAGTTCTTCATTCACATTGCGGTTATAGTGTTCCTGGTGACGTTTGCGGGCCTGATGTCCGGGCTCACTTTGGGCCTCATGTCTCTCAGCCTCGTCGATCTTGAAGTGCTTGCCAAGTCCGGTACTCCCAAGGACAAACAGTATGCTGGTATAACATTTGTTGTTTTGGCTTTAGATTGTACTGCTTTCTTTTTTCTTTTTTTTTTTTTTTCATGGTTGATGCACTCTCGTAGGTTGCTTATTTAATTATGTGGTTTGATTATTGATTAGTTTCAGGTTTGCGATTTTGTGGTTTGAGCGCACTGCAATTCAACCTGTAAATTTAGGTTTCATATTTGGAATTGTGTTTACTCTTTTTACGTTATGAGAAACTTAGTTTAGTCGAGTTTTCTTTTGGAGTTAATTGTGTTTCCTAGGAGTAACGTCATTTAATAGACAATCTGAATTAGTTATCTCCATTAGAGATTTTATTTTCTATGGAAAAATGCTCCATCTATTAGTTTTTATGAAATTTGTGGGTTTTTTAATGTGGAAAGCTAATTTTTGAATGCTCATGGTGTTTAATCTGTGTTGCTGACTTGAAACGAATCGCGCGTGTTTCTGAATTTCTTAACTCTACTTTGATTGAAGGCTTGAGTGCCACAGAGAAAATGCTGCTTTGTGTTTTCATTCATTAATCATGGTATTAACTAACATATGAAATCATTTGGCTTTGTGTTATATTGGTTTGGACTCTAATAGTTTTGTCAATGATTTTTCCCTTTGCATACAGCAAAGATATTGCCAGTTGTTAAGAATCAGCATTTACTGCTTTGCACACTGCTTATCTGCAATGCTGCTGCTATGGAGGTATAACATAGTTGAGGTTTAATCTTTAAGCTTTGTAATCCTATCAGAGATTACTTAATCTTGGAGAACTTTTGCGTTTCAGGCACTTCCTATTTTCCTTGACGCTCTAGTCACTGCTTGGGGCGCAATCCTGATATCAGTGACATTGATTCTGCTGTTTGGTGAGGTAAGGGATTTTTAAGGAGCAAGTGACTGAAGGCCTCAGTTACAGAAACAATTCTGAAAAAAAAAAAAAAAACGATTTGATTAAAGGACGTCCGAACTAAATGAACAATTCCTAATATTTGTTTCCAGTTTCCATATAAGTGATTTGGCCTGAATTTCAAAGATCTTATAAGTTGATCACATGAGCTGCACATGAAGTAACCCAATTTGCCTCTTTTGGATCATTTGCTCCCCTTTTATGTTTCAAAGTAGAAGTAATTTGTTTTACTACCGATAGCCCACTAATTCAACTCCACTCACCGCTTTACGAATGGTCACTTAGTAAAGTTGATTTGGTCCACCTCAGTTGTGACAGAAGCAGATCGTAACTTGATGCATCATTCTTGAACAATTGGGAATAATAGTGATATGACAAGAACATCACAGATATAAATGTTTATAACTACATGTAAGGTGGATATAAAAATAAGGAAACATAATCCTCGGTTGGATTAATATGAGTCCAGATGGAACATTGAATTTGTTATGTTTCCAATATCCATGGCAGCATGAAGCAAGAAACTGACTGCTAGGCAGAGTGACTGATGTTTCACAATCTGATTTGTGGTTCTGTATTCTGTAATGCCAGATCATCCCACAATCTGTTTGCTCTAGGTATGGACTTGCTATCGGTGCAACTGTAGCTCCAGTTGTCCGTATCCTTGTTTGGATCTGTTTTCCAGTTGCATATCCAATAAGCAAGGTAAAATTCTGGTTTATTATCCATATCTGCATTTCGAATAATTTATGATGACTTTCCAAAATTTAACACCTTTGCCATGTGTTTCTGTATTTTGCAGTTGTTGGATTACCTGCTTGGCCATGGGCATAGAGCTCTATTTCGACGTGCTGAGTTGAAAACCCTTGTTGATTTACATGGCAATGAGGTATTGAAAGCATTAAAAGTCTGGGTTGTACGGGACATCTTGTTTTTGTCTTAGGGCTTTTTCTGTGCTTATTGTAAATCATCAACCCCCCTTCTCTTCCTGTCGGTGCTCTCTGGTAAAGCTCTGATGTGCTCTACTGTAACTCTGCTGGCTGATCATGCAGGCTGGTAAAGGGGGAGAACTCACCCATGATGAGACAACTATTATTGCTGGGGCGCTAGAACTCAGTGAGAAAACTGCTAGTGATGCCATGACTCCAATATCTGAAACTTTTGCTATTGATATAAATGCGAAGCTTGATAGGTGATGCATAGTTTCTGTTCAACAACTTTACCATTCTCTCAGTTGCGTGTCTGACAATAATATCGTCTTTTTTGTGGTCCAGGTCCTTGATGAATCTAATTTTGGAGAAAGGACATAGCAGAGTGCCGGTCTACTATGAGCAACCTACAAATATTATTGGGCTTGTTCTGGTACTTGTTTCATCTTCTGTGTGGTTGGTCACTAATTAGTTTTTTCATAAAGAAAGATGCATCTTCAAATGAGTATATTTCAAGTGGATTAGAGGTCTCCGACTTTACAAGAGTACTGTGAGTTTTCACTCAGATCCGCTTCTTGTTGAACTTGATTGAGGTGAACTTGATTGAGGTCTTATGCCGACCGGCCCTTTTGAACTAGACTCTTAACTGGAAAATTCAGGATGTAAAGGAGTAATATACATAATTGAGGAAATGGCAAAGACCTGAGGTCTCATGAAAAGGTTAATTTGTACTATACCATTCTACTTCTTAAAGGATTAGATCAGACTATACTTCATGCCTTGCTTTCAGCTGTATTGTGAGTGCACCTCCGCCTGCAGGGTCTTCACTTGTTTCCATCAGCCTTTATATTACTTCCTTTTTTACCTCACATAATGCACACAGCAGCAAGATAGCCTTTCATCCATGATGCCGTACATTCAAACCCCCCCCCCCCCCCCCCCCTCTCCTGGTTTTTTTATCATTAAACAATGCCCGTGAACATGCCAAATAGCCGCTCACGTTCTAGGTGATACTTGATGCCCTGACGTTTTCATCTTATGCTATTCTGATCTTGTAGGTGAAAAACTTGCTAACCGTTCATCCTGAGGATAAAGTACCAGTGAAGAGTGTCACTATTCGCAGAATTCCAAGGTATGATGGTGCTTTGAAACTTTGAATCGTTGTATACCCAAAATTTATCTTGTGTTGCATGAAATAATGAAAATCAGTCGCTCTCTGCTTGATTATGGTGTTTACGCAGATTACTTAATTCAGATAAATTAGTCACAGAAAAGTTTTGATCTGAGAGATGATGGCAACCATGAAACTTAGTTCATAACTTCCTCTCTGTACATATGCACTCATGCACTAGTGTGCTTGTTCGTAAATCGTAACACCTGTGTGTAGCACCTAACTGCAGAAACATTTGGTTTCTCGTCTGTATAGTCTGGCTAGGCTACTCATGATATTACTTCCTTTGTTTGTTTTGTTCCTAGGGTTCCAGAAACTATGCCGTTATATGACATCTTGAATGAGTTCCAGAAGGGTCACAGTCACATGGCTGTTGTTGTGAGACAGTGTACCAAAGTCCCCGTCCAGCCGGCTGGCACAGGTGATGCAGAAAGTGTGTCTGTTGATGTAGGTTCTGTCAAAGATGTGAGAGTGGACATTGATGGTGAAAAGCCGTCATTGGATAAAAGTGTGAAGAGCAAAAGACCTCTGCAGAAATGGAAGAGTTTTCCCAACACAGGAAGCAATTCTTTCAAGGGTACACCTAGAAGCAAGAAGTGGACGAAAAACATGTACTCCGACATTCTAAAAATAGATGAAACTCCACTGCCAAAGCTGCCCGAAGAAGAAGAGGCAGTAGGAATAATAACCATGGAAGACGTCATTGAAGAGCTTTTGCAGGTAAAGTCCATTATCTTTGTCTCAAAACCTGAACATTTTAATCCCCCGTGCATAAACAAGGCTCCATCTCTTATTTGATTGATTTGCTTTGTGCAGGAAGAGATATTCGACGAAACAGATCACCATGACGAAGATTCATGACGTATGGTAAGTGGGTATCGAATGTACAATTCAGACTGTTAAAAATGCGTTGGTATACTATGTCGGAGGTAATTTTTGGTTCGATGTACGTAAAATATTTGTATCGAGGCACTTGATCGTTATCGACCAAAGGTATAAGTCATTGAAAGTGTAGAGTGAAGTGATGGTTCTTGTTGTTCAGTAGAGAGAGTCGTCATATGTACAGTGACCGCAATCAGTGAGAGGTTTAGACATGTTTTGTCCTACTGTATCTATCCAGCTTCCAAAACACTTAACCATTTCGAAATTATAGCTAAGTTCAATTCGAATTGCACTCTCTCTAACATTTACGTGCATGTTTATACTGTATCTGAATCTTGAATTTTAACGAGAAAACTCAGAAAAGTGTTTGTGTTTTAGTTGATTGAATTTTCTATCTCACATATTATTTGTATATTATATTTCATTTAACATATACACGATATATATATATATATAAAATTTTCCCTAATAAAATAGGTGATGTCTATTTCTGTTATTTTTGTCCTCAATACAGGATAAAATTAACAAAATGGATTTGTACAGGAATTAAAATTATAAAATTTTCATATTTATGTCTAAGTTTAGCAGCAGACCATGAGAAATCTTTACACATTTCAAACATGGGGTGTAGTGAGATCAGTGCTGAAAAATAAATTATAAATATCCTTTTTATTTACTAAAAATCTTATTTTACTCATCGCAATGAAAATAAGTTAGTGATGTCTATAATTAATAAATAAAAGTTTTACAAATGCGATTTCCACATCAGTATCGCCCAAGTTGCTTTTAGCGTGCATATGTTGAATGTAATAGAAATGCACAAAATTTGAAATAAAAATCTAACAGATGTTTTAGATGCCTTGATTTTTTATTTTTTTTTGTAGTAGCCAGGTCATCGATCCTCCTCACCCAGACTAAAGAAACTGCCACCGTAGATTAAAAAATCATCCAACGACTCAATATCCTCGTTCTACACTTTTGCAATCAAACACAACGCTGTCACGTCATCAATCCGGCTCAACTCATGTAAATGAATCACAGCCCTTGAGGACGAAAATATGCAAATGGAGGGTGCTGATTATTTTCCCATCCCGCCATAACTTTCAAAACCCCACCTATAAATCCCCCCTCAAAATCCTTGCTTCTTCATCCAGCAGAAATCCCTTCCTCCGCGTTTTCAATCAAAAAAGCATTCTTTCAGAAAAGATAGAACCCTAGAAATGGCTCGCACAAAGCAAACAGCCCGCAAGTCCACCGGTGGTAAGGCGCCGCGGAAGCAGCTGGCCACCAAGGCCGCCAGGAAATCAGCCCCGGCCACCGGTGGAGTGAAGAAGCCCCACCGTTTCCGCCCTGGCACAGTTGCTCTCCGAGAAATCCGAAAGTACCAGAAGTCCACTGAGCTTTTGATCCGGAAGCTGCCGTTCCAGCGGCTTGTTCGTGAGATAGCTCAGGACTTCAAGACGGATCTGAGGTTCCAGAGCTCCGCCGTGGTGGCGCTTCAGGAGGCGGCAGAGGCGTATCTTGTTGGATTGTTCGAGGATACTAACCTCTGCGCCATTCATGCTAAGAGGGTTACGATTATGCCTAAGGATATCCAGCTGGCGAGGAGGATTAGGGGTGAGAGGGCGTAATTCTATTCCTAATGGGGATGAATGGATCTTAAAGGTCGGTATCGTTGGTTTAGGTAAATATGTGGTTATATTTTGTAGTGAAGGGTTTTGAATTCTGCAGAAATGAAAGTTGAGGAATGTTCTTGTTCAATTGATTGTTTGAGGTGTTTTTATTCCCCAATATCATAGCTTCAAGGAATCAATCAGATATCTATAACATCAAATTACAAGTTAGATGAAAATGTAACAATAGTAAAGTTCAATTTTCTCCCAATTCCATGTGAAAACTGTGCTGCTTGCTACATCTTCTCTAACAATTAATAGAACTCTCACTCTTGCAAGAAAACATTACCAGAAAACAGAAATCAACCCATAGGAAAGTATGTTATGGGCTCACAAATTGTGAAGACCATACCAATTTTCCGAAGCTATGTTTTTATTCCGACACAGTGAATGATTTTTCTACGGCCCAATTCATATTATAACTTTGGGTACGGCTTTGCAGAATATCTCCCCAACACAGTATCAGCTGTTTTTATGGCCCATTTGTATCTGCCTTCACTTTATTTTTAAAAAACACTCCGCAAATATATGTCCAGAAAAGTGATAATTCATTTCAAAAGTCTTCTTCCGGCCTTTCTCTTCTGTTTTTCTATCTATTTTCGTTCTTTTTTGTAGGACTGCAATGTGTTTGAAAATTTTCTCATAAACTATAATTGAAAGCAATAATAGATAACTAAAATGAAATCGATAGAGAGGAATTTCAATTCAGAGTGTATCACCTAATTGTTATGTTAATTATTGATCGTAAAAGATTAATTTCACAACGAAGCATTCAACTTTGAGATATATTAGAATAGTCATAATAAGTTCCCATTTTTTGACCATAATTGATTTGACTAAAAAAAGATTGGGTACAATAGTGTTCTATATCTATTTAATAATAGCATTTGCATTAGTGAAAACAGTTAAACCTAAATCAAACAATTGATATGATTGCAATTATCTAATTTAGTTTTCTTGTCCGTACAAATAAATCATGCAAAACACCACAATTAATTTACTTGCTATTCATACTAATCATTCATGACAATTACAGATCATTGAATTTATGGATAAACAATTAACATTGAATCGACTTGTCGGATTTATGAATAATCATTATTCCATAAGTAGTAAATCAAGACAAGAAATACTTGACGAAATCAAATAAATTCAAAATTTCAAAACATAATAATTGGGTTCAAAAATTTCCCTTGAATAAGAAATGAGAATTATCTACACATCATTTGTGTAGAAAACCCAAAATCTTACATAAAAACTAAAAAGAATGGAAAAGGGAGAAGATGATCAAGACTATGAGAGTAATGAAATATGGAATTGAACGTAGGATGCTCAACCTTAAGACATCTTTTATAGCACAAAACTTCCTCTCTTTTGCCTTCCAACTTGCCGTCTAGAAAAAGGACACAAATCGCATTCAAAAATCATTCCACATTGCTCACTTTTGTGCAGATAATAGTTGAGCACTCAATAGGGCGTGGTTACGCCCTATTGAGTGTTCAAATCTATTTTCGTCCCCCATTCTTTTTATTACTTTTTGGGTTAATTGCGTCATTTGGATTCTAATTTGATCGAAGCTTGTCATAACAACTTCTACATTCAAAATATGAATAATTCAAAGATTTATGCGATAAAATTCTTTCAAAATACTCAGAATAAACATGCATAGGAGCAATAAATTTCGTTTTATCAATGTACTGTTCAAAGATGTTGATGTGGGCCAAATATGTCAATTGGCCAAGCCTTTAGGAATGGCCCTATAAAGAGATGGTAAAGCCCAATCAGGCCCAATCCAAGAGGATCCATGCAAGCATAAATTGGGTCAAACCGAATCAATCTGACCCGGTCCAACTTAGAATCTCCAAAGGCTTGCATGCATGTCATCCGAATATTGGCCGAAACTACATAAACCCTCAAATTTGAATATCCAAGTATCTTTGATGCTTTATTGTTACTTTAAGTTCAATTGTTTAGACCTCACGATTATTATCTAACTTGGCCGTTTGAGTGGTCACGCTAGGGACGATTCCAACACCTCTAACGTCTATGTTGACTTTAAGTTTATTTTTTTCTCTGGACCTGAGCTCGACCGTATGGATCAGGAGGCTAGGAGCTCGTATCAGATGTAAATATTATGCATTAGAGATCTACACAATTTATATATATACGGTTTAATGCAATTTACCTCCAGTGAAATTACAAATGAGCAAATTACCCGTATATGAAAGAAAATAGCAATTTACCTCCCTCAACAGGGAGGTAAATTGTTCCATTTTGAAAAATACAGAGAGGTAAATTGATTCATTTTAAAAAATAGGGAGGTAAATTGCTATTTTATTTTTCATATGGGGTAATTTGAACATTACAATATCACAAGGGGTTACTTGCATTTTTTCCTATATATATATATATCAATTACAAATATTAATAATAATCGAAATGTGTAGATTTTATAACTAACATGTAGAAATAATTAAATGCCAATACTTAGATTTATCTACAAAATAATACTAGTTACCTTTTTATTTATGGGCAATATGTTGAAACTACAGTAAATTTAGAATTAATTACACATAAACTCCCTTTGAAAATGTGAAATTACATTTTTCCTCAAAAAAGTTTTGAAACTACACTTACTCCTCCTCCGAAAATTCTATGTTTACACCTGACACCCTTCCGTTAGAGTTTGAACAAAAAATATTGATGTTAGCTAACAAATTAACAAAATTTTCAATTTTGCCCCTTAGCTAAAATTCTCATGTATATTTTTGTACTTATGAGGAAATAAATGAAATATATATAATATGAAGTGAGGTTAATATTATTATATTTTTTTTCTTATAAATACAAAAGTATTACATGGTAATGTTGAATGAGTAGTAAAATAAATAAAAAAATGTAATTAGGTTTTGCTAATGACAACATTTTTAGTCCAAACTCTCACGAAAGGGAGTCATGTGAAAACGATGATTTTTCTGAGGGTTGTAAGTGTAATTTTATTTTTTTTTTTTAAAAAGATAATTCTGTATTTTTAGAAAGAGTTCTCTTTGTAAATTTTGTATTTACAAAGGGGAAAAAAATTAACACGATTCAGTTCGAATTTGTAGAGAAAGTGAACCCCTCCCTCCTTTCTATTCAATGAAGGTGGTCCATTTTTGAGTTGGAAGCAATAAATTTTATTAATTGAAATAAAGCGATTACAATTAGTCCTATCGGTATTAATATTGGACAGAGACAAATACAAACAATCATATCGACAATATCATAGAAACTAACATCTTGTTATTACAGCAACAAATAAACCTACTATATAATAGAAACAAATCATCCAACACAGAAAATTCGAACCGATGTCCTCTAGGAGGTGGTCTATTATGACCACATAACATATTTGTGGCTTCTTCTGAATGTTTGGTTCTGCAAATCTTTGTGGCTTTCCTTATAAATGCTCCCACCAACCTGCTTGATTTTTTTCTGAATTTTTCCTTGTGCAAATATTTCTGGCCTTCATAATAAATGCTCCCACCAACCTTGTTCCGATTTTATGGGCAGCCACGACCACAAAATTTAAGTTATTACAACTTCCATCCACTCGTATTTAATAATTAATATTGACATGATTTCATTTCTATAACTACTCTGAGTGGGCCTAGCTGGGAAGTTGCACAGTTGGGGCAATGATTATTTAATGCAATTCTTCTACTTATTATTTGCTGAAACATTTGAATTTCATTTTACGGTAAATTATATCTATCTTTCCTGAGGTTTGGTATAAT
Source organism: Sesamum alatum (assembly GCA_034509735.1). Taxonomy (NCBI): domain Eukaryota; kingdom Viridiplantae; phylum Streptophyta; class Magnoliopsida; order Lamiales; family Pedaliaceae; genus Sesamum; species Sesamum alatum. The sequence goes on from JACGWO010000006.1 coordinate 2,391,116, forward strand.
TACAAATACCTACTCATTATTTGAAAAATTACAAATACCCTCTGAGGTTTGTAATTTTTAACCAGAGGCCTAAAATTAACCATTTTGCCCTTGAATTTTTTATTAAAATTGTAGAAAAGTCGGCAAAGGCAAATTGCATTATTGCTCCTCTGTGTAAAAAACTTAAGAAACCTCTCCCTGCACATTGTAGTTCAAAAAAATATTAAAAATTAAATAAAAATAATTTAGTGCATAAGGGCATTTTGATCAATTTACTCATAAAAATTAATGAAAATGGGTTATTTGTTAGATGGTTACAAACCTCAGGGGGTATTTGTAATTTTTCAAATAATGAGGAGGTATTTGTAATTATATCAAACCTCAGAGGAAGTAAATATAATTTACCCTTCATTTTATTTCGAATAATTAGAGAAAAAGATAGGGAAAAAGGCAACCGACATAGGCTGTGGTCACATGTTATTACCACTCTTGAATTATGTTTGAGCTAGGCTTATCAATGGGTGGGCATTATTTTATTTGGATTCGGACCCAATAAATACCCATAGTTATTATTTATAGACCCTACTCAGACCCTATTCATATAATACTCGTTGGGTCTTACCCATGCTATACCCATAGTAATTGGGTCAAATATGGGTCTTACCTATGTTAATTTGTTAAAGTGATAAAGCATTATACAAATTTTTTTTATAATGATATCATCAAAACATATTACAAAATTAATTAATAAAAATATTCCATGAATTTGCAATCGATAAAATAAATTGAAAGCTATTCAATTTTTTAACATTTGCAAATCGAACATCGATAATTGAAATATAAAAAATGATCTTGACTTTGTTCAAATATTAGCCATTATTAATTAATTACATAATCTACATAAATTCGAGATATGAACATAAATTGAAAAACAGTAAGAAAAAATAAGTATGAAAATAGGCTTTAACTTAGAAATACATTTTTTTAAATCAATTTGAAATTGCGTTCAACTTTAATTTAATGAGTTTTTACAATTCAAATTCAAACAAATCTTATCTTCACATGTTAGTCGAGCTTAACTAATTTTACATGATAAGTAAATCGAGTCGATTGATATATAAAAAATTTACAAATTTAAAGAATTTTAAAATTTTACCCGTTCAATACCCATACCCATGAGTATTTTAGGGTTTAGACCCTACCCATACCCAAAAGTTATATTCCAATGGGTATGGGTCCGAGTTTGGGTTTAATATAAAACTATTGGGTTCGAGTATGGGTATTAACTATTATAATGGGTACGGATCTGAGTATTACCCGCTCATTCACAGGTCTAGTTTGAGCCATATCCAAAAGTGAGTTGTAAGATGTAATAACAAACTCAATGTAAATGTAAAATGGAATAAACCATTCCTCATAATCAGGTTATAAGTTTACTCCCGCAATGTAATCACAACTCAATCAAATGTAATCATTCCTTGTAATCTACTTATTTGTCTACTAACCCAAGTTTAATAATCAGCGCGCATTCTCATTGGGATATGAAATGAACTAAAAACCCACTTCTCATAATCAAACTTATAAGTTTACTTACTACTACATGCACATTTGTGCTTAAATAGACTTTAAATCTAACTCCTAACCACTACGGCTCACCATTTGTTGCAAAATTTCATGGTTTCGACCACCATTCAGATGTTTCTTTAAGTTTACTCTTTTTAAGGTGACTTAAGTTAATTTTCATATTTTCTATAGTTATGCTTATGTTTGATAGTTTGGGCTGAATTTCATGGTTTTCCTTGACAGTCCAAAATTTAGTCTGTTTCAGTCGTGTTCTGCCTAAATTATACCTCTTACTAAACAATAAGATATTTCAAATTCAAATTCTCAAAATATTGGAGACGTGATCTTCTTTATTTTTTAAATTCCTATTGCTTCCGTTCATCAGTCAGAGTGTAACAAAAATTCCAAGGAAGGAAGAATTCAAGTGATGAGAAACTGATGGTGGGAATGGGATTGAGTAACGGAACTGTTTCCACCAGCCACCACGATTACTCAGTGAATACGTACAAGCATCTTCTTTTCTGTTAAGGCTTTTATTGCTTACCACTAACGCAAACTTTTGGACATGACCAAGAATGCAAGAAAAGATGTAGTTGAGCTACTAATAGTAGTATTAGGAGTAGTATGGTACAACGTTTACAATGTTTTATCTTGGTCTAAACCTGGCTTTTTTTAGTAGGCAGACCAACATAATTCAAACTAATACTACTAGATCAATATTTTCTTTTTTATTTAGGAAAAAAATAATGAATAGGAGAGTTTGATTGATTGGTCTAATGAACAGGAGGAGCTCTGTAGTAGGCTGGAATAGTTGCAGGGAAGAACATCTGTCTCACTCCCTCTGCTTTTATAATTGGGAATATAATTCCAGATGCACCCTGTAAATCAAGAACAAGAGCCATTGTTAGCAAATATTGCACATTGAAACATGTCAATAACACTTCAGTTTTCTTATTTGATAATTAATGTTGTCATGTCAAAGTAGACGGATGACTAACCGAAAGCAATCTGGCTCCGAGCCAAACCCTTTGAGGTGAGGGGAATGGAAGTAATAATCGGCCGACTCCATAAACAGCCACCGCGAAAAAGTGGAGGAAGAGGCTTAAAGGTCGCGGGTTTAGACCGGAAAGCAACGCGACAGGGCCCTCAGAGCAAATGCCTCCAAGGCTCAGATAGTCGAAACAAGCTTCACGCATTTCCTTCCTTGCTGGATCAGGTGAAGCACAGAACACTTTGTAGAGTGCTCCGGCCAATGTATTAATCGTAGACGCCACTGGCTGCGAAAACAAGCATTCGGATTCGTATCTCAGAACCTCTGAATTGTAGTTGAATTGCTCAAGAAAACGAAAAGTGAATGTGTGGCTTACCTTTCTCAGGGTATAGAAGGATTCAAGATACTTGCACAGAGTGGATGCATCATGCAAGTCATGTAGAGGTCTAAGAAGATCACGGAGGACAACGATATCCGACAGGGCCACCGTCATTCCTCCTCCTGTTAAAGGATGGCGCATGTTGAATGCGTCTCCCATTAGAAGTGCACCAGGAGTAGGATGGGGATTTGCTGGCATGCTTCTGTTGGGCATCATCCTTATGCCTTTCTCAATTGCAGCTATGAATGCATCATATAGCTGAGGGGGAATCTGAGGAAACATGAATTTTTAAGTCAGTTTATATGAGGAATATAAGAGAAGAAGATGAAAATTGAGTCCTTAAGAAAGCAAAATTTATGGGTACCTGAGGAGCAACCACAGTCTTCAAGTAATTCGCCATTTCACCGTTGGCAACGGAAGGAACCTTTTGGCCGGGAACGTCGACCAGACAGCGTATTTCGGTGCTGCTGATTTTGTAAAATAAGATAGGTGAAGGATCAGCTAGAACGACGTGACCGTGATTAACATATGGGAGGTCACAATTTTCCAGGATCAGACCAACGAAACAAGAGGGGATATCCACCTGAATCATTAAAAGAACCTTAGATTAGGGAATTATACAAATTAAGAAACTTTTTAGGACAAAAGATAACAAATATGTAGTGCTGTTTATGAAGTTTTCATGATTCCGATGTAACATAGTGTTCAAATTTTTATGAGGCATCATATTCACCTGGGGAGTGCACAAAGAGCGCCTCAAGTTTGAAAAACATCCATCACAAACAATGGTGAGAGGAGCATAAGCAGTTATCTCTTCACCATTCTTGGTCTTGTATTGTACTCCTTTAACAGTTCCCTTTTCTTCAAGCAAGGATGTCACTGTTCCTTGTTCAAGCCTTACACTGTACCAGAAAAATATTAGAGCCATGAGTAGGTATTACAAGAGATTGGTTAGGTATTTCCCGGCCAAAATGAAATATTAAAACATTCGGTTTTAAATGAGAGTCATAAAGTGCAACAAAGTACTGTTTTGGTCAAGCTTGTCAGCCTAACATAATGAATTATATGAATCAACATCATCAAATTTGCAAGTGTGAAAAGTACTCTCAAGTTATGAATTTATACTTTGAAAGGGTTGCTGCCTTTTCTCTCATCCTCTGTATGAATCGGCCATTGTGAAAGCTTCTTCCAGATACATCCGCATCAAATTTCTCCAAGGGATAAGATAACTTTGTGTTTTTACCATCCTTGTAAAGGGCATAGCCAAAAACTCGTTGAGCATCAATATCACCCACACAGTCTGCAATCACGCCAAACACCCATCAGTGCATAATTAATAATAAACAGACCAAACTTTTGCCAGCAGCTAGTTGTTGTGGACCAGACGGTCCCTTAAATGCAACACTGTCTACATCTAGGCAATAAATTTGCAGTAGGGAAAAAGTTAAATTTGGCACGTTGAAGATTTTACCTTCAAGACCTAGCTCCATCAATTTCAAATAGCCTCCAGGCTGTAGAAGTTCGCCAACTATACGATCTGGCTCCGATAAGTCTCTTTCAATCACATGAACTCGGCGCCCATCCTACAGTTAGGCAAAAAAAATGAGGTTGATGAAAATCCGATCACAGAGTAAATAAGAAATAGTTGGTTCTTTCTATTTTCATGAAACTCTTGGCCAGAAAAGTTTCAGTTTCACATTTTCACAATCAATCCAACATTCCTGACTTATATGTTACTGTTAGTATCCTGGACCCTTCAAGGCTAGCAGACCTTAAAAATCAAGAAGTACAGATCTGGAAGCTAGTAACGAGAACTAGAAAATTTCTTATGTCTCACTAATCTCATCGCTGTAAAACATGTAATTTCTTACGTAAGCACAGATCTAAGTTATTTTTCCAAGAATTATTGCAGGTTTCCTTTTGAGAAATCATGGGTGCTGCAGGCGGCATGGTATCGGTTGTTTACAACTAATGACATATGACTTACTTCCTTTTTTTTTTTTTTTTTTTTTGATCTGGTAACTAATGACATATGACTAGAATCAACAGAAAACAGTAAGATTTAGAAGTACAAAAAAATCACCGAACATTAAAAAGTGTAAATAAATCAACATCTACTGTTTAATTCACAAATGAAAGTTTCTATATCTTGAAACTGCAACTGAGATCCTTAAGAGATGGGATTCATCAACTTCTAGCAGAGGACAAAAAAGTTGAGCATATACATAGAAATCCCAGGGTTGCTCTCTCCTGAGCGCGAATATAGGAAAACAAAGACAAGAGAGAGAGATTACACGATACTACCATTTCCTAATTTATCTATTTAATTATTTAAATGAATCACGAAACTACCATTTACTCCAAAGTCGTTGCAACCAAATATACACAGCTGTAATGTGTAGAACATTTACAAACACGGAAACAAAACCCCAATCTTAAAGCAAAAAAATCCTCCTAGAACGAAAAATTTCCCAAATGAAATCATGCAGAATTTGGAACGTATAAGGAGAAAACGAAAAACAGCCGGAGAAAATCAGGATTCCCTTACCTTGCCAAGCGTATAAGCCAGAGCGGCCCCCGCAACACCGGCGCCAACAATAATAATGTCAGCGTCTCCACCGGCCTCCGTCGCGGAACCACCGGCGACGGCGGAGGTCGTAATGCACTCATCTGTACGTACAACCTTCGAAGCCTTAGCTTTCCTCGTCTTCCTTGGCAAGCTGTAGAGCAACCCGAAGGCAACCAAAGAAGCAACGAATCCCCCGAGAATATACTGATCGATCATCATCACCATTTCCGATTCCGCTGAAGGTCGTGATGCGGTGATGAATCAAAAGTTCTCGAGACTTCTCTCTCTCTCTCTCTCTCTCTGTTGTTCCTTCTCCTCTCCTTTTAATCCGTGCACGAGATTTTTGTGTGTGGTTTTGGGCTCGATATGCCGCCTATAAATAGGCAGCGAAGTGAACCGGCTTTAACGGCTCGGCTTGGACGGCTACTGAAAACGTGTTTTGTCCCGCCAAAATTAAATAAATTTGTTTTTAATTAAGTTACTGCCTTGGAAGTTCTTTTGTAGTAGGTTGGTAACCATAGTTAAATTTTCCCACTTCGGGTCACGGACGAAAAAGAGCGTTTATCAGTTTATTATTGAAAATATATTAAAAAATATATTTATATTTTTATAATTTTTATATTTAAATTAAGGTTGTTTAAATTGTATAGATATTTTTTGTCAATTTCTGCAATTTAATAATAAAATTGTAAGTACTAAGTTATTTTTTTGAAAGCAAATTTTTATTTTTCGTCCCGTAAGTATAGGGGTGTTGCATTTTTCGTCCTTTAACTTTTGGAAAAACACATTTAGTCTTGTAATTTTAGTTAATTTAACACATTTAGTCCTGTAAGTAACGACAAAACAAATTTAGTCCTGTATCTATTTGAATAAAACACATTTAGTCCTGTATGTTTTATGATTGTGACACATTTAGTCATTTTTGATCGGCGAGTGAAATGAGAAGCCGGAGTTATAACGCGTGTGTTCACGCGTTACACAAAAGCACATTACAGAACACTTTAACAAAATATCCTCAGACAAATTCCTAATTTCCCTCCCAAACCCTCTGTCTGCGAACCCCTAATTTCCAAGCATAAACCAAAAACCCTCTTCCTCTTGGACATCTTGGAGTGCAGTGTTGATGCAATGTTGCGGAGAGGAGACCAAAAATACATGGCCAAGATCTAAATACGGTAAGTATTGTTTAATAAAAAGTTTTAAGCTTTATAGGGTTGCAAGGAATTTCTGAACAAAGAAATAAAAGGCTTTGTTTAGTGTTTGTTTATAGAACTTTTTTCCCTTATTTTATGAATGTAGTGGATGGATGAATTTTTAATAATTTTTTTCCAAGTAGTTGTTATTTAGTTTATTGTTGTTTAGTAATCCCAATGATTTGCTGCATAATATGATATGGTTGCCTAAATTCTGAGTGTTTTGCTTTTGTTTTGTTTTTCATTTGACAGATGGTGTGTTGACTGTTGTTACGGTTAAATTTCACCATGGTGGTAAATTCTGCGATATTCCTTTTGATAAATATGTGGGTGGAAATGTGGCTGTTTTTTATTATGTTGATATAAATCATATGTGCCTTAGTTATCTAGATGAGTTGGCAGATGAAGCAGAATTAGTGGGAAAGAAAAAGTATTTCACATTGAATGATAAAGGTTTTAAAGAGATAGAATGTGCAGATGAATTGGTTAGCATTTGTTTACAAAATGAACTGAACAAGGAGATTGATATATATATATATATGTAAAGGTGATTGACAGTGGTAGTGAAACTGCACCTGTGGATGGAGAAGGGTAATTGAAGATTTAGAGGTTGTTTGATTGTGACTTTCAAGATTTTGAGGAATGGACAGAAAATGATACTGAAAATAATATTGTTAGGCCTGAGAATGAGGACATCAACTTAGTTGAGAATGAAATAGGGCTTGATATTAACAAAGGGAATGGGGATGAAAGCAGTGATATGGGGGAAGATGACTTATTGGACAGTGAAGATAACTTGGATTCAGTTTTAGGCAGTGATAAAGACAAATCTGATAAAGAAGATGAGCACACACAGTTTCCTATTTTCAATGCTGAAGAAACATATGATCCAGAGTTTGCTTTAGGCATGTTGTTTAGTACAAAAAATGAGTTCAGAAATGCTATTCATTCATATGCAGTCAAGACACGTAGGAACATCAAGATCACAAAAAATGATAACATAAGATGTTATGCCAAATGTGTTGCTGATGACTGTGACTGGAAGATACATGCTTTAAAGATGGAAGCAAGGGACAAGTCTATTTTAACAATGTTGGAATGGTTGAGGGAATATCTGATGATAAGGTTGCGAGAAAACCGGGATAGGGTCAAAAACAAATGGGATGGCAAGAAAATATGTCCAAGAATCACAAAGATAGTTGAACAAAACATGGCAAAAGTGTCAGATTGCATACCTTTGAAGGCTGATGATATGCATTATGAAATCATGTGTTTTGATGGATCAAGGTTGGGTGTGGATCTTGCTACACGGTCTTGTGCTTGCAGGAAATGGGACTTGACAGGAATCCCATGCAAACATGCTTTGAGTGCTATATTAAGCAAAGTGCATGACCCTGAAGATTATGTACATCAGTTCTATAGGGTTGATACACTTTTAAGGGTGTATGAACCAGCCATACAACCTGTAAATGGCCCTGACTTGTGGGAAAAAACAACATATATACCACCCTTGCCTCCCAACTTTAGTAGAGGTGTTGGCCGACCAAAAAAGGCAAGAAGGAGAGAAACTGATGAGGTTGTTGTGAAGCACAAAAAAGGGACATTGAAGAGACAGCAGAACACAGTGAAGTGTAAGATTTGTGGGCAGGAGAAGCACAACCAGAGAACTTGTCCTCTGAAAAGAGCCTCTGAAAATGAGCAGACGGGTGCAGCTAGGAAGCTAACTGTGAGTGATTGATTTCTTCACTTCATTTTGATGTTAAGTTTCAGTCTATTTCATGTGTTTATCTTGCTCCAAACATGTGATTAAATGTGTTTATCTTGCTCCAAACAGGTGAACAGGAATAAAACGGTTGGAGTGAGTTCTTCATCAAACACAACTTGTGACCAAGAGGTTGTGGCTGAAGCACAACCTTTTACAACTTTTGAATCAGAAGCACAAGATTATGTGTCTGAAGTAGCTAATGAAACTGAAGTTTCAACACAAATTGAAGCTGCAAAGCAAATGACTGGGAAGGTAAACTTATTTGTTTTGTGATATTGATAGTATTTGCAAGCTTGAAAATGAGCCTGAACTTGAAATTCTCTTGTTGTACAGGCAGTTGCACCTAAACCACCACTACCAGGATTGAGGGCACCACCTGGCTCAAAACCGAAAGGGAAACAACCTCTAAGTCAGGAATCTGGCACAACTATTGGACCCAAATTGCTCAGTAAAGGAGGAAAACAATATGTTACTCTATCAAACCTTTCGGGAGTGCTGCAAAAGAAAAAGGGGAAAAGCAAAAAAGGAGTCTTCATTGGTTAGACGTTGAAATCAGTTTGTCACTTTTTGTTTAAAAGGCTGTAAAGGGTAATGTGTCACTTTTCGGGCCATTTTGAGTTGATCAACATGTTGTCCGTTTTTTGTTTTAAGGATTTGTGAAAACAACATACAAAATGCCGATCATGTTTTTGTCGATAGTGCAGAACACTTTGATGTAAATCTTCATTGACTTATAAGTTCAGTTATATATGCAATTCTCAGTTATATAAATGCAAAAATGTTGTTACATTACAATGTATGTACTTATATACAATGCAACCTCTTTGATTCCAAACAAAAATGAGAGTTAAACTCAAAGAAGGAATGCCTTCATCCCACTAAAATCCATGTCAAAACAAACCAAGAAACTATTACAAACCATCAAAGTACGTCGATCTTTCTCTCCAAATGATATATAACACCATCTTTAGCTATATTTTTGGCTTCTAAATGAACAATTTCAGTTTCTAAATCATGCTTCAACCTTTCCAATTAAACAATTTAAACGTTTTTCAAATTGCTCTTTCGCAACAATCCAGGAATTATGACCTTCGACCTTGCACACATCGGGGGGTCTTCCCATGAGAAGAAGCCACATCCTCTATTGTTTCTCTACATGAAAAATTTAGAGCAAAAATTAAACACAAACATATCACCCAACACCAACATAAATTATAAAACCAAAAACCATTGGCTAACCCCGTAACTTTCACATGAATAAAACCTCCGTCTTGGATTACCATTTGTCCAAGATGTCCTCAACCAAGCAGGTTTGTCGCAGTTGCAATTGCAGAGAGCATTTGAAGAATTTTCGGACATTTTCTCTCAATTCATGAAGGGGCGAAAATTGGTGGATTTGGGTGGAAAATTAGGGGTCAAAGTGGAAGAGGAAGCTGGAAGTGGTATCTGTTTTTGAGGATTTGGGGGTTTTTGTCCGAAAGTGTGTGTGTTTTTATTCTGTTTTTCAACACCACCTACAGCTCCAGCGAGTGAGAATCACGCGTTTTTTCTCGGCTACCATCTTTTTTTTTTTTTCCGACAAAAATAGGACTAAATGTGTTTTACTCAAATAGATACATGACTAAATTTGTTTTGTCGTTACTTACAGGACTAAATGTGTTAAATTAACTAAAATTACAGGACTAAATGTGTTTTTCCAAAAGTTAAAGGACGAAAAATACAACACCCCTATACTTACAGGACGAAAAATAAAATTTCGCCTTTTTCGAATACTGAAACTTAAACCTTTGTTATTTTTTCAATTTTAATTTTTGTTTTCAAATAATTTTAATTTTTACTACTATTTAACTCATAATTTTTTTAAAAAAAATTTATTCCCAATGCAAAAGCAGAAGTTATTGTGAATACCCATTAAGTCCGTTCAAGATCTTTTTATCATTGGTTGTTGGAACTACTCAATACTTGTGTATAATTTTAATTCTCAATTAATTAGTCACTGATGAAAGTTAATAAAATAAATTAATTTTAAATATGTATGAATAAGTAATTATTAATAAAAGTAATTAATAAAAAGATATGGTAGTTTTAGAGGAAATAAATGTGGTTAGAGAGATATTAGACAACTCACATTTTGCCAACATAATAGTCATGCTAGGGGTTTCTCGCTTAATAAAAACTAACGATTGAAATACACTTATTATGAATCATTAAATTTCTATAATATTTATTTAGCTAAATTGGTTTTAGATGTGTATGAATACAAAAAATATATTATTATTATTTTAAAAAATATCTGTTTCCTGCATAAAATACTTTCTTAAATATACGGATTATATATATTTTATTTACGTGAGGTTTACAAACTAAGTGTTATTTAAGATCAACACCAATTAATTACAATAAATCATATGTTATTGAATTTTGTACTATAAGTAGATGTAAGGTCTCATTACACTTGATATATGTATATAAATATACATATATTTTTTAAATATATTTCATATATAAATATTTATTAAATAAAATACAATACAAAATGTAACATCAATGTTTTTGTTTTTGAAAGGAAAATGTAACTTCAATGTTGATTTATTGGCATCATGTAATTAAATGGATCCTTTGTCTGGTATCTATATGAGAGACGTGGCACGATTATTGTGGTGTACTTCAATAGGGGCAATTTGGACATTACACAACGTCCAAAACTCTTAACTCCACGTATAAAAATGGACCTATTAGAATTTATATGGTTATATTGAGTGTAAGAATAATTATTAGGCATATTACAACTATTGAGATTTGACATAACTTTAAATGTTTTCTCGTTATTTAAAAAATTATAAATATTATTTCTGGTGTCTATACGTGAAACGTGGCAGGATTAATGTGGTGTATCTTAATAGGGGCAATTTGGATACTATGCAACGTCCAAAACTCTTATCTTCACGTTTGTAAATGGACTTATAATTACAAATTATCTGGTTACGTTGAGTGTATGAATAATTATTAGGGTAAATTACGGTTATTTTTTCTAGATTGGATATAATTTTGAATAGTTACTCGTTATTTAAGAAATTATAAATATCATTCTTAAATAGTAAGTAGTTATGTAGTCTCTAGATGTAGGGATGGAAATTACTATTTTACCCTTGTTAGGTTCCGCCCCTATTGAAGGACCAGTCTCGTATTTAAGGAGACATATAATGGTATTCATGAACAGGAATGGCAATATGAACCCGATCGGGTTTGGATGAATATCGGGTCTTGCCCAATATGACCACTTGAATAGTTACATATTGAGTGCGTCACATTTATCATATAACTGATATATGGTTTAAATAGAATGAGCGTGTACATAATAAAAATACACTAAAAAAAGAAAGAGATTAACACAAAAAGACTCGAATGACAATTTTAATACTGCCACATATGTATTAAAGCACAATAAATTTTCTTTTGTCGTAATAATGAGTTTCATAGTTTTAATAACCACAATTTTTTTGTAAAATGTTCTTACTAACAAGAACCAGTGATAATAAATAAATAAATAAAATTATTGCTAAAAACAATCATTCATTTCACATGTATAGTGACAGGAAAAATCAGCTACCAAAAGAAAAAGTAACAATTTTAATATTTTTACTGCTCTATATATAATCAATCAGAAATATAAAAACTATTCAAGTAAGCACCACGTATGTACATACTTGAATAATCTCTTTGAATTTTAGTTTGCCATTTTGTAAGAAATATATATATATATATATATATATAAATTTGTAACTTTAGATAAGTAAGATTAATATTTGTCTTTATCCAAAAGATTTATTAAATTTATTTAAATAAGTTGGTTAGTAATATAATCTAAAATTCATTCTGATAGTAAATAATACTTCTATATTTTATATTGGGTTAAATGCAATTTGCCTTCCTGTGTTAACAAAAAAGAGCAATTACCCCCTGTGAAAATTAACTAGCAATTTACCCCCCTGTGTTATTCAAAATGCAGCAAACAACCCCCTCACAGGGTTTTTTGCTCTGTTTTTAGCGGGTTTTTTGCTCTGTTTTTAGCGGATTTTTTGCTCCATTTTTTAAAATACAGGGGGTAAATTGCTATTTATTTTTCACATGAGGTTTTTTGCACATTTTCCATATTAAAAGGAGGGTAATTGCATTTTTCCCATTTTATATTTATTGATTACTTTAATTTTAAGATTTGAATTATATATATATATATATATTATTTTTTTAAGCACAAATCCCTACTTACTTTGATTGCCATCTTTTGGCAGCCTATTTTAAATTTTATTATGCCACTAAAAAACATTATCGTTTATTTTATATTTAAATTTAAACAAGTGTAAAGTTTATTTTTATCCAAAAAATTAACTCATTTTTCCATATAAATAGTTAATAAAATAATTTGAATTCATTTTTGTATTCAACATGCTTTTGTGTTTGTATCCTTATTAACTTCTTTAATTATAATTTTTTATTTACTTATTCATATATTTAAAAGTAAATCATTCATAATTCTATTTATTTATTTTTCAATAAATACAACTCTCCCTTACCTTAGGATGGGGTGCTAACTAATTATATAAATTTAGTGACAAGAGTTTTTATTTTGTCACAATAATAAATTTTAAAATTTTATATTAATTAGTACATTGTTAAAAAAACTTATTAATAAGAATTAGTGCTAAGAAGTTGCGTGTAAAATTGTTGATAAAGATAATATAGTAATTCGTATAAAGCGATGATTTAATAATAACAAATAATTGTTGTCATTTTATTGTATGTTGTCACTAATCATCTATGTAACAACTTTTGTTACTAATAATTACACAATGAAAGAAATAAAAGTTTGTCATTTAATATATATTAATGATTATTTTGAAATTGTCGATTAATACTTTGTCACAAATATTATATTTTGTTGCAGTGTAATGACCCAATGATAACAAATGATTGTCATTATTATACTCGTGTTATCACTGTAAATGTATCACTAATATCTATCATGATACTTTTATATATAATTTTTATCACAATAATTATGGGGATAATTATATTTACACTTCCTGATCTGTGATCTATTTACACAAACCACCCATAATTTTTCGTGTAGTTACATAAATCACTCATAGCAGCCAAAAAGGGTAAATTATATTTTTGGTCCCATAAGTGGACCTATTTTTAATTTTGGTCCTATACTGTGGGGAATTCACACATTACATCCCATATGTCAATTTTTTTTTTCCAATTTTAGAATCAAAAGGGGTTTCCCGTTAATTGCTAATGGGAGAATCACATGACTTGCGCACCTTCATTAAATTGCCCGGGGTAAATTACATTTTTTGTACCATAAGTGGACCCATTTCTAATTTTTGGTCCTACAGTATGGGACCAAAATTGGAAAAGAATCAACTTATGGGACCAAAAATGTAATTTACCCCAAGCAATGTAACGGTGGCGTGCGAAACGTTAGCAATTAACGAAAAACCTCTTTTGGTCCTGAAATTGAAACAAATTTGGACGTATGTGATGTAATGTGTGAATCCCCCAGTATGTGACTAAAATTAGAAATGGGTCCACTTATGGGACCAAAAATTTAATTTGCCCGCCAAAAAATAGAAGTAGTTTGTGTAATGATATTGACGTTTTCGGGTGGTGATAGGGATGCAACCCAAATATCAAGAGAACGCGACCCGACCCGGATTAGTGACCCGAACCGTATACGATGCTAAGTGTCAATGATCTAAACACTTGAATAGGGGACAATTCAAGCCTTGAGACGAATTCAAATGGACCAGACAAGTACATACATTTATTTTTTATAAATATACCTACCCCTCAACATTTATGGTAAGTTACTCAGGTTATATTCGACCACATTTACTGTATCAGATCGTCATATTGTCATCTCGACCTATATTGACTTAAGCATTAGAGGGTCTTCGTCGGGAACACTCCCGACTAGCCTAACGTGCTTTCTTCTTCTCAAGGATACACAAGTCTGGGAGGCGTACGAGATCGCTTAGTGAGGTGCTCGCTAGAGATCGCAGGTAACGACCCAGATCAGGTGGTGTATGTATAATTTTTCAAAAAGTAAAAATAATTTGTATAAATAAACTATAAGTGAAAGAATATATATATATATATAATTATTCCATAATTATATTATGACAAGTTCAAAGTTTAGAGCATTTTGTTTGTGAAGCGAGTAGGATAAACGCGGTGTGTACTGTGTACTGTTTAAGGTGGTGAAGAACCTAAACTTGGTCTCCGATGTTGTTGTTAGGCCAAAAATCGTGGTCTGGTCAAAGGTTGCGTTGCGCCAACACACTCCACTCCACACGTACCACTCTCATACTTAGTCAAATCCCATGTAATTAATTAAAAATATGTCACCTTAGAATTACAAAAAGAATTATTTATTCTTTTTATTATTAAATAAATGGATTTTATTTAGACCATTTCCATAATTCCCTGTAATATGATTCAGTCAGCAGTTTACTATGTGGAACTATAATATATTACTTTATTCACCTACTGGATTAAATTAATTAAGGTACTTTGATTAGTTACTAATTATTTATTTATTATTTTAATTTATAAGTGAAATTAAATTATTAATGAATCAAAACCGGGTTGACCTTCATTTGTCATCTTTCTCATGAGAGAGAGAGAAGAAAAAAAAAAAGGTTATATCACATTTTCACGGGTTCCCATGCGCAGGTCAATTCTGTGCTGCTATGAAATTAATTTCTCAGAGCAACTTTTCGTGACTAAAAAAAATTAATATTTATGAAAATAACTATAAGAATTCTTAATATTAATATGGATTAAATAATTAAATAATTTATTTTTATTATGGTACTATTTCTCTTTTATGATTTTATTGATAACGAGAATTGTATATAATAGTTGTCATTATTGATACTTAATACAAAAGATTATGTAAGATATTGTTATTTTAGAGAATTAGTAATACATGTACAGTGAAAAAATTTAATGAGAAAAATATAATTGTCAATATAATCGTGTTGGAGTTGTATATGTTTAATTCATTATCAATAGTGATACTTTTGAAGTATTTTGTCACTGAAATTTTTTAATAAAATAAAAATTGTGTGACTTATTCATATACAAGTACTCATAATTATGATGTTATCATTAAATATTTTGCTGCTAATATTATGTTTCTTTTTAGAACGAGTAGGGAGTCCGTCGCATTCTACACGGATTCACTCTAAAAAATAATATGTATTTATATATATATGTAATCTTAACGACAATCAGAATACGAAAAATTATTAACTTTTAATTCAAAAGCGATACACTCGTACTTATACTCGATATGCATTTCCCAAAATACTTTTTATTTTATTTTATTTATAGTACTGACATTTATTAAAATCAGTCAATTTTTTTAATTTATTTCAGAGAAATCATATGCTACCTCTACATTAATAACTGATCATTAACAATTTGCAACTTAGTCAATAAACAAATAATAATAATAATAATAATACTTTAATTTATGTATATAAATAAATACCGGGAAACGGCAGCTTGAGCGCTCCATTTTTGACCAAAAGTGATAATGGTGTTCCCCACAAACGAAGCGGATACAGAGAAATTGAGGAAAAAATTGTAATTTTGGTTGCAAAATATATGATAGTTTGCAATATTAGTCTCATACTTAGTGAAATAGTTAATATTAGTCTCGTACTTTAGGGAAATTTTGCAAAGTTAGTCCTGTCATAAAAATATTGCAACTTTTGGGACTAACTTTGCAACATTTGGGATAAACTTTTGAACTAATTTTGTAATATTTTTCTAAAGTGTGACACTAACTTTGTAACGTTTTTATAAAGTGTGAGACTAATATTGCAATGATGGGACTAACTTTGCAATATTTTTCTAAAGTACGAGACTAATATTGACTAAAAGTATAGAATTAATATTGCAAACCATCCTACGTTTGGGACTGAAATTATAATTTTCTCGAAATTGAGGTTTCCGGTTTCACATTGCTGAGACCTCGCGTACACATGTTCTTTCCATCCCTTATTTTCTTTTAATTTTTTATTTTAGGGTTTATTTATTTTCATAGTCTTGACTTACTTTGTAATTTTAAATAATTTATTGCATGTTGCTTTTGGAAATTATATAACACTTCTGGGAAAATATATAGTATGATATATAAAATCATTGACGCGCACATGTACACATGTCTGTACGTAATTTTGAAATTTTCATATAAATCCGGTCAAGTACTTCCCACAACTAAGTTAGGTTCGAATTCATTAAAATAAAATATATTAGTGATAAAAAAAATTTAAGTTATAAAGTAATATTTATCACTTAATTATCACGAATTATATATTATATTAACAATATTTTTTTTATTTTATCATAATAATAATGTTTTACAATGATTGTATTGGTAGTTATGTTATTGTGCAAAAATTATCGCAAACTATCAATAATTATTATTTAATATTTCATCACTTGTATATATATATATAATTCAAAAACCCTATAATTAATTTTTGAGGTGGTTGTTGTAATAGTTATTCATTTATAATTAATGGTATTATAACGCGTGACCCGAGGGTTCTTAGTGATGCCGCCTACCTAAGTTTATACCGTGTAAAGTATTAATTATTAGATTACACGTGATATCATTATCATGCACTAATACATTAATGATTCACAGTTTATGTGTGTACAAATTCACATGAACGATACCAAATTCTCCCGTGAATGGAAGGTGGGCACAAGAATGATAAAGTCTTGTTTGGCAGCTTAATTAAGTTTCTAACTTTGTGGCAAATTAATGAGCTCACCTACCTACCTAAACATAAATAAATATTTTTTATTTGAATTGGAAATTAAGCTAATTGGATGGGAGGGCTAAAGTCTAAAAGTTGTATTTACACGTCATTTATTTCACAGTGTAGTGTACTAAGTCAGAATAAGAAGATATGCTGTCAAGAGTCTGCATTTAAACTTTGTTTGGGACAATAAATTAAGCTTAAGGTAGTGCTTAAATGGTAGGATAAAACTTAGGAACAAAATTGTATTTATATTTAGGGATTTAAACTAAATTAAACCATTTGATACTCGATTGAAATTAATTGATAAAAGCTCGTTCGAATTCGATTTGTTAAATTTAACAAATCAAACTTTATTGGATAAGATTTCAAGTCCGATTCGATTAGTGCAAAAGTAACAAAATAATATTAAAAGTATCAAATTACTTGAACTTGATGCATTTTTAATCATTTAAAGCTTGTGTGAGCTCGATTAGAGTAACAATCAGACTAAATTCAGACATAATTTTTGAAGTTCGACAAACTTAAAAATTGACGTGTTCAAACTACTTGAATCATTTACAACTCTATTTATATTAATGCAATTTTGCCGATTAGACTTGCTAGGTTTTGGAGTCGAGATGGGGGAGGGTTCGGAACTTAAACATGACATGTACCTGGTCTAACTAAATTTTAAGTGGAAAAATTAGTTCTGTAAGTATGGAATGACAATTTTTGTCTTATATGAATTCATTTTAGTAATCTTGTCCTGTAATTTTAGAATTTTTGCAAATTACAGTTGTCCTCAATATGCAAAATAGCAAATTTTGGTCATTTTTCTTCTTAATCTGCAACTTTTTTAAATTACAGGACAATATTGCTAAAAATAGATTCGTACATAACTAGAATTGCCAGTCATCCATATTTAAATGACTAAAATTATATATTTTTTCATTTTAAGTAGTGCAGGTGTCGAATCCGGTCTGACTTGCCCAGTTGTCATTCTTAGTTTCTTAAGATTTCAATTTATTTTCAACTATTTGATACAAAATTCACATTGCATGGAGAACAAAATATTACAAATAATATAATCTGATAATGTTGAAATTGAATAATTTCAATATTTCTGTTTTATTATATATAGATGATAAAAAAATACACTGCAAGTAATTAGTGAGATATAATAAAAGATGAAACTTTGATTTGAAATCAAATTATAGATATAGGGTTAATTACATTTAAATCCCCTTTAAAAATGTAAAATTATATTTTTTCTTAAAAAAATAAATAAATAAATTACACTTACATCCTCTTCAAAAATCCTTAGTTTACACCACCCATTCCATTAGAATTTGAACAAAAGATGCCGATGTGAGCAAAAAAATGACATAACCTTTCAATTTTGCCCCTTATTTAACATTCTCATGTAATAATTTTGTAGTTATAAGGAAAAAATTGTAATGATATTGACCTCATTCCATATATATATATATATCATATTTATCCCCTTATAAGTACAAAAAAAATATACATAAAAATATTAAATAATTTATAAAATTAAAAATTTATGTAATTCTTTTTTCTTATATCACCATTTTTTCCTCCAAACCCTAACAGAAGAGGATTAAGTGTAAATAGAAAACTTTCGGAGAGAATGTAACGATAATTTCAAAATTTTTCTCGAAAAAAAAGTATAATTTAATATTTTGAAAATGAGTTTAAGTATAATTAACCATATATATTTATATGCACACTTGTCGTATGGGCTTCAGTCTTATGTATATATCTCCCGTTTCCAGTCATCTTCGTTGGAGTCAAATAATGCGTGACTTTGACTTTCTTCAATAAACTTTTAGCACCAAATGCGACCACGCATTAATCGCGTTTGTGTATGCTACTTTTTTAATTAACAACTACTCTAATAATTAATTAGCAACTCTTATCTGACCACAATTAAATTATTTATAAATATTGTACAAATCAATATTTCCCCTTAATTCCCAAGTAATTGACATCAAGAATTTCACGTGCCAGAGGTATCGTATATTTATGATGCCTTTTTTTTTAAAAAAAAAAAAAAAGAAATAACGATGTCTTAGTCTAGTAGTTAAATTTGAGATCTTATGAATAAATTCAAATTTTATCAGACGTGTGAGAATATTGATGTAATTATGTAATCATTATTTTTTAAAAAATAAAAAAAAGCTCATTATTATTTAGTAATTCTTGATATAGAAATTGTTGAATTAGGAGCTGCCATTGAAAAATGGTACAGCTAGGATGAGTTGACAATTTATCAATGAAATTTGGTGTAATTTTCATAACATGGCTATATATATATATATATATATATACACACACATGTTGTGTATATAAATTCTCACGTAGTTATATTATAAGGTAATTACAATTATCTTTTCAATCTAAAATTTTATATAATTATAAAGATTTTCTTATTATTTGAAAAATTATAACTACCCCGCAAATGGAAAATAATTATGTAATCCTAGAAGGTGGAGTAGAAATTTTGAGAAAATATAAACAAATCTGAGATTGGGTAAAGTAAATAATCCATAGAGCGTATCAGTCCATAAAAATATCTTAGAAATTATAAAAAAATATATAAAATTATAATTCATAATCTAAAAGGGCATTTTGGACAATACACCATAAAAATTGAATGAAAATCTAATGGTGGATAACATAATTGACTCCTTGTTAGATGGACGCTAAAATCAAAGAGGTATTTATAGTTTCTCAAACAATAAGAAGATATTTATAATTGCATCAAGTTTCAGAATCCGTAACTTTAATTTACCAATATTATATTTAAATAAATAATTTATACGAAATACCAAATAAAACAGGACTATTTTTAGTAATAATAAATTCAGATATATCATATATCCATACATATACATATAATTCTTATCATGAATCCAAGACTTCACACCACCAATAAAATCTAAAGCAATATTTAGCACAGTTGGAATCCTAACATTAATTATTTTTGGAATTGATAAATTTGAAAGTAGGGATTTCAAATCCCTGATAACAGATCTTATTAAAAATAATTTTAAATTCTTCTACCCACATTTTGAATTATATCTTATGAGATATTAATTGATTTCAAATTTTATTAATATATAAAGCCGTTCAAATGACTTTCTTTTTTGAATTGAAATCGATCAATTTTATTAATCAAAAGTAAAGTGATTACATTCAGTCCCGTCAGCTATTAATATCGAACAGAGACAATTACAAACGATCAAATCTATAATATCACATAAACTAACACTTAACTATTCCATCAACAAATCATACCTACTATACAGTAGAAATAACAACAACCCACGCAAGGTTCGTACCCATGTCGTTCAAATGACTTTCTCTAATAATTACTTCCTTCAAATTAAAATTATTCCATTGAAATATAGGATAAGGATCTTGCAAGAAGAAGTCGATCAATTATAATAATAAACTCGATTTATGCAAGGAGAATTTAAAAACTCAACTACTACCAATATTTCCTGAAAATGACAAAAATCAACGGACGTGATATCATCTCCACTCCAGTTGCAGCAGCTTCAACTTATGTGGGCTTATATTACACTTCTCCACGACTAACCCAAATCCCACAACAGGAGTGTGTATCTCACCGTCCGTTAATTTATGATGAAGAAGGGGTTTTTTATCCTATATTTTTAACACGGGAAGTTTTTAACAATTTCTTAATATCACAGGGGACAAAAATGCAATTTATCCATTAATATAATAAATAAATAATCGATCGAAATTGAGCAAAAAATAATTGGTGGAAGAAACTTATTGAAGAAATAGTTATCTTGTTCGATAAATAAATATATTGGAGGTATTTTAGTCAATCAATATTATGACAACCCAAAGTAGTTATTTCAGGGAGTCGAACCTTAATAAACACTATAGATACATGTTTTTTCTAATTATATAATTTCATGTGAACAACAAACACTAAAATGATCGGATCCACATCAAATACATAACCCAAAAAAAATAATCAAAATAAGAAAACCCATATGTTGTATTAAAAAAAGTGAGGCAGTATGGATGAGAGTGATGATGTTGATATGGATTGGCACATCATGATGGACTTTATGTGCATGAGATGAGAGGATCAATAAGTCATAATTGGATGTCCATCCATCCAATAATTCTAAGTCTTCATTTTCAACTAAGATGATGGTGTGGTATGGTATGGTATGGTATGGTTGGTAGCCGCCACTTTATGGTTAATAATATGGGGGAGTTGCAACGGGCTCCTTTAAAGTTTGTCATAATTATAAATATTCTCACGTTGTTTGAAAAATTATAAAATATTCCCTTAAAAAATGACCGTCTGACAAATACTTTCTCGTGATAGTCTATTGTAGGGGTATTTATTAAACGATCGTTAATTTTATAGAAGTATTTATAATTTTTCAAATAATGAGAGAATACTTGTGTTTATGATAATTTCAGGAAAACTGATTGTAATTTACTCTAATATTTACATGTATGGGCCATCACCATATGTGGAAAAATGAGGGGATTTGAGTTGAGTGAGCCCTCTTTTGACATGCATGTAATGTAAATTGTGTGTGGGCTTGACTGATGTTGTAATTTGTCATCATCTCACTTGGTCTTTGTGACCAAGTAAAAGATGATGATAAGTTCATTGGGTAGAAAGAATTTTGAGGGATTTTTTGGACTTAATGATGGGTTAGATTTAATAATCTTGATCACTTATAAATGAAATAATTATGATTATACTCTTCTTTTTAACAGAAAAATGATCAAGAACTCCCACGGACAAATTTATGATGTTTATGTATTATTACATTATTTTATTTGAATTGGACGATAATGTTTCTACTTGAATATCTAATTTTCAGAATGGTGACTGTAGTCATCTGTATTTATATTAATTATATATTATAATATTTTCCCTGCTATTTTTGCTATACACAAATCAACAAAAGTAAGCAATTCACTTGGAAAGTGATTACAGTGCATTAAAAGTGAAGTATAAATATCTCCAAAAATAAGTCTTATAAGTTTTCCATAATTGCATGATCATGCAAGACTTCTTAATCGGAGACTTGACTAACTATTACTTAGTTGTCAAACACCAACGTTGTTGTACCAATTATATGTGTTGGGATTCTTATCAAGAGATCTGACGGGCCTAAACATATGTACGAATCTGTGAAAATTGTATCTACATGATTTATTGTATAATTGGATCGATTCAGCTAGACCTACATAAGAATATTGCTTAAGTCTAGTGCAAGGGAATGCAATAGGCTAAGATATTGATTCTTGGGACTGTGAAATAACACCCCTATTTTCCTATTTGATCCGGAAAAAAATAAAAGGGTAAACTACAACCACTTTTTCTAAGGTTTGGATTAATTATAATATCATCGTTGTTTGAAAAATTATAAATACCCCCTTAAAGTTTGTAATTTTTAACCAAATGTCTGAAATTGATCATTTTGCCCTTGATTTTTTTTTAAAAAAAATTATAGAAGAATTAGTCAAGGCAAATTTCATTATTGTTCTTATGTGTAAAAAACTTAAGAAACATCTCCTTGCGAATTGTAGTATAAAAAAATTCAAAAAAGTTTAAGAATTAAATAAAAAAAATCAATTTGCATAAGAGCCTTTTGCTCAATTTACCTATAAAATTGGATGAAAATCAATTATTTGTTAGACGGTTACAAACTTCAGGAGGATATATATAATTATGCCAAATCTCAAGAAATGTAGCTGTAATTTACCCAAAATAAAATAATCATCATGAGGAAGAACATCTTAACTCTTCTACAATTACTTCAAGTGTCAATGAGTTTGAAGAACAAACTAATTGTGACAACAATTATACTTCACTGGTAAGACAGAAGCCCAAATTGATTTGTTATTAAAGCCCAACAGCTACTTTGTGTTACATTATGAAAGCCCAGGGATCTGGGCACTTACATTATTATCAGAAAAATGAAGTTTCCATCAGTTGATTATGTTTCTATAATTAGACACTCAAGTCCACATGTTAAGGTTGCATGTGTTTAACGTTTACACTACTTATATAGTACTAATTGAAGACCTTAGTTATTGCACTATATATAGTAACCTGAAGCAGTGTCCATGAACATGAATGGATGATATCATCATCAGCCCTTCCAATCCCTCCCCTCTCCATCTCCTCCTCCTCTTCCTGTCTTCTCCTAATACCGTCTTTGCCAAGGATAATATGCCCGTTTGACCCGGGCGAAAGAGCTAACCCTCCTCTGCAGGTAACTGTCAATCAGAGTTTTGACAGACTAGTGGCCAAACGCAAAAACTCTTTCCACTGCCAACTTGACGAGAATCCCTATCTCCTCACCCCAGAGAACGCTGAGTTCACTGGCTTTTCTCAACAGTCGAATACCCATTCGACGTTTCTTGAATGTCACTTGTACATTGTTGGCTGTAGGTGTAGGGGCAATGTCCTTTAAAGGTGAAACTGGTGTCCTATATTTGTGTACATCTATTAAGTTCCAACAGGTAATAGTTGTGATCCTAGGCATAAAGTTTTCTTAGAGAAAATTTGTATTGAGTTCTGCG